>JABFEY010000017.1:0-628766 GCA_013618495.1 Fusarium longipes | reverse complement strand
GGGGATGGGGATGGGGGATGTCTTCAAAGGAGAGGCCTAGCTTAGCCCTGCACTGAACATGCACTGTCAGTACCTGCTGCCGCCCCCTCCACCATGGACACCTCGATCGGAGAAAAGGTACTGAGCCTGCACCCTGGTCAAGGTACCACCCCTAGAGGTGTGGGGACACGACACGGTAGCAAAGGCCTCAGAAACTGGGAAAAAGAAAAAGGATGGAACCTCCGCCCGATGTACCCTGGCGTCGACTCAGCGTCTGAGTTGCGGGTACCTGAGCAGTGGCTTGACGGAGCTACTTAGCCCCAGGTACTTCCGTCTCCTGAGTGGGCACAACGCACTTGGTGGAGGGCATAGGTTAGACAGCAGCTTAACGCGCCAAGGGGCAGTGACCGTTGTAAACCACATCGCCGCGTACAGTTGAGTACTGCAAAAGACCAGGGGTGATGCATTGCAGCCCTGAAGTCGACCGAGCCTAGCCAAGGACCCAAGCCTAGCCATTCACATGTACTCCTAGGCCCGCTATCCCAAAAGTTGTTCAAGAGAGTTTTCTCCAAACACACGAAGGCCTCAAAAACGTTACTCAACGCCAACCGTGTCAAGCTTAGTACAAGCTAGTCAACAGGAGCCAACAGGAGTATGCGACTTTCGGTTGACCTCCTTTCCAGCCTTGTCTCTTGAGTTGAAAACTGAGGACGACAAAGTAGCTTACAGATAAGCGATTTCTTCCAGATGAGGAATTTTGTCTCGTCCTTGATTGTCCACCATTTCACTCCTCTGAGCATTTGACAGGCCCCTTCCTTGTGTAAGAAGCCAGCCGTGTCACATCCAGCCCGCACGATGTGCACGAGGGAGGGGCCTGCTGGCAAGTGGTAGGCTGATAGACCAGCGGGCCCAAGTCAACTGCAAGAAGACTTTATGAACGAACCATTGACGAGTGACTGACGAGAGCCCCAGGTGTTCACACCCACTTACGCTGTGCTTGGAGTCCACATCCGACACCACCACAAACATCCCAGCTCTTCTGCGCACAGAACAAGACACCCATTTGTCCATCGATTTAGGCGGTTGTGGCCAAATAGATTCATATTCGTGCTGGCCTAGACTTTACGGACTTCGGACCGTCATTCGGCTTTCTGAAATGTAGAGCCGTTGCCGCCTTTGGGTTTGGTGACATCGGAGCAGGCACGCTGGTGACAAGACTTGTGGTTAATAACCCTGGATCAACGTACAGGGGCCCCGCGAGACTGCCGCTGGCTGTTGGGGAAGCATCGGCCATTCATGTGGACATTTAGCACGTCCATTGCTTCGCCGTGCGTAGACGCAGAGTCAATGTAGGTATATGTTTCGCAAGTTGGTTCTTGATATTCTCTTGCCACATGTCACATTGGGCTTCGCTACATCTGAGTCTGTGTCAGTTTAATGCCAACAGAGACTTTCGACATCAACATCGTCCCAGACATCAGACCAGGATATCCATCATGCAACAAAGAATCCGCTGTGGCTGACCTGCAGTCGACTTTTGACGGGACGGTAGAACGGATACTCTGAGAGCAATAGCCAAGGCGCAAGGACGCGGCGAGAAACGGATGAATGGTTGGGCGATGTACGGGAGTGGAGTTGGAAGTGTCTATGAGAGTTTGCCTAGGCATCTAAAGCACAGCGAGTGGGGTGGTATCGGTAGGGCACGGTCTCTCAGTACCTGCGCGTCAGGGGGGAGGCCCTTGCTGACTTCCTTTCTGAGGTTCCCATCAGTTATTTGTGCACAGTTGAACTCACATTGTTGGTGTTTTGTGCATTATGCATATCCATTGGGTCCTTGCTCTATCCACTAACGCAAGGTACGCGCCAATCAAGCGAGCGGACTCAATTAGGGGACAACAAGGAAACGGCCCCCAAGACGGAGCGGCAAAAAGGGTGCTGTATCTTGCACAACTTCAACCCCTATTGGCCGCCATTCCAACGTTAGTTCTTCCTTCCAAAACAGGAAACCGAGAAAGGCCGGTCTTACCCTATCGAACCGTCGCGTATTAAGGGAAGGCGTCACCAAATCGCTTCAAACATACGCCACACTCTTAGCTCTCTTGATTTGTATTCTGATCAATTTTCACCACGCCAAGACATGTCACTGTGAGAGTAATAATGCGGCCGCTTTACTGTGTTGAGTTTGACTTTGTCATGATGATGAATGTCGATCCCACAACAGATCCCGAGCGGCACAGTTACAGTCTGTCATGTTCCCGTTTGTCGGCTATGACTCCCCCACATGAAAAAAGAAAAGAAAAAAGTTAACCTCTGGGCTCTGACGTCGAGGTTCTTTTTCGTGAGCTCGTGCGCTAGAGTATCAAATACGGCACTTGTGCGAAGGGTCTCGGCTTCCCATCAACTTCTGTCTCTAGAGCTCCATCTATGTCGGCTCTATTACAGTACAATCGGGGGCTAAATCATTTTCTGTCGCTCGCCAAGAATTGAGAATACCGGATCAAGGTTGAGCCTGCTGGTCATGGACATGGCAAGCGGCCTGATCCATGTTCTCTGAATGGTTTCAAACCAGCGTCTATCCACAATAAGTTTCGATGAGATCAAGAAACGTTGGTCGTGAATATCTGTATCGGACTTTTACATCATCTGTCATGTCGCATCCGTTTCGACTCCTATCAATTCGTAACTTACAACCCAGTACCGCGGTCATCAACATAGTCCCAGCGAATATCAACCACGATTCTGACTAATTCACGGCAATCAAAAATAGTACAACCGAGTCAGGAAGAAGCCTTCCAAATCTAGAAGCAATTCTCAAAGACCCTTTTCTGAACCAAGCTTCAGTTATTCCGATGGCAGCTTACTTCTTACTGACCTTTTCTCGTATCAAGATCCTACGCTAACTACCTCTACGCGTCACTAACGGATCTCACCAAGTGCCTTGCAGCAAATCCAGCCCAAGTCATACCATGGCCATGCCACCACGCCAGATCTTGTCTACCAGCTCAGGAGCCGCTGAAATCCAAGACCCTGTTCCTGCAGTAGTGTCCCGCCCCATCGTCATTCAGTGGATCATTCCTCTTGGCAATGCCTACTGTCTTTGCTTCCGACCCCTTTTCCACAGGTGCGGTCTTGTTCAATTTAGTTGGCAAGAGTTGCGATCAACGACTCTAACAAAGAATAACCTAGAGGCTGTGTTTAGACCATCGACGTTGGGGCCAAAAGACGGTCAAGGCTTAGAAACATTAGCTTCTGTCACATTGAACTTTACCTGTATGGGAATGATTGAATATACCATCAAGAAAGAGAGTCAGCGACATTCAGGTGACTATTCATCCCAAAAATCCGGCGATTGATGGTTTGCTCGTCACCGCAATCTGTTACATATTGGATTTGCCACCAGCAAAGCCTCAACCGTTGTGGCTGCCACAAGCTGCCCTCCAGAGTCTCGACCCTCTGACAATCAAGATGATTCGCCAGTGCATGTAATGCAGAACAACACGGCGATCCGGACGATATTCGCCCTTTTTGCCGGCTCCGAATTCTACCCGGGCTGTTCGGAAAGGATGAGAGAAGATCAAACATGACAAGTCAAAAAGCGAGACCTCATGGCAAAAGCATTCTCTTCTGCTTGCCGGTTCGAGGCCGCTACCCCTGACGTGGTGTCCTGAGCTTGTATCTGGGGACATGTCTTTAGTGCCTTGCAGGATCATCATTCAAAACCAACCACGCCAACCAACGCTCGAGCATGTCTCCAGTTGGATCCACATCGTGTTGCAGTTTTACCTCACCCGATCAAGTCTAGGGGTACCGATCGCCCCATTAAGACAAGCTCCTATCTTTGTGTCGAGGGATGAAATCAAGAATACTTCGTTCGAGATAGCATGCGATGAGCTTGAGATGAGTATTCCATAAGCTGACAAGCCGTCAGCTCAAATAGGTCATTCGTTGACATACAGTGCTGGAATAGTCTGTGAAAGGCAGATACCACGCGATTTGGGCTTTGAGATGCCGAGATGCCTGGTACAAGCGTTGAACGAAGCTGTCTGACGTCTTGCATAAACTTTTGGGATGTAAGCGTTTCGTTTTGGTAGGGATGATGTGACGTTTCCTCACTGGCAGACAGCATGCTACTTGTTCCTTGAGCTGCCTGGCTTCGAAAATACATCCATCATCATCTTTACTTGAAGCACAGACAAACGTCTATGGTTCGAGAAACCCTACTGTCGATCGAGTTTTACCCAACCCATGGCCATCAGCCGGCTGACTATTCTGCAATTGTTGTCACCTCAGGTCAGGCCGCCAGGTAAAGCTTCAACGGCATCAGACGGGTCATAAGCTCCGACGAATAGCGGAAAAGTTGATAGACAGGGGCCGTGTTTGCATATGCAGATGCATATGCGGATACATCCATGGCGCGGATGAGCGTGTCAACGCGTCCTGTCGACCACTTGATCCTTTATCAGCTGTTGTAGATGGCATGCACTCAGGAGATTCTCCCTCGAATCTTGACATCCCTAGAATTCAGTTCTCACGCTGACTGTGGGTTCACGACATTATGCCTTTAGCTGCACCGTAAAACATTAACACAGCACAAGCTGCAGAGGAGCTGAAGCGAGGCGAGGACCAGCTTAAGGCGCTGAGCACGTTCCTAACCAGACGCGCTGAAACGTGAGTCGCTCCCCTGCTTGGCTACCTACGCCAAACAAGGGTTGTGGGACGGCAAGCTAAGCTAACCACGACCCAGATGGGGCGCCTGAGACTTTTGACATCTACCAACTCGAGGTAAGCTAGGACGACTCAGTTACTTCTCAATGGCTAACTAATCGACCAAATACTTCCGGCGGACCCTAGATGCCCGGGGTCGCTTCTTTCCGGCCTCAGTTGGCGTTTGCCCCCATATAATTGATCGCCAACTCCATCAATTTGGGCCGCGTCGAGTCAAGCAGTCATTTTGAGGAGAATAGCTTCCAAATCAACAAACACACTACGAATGTAGACGCCTGAACCAATTGAGGAATCTTGAAATCCTCCCTTGCATAAAAAACAACACTAGCAAGTCACCGCCATGACGAGTCCCGTGACACAGATCCAACGACTCATACTCGATCTTCAGACTTTCATTTAGTCAGCGGGCTAGCTGAAGCCGCCATGGCTAGACTATGCGTTGCACAATGTCTAAATAAAGATATGCGGAATGTGTCTGTGCAAGAGCACGCTATGCGGCACGCTTTGACCGCATTCTCAGTACCAGTGTCACCACGGTCAGCGACCTTTGAAGCACCAACCTACGACACTTGACAACCGAAGCGTGTCATGTTGGAACTCGATTCAGGTCACTGGACCCATGGTGCTTGTCAAATACAGTGAGACCCGCCTGTGTTCCAATGCATCGTGGAGTCTCTTGTAACTGGTAGGAAATCCGAAACCTTTTTGTCCATGTTCCTTACCTATAATTTTTGTTATATATATAATACTGCAAAAATGTCTGAAGAAATCCCTCAACTCGGATTCACTTATACTTAGGCTATATAACTCGAGAATTGTCTCAGTTCCCTGCTTTTCTCGGGCCTGCTGCATACCAATAGGAAGGATCTCGTCAGACTACCGACTATTGAATATGTGCTACGTTGGACCCAGAATCCTGGATCATGGAGTTGCATAATGTGACTTTGTGGTGCAACTATGTTAAGCATGGTAAGCGACCCGTGCTATATTGACAGTGATATGAGTTGCAGATGGGCACGGATAGATCGAGTGCCATCGAGGAGCCTGTCTATATGTTCATCTTTGTGGGGTGTAGGTCACTAAAAGTGAAGCACTGCAACTGCAGACATCACCATCTAGTACCAAATCCAAGAGCAATGTATTGTAACTTTTGTCTAGATGCTGTCATAGATCTCTCATGACTTCCTCAACAGCCCTGGCTGCCATTCTTTTCCTCTGCTCCTCATTCATACCTTCACCCGCTTCCCTCACCGCTTGTAGCTTTCTCATCATCTTCTCAATCTTGGCGATCTCATCCTCGTCAAGGTCTTCAAGACCCCCGGCAGCTGCTTCAGATGCACCCTCCTTGCTCGTCTCTGCCTTTTCGGACTCTTCAGGCTCGACATCCTGGCTTGCCTCCCATATCGCCCGTCTCAAACCTTCGAAATCTTTCTGGTCGAACCCGAAACCCATCTTCTGAGGATCGAGGTCTTTGTCGTCGTCATCTTCTTTAGCGGAACTCGTCTCAAAGTCTCCAAACTCGGAATCTGATAGGGGTGCTTCGAGCTGCGACCAGTCATTCGCCTCGAGAGCTTCCTTTACACGCGCGATTCCTGTTTTTTCTGTATCTACTGTCAGCGATTTGACCCCTGAAAGTAATATATCGCGGAGCATACCTCCAAACTCGTTACGGCCAGTATCGCCTTTTCCTCCGACGGATACAAACTCCAATCCCGCCTCGGCACAGATCTCGTCCCACTCCTCTTCATGCCCATCACCTCCTACGCCAATGGCCAAGCCGACTCCGTCCCACTCCCATCCTCCTAGTCCCTTCTTCAGAACTTTACCGACATGCTCTACCAGATCCTTTGCAGGATGGTCTTTTGATGCTGAAACAGGTCCTGCAGTGAATACGACCACGACACCCCCAAGAACGGCGAGGACTTCGGCGGCTTCCTCTGAGAGAAAGGACTCTGACCAGTCGGACGGTGAGCCGATGAGGTCAAGCCAGATGGGGACTGTTGTAGAGTAGTATGGTGTTTTGAGGGAGAGCGGATGTGTTGTGCCTGCAAGACCGAGTGTAGGGTCTGGTGATTCTGGTGCTGTTCCCGTGAGGTCTACGCTGTGTTAGTTACTTGAAGTGGTCTGATGGATTATGCCAAGAATTATGATTGAGGCAGAATGGAGATGGAAATCATGCTATAACACCAACCTTTTACCAACTTTGACAAGACGGGTGTTTCGTTTTCAAGGGCCACAGCCAATATTCTTCTTGAGCTGGAACTCATTTCTGATTCAGCCATGATGTCGGATATGAGTCTCTTTCTCAATTTTTATACAGTTTTGACTTGGGAGTGAGTGTTGTTTGTGTAAAAGAGCAAAACTGTACCTTTGAGTTGTCTTTAGTTTAGTTGAGATTGGTAAGGGATGTGTAGATGATGAGTGAGCGATCCCTTGGTGGGGTGAGATAAGATAACGAATGCGTTACCCTAGAGTTTGTCTTGTGTCTAAAACGACAAACAATATGATACCCTTTGTTGAGAACTTTAGTAAAAAAACACATGTACACAGCTGGATTATCTTAAGTCAATCATTTACGGATGGAAAATATCGTTAATACCAAGCTGTGATAGTAATTTGTGGTATGATTCAGCGCACAGACTCGGTCACTATTGCATATATAGACATTGCAACACGTAGCAACACCAGCCAAATACAAATAATTAAACTATGAGTGGGAATTGATTCATAAATCATGATACATAAACAATGCATTTGCTATACGCCAACGCTTCCATGCATGCAACCGTTCAACAAAGGAGTGAATCCCCAAACACCATCTACCTATTGCACGGCGAATGTCGCCCACTGCTCTCTCCATCTCCTCCCCATCCAAAAGTCCTCTGCAAAACTTCCAAACCAGCCCTCATACCTCTCGCAGAGTCCTCAGCCCCAGGCGCAACGTACGCATCGTCAATATCATCCTGACTCAATCGACCTCGTCGTCTCGCCTTGATGGCCTGCTGGATAGGTCGTCGCCAGAGTCGACACCACTGATCCTCACTCATACATGCGTAACGCAGCGTTCCCTGCCTGTCAGGGCGACTCATGGACCATTCCACATAGACAGTTTCGTACCATCGCGTTCGGAGGGATACCCATGGCCAGGAAAATAACCACAGGAGAGTAAAGTAGAACAGCAGGACTATCCATCGAGTGAGACGCCATCGGTTGGTTCGACAATTGTTATAAATTTCCACGCGAGCATTTGTTGTAGGGAACGTGATGTTAATCTCTCCACGGTATCCAGTTTCTCGCACTAGATTCTCCAACCTCGACCCAACGAGTGCGAAATCCCATCCCGTGATGCGCCGCTCTAGTACAAACGCTTTGAGACCGGCTTTGTTGGAGCAGTACCGATAACACCACTGCGATACTCCTGGCGTACCCTCTTCAGGTGGTCCACTGCCACCGAATCCAGGTGCTCGAGTCATGCCAACTGTTCCGCGACGTACTTTGTCAAAGTTGTTGACGGGGCGGATACGTCTCCACGAGCGACGTGTAGCCATTTCCTGGTAAAGAAGCGGGGTGAGTTCGATATGGATGTCAAAGTCGATCCCATTCTTGCTCTCGCCAGACTTGCGGTCAACGCCCTGAATGCGAACGTACGGTCTAGGCGGCTCCTTGGCGAGATCATTGATGTGCTGCTCCAGGAATTCAGGGTCCGTATCAAGACGCTTGTCGAGATAGTAGACCGTCTTGTCGTTTGACGTGCCCTTGAAGGGTTGGAGTCCAAGGGATGAAGTGCTCACGGGTAAAAGGTCGAAAGGGTTGGCGTGAGGACCTTCATTATCGACTACGGTGTAGCTAGGAGGCGGTTCATCGTCCTCTACGCGATCTGTGTAAGGCTGGTGCTGATGTTGACGCTGGTCCTCTGGATAGTGATGCAGCGGCATATGCGAAGTCGTGGTTTGTCCTGATGCTACGCTCTCCGAATCCAGATGCGGAGGCGTCTGCGAGTCACCAACCCGAGGATCCATGCTGCACAATCCTTTACAGCAGAAAAGAAAAGGGTTTACGCCCTTTGGCGGTGTCGAGAGGGAATATTTCAAGGTTGGAAAGACTCGTCGTCAAACCCAAGGTATTGGATATGGAGTAATGGGAGCACGTGCCCAACCAAAATCGCCACAGCCACGGCGGTACTGTACACTGCGCTACGGTAGAGCCTACTTACAGCATAACAAACCCCAAAATGACAGACGTGGCCTTGTATTGGCTGCAACGATTTTGACTTTTGAGGGGGAAATGAGGGGTGAGTATTAAATCAAGAGCAAGATCACAAAAGAACAGGAGTCGCTATCTTTATAAATAAAAACAGTTTAAAGACATACGTTGCCAAGTCGATCATGTCGTTTCGCCGGTGACGAAGCGAATACGTACCCTTATTTATAGCACTTGAGACCGCTGTTGTTGCCTGAGAGCACCATCAGGGGCCTCCCTGTATCGCATTCAACCAGGGCTAAACAAGGAACTGCTTGAGTAGAATACATGAATGCAACACGTATACATATGCCGAATAGTCTGAATTGTATGCATTTTAGTCTGCGGAGAAGCTTCTTAACCCGCATTCTAGACCCACTTTGGCATTAAGCCTGACTTTGTCAGAAGACACGGCTAATGATCAACATCATGAGAAGCTAGAGTCTACCAAATGGCCTTATGCTTTTGCAAGTCTCATATCCCAGCAAGCAGCTATACTCGATCACTTGTTCTATATGTTCTTGATCATTTGACCACAAAACTCGATTAATAGGCAATGCCTTCTATACTTTTTTATTCAAAGTCAATGGCTTTGCATCGTACATATAATTTGACCATTCAATACTATACAAAGAAAACTTTGTACAATAGTCAATCCTCCTCTTCTATGCATGGTGACTTTTCCTCTCCTATGAATCGTCAACTAGACGTCCAGAATCCCACTTCTTCTTGGCCGCCTTGAGAAGCACATCTAGTTCTCCGCTCATGTCACACATGCTACGGAATGTACTCTCTTTGTTGTTGATGAGCTCCCATGGATGAGCATACTCCACCACCTGACCCTTGTCGAGAACCAGCACCTTGTCGTAATCCACAATGGTAGCCAATCGGTGAGCGATCGTGATGACAGTACCTGTGAGCTCTCGGATGGTCTCTTGGATCTTTGAATCGGTAGCGTAGTCGATGGACGCTGTTGCTTCATCCATGACAAGCACTGTAGGCGACTTCAACATAGCTCGAGCAAGACACAGGAGCTGACGCTGTCCTTGTGACAAGTTGGAACCCGAGGCAGACACGGGTGATTCAAGGTTCAAGAAGATGTTCTGGTTGGTCTTGGCAGTTGGTGAATCAGGAACTTGTGTGGGTGTAGGCGGTGATGTTGCAGGCTCGTCAGGTCCAATGAGCTGTACCCTTCGAAGAGCCGCAAAGATCTGATCGTTGGTGTACTGATCGAATGGATCCAGGTTGCTTCGAATCGTTCCGTGGAATAATGTGGGATCTTGAGGAACGATGGTGATGTTCTCTCGCAGATCTTGAAGACCAATGCTGCCAATGTCCAGTCCATCAATGAGAATCTTTCCCTCGTCTGCCTCTAGTGCTCGGAAAATAGCCAGAGCCAGCGAACTCTTGCCCGCACCAGTTCTTCCAACGATACCAACCTTTTCTTGAGGCTCGATTTTGAGAGTGATGTTCTGCAGGACTGGGTTGAGTTCCTTACGATAACTAGTCGTGTAGTCCACAAACTCGACGGATCCCTTTTGCGGCCAGTTGGCAGGAGGTCGGTTGTCCTCGAGAATGGCCTCAGCCTCCTGCTCAACATCCAAGTACTCCTTGATACGCTCCATAGAGTTCATGTTCTGTTCATTGATGGCATAAAGACGCACAAGCCACAAAACGCTCTCGGTAAAGCTCAGTGCATAACTCAGAGAGATACCAGCAGCACCAGCGTCGGTTTTACCGAGGTTGAGGATGAGAAACATGCCGGCAAAGAAGGCAACCAAGTCTCCAACAACGTCAGCTCGGAAAGCAAGCCATCTATTACAGGCCCATAGGTAGATGAAAGGTCGACTCTGAGTGTTGACCTTCTCCAAGTTGTCCCGAATGAAACGCCGCTCGTCACCATAAGCTCGGATGGTTGTCATGCCGCTAAGGGTTTCGCCGAATTGCTGGAACAAGGGACTGCGTTGAACAGCCTCAAGTCGCTTGAGATCGCGCGAGGCACGTAGGTAAAAGGCAGCGACAAGATAGAACAGCACAGAAATGCCAGCGGCCGCGTAAAGGAACTTGGGCGTGATGTATGTAATGAGGCCAACCGTCATCAAAAGAGAAATGCCACAGCTGATCACACCAATGGCAACAGGCGCAATCTCCTGATCAACAGCCTCGAGATCCTTGCTGAAGCGGTTCATCAATTGGCCGAGAGGGGTGACGTCAAAGAACTTGAACTTGGCTCGCGTTACAGATGCTATCAACCGGTTGTGGAGGTGCTCCGAAGCCGTTAGCGAACCCAAGAATACCCAAAGATCCCTAAACAAAGCCGCAAGAGCGCCAGCAATTCCAATGGCAGCGAGGACAGTCAAGTAGTACATGGCATTGACGTTCTCGTGTCCGGCCTGCATAAAGATTGCTCCATTGAAGGGTTCGGGGCTGTCGTCTGTGGAACCTAATCGAACCGCATTGGCGAAGCTGACCTTGGAGAACTGTGTCGTGGAGTAAGCGTTTGACTTGGCCTCCATTCCCATAGGAACTCCCTGCTCGACGTATTGGTTCGCCCATTCTCGGACCCAAAGGTTGGTAGCCAGTCCAGAGACTTGCTGAGCAATAAAGACAAACAGGGCAACAACCCAGAACCACCATGGGCCCATAGCCTGAAGATAAAGCTTGAGAACTGGCCATTTGACTGAACCGGTGGCTTTGGTCTCTTCCATGGCATCCTTCTTTGGCTTGCTTTGAGTATCCTTCTTAGAGCTGTCCACACCGTCGAGAGCATCACCCTGGCCGTTTACTGTAGTCTCATCGTCACCAACGCTAGAGGGAACACGCGATGGAATCCTTGAGGGGTTGGCTGATCCTGGGTGGGACTTTTGGATCTCCTCACCAAGCTTGCCGGAAGCAATTACCTCTGTGGAAGGTCCCTGGATTTCAACTCGACCATTCTCCAGCAGTACGACGTAATCGGACGAGGGAACGCAAAGTGCCGTGTTATGTGTCACGAGAACACAAGTACGGTTTTTCATAAGCGGTCCTCGGATGCAGTTGCTAAAGATCCATTGCGCGGTGTGAGAGTCGACAGCACTCAAACAATCGTCGAGCAAGAGATGAGCAGAGTTGGAGTAGAGCGCACGAGCGAGAGAGATACGCTGCTTTTGTCCACCAGAAAGCGTGATGCCCTTTTCTCCAACAAGAGTCTCGTCACCGTTGTCGAGAATTTGGAGATCGCGTTCCAGGGCACAAGCTACGATGACGTCGCGGTATCGTTGTTCGTCGAATGGCATAGAGAAGAGGATGTTTTCGCGGACATTAGCATTAACCAACCAAGCAGACTGGGCCACGTATGCGATCGTGTTGGCAAGACCAGTTTCGGGATCGGGATGGACTTCCTCTCGGCTGCGACCACCAGGGCAGTAGACGCCTCCCTCCAACAAAGTCATTTCACCGAGGAGACCCATCAGCATTGACGTCTTTCCGGAGCCTGTAGGTCCTGCGATGATGTTGAGTTTACCAATCTTAAAGTCGATGTTGATATCCATAAGTCGGAAAGCACGAGTGCTGTCGTCAGAAACGGCCTCTTTGCTGCCCCATGTCAGGGTAGCGTTCTTGAAACCAATTCGCCTAACGCCATCCTCATCCACGTTATCCAAACCGAGCTGAATGTACTTGTCAGTCTCTTCTTCCATGAGAAACTCCTCGACACGGTCAATGGAAACCTTGGTCTCCTGAACGTGGGCGAACATATCACCAAACTGGTCGAGAGGGACACGGAGGAGCATGAAGAGCGAGATGGCTGTAAAGGCAATGGATGGCTTCAGGGGCTTGTGCTCGACAAAGGTGTAAACGAGGAATGAGAAGAAGGTGATGAGAACAGGCACGGAGTTCCAAATAGCAACAGCCAATGCCCAAACCATGAATCGCGAGCGCAGTGCCTTGAGCTCAGCTTGACGCTTCTCATCAATGATGCGGCCGAAGCGCTGCTCCCAAGCAAAGTACTTGATGATGCGGATGTTTTGCAACACCTCGTTGGTAACATTAGTACGCTTGTCGGTGGCTGCGAGGATCCTCTTGGAAGTGATGGTGAAACCGCGAGCAAGACCGTAGTTGATGGGCAAAAGGAAAATCATGACAACGATACCAGGGATAGCACTGAGACCCATGACCTGCCAAAGCAAAACAACGGCAACAATCAGCTGCGTGGGCGCAGAAGCGCACAAGAAATGGAGGTAAGCAGTGACCTCGGAGATCTTGAAACTGTCGATAGACATGAGATTGATAATGGTTCCCAAATTGGCCTGCTCGTCGTTGGAATCGTCCTTCTTATCGTCCTTGATCGGTTCATTGGCGGATTCAGCATCATTGGGTGTGGCCTTCTTATCGTCCTTCTTCATGCTTAGTGCTCGCTTGACCTTGCCGATGAAACCATCCTGAGCTTCGTCACCCTTTGTGGATTTAGGCTTGTCTTCATCGAGCAACACTTTGTCCTTGCCAGCAGCGGCCTTGCGACGGAGGGCTTTGGCATAAATGTCGCCGATGATGAGAGCTCGGACTCGAATACAAATCTTGCGACCAATCCAGAGCGCTTGGTTATCGGCGTATGAGCGAACGAGGTCGACTACGGGGAGGCCGATGACATAAAGCCAGAGAACGTTAATCGGTCTGTCATTCTCCGAGGCGGTACCATAGTTTTCGACAAATTCAAGAATCACCTTGAGAAGAAGGGTTGGCGCGAACGTAAAGAGGCCGGCAAGGACGGCGAGTGCGCACTGAATGAGGAGATCTCTCTTGAAATACTTGAGCAAGTGCATGGCAAGAGATCCCGTTCGCTTCATTTGGCGGTAATCGGCAATAACAGCAGCGGCCTTGTCCTTGGGCAGTAGATTCCAGACATGTTCCATTTCCATCGGATTCTTCCAACCCTTCCAAACGATCGCATCGACCCAGCCAAACACAGCGAGAGAAAACAGACTGGCCAACGGCTCGCGCGAAGGTTCAATTCCGTCCTCCCATTCCAAGAGAACTGTCTTGTTGCCCTTTCTGGTGGTCATTGCCATTCCAAAGAGGAGCGTAATGAGGCCAAACTCGACGAATGTTGTGATTTGATCGACTCGGCTAATGTCATCTTGGAGGAAAGCTGAACGGAAGAGGAAGATTGAGATGACCCAGTTGAAGCTGTAGAGGAAAGCTGTGTGGTTCCAGAGATGGGGACCTCGCCATTTCAAAGCACCCAAGATGAGACGCAGGGTTGAGAGAATGAAGACGTAGACCCAAATAACAAGCCCAGTAATCGCTGCGGCACGACTATGGCGTCCCTTGCTGCCCGAGGAGAGTTGAATAACGTTGACAGCGACAAGGCCAGCGATGGCAAGTTCTTCGACGATCTGCGAGATCAATTGTCCAGTTGGAGTGTCGGATTGTACAATGGAACCACGAGTTGTGGTCTTGACAAGGGCCAAACGACCTCCGTTAATCTCGAGTGCGTCATCATCTTCGGAATCATCAGCCTGCTCGGGAGGTAGATCGGTATGGCTGTGTCGGCGGTCATCGTTTGAGAGCTGCTGATACCTAGCTTTGGATTTAGACCAGGAGCTGACTGCGCGGGATATGGTGGTCCAGGCAATAAGCACGACGGAAAGAAAAAGAGCGATTAGAGGGAAGAGGATCTGCAGATAACTAGAGTAACACGAAAATTGGTCAGCCAATGCATTGCAAGGTAAAAAAGACCAGGGAGCACAAACTCTTGTCGGAAACAGACACTGAAATCATCAATCCCCCATACAGGCCCCTCACACCGCGCAAACCCCATGGTTTCGGAGATGGTTGCTCGTTATGAAGTTCGACCTCACTGGGTGAGAGACGGCCGCGGAGGCGGAAAGCAAAGAATTCGCGGTGATGGTGCGACAATGAGGAAGAGAATATCACACGGTATAAATTCGGAGTAGGTTATCCCAAGGTGGGTTGCACGCGTCGGACCGGTAGCGGTGGCTGCGGCGTCGGAGGTCTCGTCGAAGAGTAAGTTGTCGCAAGTATCCCGGTCAAATGTGCACCATTGATTTAGGTGTGATGAACCCGGATGGTCGCAATTACCTGCGCTTTGGCGTCGCAAAGAAATCTCTACAATCGCAGTCGCAAAAGATGCCAACGTCGTTAGTCGTCGGCTGATCTGAGTCTGCAGAGTTTGTTGTATGCTCCGAGCTTGATCTGGTGAATGACGTCTTGTAGGGACCGTAAACAACTAAAAGTATACCTTGAGAAAAAGGAAAGTTAAAAAGAAAAGAGTTTTGTACTGGTGCCAATGGAGGCGAATAGAAAGAATACAGTCGAAACGTAAAAGTCTTGACTGTACCTACTCTACATGTAGGACGGAGGAGGGAGAGAAGGAAGAGAGAATCGAAGAGAGAGGCCGTTGAAGAAAGAAGCTGACTGGAAACCAAACCCAAACAATACAAGCTTGAGATAACAAGACCAAACTCTTGTTGGCTGGAGGAAAGTGGATGTCAAAGATGGTGTCGGTCAACTCAGGTTAGGGAGGTTAGTGGGGCAAGTCCAGGAAGACAATGCAAGCGATACCTGCGATGCTTCCTTCCCTGCACGAACCTGCATTCTCTGATTCTGTACCTAGTAGCTTGGTAGTGGGTTTCCAGGACATCCCTTGAGTTCTTCTCTGTACCGCTCAGTAATCGACACTACTACATACCAGCCTCACTCATACGTATATATTCTCATAATTATTTTTACTCTCTATCACAAAATCTTCGTCATGGCAAACGTTTACTGTACCGTGAATGATGCCAGAGTGATACCCCAGTTCTACGACGGGGCTGCGGGGATTCTGTACCTTGACTACTCCGCTTCAAGCAGGTGTCAGTTCGTCAAGATTCCATATCATCTTACCACCTTTGAATTGATTGCTGCAATTGCTGAAACTTCAATTGAAAAGATCAGATGTTACTGATTGATATAACAACCCTTGTCGCCGACTGAGTCACAAGGTCATGTATGAACGTTGCATTGTCTCAGAAAGGTCTATCTTACACAAGATTAATCAGGCCTCGACCAGTTAGTGTCATGACACAAAGGTACCTGATCTAGCCTCGAAAAAGAGCTTGATGACAGGTAGCTCATTACAACAGCCCTATCTTACAAATACCAGTCATGACGTTATGACAGCTTGGCTCGGACAACAGGCCGTGCCCTCTCATTTGGACAACCTGACTCAAGAAAAGGGCGAGCTTTATTGACAGCTAAATATGGACAACAAATCTGAGGAACGTGGTCTATTGTTATGAATCAGTGAAATGCCAGTATAGCTTTGTTTAATGTGTAGGCACGCGACTTGAGTCTGGTAGACACGGTGACGATCGTGTTTGTCCTCGACGCGAAGAATCAACATCTATTTGTTTGTTATTTCAATTCTCAGAGTAAGGAGTGGCACTCAATCTACTATGTTGTATAGCTACTTGGTTGCCACCTCTCAAAGGTCTGTACCCAGATTGCCTCTGATCTTTTCGTCCAACAACCACAACACATTCAGTCGCATTCTTGAATATCGTCTAGGTTTTATTTAGGGTAAACTCATCCAAACACTCTTTGCTATTTAGCCGCAATGCGGTCAAGAAAGCGTCAACTTTCATCAAAGCTACCCTACAAGGATCTGCTATCCACACCAACTCCCAACTCACAAGGTCTGTCCATGAGCTGAAGTCTTGGATTCCCTTCAAGCAGGGATTACCTCTTCGGCAGCCTGCGCAAGAGGAAACAGCCAGCCACCTGGTCCAAGCGCAAACTCAAGGCTGGGATCATAAACTGCTTTAGATACGACGCCCAATCGTTTGTATTGCCTGTAACGATTTCAACACCGTTCATAAGATTCAATAGCTGTATAATACTACCCAATCGTCACATTTAAACACAATATCCCGGTTTCCTCTTAGCCTCAACACGCAAAGCGTCCATACACCCTTACTATCCCAATGGCCTTGTAAACTTCATGAACCCTCACCGCCGGATGTCAGCTTCCAGATTCACACTCGCCTATCACACCTCTGGTGTTTAACCCGCCGCTACTCCAGGTCCCTTGAAAACCCCCACGTTTCCCAGCCGTATATGTGGTTACATTCAACGTCTTTGACCAATTGAAGCTTGATTATTAGCGGTATACTGGGTGTGTTCCCTTTGGACCTTTATGTGATGATGCGAGGGCCTCATTACTGCAGGACCGGTGAGACTTGCACTGCATCGATTGTGAGACAATACGGCTGGTGATGCGCAGAACAAGCAAAATGTGCAGAGGCTGGGGGAGGAAATAAAATAAGACGTAAGTTTAGGGTACAGAAAACAAGAGCCTAAGAGCCTCCTCTAAAAAGCATAAACTGACCTAACAATTCAGTCTCTTATTATGCTTTAGTATTTAAGTTTTCCTGCGTCCAGAGGAAAGGCAACGAAGGGCTGGTCCAAGTTTTGAAGATATCGTCAATTGGGCTCGCATGCCTTTAGAAACTTGTGTCAAGACTGCATTCTTTAAACATCCTGATTCACGTCAACACAACAGCACAAACGTGGCATTAAATATGTCATTCATGCATTCTTGAGTTGCAGAGTTATACTCAAGCCTCACGTGGCCTTGAGACATGACGTTCCTCTTCAACCCATGACAGCTCTCGAGCTATTTTGTGTAAAATTGACACGGCAGTCATAAATCACTGCCCCAATACCCTTTCCAACCAATTGACATCACTTTCCCGACTCCTCCGGCTTGTAGCAAAAAGGAAACAAAAAACATGTTAACTATTTTATCTTCATCCTCTTTACTGTTGATACATAATACACCCGTCTTCAGCGGGCCAAACGCTGAGGCTGAATCAATCGTACCCCTTCGTTTCAATGGCTTTAGCCCATGATCATGCCCTTCATACCGGACATGTCACCCTCCTTGGCGGCGATCTCAAAGTAGCCGTAGATAATTCTATTATTGTCAGTTTTGGATTGTCAATTTTGGAGTGATTAAACTTACGTGACAGCAAGGAGAGTACCGGTACCGGAGCCGAGAGCACCAAGAAGGTCGCTGGTGACGGAGAGGGCACCGATGCAAGCACCACCGAAAGCGGCGGCAGTAGGGATGATGCGCTTGAGCTCCTTGTACATGGACTGGTCACGGTGACCGGCCATGACAAGACCCTGATCCTTGAGCTGCTTGGCAACGTCACGGGGGCTGGAGCCGGAAACCTCAATCCAGGTCTTGGAGAAGAGAGCGCAAGCACCGAGCATGTAGATGATGTAGGCGCTCATGTGGATGGGGTCGAGAAGGGCGTCCTTCATGCTCTGGGGAGGAGACATGTAGTAGACGAGACCGGAGGCAGCGTGGAGCTGAGAAGAACCATCCTTGGCCTCCCAGACACCGAAAAGACGGACGAGAAGGTTCTCGGAGAAGCGAGAGTAGAGCATCTGGCTGATAAGGAAAACGTTGGAAGAGAGAGCAGACTGCAGCATGATGGGCATGTTGGAGGTGTAGAACAGGCGAACGGGGTAAGAACCGCGAGCACCACGCTGGCGAGAAGACTTGACAGGGATCTCGACACGGAAACCCTGAAGGTAGATGACAGCGGCGAAGACGGCAATGGTGGCCAAAAGGTTCATGATGTTGGGGAGGTTCTGGCGGTAGAAAGCCTCCTGGAGAGCTCGCTGCTTGTTGGGCCAAGTGAAGAGGAGGTGGAAGAGGGCAATGACAGCACCCTCAAACTCGGGACCACGGCCAGTGTTGATGGTGGTGGGGGAGAAAGCCTTCCACATGATGGACTCGCAGATGTTGGTGGCAATGAACAGAGAGATACCGCTGCCAAGACCGTAACCCTTCTGGAGGAGCTCATCGAGGAGGATAACAATCATACCAGCAACAACCAGCTGGAGGATCAGGAGGAAGACAATACCGGCACCAAGGTCGGAGGGAGGTCCGTAGAGACCGGAGAAGACGTAGACAGTGGCGGTACCGGCGGAGAGGATGAAAGCCAGAAGCTTCTGGGCGGTCTGGTAGAGCTCTCGGTCGGACTTGAGGTCAAGGTTGACGTCGATCATGTGGGTGCCAGCAAGGAGCTGGAAAACCATGCCAGAGGAGATGATGGGAGTGATACCCAACTCCATAAGAGTACCACGGTTACTCGCGATAACCATTCGAAGCCAGTATAGGGGATCCGAGTTGTCGGAAGAGACGATACCGTAGAGAGGCATCTGGCTCATGACCAGGAAGATGAGGAGGGTGAGGGCCGTCCACATCAGCTTCTGGTTAAAGGGAATCTTGGTCTCCGGCTGCTGAACCTCAGGGAGGAACGGCACGAACGGTTTGACCAGATCGAGGAATCGGACTATTGAGAGAAGCCATGGTTAGCTTGAGCTTGATGATTGAGGCACCAATTGCGTTCAATTGCGCGCATATTGTCGAGGTCGCGAGCTCAAACTTTCGAGCTGTAAAGCTTCGCGACCAGCAGATAAAGAATAATTCGACTTACGGGAACTCATGGTGGGCGACGACACTAAAGGGAATGAACAAGAATTGGACTAATCATCCAATGAAGGGAAGAAAGAAAGAAAAGGAAGATGCTGAGCTTAAAGAGCCCAGGCGATTCGAGGGTCGATGGGATAATTAAAGGAGAGCTGGGGGTGGAGGTAGGTGATCTGGCTTCAATGACCCAAAATGTAGATGTGTCCAATATTGGGAGTGGAGTGACACGTGACCTTCTCCGGGGGCGAACAGCGAGAGCTTCCCTGAGCTTCCAGTGGAGGGTGACCTCTAACAGTGGATTGCCCTTTAGATGCTCCTGCTGAATTGAACAAAGGGGTTTCAGCTTCTGAGACCAATTACACTTGTAGCTTAACTTTTTATGCCCCACCCTAATTTTTCCGCCAAATCGACTCCGCTTTTGCCTGTTCTGGAACGCATTTTGAGATGTTAGTAGATTCAACAGTGAATTAATACATTCATAGTTGGATAGATGACTTTGCCGTGTATGGTAATCTCATCTTAGATGCTTCGTCGCCTGGATCCCTTGCTCAGGCGAAGTGTCACTACCATGGCTACAAGAAAGCCCCCTGCTGCGCCTCTTGTGGTTGTGCTAGGATCTACGGGCACGGGCAAATCAGATGTAAGTCTCAAGCTGTATACTCGGGACTTTCTGACATTAAATAGTTGGCAGTTGAACTTGCAACCAGGTTGAATGGCGAAATAATCAACGCCGATGCTATGCAATTATACAACGGCCTGCCAATCATCACTAACAAAATTACAGCTGAGGAGCAACGTGGTATTCCTCACCATCTTCTTGGTCATATATCCTTGGATGAGCAACCATGGGACGTTGACGACTTTAAGCGGGAAGCCACTCGCACGATACGCGAGATTCGTGAGCGAGGTCGACTGCCAATTCTCGTTGGCGGATCACAGTATTATGTCGACCCGATCCTCTTCAAGGAGGTCATCTTGGACGATCTAGAGCTGGATACTACTAAATCATTCCCCATCCTACAAGAATCGGCTGAAGTCATGCTTCACGAGCTCCGAAAGGTTGACCCAGTTATGGCTGAAAGGTGGCACCCCAAGGATCGTCGCAAAATTCAACGTTCTTTGGAGATTTACTTGCGAAGCGGTAAGCGAGCATCCGAATATTATGCCGAACAGCAGGCTCGCAAGCAAGCTGCGCAAAAAGACGCCAATAAGGAACCCTGGGAGAATCTACTGTTCTGGGTTTACTCTGAGCGAGAGCTTCTATGCGAGCGTCTGGATAAGCGAGTGGACAAGATGCAAACTGGTGGACTCATGGATGAAGTGCGAGAGCTTTACGATTTCAAGCACAAGAAGGAAGCAGAGGGCCAAGCACTCGACATGACAAAGGGTATTTGGCAGTCGATTGGCTACAAGCAGTTTGAACCGTATCTGTCTGCCGTTGACGAGGGAAGAGAGGCTGCCGAGCTTGAGAAATTGAAGAGAGCCGGACTCGACAAGATGAAGGCGGCAACAAGACAATACGCCAGCTACCAAACTCGCTGGATCAGACTCAAGCAGATCCCACGGATACACGAGGTTGGCCCAGAAGCCATGGGCAATTTATATCTCCTCGACAGCACCGACGTTTCTGCTTACGGTAAAAATGTGGTCGAGCCCGCGGTGAAGCTGGCGCAGCAGTTCCTCCAGGGAGAAGAACGTCCACTGCCGACAGAGATATCTGATATTGCTCAAAAAATTCTTACACAGGTTGGCAATCCGCCTCCCAAGGCGACACCGTGCAAACGCGTCTGTGAGATTTGCCATACAACGTTGTTGACCGAGGAGGCTTGGAAGCAGCATCTCAAAAGTTCGACTCATAGGCGTGTTGTCCGCAGGAAGGCAAGGACAGCGCTTGTGCCAGTGGAACAAAAACGAGAAAAGACGGACAAGACCAAAGAAGACGAGGCAGATTCTGTTCCAGAGTTGGGATCCATGTTTCCAGAATGATGAGAAATGCCTCTGCTTGTCGTCCCAATGTATTCTGAAAATGGTGGTACCGAACCTTTGGACACCAGTTCGCTACCTAGTGCTTATCGCACGTTATATTGTCTTACATGAGTGATGTTCTGTGATGCTTAATGAATGATATCAAGGATTATGCCAGTTATATTTCAAGAACAGCTTGCTCGTGATCACTTGAGATGTAGCGAGTGACAACACACAAGCCGTTGACCCGAGCCTCGACCATGTGTCTTCGGCATTTTAGTAACGGCTGCGGTATTATTATACTACTAGTAGACCTCTGTACGGCTAACAGAGCCCGTCATATCCGTTCTTTGATCGGTACCCTTGTTCTTGAGACCACCTATCATGTACTGACGATCGACTGACAAGGATCATGTAAATTCGGCTTTTGTTTTCTGGGCAAGCAGGAGTTAAGCAATTGCCCGATGAAGTCATTGATAGCTTGCGGAGAAGTGTTCAAGCTTAAAAGTTGGAACTGAACGTTTGTCTCGTGGCTCGCATAAGCCATAGATGTAGCTTAATTTTTAAGCGGCTTAAACCTCCCGAAGCTTCCGGGCTTTACGAAAACCTCGTTTAGCGTTCAACTGTTATTCCAAACTCTTGCCGGGGTTTGTTGAAACTTCAAGACTATTGTTGACGTATTCGTTTAGACAAAAGTCGTTATTAGCGTCTCGGGTATCGTCAACAAATGATTGATCTGATAATCCCCAGAAGTGGAAATCATTCTGATGCAAGTTGGATCATGCCCGCGCTATTGTCCCGTTGCGGCGGACTTGAATGCCAAAGTCCGCCGCTATCCAAAGAGGCGGCTCGCTCTCGGGCCCGTGAAGTCGTAATTGGTCCATCCGGACTGAGTCAACAGTGGATGTTTGATCCATGTGAAACTTTGTATTAATCATACCGTGTTTTCTCGATTGAGGCCAGGTGTGTAATAGCTGAACGATTAGGGCTTCAGATTAGGAACAAGGCAACAGCATATCTGCCTTGAACAATTTATCTGCCTGGAAAGCCTTGGACAATTCCCTCCTTCTTATATCCCTGAAGCAACAGCTGGTACGGGATTCGCGGGTTCCGGTAGGTGGGTTTAATGTTCCCAGTAGCTTTTATGCAGAGACTCAGCTGCCAATACTGACTGAAGACGCGCCAAAAGAACTGAACTCTGCACAAAAAAGGCAGCCCCTGGGTTACCTCCCCAAGAACTCACTGGAAGAGTCGGGTCTTGATTGTACCGGTAAACTCGGGATCTTACGGTCTAGTCAGCTGCTGCTTATCGATTTGGCAGGTTTATAGCCTACTCCATTTCTTACCTGTTTTATTTGCATTTTTTCTTATCATCTTTGTTTCATTCAGTATTATCTGATCTCTGAGCTGAATAACTACCATTTGTGCCCCTCCCCCTCACCTGACCCCAGGAGCGGGCTTCAAAAAGACCCCGGCTTCCGCTTGCGTTATTGCGCCTGTAACCTCTATCTGTCTAACGCTGGGTGGATCTCACATTGGCGTCATAGGATAATTTACTCGACTTTCACCTCCGAATCTCGACGGCATCTGAATTGAGCTGACAACCGGGACCTAGTGGGTTCACTTGTTGACTCTTACGACTTGAAGCCCAATAGTCTGGTCGAGAATCTTTAGTATTACTTACCAGGCATTCCCCACCACGTCAGCTCAGACCTGAGGGAGCAACGTCTCACGAAGCCTTCCAGAATCCATCACTTCGTCGTGCGCATGGGGAGCTGAGCTACTGGTTATGTGAGATTTTCCTTCTTCGGATATGTCTAATCACATTGCGTCTGGCCCGGGCTCGGTGCATTCTCACAAGTCGCCCCGAGTCTTAGCCTGTGTCTTGTGCCAACACCGAAAGATCAAATGTGATCGAAATACGCCCTGTTCGAATTGCATCAAGGTGCGTTGTCCCATATTCGCTATCTTCATGTGTAGCATTGCGCATCAAGACATCTTGAACTAACTCTTCAAGGCCAATGTCACTTGTACTCCAAGCACTCCAGCTCCTGCCAGGAAGCGCCGGAGACCGAATCAGGACCTTCAAGAGCGTCTGGCGAGATGTGAGCAATTGCTAAAACAGTATGCCGATGGATCTGTACCATCACCGGCTACCATGACACATTCACCTGCTACCAACGGTTCCATCCATGATACTTACCCTGCGACCCCAACCAACATTGATGGTCAGACCAAGTGGAAGCCAACAGGAAAGATGGTTAGAGAAGAGGGTGGCGTGCGATTCATGGATAGTTATCTTTGGGCGAACATCCACGATGAGGTGAGTCCGGTTGCCACTAACTACTGACGAAACTAACATATACCAAGCTCCAAGCCATGAGGGAGATTGTCGATACTGATGACCCGGAGGAAGCCAGCGTTATGGGATCCGAGGACCTGAGTCCGGATTACAATATCGATCTTTTAATTCCATCAGACGCTTCAACCCGATCCATCGAGGATCACCAACCCGACCCTGTTCACATCTTTAGACTCTGGCAGTTGTTTGTTGACCGCGTCAACCCTTTGACCAAGATCATCCATGTCCCATCCGTACAGCCGTTTGCTTTGGAGATGGCCACCGATGTGAACAAGATTCCGCTCAACTACCAGGCGTTGATGTTTGCCATCTTCACCATGGCGACAGTATCTCTATCCGAAACCGAATGCCTTCAGATGCTTGGAACTACCCGCGAGGCAGCTCTACGACGGTACACCATTGGGACCAAGCTGGCACTGACAAAATTCAACTTTTTGAAGAACTACGATATGGTGGCTCTGCAGGCACTGCTTCTGTATTTGGTAAGGTCTCTCAAGGGTTGCATGCGATGTTAGACTGACCCTGGTGCAGCTGTCTCTTCAGAATCGCTACGACCGTCATGCCGCATGGATTCTGAGTGGTATGGTTGTGAGAATTGCTCAAAAGATGGGATACCACCGTGATGGCGACTATCTAGGACTCAATGCTTTCGAGACGGAGATGCGACGGCGTATGTGGTGGCAGATCATCCTACAAGACGCAAAGAATGCACTTGTTTCTGGACTGAGCCACTCGCTCCTCCCAAGCAGTTGGGATACCAAGATGCCGCAGAACGTAAACGATGCTGACTTGTTCCCTGGATCAATTGAACCCGTCCAACCGCGCGAAGGCCCGACAGAAATGGCATTTTGTCTCATTGGATATCAGATTGCGAAGTTTTTAGTCAACGCCGAGTCCCTCCATGGACATCCCGGCTTGGAAGCTGCCGTTATGGGTGATTTTGAAGGTCAAGATCCTTCGAATGTCCCGAGCATTCAAGAGTACAGAGAGCTAGTCGACACACTGGAACAGAACCTGTTGGAAGTGGAGACTCGCTACATCGACCCGACCGCTGGAAACGTACACATTGCTGCGCTTAGCATCCGTCCGATGATCTGCAGCAAAATGAGGGAGATACTGGTGCCCATGAGAGAACAGCCAGAGTGGCAAACTGGGGAGATTCGCGACAAGAAGGACAACCTTTTCAAGATTGTCTTGATGAATAACGAACACAGCACCGATGCTTATGGAATAATGGACGAGACGGGATTCCTCTGGTTCCTCAAATTCCATTTCCAGATAGATATCTTTACCGTCATGACGAAACAGCTTTGCCAGCGACCGAGAGGCTCACTTGCCGCCCGCGCTTGGAACATGATCGAGAAGATCTATCATTACCATCCTGAACTCCTGGACATGACTCACAAAACCAACTATATCCAAGCTCAAACGGTATTGAAGGCTTGGAAGAACCGCGAACAAGCACTCAGGGAGGATGGTCAACTTCTTGAGACACCAAATTTTATCTATCGCATACGAGACGTCGTAATGAGCGAAAGCCGAACTTCTGAACCCTCGCCGCAACAACCCATCACTCACGGCCCCACCAACACTGCCCAGATGACAGACCTCGATCCTTTCCTGGGTAATTACTTGGATGTCTCGACTCTCAACTGGGATATGTGGGGGACAATGACCCAGCCACCACAGCAAAACGAAATACCGATTCAATTATATGGTAACTTCCCGATGGGCAACATGGGTTAGAGCTGTAACATCAAGGACGGAAATTGGCGAGACTATGGTAAAGAACGAATCTCCAAGGAGTAGCGTGCATTTCGGGACACAATAGAACGGCGCCGGTTGATTTACGGATTTGGACTACCAAGGGGATTGTTAACAGTGTACCAATAAACTCTTCATTCAAACGGTGCATTCACAAATTAATGTGATCTGATGGGATTGCTTTGATTGGGCTTTATTGAGGAGAGTTGATTCTGGTGAGTGCTTCCACCGACAAACTTGCTATGTCTCTCATCCTCCGCCAATGACACCTTGTCATATGTCAATTATCCCCTGTTCTTCATCTCCGAGCCTTTCCTTTGACGAAACTTGGCATTGATCTAGTCGGCGTTTCGGGGGTGCTCAATGCCCCGTACGGACGTGAGTGGAAAGGTGTTGCGCTCTAGGGTCGTCTCACGACGAAAGAGGGGACGGCCCCAGTCGATGCCGAAGACACGACGACCAGCCGCAGGGCGGGAACCAACATTGGTGCTTTCGTCGGCAACGGAGGGGTTGTAGGTGGAATCACCAGGCCGGGGTCTCCAAACGTAATAGATTATGACGGCAAAGAAGGAGGCAAAGAGCATAGCGGCGATGCAGACGATAAGGGCGTCCGTCTGACCAGAGGTCATACGAGGAAAAACTTGGGATGACATGGTGGTAGTGCTGTGGTATGTTAGTGATGCTAAGGGGCAGTGAGTGGTGGGTAGACATACAAGATGTCGGTTCTCGTGATTGTGGTTTCTTGTGTTGACTTGATGTCTTGCAATGACGATGAGTTGTGGTTGAGAGTGAATTGAAAAGGACGGTTTGCTCATGTATCTCAACGATGATGAGTTGTGGTCGAGATCAAGTCAGAGGGGACGGTTTTCTCTTTATATATTAGTCTCATGATGGTAAACGCTGAGACGAACCAGATGCGTTGATCGATATTGTTTACAGACGTGCGATGCGAATAGCGAGCAAACGAACATGACGAAGAATATGTTATGGGGCCGTTTGGAACCCGAGTTACAGCATATGGAAGCGCAAACGAAAAACAAGACGAAAATCTACGATCTACTGGCACAATGAATCAACAAACGAAAATATTCGAGGGAAACAATAGCACTCTTGGTGCAGATTTGTATTAGTTTCTCAGCATGAACCAGCAGTGCGAACCAGCAAACCCGCCCAATCTTCGCTACCCTCAATCCTCATCCAGAATATTCAGCTACCATCCTTCAAGTTCGCTCCAGAATATCCAGTTTTCTCTGCTCATCAATCACCCGCCCAACCGCAGCATTCGCCTCCGCCCGTTCCCTGGCCTCCTTTTTCTCCTCCTTCTTTTGCTGCCAGTGAGCCAAAGCCTGGAAGCAAGCGCATGGCAGGATGAAAATGAGGAACAGAAAGACCATTCCAAGAGTCATGCCGATGATGGCGATTCTGTCGTCAGAGTGTGAGCCATGCTCAGAGGTGGAAGTTGAGGTTGCGCTGGCAGCAGCGGCAGCAGAAGAGCTGACGATGGTGGTGAAAGAAGTGGGAGAAGACATCTTTTCTTTTAGTTAGAGTTTAACTTTGATGTCGTCGACTCAGTATTGTTTGTTTTGAAGTTGTTGAAGAGTAGAAATTTGAGGAGTGAAGGGGGGACTTATATGATGATTCACGGGATGTTTGTGCAGCTGGCGAACAGGTGAACACAGCTGCGCAGAACAAAAGTCTAGTCTATGTTCGAAACAAAGCATTATTTTTAGGCGCATAACATCGAACAGTATACTTGCTTGTAGAGAATGAAACGCCTTTGAGGTCTTGTTCACGTTGTTCTTGTATTGTTACATAGGTTCATCTACCCGCGTCTGACACTGTAGAAGACCAAGACGCAATATGTAGTTCCTCATTCGAGGGTCAATATAGAAAAAGCCAAATGGAGATATTGAAATTGTTTGTCTTGAAATGCGTTATTGCATTATTGCAGAATGCGCATACGCTCGACTGTAGGAAACAACAACTACATGGCAGCATCGAGGGAGATTGTGGCTTTCATTTTCCACAAAAGACAATACATGAGAAGAGCTAACCATATACCGTTTGACGAAGTATACAAATCGCGTTTGTAAAGTCGAACTGCCGACTCTGGGCGAAGTGTGCCCCATTAAAAAGCGTGAATAGCTTCAAGCCTCAGCTCCCCAAGATGTTCTCATGGTGTTAAAAAAGTGGCTACCAAAAGACGGGACGAAAATTAGGTCAAACCACCTCATCTTGCAGGAGATCTTTAGGTCTTTTACTTTATAACCCAAGGGTCAGAGATCAAGTTGTCTTATATCTCCTAGGATGTTATAGAACATACAGGGAGTGTAATCGACAGGAGCATCAATGCTGGCCATATTGAGCCATCATCTTGATAGTTGCACGTCAATTTTCAAGGATGAACTCTTTGAGCACTAGAGTATCCAGAAGTATTGAATTACTCGATTCATCGCTCAGTCACGCTCAGGCACCCGTCGTATGCTTTACTCAGCATGACAAGGCTACAAATACATCAAACGAAAGAATGTAGATCTCAAAATGAAACGGCACCTAGACAGATTTAACTAGGTGCCGAGATTAACGACGGATCCAATTTCCCAATATTCTTCTAAGAACTGTCCTCGAGTCCAAAGACCCTGCCGGCAATGCTGTCCACTCTCTACACTAGACAGCGTGCGACGAACGTTCTTGTCTATCTGAAGAAGAAAGGAAAAAAGAATTGACGACAGCTGAAAATTTAAAGATACAAAACTCATAAATTTGCTTAGTCATGGAGTAAGCTATATCACGTGGAGAGAAGTGGATCACGTGTGTCCCGAGATGATGAATTGATAGCTTCCTATTGGTCATACTGGACCGAGAAGCCGAGAGCCCGTTCCGATACTCGAGAATAGGAAGCCATCATCATCGATCCTCTGTACCGCCCTCTTTGGAAGCAACGACGACATCGTTGGACGAACCTTGGCCGAATTCCCCCCTCGAATCCAAACAATAATCCTCTGCCACGATGCTCGCTCAACGTGTTGGTGTCAACGCCCTCCGCTCCGGTATGCGCAAAAGCGAATAGCCTCGAGTTCTACAGATCGCTAATAGACTACTCAGGCGCGGCCAAGCCTTTCTTTGCTCAGAACATCTCCAAGAGTGCTCTGGCTGCTGGCATCTCTACCTCTTCCCCTAACCGGTATGTCTGCAAGGGCAATTGATCTTTCGTATCTCGGGTCTAACGTGCATAGCGCTACCGGTTCCGTCAAGGTTTCCCAAGAGGATGCTCAACAGATCCTCGTTAACCAGCGTCTCAACCGCCCCGTCTCTCCCCACCTGGCCATCTACAAGCTCGAGCAGACATGGTTCGGTAGCTCCGCCTGGAACCGTATCACCGGTTCTACTCTCTCCGTCACACTCTACGGCTTCTCCATCGCCTACCTCGCCGCTCCCGTCGTCGGTCTCCACCTTGAGAGCTTGAGCATCGCCAGCTTCGTCGCCGGTCTTCCCCTCGCTGTCAAGGGTGGTCTCAAGTTCACTCTCGGTTTCCCCTTTGTCTACCACGCCATCAGCGGTGTCAAGCACCTTCTCTACGATGCCGGCAAGGGTTTCGCCAAGTCAACCATTATTCAGGCCGACAAGTACGTCTGGGCCGCTAGCGTTCTCGGCGCTATTGGCCTGGTTGCTTTCTTGTAAGATATCAATATCAAAAATAGAAGAGCGGGATACATAGCAGATGGGATACCATGCGCAGCGGATGATACACCAAGTTGCGAGGGACACAGGAGTATGGATGAGAACTCGTGTACGAGTATTTAGCCTGAAAGGCATTGACTTTGAGCAAACAATTTTATTATCTGTACACAAGCGCCTTGAAATGCTGGGACCTATTACCCAATGTCGTGAGATATTTAACGACCCAAACGCCGTTCGCCTGCCATGATCGTTTTACAAATTCTACTCCAAGTTTCGGGCATCCAGGATTGTGCGTATCAACCTCTGATTACCAGAGGAAGCAATCTTTTCTCCAATGATGGGTCCAATGAATTCCTTAAGCTCGGATGCTTCACCTTCTGCGCTGGTCGTTCCGTTGATTCCATTGGCGTCGGAGCTAATGTGATCCGCCAGTGAAGCGACAGCTTGTACTATGCCCTGAACCAACATCTCGTAATCCATTGTACCTTCTGACTTTTCTTTGAGTGGTTGAAGGATACCTGAATCGAAAGTCTTGAGATTTCGCAGCACCAAAACGCGAATAGCTTCTGGGCCACCTGCTTCAAGCAAACCGTGAATGGCACCATAGAGGACTGCTGGGGGTTTAGTAGGATCGAGGAAGTATTTGAGACATGTTCGAGTAAGCTTAGGTCGAAGGAGAGTGTTGGATGCCGAGTATTTGCGAGCAATTTGTCCAACTAGAGACGCAGCCAGCTGTCGCAGATCATATTGCTCCTTCAGAGCGTCTGTGCCTTCTTCAGTGCCAAGTTTTCTAGCCATCAGACAGGTGAGAGCGGGCGCAGATAGAGGGCTAGCGTAGGGGTCAAGGAATAGACTCTTGTTCTCGATCAGAGCATTGGTCAATTCCATCATCTGCTTGAGAGTAAAGGTATCGTCAAGATGATGTGTTACACGATCCATGATGAATGTGATAAAGTACGGGATAAGCTGATGGAGACCAGGGTCGTCTCTCACGGAACCCAGAGCAGCCTGTCTAAGGCGCACCACTTCTTCGTCAGGATTGTCGTCGAGAACGGCGGCCTGGATCTTGTCGAAGTAGAGGATAAGCTCCTTGCTCACAATATGCTTCACAGAAGGCTTCATGGAAACATTGTCGTTGCCAGCGAGGGCAGATAATGCGGGGTTGGCACCAGGTCCCTTGGGAAGAAGTTCTTGCGATCGAGACTCGGATGTCGTGGGGTTTTGCGGGATGGAGGGTTGGACGCCTTCAATAGCGAGCCAGTGCGCTGGAAGAGTTAGTAGAATTCTAGGTATCGAGACGAAGACCGTACCTGTAAAACCCATATCGCGCGGCACCTTGGGTAAAGGCGCATTGATGAGCTTCTCGAAATCGACTTCTTCATCTTCAATGTAGAAGAGCGGTTGACCAGGACCAAGACTGGCCTCACCGTATCGCAGCGGACGCGTAGAATCGTAGCCATAGAGGGGTTCGACGTCGAGAGCCTTGAGCGCGAGCGAAATGTCGTTGACGGTGAGAGTTGTTCGGCGCGAGGCGCGCATGATTCGGAGAGCTTCGACGATGACCTGGCCAACGCGATACTCCACGTCTTGCGTTAAGCACTTGAGGGCCTCTTCGTTGAGTGAGCTGATGCCGACCGACTCTGCAACATCCTTGACGTTATCGGGATTCCAGAGGAGTTTGGGAGTTTCAGCAGCCATGACGACGGTGCGCAATCAGGCGCTTTGATGAGAATAGTAATGTTTAGATGCGTGGATACGTCTTGACGAGGCTGAGATGAAGATGCGGATTTGGGGTTGAAGTGTGGCTTAACCTGGGGTAAGCGCCACATTTGTAGAGCCTGTCAAAAGAATTGGCAGCTGAAAGTCTGAGACGAAATTAGTCAGTGGCTTTATGAGATTTAGAGAGCCTCTTAAGCTATCTATTTCTGTCACCCTAAGCTTTAGGGATCAACCTTTCTGTTGCAAACCTAAGGCTGTGATGCTCGTCCTCTAGGCTTTTAAAGTTCACATTCACATTTTCTACTTTTTCTCAAGCCTGTCATATCTTATTCTTTATTTGATGTCTAAGAGATCGTAGAGTCGCTACGAAGAAAAGCTGTTATTGGCGTCTGATCAGTCACCTTCCAACCTTAAGGTTTGAAAGCAGAAGACACTTGAACGCAAAAGGTGTTAACCACATCACAATGCTCGCTCAAGTCCTTTTCTCTTATTGAGAACTCATAAGTGTGATAGCTCAATGAACATACGATACATAAACAATAAACTCAAAAAGACACACTCTTGATGCTCAAGCACACCGGTGCTTTAAGCTTGCTCTCACAAGCTCAAGCTAGTGCTAGACCACAGGTCTCCAACATCAGGATCATACTCGACCCTCACTCTATCTACTTTCTGGTCATTACAAAAGACCGAAAACTGCATCTGGAAGTCTTCCAATACAAATCCAAGCTCAAGTGGTGGCTTTTCAAACTCATACGCAGACGAATACTCCGGCAAACTCACATAAGGCCAACTGATTGTGCACATTGGCTTCCGCAAACCACCTTTCCGCTTGTAGAGAACATGAACGACTCTACACCTGGAGCCATCTCTGCTAATAATTGAAGTGGCTGATGTCGGTATCATTCTTCGCTTTGTATTGACTACCGACAACGCGTGGCCCTTTAAGAAGCACTTAGCAAGGAAAGTCTTTGTATAGTAATGACAACCATTGGCTTACCTGTTGCACAAGCCAAACTATCCTGGAGCCTAGGTTGTCTCTGGGATCACACGTTACACCACAGCTGGCGAGAGCGATGCGGGAAGCTACGTATGGGAGCGTGGTAGAGCCAACTGACAACGCTCGAAGGCCGTGGAGAACAGCTCCTCGTGATACTGCAGTGCGCCTGTGAAAGCCATTATCAGCTGGGGCCTATGCCTTAACCGAAAGGTGCTTACCCTTGTTCATCTGGGGTGTAATGGACGACAGTAGATGGAGAGATCTCGTGTACAGCCTGTCTGATCCGTGTCTGAAAATAGGGGCTACGATCAAGACCACCAAACATGACGAGATGCTGATAAACGGTGTCAATACCAATCTCTAGAATATAGAGGGAAGACTCACCGATGGCCCCACGCCACCTTTCAAGGTGACCTTCTCAATCTGTGATCTAATGAGATTGATAACCTTGTCAACGACGGTATCAAAGACCAGCGCAAGTTCGAACCTAAGATCCATCAGTAAGTATTGGCCAAATAAGATATGCTTACCCACCCGCTAAACGAGATAGAACTTTCGAAACCACGCCCAGTCCATGAAGTGGGCAGATCGAAAGCCCAATCTTTAGAGTCACCGGAGAATCTGATCTTCAAATCATCCTCCCAGCAAGCCCTGGCGAAATCCTTGAAGTCCTTTTCCGACAGAGCACCGAACCTGGAAGCAGGGCAGAGATTCTTTGCCTTCGCCTTGAGAAGATTTATGAAGGCATCGTCGATCAAAGCTTTGCCGGTAAGAATGTGGTCGCCTAGGGTATATTCCCCCACACTAAGCGGTTGGATTGAGATAATATCGTAAACGACAGACTCCTTGTAAGGTGGTGAGCGTTTGTCACTTAGAGAGTCGGAATGCTCACAACAATGAAGTCCCCGTAATGGCAAACAATACACACATCGCCATTTTTCGGGCTTGGCTAAGGAGTGTTAGAAGTGAGATGACCCAAAAAACTCAAATGTGGAATTCTTTACTTACCACTCTGCCACGCGGTGTAACCAGGTCAGATAGAAGGGCGATGGAAGCAGCCTCCATATCCGTAAGGAACCTGGGAGTCAGCCGAACCTCGGTGGAGAGTATTTTTGCCGCTTGAACTGCTTCAATCATCATCCGGCGGGCGTAGGGTGGCCAAACAGCTGGGACTGTTACCACAAGATCATACTTGAGTTCAAAGACAGAATCTGGGAAGCGTCTGCGAAAGTCAGACCAAAGAAACTTCAGGTAATTTGACGTAGCTTCCACTGCCAAAATACCAGAAGCCCAGTGGTTGTCAGTATGTTTGATGAATGTGACTAAACCGCGGATATCATCAGGCAAATCATCGTCATGAAGCATGGAGATGTTGAACCACTCCAGGAGCTCGTATCTCTGCTGTCCATAGTATTTACGTTCGTAAAGATGCCTGAACATGGTTTGCGAACATTCGCAGTGTGAACCCAATACCGAGGAACGGTCATGTCCTGGGGTTTGATCATCCCATAAGAAACACCAGGGAAGCTACAGTATAGTGTCAGTAGAAAGAGTCTCTGTGCAGATGCTTTGGGCATGGTTTCTGGACTTACTTGCTGCCAAGACCGAGACCGACAACTAGAGTGCCAGAGAAGCAGGAACTCGCAGTAGAGGGCTGACTAGCAACTTGAAAGTGGGAATCTTCCATTGTCTCGTTCGATTCCTCTGACATGGTGAAGTATGTAACCAGAGACTTCTGACTTCAAAAAACTCAAAAGACTCTGCCTAGAGGTGGCAGAAGAGATGGCTCTCCTCAGTTGGGAGACCGCCGCTTTAAGGAATTAAAATATACGTACCCTGAAAACAGGCGTTGGAATCAAAACCTCAAGTAATAACAATATCAGTTGCCTAATGATGTTACGCTGCGTTTGCTGGGCGGGATAATGCAGGAGTTGGATTCCTCATCATCGCAGGATCCATACCAAAAATCATATGATAGGCTAACAGAAACAAACTTGTTAACACAAGAGGAGCAAAGACCTGTATATTTGTCGTGGAACATTTGCTTAGAAGAAAGCGTATACAGATAGTGGTACGCCATTGGCTTTCCTGTTTGTAATAGACAGTGACTTAACTGACAGCCACCAAGCTATCCTGATTATAGACAGAAAATAACATCCAATTGCTTGTAAACTCGTGGATAGCAGCCTTTTTGTTCAAGTAGCCAACAGGGGTGTCTAGGCAAGCTCGAGCAACCACTTAACCCATCAAACATTAATCTACATGACTCACCCATCAAGATGGCGATAACTACTACGACAAGCATACACATCGTTTGATCTCTACCGGTAGTACAATTGACCTCTATAGGGGCCACTTACTGGTGAGCTGTCGATGTTGAGACTCTACCAAGGACACGTGCATGAAAGTAGGTATCCGTAGCCTTTGTGTCCGCAACAGTCTTTGCAGAAAGTAAGAAATGTCCAAATGCCGGGAGCTATTCTCAAGTTATGCCATCAGCCTCAAAACATATTAATCCTTGCTCATCAAAATGAAGCTGGTGATATGCCCACTTACACCAAACTTTGGTGTTGCGGTCTAAGGTGGGGCATCTTATCGATTGTCACACGTGACCTTCAGAAAATGTTCGCGACTCAGCTTCATCGAACCCCATCATAATGAGCATTGGATTGCCGTCAAGATTCGCTCCCCGGTCCATTCCAATTCAATCCCCGCCATGGCTCTTCAATCTTGCCGCTCCGGCCTGCTACGGAGCAGACAAGTCGCCCGCACATTGATGCCATGCGTGCGCACATACGCCACCGACTCGACACCCGAATCCTTCAAGTCTGAAAACCCATCTTCCTCTGCTCCTGTCCCACGATGGAGTCAGACACCTCCCGCCATGAAGGCACCTATACAGCTCGATTTCGCCAAGGATCCCCAAAATAAGGTCTGGAGCGTCAACAACGACCCCAAGAAGTTGGATGAGGTCTACGAGCGACTACTGGGACAGGGTGGCAGCAAGCTCTTGCCCGAGGAGATTAAATGGTTGGCTGTTACGCATAAGAGTTTCGATCAGGGAAGGAGAGGATTCAACGATCGATTGGCGCTTCTTGGTAGGTTGGGAAAATGCAATTGAGGGTATCTACTGACCCCTGTAGGACGAATGACCCTCATCATGGAGACGACCAAGACAATCGTTGCTAAGGACCCTATGAGCCCACCAAAACAAGACGGATTCGACCGCGAGCCTTTCGTACACCCCAAATTGCAGTCGGTGGACAACCTTTCTACTCAATCAGCCAAGGATATTGCTGGCAAGACAAATCTCTCTGCCCTGGCAGCCGACGTTGGTTTAATTGATGTCGTGCGGTGGAAGCCCAAAAAGGTATGGACCTAGATTGTCTAGCGGTATTCATCTAACATGAATAGGTGCAAAAACTCAAGTCATCAGGTGTTGATGTCGTGCTTAACGGTGCGATCTTGGCCATCATTGGAGCTATTACCCTGCAACATGGAGCCGTAGTGGCATCACAGGTTATTAGGGAGCGCATATTGTCAAGGCTACAGGAAGACTAAAAGCATAGCGAGTGGGTTAATCTGTATCATATCTGTACATTTACGAAGAGGTTTGGACCTGTACAAAGCGTGAGATTCCTTGCATGAACTTGTAAAATAATCTGTGTGCATTGTCTATGATTGTAAGCAAGGTACTGCGACGGGTTATTAATGTTTATCGTAACAGGGGCGTTTCCTCATCAGCTGGCTGAGCAGCATCTTCCTGCTCTTCATCATGAATGAGCTTCTCTCGGTACATCCATCCAACACAGGTTCCAGCACCTGGCCCAACCACAAGAGAGGTGACGATGGTGGTCAGTGGTACTCTCCATCCGACCTCCACCAGCATCCAATACAGGACAGTCCAGAAGATGAATTGTGTGTCGACTTCAATAAAGACTATGGTCGATCTGGTCATCTCCTTGCGATCGTCAGGCTGAGTGAGGCTCCAGATGAAAAAGACGTGGGCCAAAACTGAGCAGATGATGGGCAGCAAGTAAACAAACAAGAATGATCGTCGGTTTGATGCGAGATGAATGTTTGCAGGACTGACTCTTCTGATGACGGCGATAACGCTGCGAATGGTCTGGCGGATGATTGTCACATAGATTGGGAAGAAAAGCCATACTCCGATAGTAGCTGGGGTCGTCTTGAAGAGCATCAAGATGGACGGTAGAAAGTAGCCAATAGCTACACTGACAGGGATAGCAACAAGCTCACTTTCAGGGAGATGACGGCTGGTAAAAATCTGATGAACATGGCCGTGCCCGTCGTCTCTTTGTCGATCGTTCAAAACACGCCTCGCGCGGTGCAAAAACGCAGGAATAATGACAAGCTCCCAAACAACAGCACCACCCACGAGATCAAACACCAACCACGGTCCCGTAGGATACGCGATAAGCACATTCGGTGCGTTACAAATGCGTGCTGCCTCGACAGTACTCACTGTCAATAGACCACCGAGAAATGCCAGGACAACAGCCATGACAGCAGTACTACGCAGCGAACTCAGCGCGGCGCGGAAGAAGCTGATGAGATAGCATAGAGGGGTCCCAATGGCTGGGATCCGACTGACGCCCGGGATACGCGCGTGAGAATGACATTGTGACCATAGAAGCGCGGCGTTGATATCGGAATGAATAAAGAGAGCGACAATTGTGGCACCGGCGAGGAGGATAGGAGGGATTATAAGGGAGTAGTATGAGAAGTGGTGAATAGGGGCTTTCCAGCGCGTCATGATGAGTTTCGTTGTTTGATATCAACAGTAAAGGTACAGAGATAAAAGAGCAGATGTTGAGTGAGATTTATTTTTTCATCGTGAGTAGGTCGATTTGAGAAACCATGGATGTCATGTGGTAAAATGAAGAGGCTCGTGATTATATCCAAGCCCAATCTTGGTGTTGGAGATCCACACCAGCGACACCAGCGTTAAGCCAGAAATGGAAATATCGTCTTATTTAATGCTGAGCCAGTTATTAGTGCACGTTTTGTCAAAGTCTTTGTGATGCGGTCTATAAAGATAAGTGATCTTATTAATTTATTGTTGCGGGCTTTGTACCGATGTCAAGCTAGACGTTATCGCAAGAGGATGGAACCACACAACAGAACATCTATACCGTCTAGGTTTAGAGGTAAGCTTGGAGTACGGAAAGGAAATAACACAGGCCTAATAAACAAAGTCATCATGTCTGTCTTCTAGTTCCTTGACATCAGTGTTGTAATTTCTGTTGATTAGATAATACATCCAGATACAGGTGTGTGTCAACTCGTATATTGGTATTCTTTGAGCGAGATGTGACACGCATAAACTGAACTGAAGGGGTCTTCAGGGTAAGTTGCACAGTGACTGCGTTGCTTCTTTTGATGAGGAGCAAACAAGAATGGAGCACGAAGAGAACATAGCGGCAAGCCAGAAGTTAGAGCTAACTGTTTGAACATTGTTTCGTTTTCCAGGTCTACAGGCTCTTGTTCAATCATGTCAGCACTTCTCGTGACAACTCGAGACTGACTGCAGCTGTGAGGTTTGGACCAGGTTTATACTCATCTACATAGATCGAGAACCTATAGTTGTCATACACAGTTCGGAACAGTGGTAAATGGTACAAGTCGTCGGCCGAGTCTCATCCCGCGAGCACAGCTTCTCCTTTGCAACTCGAATGGTATCATTGTGCACGTATCACCAAAAGAAGAGGAAACCATGAAGATCAAACATTCCATTACCCCACGCCAAAGCATGATACCATGATGTCGGCCCATCTCTAACCGCATCATAGGCTCATGTCCGGTTTTCATCGTCCGAAGAGGGGAAAGTTTTCTCGGCAGGACTCATAGGTAGGTCCGCAACTCGATTTCACTGGCTGTGTCAACATCTCGCTCTATCAATTCCACCGAAGCACCCGCTGATGTTTATCATGATCCATGACGAGGACTCTTTAATGATTCGACAAACTCTCATGTCCCCTGCAATGGTTCTCCGCATCAGCGGCCCCTCCCCCAGGTTTTAGCGGCATTAGTGCTCAAGGCCCCTCTTCCCGAGGCGGCTAATACGATCCCGGTAGAGGGTCAAGGGTTCACAGTGAACCAAAGGTGTTACCTGGTAGAACAGTTCGAGGAAGGAATGAATGGAGGGGACCCGACAACACATGACACAGAACAAGGAAGGTAATCTACCCCTCGATTGTTTTGTCTCTTGTTTTTATTCCCTCTTCTTGAGTGATTTTTCTTTGTTTTGTCGTATCTTGGATTCATTACTTGGAAAGAGACTTGATTAACCGTTTCGTGCCATATTTGGGCCTTGCTTGCGCTCATGACTCTTTGATCATGGCGTCTCATATGCTTCGTCCGTTGGCCTCCACGGTTCCAGCGTCAGCAACGGAGCTGTGTGCTTCAGGTTTCTTTTTCCAGAAGCAATTGAAAGGCTATAGAGTCCAAGGTAAGCTGACACACTAACAAAGTTCATGGGCTAACTTGAGCTAGATGGTCTTCTCTCGCGTCGCAAACAATGGCATAGCACTGCTGGAGTTTCCTCTCAGCGCGCACTCGTTGCAGTCTCTAAGCCGCTCGCTCTGATCCGTCATGTTTCTCCTACGCCGCCTCGCAACTACTCAACTGTGGTGCTTCCAAAAGCAACTCCCTACGAAAACCTAGTTGTCGGTGTTCCTACAGAAATCTTCCCTAACGAACGTCGTGTGGCTCTTACACCTGCCAATGTTGCTATTCTCAAGAAAAAGGGCTTCAAGCAGGTCCTTGTCGAACGTGGCGCTGGTGCCAATGCTGATTTCCTCGATTCTGCTTACGAAAAAGCTGGCGCAACTCTTGTCAATGGTCCTAGAGAAGTCTGGTCTAACGCGGACATTGTTCTCAAAGTTCGTGGTCCTGGTCTTGAAGAAGTCGGCTCCATGAAGGAAGGTCAAACTATTATTTCTTTCCTCCAGCCCTCCCAGAACAAAGAACTCGTCGAAAAGATTGCTGCTAGAAAGGCTACCAGTTTCGCAATGGACATGATTCCCCGTATTTCTCGTGCTCAGGTCTTTGATGCCCTCAGCAGTATGGCTAATATTGCTGGCTACAAAGCTGTCCTCGAAGCGTCAAACGTATTTGGTAGATTCCTCACTGGTCAAGTTACTGCTGCTGGCAAGATTCCTCCTTGCAAGGTTTTGGTTATTGGTGCCGGCGTTGCTGGTTTAAGTGCTATTGCTACTGCTCGTCGCATGGGGGCCATTGTGCGTGGTTTCGATACCCGATCGGCTGCTCGCGAACAGGTTCAGTCCCTAGGAGCCGAATTCATTGAAGTCGAACTCCAAGAAGATGGATCTGGTGCTGGTGGCTATGCTAAGGAAATGAGCAAGGAATTTATTGAAGCTGAAATGAAGCTATTTAAAGACCAAGCCAAGGAAGTCGACATCATCATTACCACCGCCTTGATCCCCGGAAAGCCTGCCCCGAAACTGCTCAAAAACGATATTCTTGATGTTATGAAACCTGGAAGCGTTATTGTTGATTTGGCAGCCGAAGCTGGAGGTAACTGCGAAGCTACCAAGAAGGGAGAGCTGGCCATCTACAACGACGTCAAAGTTATTGGTGTGTACTCTTTCTGAGAAGTAGCTTGACTAACACCTTTAGGATATACTGATCTGCCCTCACGCTTGCCGACTCAGTCATCGACTCTCTACTCCAACAACATAACCAAGTTTCTGCTTTCCATGACCCCTGAACCCAAGGCTTTCGGTATCGATCTTTCGGACGAGGTTGTAAGAGGTGCCATCGTGACTCAGGAGGGAGATATCCTTCCTCCTGCGCCTCGCGCTGCACCTCCACCACCTCCAGCCAAGGCCCCGACAACAGAAGCAGCCCCTGAAGCAGCAGCCCTGACTCCCTGGCAGAAAAAGACTCGTGAAGTTGCTGGTGTCACCGCAGGCATGGGCAGTGTCTTGGCTCTTGGAAAATGGACTAGCCCTCTTCTTATGTCCAATGCTTTTACTTTTGCTTTGGCTAGTCTTATTGGATATCGTGCTGTCTGGGGTGTCGCTCCCGCCCTCCACTCGCCTCTGATGAGTGTCACCAACGCCATTTCTGGAATGGTTGGTATTGGTGGTTTGTTCATCCTTGGTGGTGGATTCCTCCCTGAGACGATCCCTCAAGCGTTTGGCGCCCTGAGTGTTTTGCTGGCATTTGTCAACGTTGGTGGTGGTTTTGTCATTACCAAACGTATGCTGGATATGTTTAAGCGTGAGTTATCCCTTCTATAACAAGGTGTAGCTAACAAGAACAGGACCTACCGACCCCCCTGAGTACCCCTGGCTCTACGCTGTTCCTGCTGTGCTATGCGGTGGTGGTTTCTTGGCCGCTGCCTCAACTGGTGCTGCTGGTCTCGTTCAAGCTGGCTATCTTGTCAGCTCGGTTCTCTGCATTGGTTCCATCTCTAGTCTTGCTTCACAGGCAACCGCCCGTATGGGTAACGCTCTTGGCATCCTCGGCGTTGGTACAGGTGTGTTGGCCAGTCTCCTCGCCGCTGGCTTCACACCAGAGGTTCTTACTCAGTTCGGTGGTCTCGCTGCCCTCGGCACCATTGCTGGTATGCTTATTGGAAAGCGAATTACTCCCACCGATCTCCCCCAGACTGTCGCGGCCCTTCACTCCGTTGTCGGTCTCGCAGCTGTCTTGACCAGCATCGGTAGTGTTATGGCAGACGTCATGGACCCATCAACTCTACACCTTGTAACGGCCTATCTTGGTGTCTTTATCGGTGGTATCACATTTACTGGATCACTCGTTGCGTTTATGAAACTTGCCGGTAGAATGTCGTCCAAGCCAAAGATGCTGCCTGGACGACATATCATCAACTCAGGTTTACTTGCAACCAATGCAGCCACCATGGGTGCTTTCATCACCATGGCACCGGGAAGCCCGCTGATTGCAGCTGGAGCACTCGCCGGGAATGCTGCTCTGAGTTTCATCAAGGGATACACGACAACCTCTGCTATTGGTGGTGCTGACATGCCTGTTGTCATCACTGTTTTGAACGCGTACAGTGGCTTTGCTCTTGTCGCTGAAGGATTTATGCTCGAAAACACCCTTTTGACCACAGTTGGAGCGTTGATTGGGGTATCTGGTTCAATTCTCTCGTACATCATGTGCGTTGCGATGAACCGATCACTTACAAACGTGTTATTTGGAGGTTTGGGCACGCCGACCGCAGTCCAAGAGTACAAGCCTCAAGGAGAAGTCACCCAAACATCTGTAGATGACCTCGCGGATGCACTTCTCAATTCTGAAAAGGTTATTCTCATTGTTGGATACGGTATGGCTGTTGCCAAAGCTCAGTACGCCATCTCGAGCATCGTCTCAACTCTCCGAGCCAAGGGTATCACTGTTCGCTTTGCCATCCACCCTGTTGCAGGCCGCATGCCCGGACAGTGTAACGTGCTCCTTGCCGAGGCTAGCGTACCGTACGATATCGTCCTGGAAATGGACGAGATCAACGATGACTTCCCCGACACCGATCTTGCTGTTGTCATTGGTGCTAACGATACTGTCAACCCTATTGCACTGGAAAAGGGTAGCTCAATTGAGGGTATGCCTGTTCTCCACGCTTGGAAAGCCAAGCAGGTAGTGGTCATGAAGCGAGGCATGGCTAGTGGTTATGGTGAGTGTCCCGACCCAGATATGATTCCGCTAACAAATGCAGCCGACGTTCCCAACCCAATGTTTTACATGCCCAACGCAAAGATGTTGTTTGGAGATGCTAGAGTATCATGTGAAGGTATGTTTTACCCCTTGTTTGCAAACTCAGCTGACCCTCCAAGCCATCAAATCTGCAATTGAAGCAAAGTCGTAGACATTTCCTATGTAATCATGTAAGGAGGATCGTGAGGATAGAGTACATAGACCCTATATCTCTGATTCATCGTCTGTATGAGCAAGCCATAGCTTGTGGAATTTGATTGAATTCAATACCATTTTGGTTATGCCGACTGCTGTTCCTACGCGAATTTATGTACACTTAACCGCATCTCTCTATTCCCGAGGCGCAGCAACGGGCTCCCATGCCGAGATCTTGGGCTTGACTCTGTAAAATGTCAGCATTATTCCCTCTCGTGAATGTTGTACATACGTGTTGTAGGTCTTGTAAGCGCCCGTGGTCTGAGTAAAGTTGGGAATGGCACGCGAAGGCTCAAAAGCTCGGGTACCGGCATTTAACAAAGGATCCTGGGTAGGGGGCTTGTCGACAGAGTAGCTCATCCAGGCGTGCCATCCGGGCTCGATATGGGCAGCGTCGTAATCGTGCTTGGCGTACTCAACCCAGCGTGTTCGGAGGGGAAGTTCCTCGTTGTTCTCGAAGAACTTGTTACCGGCGCGATCGGTACCGATGAGAACACCAGCCTTGGTATCACCTGTGCATGTCAGCAGGCAATTGAGAGTTTGTTGTCAAGGTAGCGTACCGATGTACTATTTGCGCAAGCAGGTGTCGTTAGCCAGATATTCGAGTGTCGTTCGGTCGGATACATACCAGCATCTGCCTAAAGTAGTCCTACACAAGTCAGTATTGGGTCAGAGAAGCAATTGGATAGAAAGTCTACCTTGATTCCAACCTTTCGCAGGTTGGTGAGTGTTCTTCCGATTGTCGACATGATGGCGGTTTGGGCGACAATTGACCTCGACGTATAGCGGGATGGAGATCTGATCCGTCGATGATGGGAAGGTTGAAGATTGCCCAGCAGGAGCGGATCAACCTCGGCTAATCACTTTGTGTGACGGAATAGGTACGTACCTCGAAGCTTCAACCAGAAATATTCTAGCAATTAACAAGCAATCTTTAATTAGACTACAAGCTTTAATTGAGCTGCATTCGACTCGATGCTCACTCGAAGCTGCGCGCGTTGCACTACGAGGCTTCGTGCCGCAAGTTTCAGACCAAAAGTCCCCAGTGCAAGGGTTCAGACGAGACAGTATGCCATGCCTGCAGGAGGTGCTCCAGCGTCCAGCTCTGCGAATAGTGTTGGAGCTCTGGCACCTTTTGTTGCTGAATTAGATCGCATTGCGCCGAGTTTTGATATTCGAGGAGAGCAGATACGGATCATTCAAACACCTGCCCAGTTCTACGAGACGTTAAAGGTTCGATGACCACTAAAGCGAACGACAGGATTGGACTAATGGGTCTAGGATCGGATACGAAAAGCCAAGAAACGCATCTTTTTGTCGACGTTGTACATTGGAAAGTCGGAAAAGGAACTCATTGAAACGTTGCAGGAGGCGTTGAGAAACAACCCAGATGTCAAACTGAGCATTCTCACGGATGCCCTCCGAGGAACTCGAGAAGCTCCTAACCCATCTAGCGCATCGTTGCTGGCGCCACTGGTGGAAGAGTTTGGAGCGGATCGTGTCGAGATTCGAATGTACCATACGCCAAACTTGACTGGGTTGAGGAAACAGTACATTCCCACGAGAATTAATGAAGGATGGGGACTTCAGCACATGAAGCTATATGGCGTTGATGATGAGATCATCATGTCTGGGTATGTGAAGCAATTCTTTACTGAGGAAATACTAATTTATCAGAGCCAATTTATCTACCGACTACTTTACCAACCGTCAAGACCGATATCATCTCTTTTCTTCCAAGGAGGTTACTGACCACTTCTGGAACATCCACTCAGGAGTGACATCTTTCAGCTTCCTTGTTCAACCATCGAAAGAACCAGCAGGCTTCACCCTTTCATGGCCAGAGAACAACTCTGCCCCTTCACCACTGGAGAAGCCTCAATCCTTTATCAAGAGTACGACATCGACACTCCAAACTCTTCTGCATCCTAAATCTAAGCCGGAGAATGACATCTCAGACACAAGAGTGTACATGATTGGCCAGATGTCACAGGTTATGAAGCCTGACACATCAACTGAGCTCCCTGTTATCACACACATTCTCAAAACCCTCGCTCTGCCCGCCTACCGGGATTCCTCCTGGACATTTACAGCTGGCTATTTCAACCCGGCGCCCTCACTCACAAAACTCCTCCTAGGCACTGCCTCATCCTCCAACACTGTCATCACGGCTTCCCCTGAAGCAAACGGGTTCTACAAGTCCAAAGGCGTCTCTGGTCTCCTGCCGGACGCTTACACACTTCTTGCTCGTCGATTCGTCCACCGTGTGCATCACGAAGGACGCGACAACGACATCACCCTGAAGGAGTGGCGCTATGGTGTTGTTGGACAGCCGGGCGGGTGGACGTACCACGCCAAGGGTCTGTGGGTTACCATGCCGGGCGATAAGAACCCTGCCATGAGCATAATTGGAAGCTCCAACTATACCAAGCGCAGCTACTCGCATGATCTTGAAGCCGGAGCCTTGATCGTTACTCGTGACGAAGGACTCAAGACAAGATTAGGAGAGGAACAGCTCTGGTTGCAGGAGCATGCCACTAAGGCGACTCGCGACGACTTTGCTAAAACTGAAAGAAGAGTCGGTCTCAAAGTCAGAGTCGCGATGTGGATCGTTTCGCTCGTCGGCGGAGCGTTGTAAGAATATGTACGCATTATGTAAACCAGTGTAATCATAGAGTGACTCCGAGTCCAATGATACCCAAGAGCAACCGATATTCATCGATCATGACATGCAAGATATTGCAATTGTACAAAATAATACAGGTTTAGTCTACACGGCTTTATGCCCCGAGCACCGTCGTCCCTGTCTCAGGACCGCCCTTGACGAGACCTTGCATAACGACTCTGCTCACTAAATCACTCTGGTGCTTCTCGATCAACTCCTTGAGCACGCTTCGCTCCAGAACAACCTTGCCCGTCTCCAATAAATCCTTGACGTCGACGTCCTCGATTCCGAGTGCTCTGCCTTCCCAGGGAATCTGATCCATGGCGTCGAAGAGGGCCTCACGCCGGTTTCCGGTGACGAACAGAGTTCGGCCACTGGCGCGGCCCAAGCCAAGGTTGCCCAGAACTCCTGTCATGTATCGCTTGAGATACGCCTCCTTCAATCCGTCCTTGAGGTACTTTCCGGCAACAATCTCGTAGTCGGTCGGCAACATAAGATCCATACCATCTTCGCACACAATCAAATCACCCTGTCGGTAGCGGTAGCTCAGAGCGGTACGCCAAGCCTTGTCGTAGACCTTGCGGTTCAGGTGGGTGCCGAAGTCGCGGGGGTGAGGACCAAAGGTTTTTCCACCACCACGGTTCACAGGGCTTTGCTTGGTTCCCATACGGGCACGACCGGTACCTTTTTGGGGTCGCATCTTTCGGTGGGAACCGTGGACGTCGTATCGAGTCTTGGAAGAGGCGGTACCTTGACGGGTGTTGTCGCCTTCGTAGACGACGGCAAGGTGGAGGATATCGCGGCGGAGGGGGAGATAAAGGTGGTCAACAGACCATCGCTCGAGGGATGTGGGTTCCAACGAGGGAAAGTTGTGGATTGTGACGGGGACGGTTTCGACTGCGATGGTCAGTGGATGTTAGGAACGAGCGAGGATAGTCGTACTGGGCTTCCATGACTCTAGGATGCGCTGTGTGGTGTTGGCAGGTTTGGCTGTTTCTGTAGGAGCATCCTTTGACGATACTTGTGTAGCCATTGACCTCGTGAAGGCTCTGGGGATTGTAGCCGGCTATAATTGTTAGCATTTAACCATCATCTGCAGTCTCTTCAACGTACCTTGGCAGACACCCGCAGAGCGCCCATGGCCTCGGCCAGGCAGCCAATTCCCTTGCCAGCCATATTTTCAGATTTCCCTATGTGTACCGTCAACAGGGAGAGTCTGTGTGGATACAGAGGCACAGTGGTCAATCTGATATGGTGTTGAGGTTTCGAAAACCGTGATGCGATTGAGGAAAAAGTGGATCGGCAACATCCTCCGGTCCCCGAGTTTTTAGTGGGGCAATGGCCTGCAAACCATCCCCAGAGCTTTTTTCAAGATATCTCAAGATCTGTCACTCAGCGTCAATTCAACGTCCACCACGCTGCACCGCTCATCATGTCGCGCTGCCAGGCCGCCATGAGGCCGATCGCTCGGCAGCTGCGGCCGCAATGTCCCAGCATCGCCCGCCCCTTCACCTCTGCAGCCATCCGCCAAACACCAGCAGCCGAAACCCAGACTGCTACGCCCACCGAAGCAGACCTCGATCCGAACACGGTGCTCCCCGAATTTGAGGAGCAGCTCATGAAGTCTGGAAAGATGCCAATTGGTTCCCGTCGTCGTCGTCTAGCGATTCGCAGCACCGGCGATCTCCCATTCGAGCACCTCCCCTACCAGGCTTTTCAGGAAGCACGCAAGATTCTTGCGGCGGATCGAGAAGAGAAGCTGGGAAAGATCCAGATTGAGCTTCTCAAGATTAACCGACTGGAGGCTACGAAACCGGAGGATATCAAGGGTGGTCAGCACATAAAGGATATGAAACTGAGGGGTCTACGAAAATACGTCGAGGAGCTCAAGATTCTCGCGGATGCCAACGATCCTGTCGTTAAGAAGCGTTTTGAGGATGGAACGGGTATGTCATGTCGGATTCTAGGGTTGAGCTGCAACTAACACATCCTAGGCGATATGAACAAGCCTATCTACCGTCACTACGCCGAGGCCAAGTGGCGCTCATACGACCAGCGACTTATTAACCAGCGTATCAAGCAGTTCAACATCGTCCCTGATGTGCTCCCCAAGCTCGAGCCCACTGCTGATGTCCAGCTATATTTCCGTCAATTAAAGATTCCCCCTGGTCAGATCGTCGACAGTGTCGTCAGCGAAAATGCCCCCCGTCTGCGCGTGCAGGTCTTTGACAAGGGCGAGCGTCTCGTCTCTATCGTCGTTCTCGACTCTGATGTGCCCAACCCAGAGTCCGACACATTTAGCAAGCGCTGCCACTTCCTCGCAGCCAACATTCCCCTCAGCCCTACCGACACTTCGCTGCCCCTGAGCAGGATAAAGGCCGAGGATCAGCTCGCCGTACCATGGATGCCCGCCTTTTCTCAAAAGGGTGCCCCTTACCACCGTCTCGGCATTTACCTTCTTGAGCAGCAGCCCGGTCAAAAGATTGATGTCGCCAAGCTCAAGGAGTACTACAGCAAGCGTGATGGCTTCTCCCTCAAGTCATTCCGGGACAAGTTCAACGTGACGCCCTTTGGCTTCAACATGTTCCGAAGCGTCTGGGATGAGAACACCGCGGCTGTCATGGCCCGTCACAACATTCCTGGCGCCGATGTCGAGTTCCGTCCTACGCGCGTCCACAGTCTCAAGCCTCCAGTCAAGCCTCGCGGATGGGAAGCCAAGCGACAAGGACCCAAGTACCGCCACCTTTGGAAGTACACCAAGAACATCAGAGGTATCTCCAACTCAAGGGGATGGATCAAGAGGAGGTAGACGAGGAGGTGAGCGTGTATCATATTACTGTACATTTACAAAATGGGAGTCTCTTTGTAAGAATATCAAGAGGACCAACTGCGACTCCATTATGCAATGTTTATTTCGTGATTCAAGATTCCACAACCGGGAATAACTCTATAAACAGCTGCATTCGTCCAGCCAGTGACTATTCCGATTCTTGACCAATCAAACATTCTCTTCTTAACGGTCCTCAACCGAGGCGTTTAGCCACGATGTCAACGATTGGCAAAGGTGCGTATTATTGGTGCTAGAGACTCGATATTTCGGCCAGGCCTCGAGGCGCAAGAAAACTTAACTACTAAAGCATAAGAGACAAGATTATTAGGTCAGTTTATGCTTTTTAGAGACTTCCAGGCTCTTTGTTTTCTATATCCTGAACTTACGCCTTATGTTTTATATCCTCCACTACTCCCCTAGCCAGGATAAAATGTGTGAATCGTGGCAAATCAAGGCATCGCCAGCCTACTGACACGGGTCGTCTCGACCTGGCTAACACGGTTTTTGCTGGGCCTATTACAATCAAAGCATGTGTTGAATTCATCAAGCTCCTTATCCGATTGACGCCATGGAACGTCCATCCTGTGGTCGAGGATAATCTCCTGCTCTTTACCTGACTATGAGAACTTCACTCAAACACATCCTAACCGCTGCACAACTGACCTCTTCAATATGAATCTTAATTTTGTCACTCTTTTCTTATTCTTACATATATGCGCCGTGCTTTAGCCGTGCTTTATAGAGCGATAATCATGAATCTTCCCATCCTGGCTAAACTGCTGTCCATTCCCTGAGTCTACCATGTCGTTGACAGTTCAGATCCACTCCAGAACTGAGCATGGACCAGTCCTTGGCTCAATACGGTATTTGCCACTCACTACCGCAGTCAGCATCCATACATCCCGATCAGACAAGTCGAATAATAATCGTGAAAGCGTCAAATCATAATATCTCATATCGTGGGCCTTTTATCCCTTTGCTGCCCTTATCAATTCCAGTACTGTCAAAGACGCCAGAAACACCTCGTCCGTTCATGGTTTCAGTTGAGCCTGATGCTCTTGTTGGATTTTGCAGTCAAGTTCCACGTCGTGTCAGGGTATAACCTCCTCTCGCCCCTTTCCGTCTAGTACTTTACATTTGTCCATCATATTTGTTTCCGTATAAAAGGTCGTTGATTCAGCTTCAATTCGATAGCACTCGCGGTGCTTTTTCCGTGGTTGCATACGAGCGAATTTCAAATTCAAAATAGCGAAACTGTTATCTTGTGGAGTAGAGTCCAAAGTGGCTTCGTTTCCTTTGCTGTCCGCTTGGATGTCGAGATAACAACTATCCTCACTCGGCGTCATTCTTGGCTCTCATGGTCCTGATTTTATCATGCTAATCGACATGTGATCGTCATTGGCCTCGGATTCTATCGACTGAGGGATGGAAGTTGCGACTGTGGTTTGTTAGTCATATCATACAAGTCATGCGAGGTCCACATACCACTTATGCTACGACGATGGTCATCGCAGCAATCGCCAGTGTTTTGTTGCGGTGGAATCTGAGTCTTGCTTTGTGCTGCAATACGCTGGACAAACTTTCTCGCCTCGTTGTCTAGCCACTGGTTGATGTTGGCGTCGTTACAGGAAGCATGCTGCATCAGCTGATTCTTGATGGTGCTCAGTTCATCCACAAGACCATTATACTGTTTGTGCAGGATATTGTTCTCGTGCTCCAAGCCGTATCGCGTATCTTCGAGGCTGCTGACCCATTCCTTCTTCTTCTGACGACATTTTGATGCTGCAATCCTGTTGCGTTTCAAAAACTTGCTACGCTTAGCAGTCTCGTCCAGCCCATCATCGTCATCGTCATCTTCGTCTTCATCTCCGAGATCCGTCTTGACGGATACTGCTTTGGAAGCTCTCCGTCGACGCAATGGCTTCGTGGCTGTCTCGGTTGATGGCTGCTGATGTTGGGCCTTTGTGGTTCTGCTGCTACGCCGAGGCTTTGTGTCGGCATCGGCAGAATTGAAAGATGGAACTGAAGATTTGCTCGATGTACGAGATGCCGCGAATACAGGCTCGCTGGAAGGTGTTCTAGGTGAAGATCGTGTATCGACAGGTTGTATTGGGCTGTTGGGCAGTAATGGATTTGTAAGGGTGGTAGGTGCCATGCCCGCCATACCGGGAGGGTAGTAGTCGACTGGGTTGCTGAGAGTAGGGTTCCACATGGAAGAACTCATGAATAGCTGGTTGTCCATGGAATTACTAACATTCGAATGCAAGGTGCCGTGGGGGGAGCAGTCGTTGAGCAAAGGGTCGATGGCATCTTCCTGGCTACCATTCAAGGTATAGCTGTCCCGGAACTCGTGGTTTTGATCAAAGTTTTGGGTTGATCTGTCCATGATGACCTTGGGGCAAGGGCGTGCTGCACTGTACGGGTAGCTTTCCAGTGTTGGTCGCACAACGGGCTATTGAGCCAGCTCGGAAACAAGATCGGGTTGAACAGAACTTCGATGGGAGACAAAGGTGCTAATCTGTGTGATCGAGGAACAACAAGCGGGAAGGAGGGAGCTTCTTAACCGAATTGGAAAAAGCTTAAGGGTCCAAGAGTCCAGAACATTAAAAAGTCAAGAGTGGCGAAGGATATGGAGGCGTGAAGATGAGATACTTGTAGAATTCGGTTTGGAGTTGATCGACTAAAATTTAAAAGGTCGGGAGTGTTGTGTAAGAGGTGAGGTGTAGCTTGTTTGCCTGAAAAGGTGTAGAAGAAGGACCTTCCCAAAATTAGGTAGCCAGGACAGTCTGGCGGAGAAACCAATCCGGGTGTGCAGCTCAGGTACAGGCAGTACAACGGCACTCCCGTTACTAGTATGCAGAAAATGGGTATGGGAGGATATCGATTTCACCGATCGATAACACAGAACTCGATTTCCAAACTTGGATGAGAATTATTGGGTGGTCGGATTCTCCGTTCAGTTAAAGTTGAAAGACAGGGGACCAAGAGCTCTAGATGTAGGGGGCGAATGGGTTTGTTGTTTCGACTTTTGCTTCAACTTCCGCGGAGTTGGTCAGTCCAATCCAGTGGTTTGTTTCGGCTTCGCTTTTTGTATGTATCTAGCTGATAAAGATCAAGAGAGTCCAATGTGAGACAGAAAAGGATGCTCGTGCATCAAATGTAAATCGTCGTTACTAAGTTTCTTTAAATCTTGGCGCTTCTAACAGCTCCATGAAGGGATTCGGATATTATAACAACTGATGCTACGACTATCAATTACTTGCGTCACTCATTCCCCAGTATTAAGCATCAGTGGATCTAGTGCACCTCCAAATAGGCACCAATTATACCGTGGCTGGTTCCTTCTATGTATATCTCATGACTGAATCCAGGGAGTGAATGTAAACGAAGTGGTGGGTGAAAATAAAAAAGAAATTCAACGCTTCACTGAGAAGCGGACGTGGTCCGGTAGTTCCAGTTTCTGATTGGTCAGATTCTGAAAACGGTTCAAGGGTGTATCGAAATTGCAAGCGGATGGTCAAGTCTGAACGTTGATTGTAAGTGAGTGATGCTTGTTGTTGGGTCCTCTTAACCCGCTTTCTTCTTTACCTTTGAACAAATCAAAACTAGAGCCTAGAGGGTGCCATCAGCTTCGATAGTCGACAGCTATGATGGACTTTTCAGCTAAGAAACGTCACTTCATCCCAGAACCTCAACACCTATTTGACCAAAGGGTGGGAAAACTGAAGATCTCAGTACTGAATGACGGAAATACCCTAACTTTGGAGTCCCCCCTCCAGTTGCAGGGCATACCATTAACGTTTGTCTCGACCTTGAAGTGACCCTTGTGGTGATACCGTGGCCCAAGGTGGAAAGAGGCGTCCGAGGGAATTCCAACCAATCATTCCAAAACGGAGGAACCTTCCGGTCAGATGAAAAACCAATCCAAGGATCAAAAGGTGGATTGTCCACAAGGACCGACTGTCTCGTTCTTGTGTACAGTGTGATGTGGACTGTACAGACCCTGGAAAGATCCCGAGTGAGGCGAAACGGTCTAAGAGAAATAGACAGCTGTCATACCGTTTTGAAGCGGATTAAATTAGTGACTATCCTTTAGACTTATACACTTGTTGCTGCTTTTCAGATTATTGAAACAGCCTTCAGGCACTAGAACAGCTCACAATTAAATGCAAACGAGACATGACGGGCTCCGTCATTTCCGATGCACACAGGGTCTTTGGTGTGACAATTTGGCTTGACCGATCCTCGGCAATGGTCTCAACTTGAGAAATAGACGACCCAATTGTTGTGAAAAGAGATATCTCAAAATGATCGACAATTTCAATCCGGATTCCATTGGCCACAACGAGGAAGGATCATCCAGACTGCGCGTTCCTCAGTACCAAGCCGATGATCTTTGATTGACCCACGATGATTTGCTTGCCGAATCATTTGCTACAACAGATTCGTTCGCTTTTTTATCTGTGAGATCCAGGTTTCTTTCTTGCTATTTCCGTGGCGGTTCTGTCCCAGATTCGTGTCTCACATACTGTGCAGTGAAGACTAAATGCTGAGCCACCGTTGATCAATGGCAGGCGTTGTTTACTCGTGAGGTGATGCACAGTGTCCAAACGCCTTCTCCATTGAAATTCTGCAGAACAGTACGGAGTAAATGTTGAGAATGTTGCCGCGCGCGATGTCGAAGAGCTAGGTTGGCCCTCGACCGGAGCTTTTGTCCCGGTACTTGTCTGGGAGCGCAAAGATTGGTGCGGGGTTGGCAGAGCGAGCCGATTTATAATTAATCCCAGGGCAGCGATAAAGTTCCTATCGAGATCCAACGGTATAACATAGACGGTCCAAGCGAGAGAAATGTCTGAGCAAAACATAAAACAGGGAAACGGCATAGTCGGGCGCTGACACGGCTTGACTAGCGGATTTATCGTGGAGATGTGAGAAGCCTATGCCTGTAGATCGGAGGAGTCGGGCAATCGTCCGATTGATAGTCCACGATAGTGGGTCAGTTGGAATGGTCCATTTTGGGAGTGACAGAGCGTAATCATCGTCAGAATTGACAACTTGATGCGTTCCTGATCACAGACATTCTCATCTTTAAAGAACCGGCCCTTGGCCTTTACCGACTTGATCCGGTCGGAATGGTATGACTTGTAGAGAAAGCGTGAGACTATGTTGAATCACGTGAAAGGTGGGTACGCAGGCACGTGATTGCGCGTCAAACGCCAACGCGCTTTCCCCTCCTGCCCACTATCACCACCGGGTTTTCATATGCTTCACCTCAGTCTCACTCACCAACCTCATCCGCTTCAGTGACAACTGAACATAAGTGCCATAATTTCAACGCTGGTCACTACCCTCTTTCTTCCAACAGTCCTGGTCTTTCCCTCGGAGGCAAAATCCAAACACCATCATGGCCGAACAACTTTCAACCCCACGTATTACTGCCGCGTATCTCGACAACTTTGTCGGCAAAGTCGTCATGCTTGTGGGTAAAGTGACTCAACTCCGAGGAGATCAAGCAACTCTGGACTCTGAGGGAACCGTCACTGTGTTATTGAACAGAGTAAGTTCTCAGCCTCGTTGGTGTCGATCTCGTGACATGAACGCACGTATGGCATCATTATGTTGACCACAAACTCCTCTAGGATGCCCATCTCTCAAACGGAAATGCCGTTCAGGTCATTGGAAAGGTCAACCCGGACCTTTCGATCAAGGTTTTGACATCCCGAGATTTGGGGAGTGGTGTGGGTAAGTGTCAAAGCTCGTCTTCGTATCGTCATAATTACATCTGCCATGTTTCATATGGTTATTCTCCGATGCCGCTCGTCAACGACTTCTATTGCCGTTCTAGAAATGCCAATGCTGACTGTTGTAGATTTCGGCTTGTACAGTTCGGTTGTTCAAGCTACACACAAGCATCAGTCCATCTTTGCTGGAAACTGACTTGGGCAACCAGATCATGGCCCTTACCAGTCCTCACAAGCATACGCCCCACGTGTGGTCATGGTCTGGACCTCGCCCAAGAGATCTGACGTGCTCAGATCTGCTACGAATGTACGAAATGCTTCTTTTGACGACAAAAATCGAAAATCAAACGTAACCACACCCAATTCAGGCTCAACTGAAAACACCACATCGAGACCCTTACACCATACATACGCTACTGCTCAAAGGTTGCAACTAGAGATACGATCCCATGGCCAAAGCAGACCTTCTACCGCCATGTCTTTCACAACATACAATTCTGACATGATTCTTGGTCGAGATATTGAATCCCGCTCAACGAGTTCGCTCAATCCATCTCACATTTCACAAACACAAACACCTTCCATGGAAGCACTCCTACCATCACCGCCAGAAGAGGTAACAATTTGTCGCCCTTATTCCCCAGAAACACCAGAACACTCTTCCGGCAGTACGCAGCCCAACACTAGATATTCAAGCTCGCAGGAAACCTACGACCAAAGTTCTCAGCTGTCGCATATACCATCAGCTCAACCCTATACACCCCTCGGCTACTCTCCGCCTTTGATGTCTTCCCCAAGCTTGCTACCGTCTCCGCCTATGACACAATCCTTAGACGATGGGTTCCGCTCACACGAGGCACCAATGTCCCCCGCATTCTCAGCGTCTTCCCGCCGCTACGCACTGACAGGCCGCCGTTTTCCCACTAGCAATGCAGACGCTTCGGCCAGCGTAGACCCCGAATTAGAGGATGTTTCAGAAGCAGCACTGTTTGATTCTGTTCTCGAGGGCATCGGACGTATACATGTTTCAATGGGTCGGGATGATGCAGGCAGGTGGCGAATCAAACGGACCACTGACGAGAGACCATAGAATGTTCTCAGCATGTATCCTGATTTCAGAACTTCGACAGGTGCAGGGCTTTTGGCGAGTATCCGGATGACGTACTCCATTCGTGCCCCTGGGAATCTTATGTCAAAACGTCCTTCCGGAGGACTATAAAATCGGGTCAGTTTAGGATCGGCAGTTGAATCCAATCAGAGTTCGATATGCCGGTACAAGAATTAAGGGTCCTAGGCAATGTTGGCAAATGGGCATTCAAAAGTTCATGTTCAGCACAGTGTTCCTCTAGAAACAGTCATACGAAATCGGGATCGAGATTTCAAAAAATCTCAGACTGATCTGCAGACTGTTACAGGCCTCGTCTCCGGGTGATCTCTGCCCCTGCACCGGGCCACAAGCTCCCCTCGAATAGGATCTGAATAATGCAGCATGCACTCTGGCACTGTTAATTCTTCCAACGCGATTTTACGATTGTCGAAAATAAACATTCTACTCAACCAATGCTTTCTCTTGGACAAGCTCCGTCATATTTTATATACGGACACCCTTGCCACTGAGATGATATCTAAACTTGTTTCTAATCAAAAAGCACGGCATCAGCCGTTGCCACAGGGTCCTGTCTTCAAGTCTGGACCCTTATTGCAATCTCTGAACCAATTCCTGTCCACAAGCTTGCCAACAGTGAACGCTCAAGAGCTAACCCGTATTTTCGCCACTGTCAATTTGCCCCTGAGCTTCGTCAAGATCAAGCAGCCCTTGCGCCGCCATCCAAAACTCAACAGCGCTCGGGCTGATATCCCGTTCTTTTGATTCGCCCAAACTTGTCCTGGTCTGCGAGAAACTGTCTGGAGGGCCATCAGTCAAGCCGTCAAGACACCTTTGTATTCGCGCAGAAACAATCCTAGCATCTTCAGTTCCTGAGCTGTCACTCTCATATCCAGCGGCATTCTCCAAGAACGTGCTGTCTTCTGCATCGTTAAAGGCTGTCCTTCCGGTCTGTCCATTGGCAACGTCTCCGGCCTCTCGTATTCCTTTGAGCCGTGCTGTGAATCTTTCGAAAACCTCGATCCTCCGCTCTGCGCTTTCAGCCCTCTGTTTCCACATCTGTGACTCCCGCTTGGCTTCTCGTAGTTGTTGACTCAATGTGCCCACATCTGCATCTACTTGCACTTCAAGCTGCCTTCTTAATTGAATCGCCTCCTCCGTTTTGAGGTCTAGTTGCCGCTGAAGATTTCGAATCTGTGTGTGAAGAGTGGTAGTGCTCCCAGGGCGTTGAATAGGGTTTGCAGTGTTGTAAGGAATCCTCAAGCTGTCAGCCCTTTGTTGAGTATTGTTGGCAGAAGGTGGGCGCACAAAATTGAGATGCTGAGCAATAGGAGGCTGTTCTGGATATGGCATCATTGTGCCAAGACTTCCAGGGTTCTTTAGTGATGCTTCTGTGGCTGTTGCTATTGGAACTGGTTTTCTTTTAGGGGCTGTTTGCCGCAGCGTAAGTACTTCTGGCTGGCCATGAAAACTTTGTGAAGGATTTCTCTCTTTCTCAGTTTGTTGAAGCTCGATCGCCTTCATCGCTGCTTCTTCCCCAATCGACTGTCGCAAATCTTGTTGGCCAGTCTCATCACCAACTACCGCAGCTGACGGTTTGCGAGAATGCACTGGATCCATTGAATCGTATCGTATGCTTTGTCGACCCGAGGTTGAAACTGACTTCGTAGACCGCACACTCTTCATTGGCGACTCTGGAGAGAATTGAGAGATGAGAGCTTGGGTTTTGCTGGCGCTGCTCGGTTGTGCTGGAGACTTTTCAATCGATTGTTGACCCCCTTCGAACTTGGCAGCCATGGCTTTGACTCCTCGGCGATTTTCAGTCGGTGATATGCTTGGTCGTTTCAAGAGCCTCTGATTCCTCTTGGGTAAGGAAAACCACGGGGTTGACTCGCCGTGAGATTCGGCTCTGGGTGTTTCGGCCGGCATAGACACAACCCGACTAGAAGACCGACGTGCAAAAGTGTCGGGAGTTTGGTGATCAGATGTATTGCTTTCTTCCTTTGCCTGCGATTTTATTGTCTCTGGGGTGTGATTTTGTGGCCCTCCTGATACACCAGAAGGGACTTGCTATGTCGCTACATGGCTCTCAGGGGACTGCGACCTCATCAAGAGATGCGCTCCTGCGATATTTGACGGTACCCGCATCGGCGCATAAAATTGTCTGGGTGTTGTTGAAGCAGAATTTGCCGAGTCGTGAGTCGTCGCTGTCTTGCCTTCCCAGCTGATTGTGTACTCATCGTTGCTATCGGGTTTGAAAGGGCGTTGCAGAACTTCATGTTCTAGGCTTACAGCGGGTATTTGTAGGTTCTTCTTGTCAGTATCGAGTGGTAAGTGCCCATTCTGTTCCGAAGAATCCAATTCCCTGAGCTCATCGAAATGCGCTTTGATGGCGGCTTCTAGTGCTTCCCTTTCGGAGGGAAACTCGAAGGGTGTCGTTTCAGATTCACATTTGCGCGTCGACACGTCGGATAATCTCGCAGCAGAGTCTGTCAGAGCAGTAGAATTTCGAGGCGTCTTTTGCAATTTTCCCTTTTCTGGGTGCTTCTTTCTAATTGCACCTTTACGTTCAATCGATGTGGGATCTTTGGTAGCTCCTCTCGACTCATCCTGCTCATCGACACTGACTCGATGTAATGGGGTCGATTGCTTGGACGATGTGCGAGGTGGAACATCGTCTTCAGAAACTCTTGGGCTGTCGCGCTGCATGACTCTCGTAATTCTTGTGATTGGGGTAGGTGTCGGAGCGATGTAACTGGATTCATTATATTTCCCAGGTTCAACCCTGGGGTGGTGGCCGTCTTGCAAATATAGGTCTTGGGATTCTTGCAGCATGTCCCCCAAATTCGATTGTTGATCATGCCTCTGGCTCGCGACACTACATCTCTTGTGGTCTTGGGTATCCCGGTGATCCCCATCAGGAATGCTCTCTTCCACGGTCGGGCTCAGGCATCCTACACTGGGTCTTATCCCAAGCTTCCTGGATACTGAGCTCCGGTTCCTCGGCCGTTGTTTCGATATCCCTAGAGTAGGTGTATGTGGCTCTGGACTACTTCGCCTGGTAATGTCGTCTCCTGTCTGGCCACGCCATTCCTGATCCCATCCTTGTGGCGTCTTGATAACAAAATTGTTCTCGTGGGAATCACTCTGGAGGCTGATGGTCGCTGGTCCATGTTGCCGATTCATGCCTATAGACTTCATTTGACGCACTACGTCTCGCCAGTTGACTATTAGCATCTCTGTGATGGTGTTGGCAACAAGAATCTTGTCCATTGTGGGAGGGCCTGGCAGCTCTGCGAGTGTTTTCCGTATGCGTCGATCTTGTCGCGACTTTGGAGATCTCATTGGAAGCACCAGTAACCCTGTCTTGGGTGTGGCCAATTTCATGGAGTATAGCCCGAGTAAGTCACCCAAGAGGAGAGGTCCAAAGACTATACCTAGTGCATTGTAACCCATCAAATCCCCAGTTGGTAGCGGTCTTCCTTCTTCGTCTTCCCGTGGGGTGATCTCTGCTACTCTTCCAATCAGGCTGAGTAGTCCAAAGACGGCGCAAATTAATTCCCTTCGGAACTGCGACTCAACAGTTGCGATAGCCAAAGCGATGAGCCGAGCCCGTACTTTGGTATGCTTGGTACGAGGAAACTCAGGGTCACCTTGTAGTTGTGAATGAATCGCAACAAAGGCATCGAAAAGGGACAAGGAACCCAGTATCCCACCAGGAATAACTGACAACATACGTTTAAAGGTTGATGCGACATCATGCACAGAAGCTTGAACATGCATCGGCAAGTTTGCGCATCGAACGGTGGTACTCGTAACATCGACTTGGCCGTGCTCTGTGGAGCAGTAATAATCGAAGAGCATATTGACTACTCTGATGGACCCCGGTATACGAAAGATCCCTCGAGTAGTGACATGCTGAGCGATGTGATGCGCTGTAGCTCGCAGACAGGTTGGAAGTACAAGGGCCGACGGTGCGTGTTCAGTCGGAAGATAGAACATGCTCTTGCCGCTTATCCGTATCATGGACTGGAGATCGATCATTTTTGGTGTTTCTCGGCGATGCACCAAATTGTGAGCGAGATCCGACACGCTGCGTTTGTGACGAGGTCCTTCAGTTGACGGTAGTTCTGTCCCATTTTGGTTTGAGGATCGTAGAATGCGGTAAAGCCATCCTTGCTTGCGAGGACAATCGAGTCCTTTGGCCTGATGTTGTCAGAAGTGTGTTATGAGAACGCATGGTACTTACTCGAAAGTCAAAGTCATCAACCACTAATATTCTCACTCCATTCTGGGATGGTCAGTTCAACTGCAAGCTTCTACAAAGCAATCCTTACCTTCTTTGCTAAACGGTTATATTCCTGAACAAAGCCTGCTCGATCATCCAATTCATCGGTATCATTAAGAATGTTATGGTCGCCGCTACTGTTCGTCCACGTTTTGCTGGTATGTACAGGCCCCTGGTCTGCTATATGCCGGACTGTAGCCTGCAAAGACAGGCTGCTCCGGGACGGTGCGATGCGACGCTGAGGAATGTTTTCGGGCACAGAGTAATGACCCAGGGCTGCTGGGTGGTAATAGTTATCCATCGACACGGAGCGTAGTTGATGTGAATTAATGCTGAATCCTGACAATATCCATCCGTTGGTTAATCGCAAACTGGCTAAAAGCGAGATGATGGCAATGCGTTAGTGTATCGCAGAGGCGTCGTATGTTGAAGCGATCGAAAATTCATTGCGAATCTACGGAAGGGTCCGACGGCAACAGATGCGAAAGTTGGGAAGGTACTGGACCGGACCGTTGCGACAGCAGGTGGCAGTGATTGCAGGTGGCAGTATCAGATGGCATTGGCGATGTTTTGGGACCACAAGACAAAAGCGATGGAGTACATGTCATACAGTGTATGGCAGTGAGACAAGATAATAAATAGCACCAAAATTTGGTCTAGCAAATTGATATTTATTGTGACAGTAACCTACAAAACAAACTCAAGCAGGATACGGGGATGGAATACTGAAATAGATCAAGATAACGCAGATAGCACCAATGTCGTCAGAGGGCAGCAAGCAATAGCATCAAGTTTGGCCGTCATCCGTCATGTCGTCCAACTGAGACCTGACCAATCCCACCCAAATATTGGAAGCCACCCGGTCCCCGAAGCCGAAAAAGCGTCCATCGCTGTGACACTGGACGTCCAAAGAGTTCATCTTCTGAGACAAGCTGCATCATGCATGCCTTACCAACGGTCTATAGCGAAAGATGTATGCAACACACTCATATTCTTTCCACAGAAATTCCCCTTGCGCCAGTTTATATGTTTGCCCCTGCTTCCTGGTCGTAGACGGCATGCAATCATTAAGCCTCATCATTTGGTAAAAGTACCCTTTCAAGCCCAGTTGCTTGTATCTTCCACTCCATATAGCAAGACATATTTGAGAATGTCTGAAAGGGAGATGATGCCCTTGAGCTTGTTGTCATCGTCTACCACTATCAGACGATGAACCCTGCTCTTCCGGACAGTGTCAAAGATGGAATCCAGTCGATCGCCTTCGCTGCATGTGTAAATACCAGGACTCTCGTCGGATCTCTTACACAGCGCCTCCCCGACAGAGCCGTCCAAATCCTCATAAGCACCGCCTTTGATACAGGGGATGACGTCAACCGCTTCAAACACATTGAGCACTCGGCCATGCGAATCAATGATTGGAACACAGCTGATGTTGTATTTGACCATGAGATGAACGACATCGAGGACTGAACTGCTCATGGTCGCAGTAGCGATGCCTGTGTATGTGCCGAGGCCAATATCCCGGACGGTCTTTTTCAGCAGTACTGTGTTATGTTCGTTGTTAACAGCAATAAACTTGAGGATGCGATATTGAGTGATGACCGAAACAACCATTTCCTTGTTGGTCTCGCTGTCGACATCTACGAGCGGGATTCGTCGTGCGCGGGTCTTGAGCATGCGTCGGCAAGCCTCGTAGAGTGGCTTCGAAGGATGGACCGAAACTGTCTCGATGGGTATCGCGCCGATCGATTTCTCGATATCTGGCAACTGTTAGCGATGAAGGTGCCGATGGAGATTAACCAACCTCTTAAACTGCTAAGTCGGAATTGGTCGAGTTTGCTGAACTCGTCAGGAAACTGGCAATAGTATTGAATCACATTGATGAAATCGGTGCTCGTGAGAATGCCGGCGAATCTAGAAGTTTTGGAGTTCCATAGAGGAGCCGATACAATTGCTGTAAAATATTTAGCGTCGAGGTCAAATCTCGGATCGGGTGACGCACCGTTCTGTGTTAGTATGTTGATGGCTTTTTTTATGAGGAGTTCGTTATCGAGGACGATGAGTCGGAACGAGAGTGGTAGAACATCGTAGCTGGTGCGCACTCTGAGGAAATCGCGAATGGCGTTCTACGACAAGATTAGCTCAACTCAAGATATCCTCAGCCGTCGGGTGCGCGCGTGCCCCACGTCGTTGCACGGAGGGATGCGATGAGACAAGCCCGAAAGGGAAGCCAGAAAATAATACATACCAGACCCTGCAACTGATCTCTGTCCAGCGGACTCAGAGGTTTCGGCTCGGTAGGCGCCATTGGGCTCCGGATAGAAGTCCTGCGTCGAAGGTAGGATGACGGAGCGACAAAATGAGGGACATGGCCATGACCGGCGGCGGAAGTGGAGGGCGAGGGGCCAGTGGAGGTTGATGCAGCCCGCCTGCGTGGAGTTATCAAAGCCGGTCCTGTCACGACTCCAACACCAGCTTCAGCGGCGGGAGGTGCTGGCGTCGGTACTGTGGCGTCTGTGCCTTGAGGTGTTGTGGTCGAAGCGCTTTCGGCTGCTGTGCCTGTCATGTCAGGTACTGTGCTGGGGGCAGCATCAGTTTCGACGCGGGGCAGCTCGCCTGCAGTATCGTCACCTTTTGCATCATCATTTGAAGGTTCCATCGGCTGTTGTGGTTGAGTTTCGGTCTGGGCTTCGATCCATGATTTGACATGTTCTTTTGCTGCATCTTCAACCGGGGTTTCTTCCGTCTCTAGTTGGCCTTGAGTTCCCAAAGGTTCACTTGGTAGATTGATGTCCGCTGGCGCCTTTGCTTCTTCGAGAGGCTCTTCCCCTCGTACGGATTCGGGTTCTAGATTTCCCTCCATTCCGGCCAATATATATCTCGATGTTGTACAATAGGATGTTATAACAAATCAATCACGTTTCGAGTGTTTTAATGGTTCGTAGGTCGGGAAAATCGCAAAGCATCAAATGCTACACTTGTCAATGGCCAGAGGAGAGGCAGACGAGCTGTGAGCTGTGGCGCATTACTGGCTCACGCTGAAAAACGGGTGATGACAAAAGTGGTAGGAAGATAAGGGAATGGACACAGAACTCTGAAATGGTCAATAAAAATGTCCCGATAAATTTGATGATGATTCCATATCAACAAAGGCAAAGTTTGCTAGGAATGGAACGTAGTCCGAGTGCAAAGAGGGAAAAAAGAGCTCGAATTGTTCGTCACCTCTTGCAATCGCCCGGTAATCGGTCGGCCGTTTACCAACCTGCTTCGGTTGTAATAAATGATAAGAGAACCACCTACAATACAGTTCGCCCAACAAAAGTTCAGCATTAATGTTACTGTACAGACGCTACGGTACAGTACTCCATAGCACTCTGGCCAACATGGACCCTTGAACACAGGCGGAGTACGAGCAGCAACAGCGTCATGACCGGATCGACGATGAGCTTTGCGTCTTGGCGTGATCAAGCCGTTTTGCATTTGATGCTGATCTCCGGAGCATAGGATTGGTCCGAGTCATTGACCTTTACAGTAACAACTCTCATATTTGGTCGCAGTATGTGACGATTCATATTCTTGACGATCAGACTATCATTTTCGACTGCCTCATCATGATATCCAAAATCCCGCAACCCCTTTGTTGGCTGCATGTTTATGGTCAGGGATTTCTGCTAAGACAAGGCATGGGAGGGATGGATCGCAATCCAATCTTTAAGCCGCACAATAGCCATCATTAGGCTGCATGTCTCAGGATCTTCATTCCACCTTTAGGTCTGGGACTGCATATGATGGTTCTATAAAAGCCATTTCAAGAGTCTAGGACAAAGTACTCCGGCCATCCAGCAGTCTGAACGCTTATTCTTGGTGGACAACGTGATAATGGTAGATTTGTTAGGCAATAAGAGCAGTTGATCAACATATAAGAGCTGGCTTTGGTAGACTGAGTCTGTTTGTGACTTGGCAATGCAGGGTAGACTAACCATCACGACCACAGGCGAATATGTATCACGACTGATGCCCGAATAGGCTTTATACGTATCAAGAATCTTACATGTTCGAATTACATGAAACTTGACCACTGCCAGCTGGCAGTAGAAGGTGGATCTTCATGAGTCGAGCCTAATTGAACAAATAATGACTGTTTGAAGTATTCGTGTAACACTCCAGCAGATTAAATGTGATTTCTTTCACATGTAATTGTACGCGCAACTCGAATGCATGACACGGCCAAAAATCAAAACTGCCATCCAAGTACAAACCAGAGTTTGTTTGATGCCTGTTCACACGACAACATCCAGCTTGCATTAACTTCTCCATGCTTTGGTTCACCGTTCTTGATGAGGCGTTTGATAATGAATGGACAGTGACAGTTCAGTCTTGGCCCAAGCTCCTCCACTCCACAGCAGCTAGGTTCATTGATGATCCAAGTGACCCGCTTTGATATCGCAAAATGCAAAAATGAATCCCCGAAACCTGGATCGAACAAGTGACCTTTCGATGACATATAACAATTACAGTCGAACGCTCTTCCAGCTGAGCTATTCGGGGATGTCTCCGAAGACGGAGGAATAGCCATTGGACTCTGTTGGAGAAATTGTTCTAAACTGTATATATACAGAATACAAATGACACTGAGAACTTCATACCTACACACGCTTAGATCCGTAGACAATTTCCTCTGCGATTCTATTGATTTATCGTCTGAGATCAGCGTGGCACTGACCACGATGCTCTACCATTGAAGTGCCTTGTTACTGCGCCCACCCTGGGCAATAACGACATCGGTCACCGAGTTTCAATAGCAGAATAAATCAGCAGGCACAATTTACTTGATCTGTATTAATACATCGATTATTTAGTTTTAGGTATCGCTCGCAGGTATTTGGCAATTGCGTCTATTCCAATATTTCTTTTTAGCATTATTGCTAAAGACGCAAAGTTAGATGGCATGTACAACTGTCGAGCACTAGAGCATCAAAACAACAGCGCACGTATCCGCCGAAGACCCCAGGTGTCCCTGGCGGACCCTGCTTGTGACGGATGACCTCAAACTAAATGAGGTAACCTAATGCGAAGAACCTCTAAAACCCCTGTAGATACTTTTTTCGCAATACATCACACACGTATCCTAAAGTACTCAAAAGTACCTTTGCCAGTTCATCTCTACTAGGTTCTTTCCTTTAGCTTAGGTTCAGGCAGCTTGGCTTTAAAGCTGTAGAAGGTCCTACCCGAGCTACGGCGCCTTGCTTTCTGGCGCGCGTCCATCTCAATCCCCATTCTTTCCCTCGCCAACCAACTGTGAGGCCAGGATAAACTCCCCCTCGGATTCATCTCTCACCTCCAATTCATCCGCAGACTATTTCTCTTCACCGTCCCTGAAACTTTTGTCGTGTCGATAACTGGCGTTGTTTGTCTCTGCCATCGGCCATTTCGCCTGTCGCACGGCTCGACTCTTATTGTTTTTGTGCTTGCCTGGGATCAGCCAACCGAGTCCGCGACAATTATATTTCGATTTAATCCCTGTTATCGTGACGCACCGACAAGATAACAGCTTCGTCAACAACCGAGCCTTGACCGACTCTCCATCAAACCTCGAGTTCCAAGCTCTTTCACCTTCACCTTTGTCGGCCAACAAACACTCGAATCATCAAAGGCTTTGTGCTATCTGTTGCGGCCATGGGTATCTGCAGCTCTTCGTGCTGCGGAGGTAGGCACTCCATCATATCTACGATGACCAGCGATGGGTCTGACAATTTCCAGGACGAGCCCGTGATGGCTTGTACGAACCCGTCCTTGCCGATAGCGAACGAGAGGCTGTAGCCGATCTCCTGCAATACCTCGAAAATGTACATAACCTGCGATTCTTGTTGGGATCTTACTAATTTAATCCCAGCGCGGCGAAACCGACTTCTTCTCTGGCGAACCACTACGTGCTTTGAGCACTTTGGTATTCTCGGAAAACATCGATCTTCAACGAAGCGCTAGTTTGACTTTTGCTGAGATCACTGAACGAGGTATGTTGGCCAACGATGATGCACATGGCTTACTAACCTTTAAAGATGTCCGAGAAGTTGACCGCGACACCCTTGAGCCTATCCTATTTCTTCTCCAGAGCCCTGATATCGAGGTTCAACGAGCAGCCAGCGCTGCTCTTGGAAACCTGGCCGTCGACAGTACGTTCACTCCAAATTTGGTAACACAGCAACTGACAGTTTGCAGCCGAGAACAAGGTTCTCATTGTACAACTTGGCGGTTTAACACCTTTGATCCGCCAAATGATGTCTCCCAATGTCGAGGTCCAGTGCAATGCTGTGGGATGTATCACCAACCTAGCTACACATGAAGAGAACAAGGCAAAGATTGCCCGCTCCGGAGCTCTGGGTCCTCTGACAAGACTTGCCAAGTCTCGAGATATGCGAGTTCAGCGAAATGCTACTGGTGCTTTGCTGAACATGACACATTCCGGTATGTGGTATGGTATCGAATGAATGCAAGCGCTAACAATCGTAGATGAGAACCGACAGCAACTTGTCAACGCCGGAGCTATTCCTGTACTGGTTCAGCTTCTTTCGTCGCCCGACGTCGATGTTCAGTACTACTGCACTACAGCTCTCAGCAACATTGCGGTCGATGCAAGCAACCGAAGAAAGCTAGCTCAAAGCGAACCAAAGCTGGTCCAATCTTTGGTCAACCTTATGGACTCGACTTCACCCAAGGTTCAGTGTCAGGCCGCTCTCGCCCTCCGTAACCTCGCTTCAGACGAAAAGTACCAGCTCGATATTGTCCGCGCTAATGGACTGCACCCTCTTCTTCGACTTCTTCAGTCCTCTTATCTGCCGCTTATCCTTTCTGCTGTCGCATGCATACGGAACATCTCTATCCACCCCCTGAACGAGTCACCTATTATCGAGACCAACTTTCTCAAGCCCCTTGTCGACCTGCTTGGATCCACTGATAACGAGGAGATTCAGTGTCACGCCATTTCTACCCTCCGAAACCTCGCAGCCAGTTCTGATCGCAACAAGGCCCTTGTTCTGGATGCTGGCGCCGTTCAAAAGTGCAAGCAACTGGTACTTGATGTACCCATTACTGTTCAGTCCGAAATGACCGCCGCTATCGCGGTCCTGGCTTTAAGTGATGATCTCAAGTCTCACTTGTTGAATCTGGGAGTCTGCGGTGTTCTGATTCCTCTTACTCATTCCCCAAGCATTGAAGTCCAAGGAAACAGTGCTGCTGCTTTGGGCAACCTATCTTCCAAGGGTAAGTCCAATCGACCAATCTCTAGACGCAATCTAACAAAAACAGTCGGTGACTACTCTATCTTTGTACAGAACTGGACCGAGCCCCAGGGTGGAATCCACGGATATCTCTGCCGTTTCCTCCAGTCCGGTGATGCGACATTCCAGCACATTGCAGTCTGGACACTCCTGCAACTCTTTGAGTCTGAGGATAAGACCCTCATCGGGCTCATCGGAAAGGCCGAGGATATCATTGAGCACATTCGAAGCATCGCAAACCGTCAGATCGAACCTGACAACGAATTCGAAGACGAGGATGAGGGTGAAGTTGTCAACTTGGCTCAACGCTGCCTGGAGCTGCTCGGACAGAGCATGTCAAAGGCTCATATCGAGGGCTAAACACACGATCTACTACTCTTGAGGTGTGCTCTTTTCAACTCAAAAGCGAAAGCGTTATGCGGCTGGATGATACGGTGTTGGGCGTCTTGTTATATGTTTAAGAATGATTGGTTCTCTGGTGGCGGATTGTTTCTTTACACGACTTGCATTGCCCTTCCATAGGGCCTGTTTTAACATTGTTTCTTCATGTTGTGATTATGGTGTTTGACACATGGTGTACGAGAATGGACACTGGGACGTGTTGTCCGAGAGGACGGCATTTGTTTCATTTTATTTGATGAAGATTATGCGGCGAATATCCGCTAGATCACTTACTGGGATTAAATTTGGGCGAGAGCAGATAATTAGACACAGTCGTAGGTTTCTATACCCAGATAAGAGATGACATGCATATCGACAAGTTGAAGTGCTATTTGATTGGGGATGTCAGTCGAGCTCTTCGACCTTTTCTATACCGTTCTTCATCCACTGGCGCTCATTCCAAGGTAGGATTTTAGCGATGGTGGTTCCAGAGATGAGAGCCAACGGCAAGGGGCCGAAGTGACGTGAATCCCTTGAAGCTGGAAGGTTATCTCCTGCAATCCAACAATGGCCCTCAGGAATCTGAAACGTTAGTGTGCTACGGGATTACAGACGGAAGCAAATACCTGAATCATCAACTCTTCTCCCTGTTCACCTGGTGTCCCAACAGAGACATAGTCTCCTGGCATACCGGTCACGCGTTTTACTCCCCATTGATTGTTGAAGATGGGAATACGGTAGACAACCAAATCGCCGACAGAAACACCACGACCATAGCGACGTGTATGGTCACATAATATCCAATCGCCGTCAACCGTGAATGTTGGTAGCATAGATGGACCTTGAGCAGGACTGATGGTGTAGCCGTAGGTAATTCCAAGATGGACGAGACATGCAGCTTTGACAAACGACACAGTCGTTCGCACTGGATGGCGAGCGAAATGGAAGGAGGCCATCACAGAATGCCTACAAGGCACAGCGAGAGAATGGAGATGTTCTGATGTTGTAACGAAGCCATCAATACCCCAGACTTATGAATGCTGAGCATGGTGTTGAGGTTCTTCAGTCTTGGGAGACTTTGTTCTCATTGGACATGGCCCTTGCATGGCCCCGTAGTGACGTTTCTGCCGAAACCAACCGCCCACCTCCAATTGCAGGCATGGAGGGGACAAGATCAGTTATTAGTTCCATCATTGGAGCCATTGTCGGCAATCGACACTCTTTTACAGCCCCAAAAAGCCATCACCTATATTATTAGGTGTTGTAACCAATATGAGCAGCTTCGCATGCCTTCAAAGCTCCCGTCGAGCTCTCTATCGAGTGTTTGTCGAACGCGAAACTCTTCTCACACGCCAACTCCTACCAACCACACAACGAATACCTCTCCACCAAAGTCGACTATTCTCTGTGTCATCGGTACAATTGAAAGGAAAGGCCCGGCGAGGAAAAGCTGCTCAAGATGATTTCGAGATGGAGCCCAACGAAGAAGAGGCTAAAAGCCACGATCGACGCTACACAACCAAGGAGGACTTCATCAAATCTGGTCGCGACCGTCTCCCTATAGATCATGAGATTACAGATCCCAAAATTATGGTACTGGATAATGGCGTCTTTGACGGTCCTCTCTTTACGCGCAACGTTATGAGCCGAATCAACACCAGCACCGAGTCCCTCCGGATGGCCACTCCCTACATCCCCGCCGATCCTAAAAACAATAAACCAGCGCAATATGCCCTGTGCAAGATTGTCAACAAAAAGGAGGAGTACGAAAGACAGCGTGAGCTCCAAGAGCGTCGTCGTGTGTCTAAGCAGACGTCGTCAAAGACCAAGGAGATCGAGATGAGCTGGGCAATCAGCGACAACGACCTTAAAATCAAGACGAAGCAGCTGGTAGGATTCCTCAGCAAGGGTTGGAAGGTTGAAGTTATTCTCGGTTTCAAGAAGAAGGGGCAGAAGAAGAGGACTTCGGAAGATACAGCGGAAGAGGCTTTTGTCAAGGTGCAGAAGCTCGTCAAGGAACTTGGTTCAAAAGAGTACAAACCAAGGGAAGGAGATGTTGGCCGCACCATGCGATTTTACCTTGAAGGAATTTCCAAGGAACTGAATACCGAGAAGCAAGCAGAGGCTGCCAAAGAAAAACCCACTACGCAAGTGGAAGAGGACAGTCCTGCGCCAAAGGAAGTTTAACTGTTTCAACATGTATCATTAGCATCTATCTGGGTATCTACCAGACGGCAAAGTCTATAGCCGAAATGTAAAAAAATCATCATCAGCCCGGCTGTCATATCCCGGACATAAATCGAGAAACCGAATTTTGGACACCAAACTCCGACCCAGTTTGTTATGTTGACCCTTTACAGAATCTCATCGCCGTCCTCATCTGCTTGAATGGGGGCAGCAGTATTGTCTGTGGGAGGTGCAGTCAAAGTCTCATCGTCTGCGCCGTCCATCTCCTCATCCATCTCGATTCGCTTATCCTTCTTGACACTCTCAACCTCCTCGTCGTCATCACTCTCTTGAGCCTTCTCCTCCTCGGCAATCTTGTTGATTTCTTCCCAGTTCTTGGCTCGCTGCTGAATATTTCTTCCACGACCCTTGCTCTTCTCAATCTTGTTCTGTGTGCGCTCCGCAATGGCAGCAGCCATCTCGAGACCCTTTTCGTGTCGCTGACGTGCCTTGGCGGACATCTTGTCCTTACGACCGCGCTTGGCCTTTTTCGTGACACCTGCCGAGTGCTGCGCTGCTAGGACGGAAGGACGATGGGGGGCATCGCGAGGAGGAGGCTGGACATCTTTTAAAGATTTGTCGGTGTCGATATCGATGTCTGTTGCGCGACGAGCGGCGCGGGAATGAATTGAAGGTGCTGCGCAAATTAGATTTGAAAATTCAAGAAATCTGACAAAACGTACCCTTCTTTTTGGCCATTTTGACGGTTTATTCGATTTGGAAATGTGATGTTGAATCTGCAACTTTCGGACTGGTGGGGGATAAATTTTGATACCCCACAATGATAAGCTGACCGAGGCTTGACCGAGCTCACCGAGATTGACGTAAGAGCTAAGGGAAGTATTAACTGGACGTCGAACCTTATGCATTAAATTGCATTAAATGAAGCTATTTTGAAGAGGTGATGAATAACTCGTTATCTTATGATATATTGAAGTGACTGAAGTATGAGATTGCTGTTAGCAGTCGCGACTGCCTCCTATATGCCCGTGGCTCGTGTAACGCCATGTCTCAACTTGCCTCATACACCTACTGACCCGTCGACATTCTACTACCTACAAAAAGACATTAATAAATACAACGAAAAATACCTGAATACAATTATATGAGGCCCAGAACATGCAGAATATTACATAGAATCTACCAATCTACAACGTTCAGGTGCCCTCACCAGCCGACACATTAACAATGCTTCCCATCACAACCTGCTTCGTTGCAGGATTGCCATATCTCCTTCATCCTGCAAAACTGGTAACAAAAACATGTTCGATGTTATCATACGTTCTGACGCGTCTAGGGGACCATCCAAGAAACCATTAACCCGGACGCTCTCATTCCAGTCACGCTGCTTACCACGGACGAAATCTTTGGTGATCTTGAAGGTGTTTTGGACCTATTCAACACTGTTGATGATGTATTTGTCCCTGATTTTGGGTCCATTCTTGTGGAGAAGACTTCAAGCAACAGTAGCCGTGTTCAAGAAGACGCGCGACAAGTCTACCACATGGACTTGATCAACGCCCTCGAGGGCTTTTCCGAGCTACCTTCTGGTCCGTACTTTCTTCACGGCCCGAATCTTTACCAAGCGTGGCGGCTGTATGATGACGAATTTGGTGCCTTCACTTTTGGTGTTGTGCCTGACGATTTCGATCAACCAAACGAGTAAGTTATTTTTGACATGCCGTATAACATGCTGACTGTTTTAGATACCAACCTCTCACTTCGTCTTCAGTGCAGGGAGATTCAGTGACGATTCCAGTTCCTTCCAGACTCTACTATCCTCAACCCTCTGTCCGCAAACCCTTGTCTGGTGTTCGTGTCTCTATAAGTGACACAATATCTCTGAAGGGCACTCACACTACCTTTTCCAGCCGTGCATGGAAATCTCTCTACAAAGATCCATCAAACGCTACAGCTAATTATGTCCAGGAGTTGCTAGACCAAGGGGCCATTGTTGTTGGAAAGACCAGGACTGCACAATTTGGAACAGGTGCAGAATGGGTCGATCACCAAGCTCCATGGAGTGCGAGAGGCGATGGCTATCATGTGATGCAGGGTGGATCAGTCGGCGCTGCTTCAGCGTTGGTAGGATACGAGTGGCTAGATCATAGTGTTGGAGTTGATGGTAAGTCATCAATATTAGCCCGGGATCCTGCTAACAATCGTAGATGGTCGAGTTGTAACTGAGAACGGCGTTTACTCGATACAAACAGCAAACCTATCAACAGATGGCGTAAAGGCGGTCTCTAGGTAAATATTATGGCTTGTTGATGAAATTTACTGACAATATCAGGTTTGATGGAATAAGGCTGTTTAGTCGGAGCCTGAAAGGATTGCTTGATTTCGTACCCAGCTCCAGGGAGACGGATTTTGTCCCAAAGATCATTATTCCCACAGATTTATCATCACCCGAAGAGACGCAAAAGACAGCCATTGACAAATTTCTGTCAACTCTCCAAGATGTTTTGGATACCAAGCCCGAATATATTGATGTCAGCGAGACATGGCAGGGAAGCCCTCCGGCTGATGTATCCGAGGGAATGCAGTCATTCATGAACGAGGTAAGTTGAAAGTCGCCATGCAAGTCGTTGCTAACAGAAAAGGCACCTTTCCGATCGTGGTGCTACGACTACTATCATACCTTTGATGACTTCAAAGACGAATATAAGCAAAAGTTTCACAGACAACCCTTCATTGAAGCTACGCCGCAATTCTTCTGGTATGTCTAGAGGCTCTAGCATCGCCAACTACTGACTGGTTCCAGGACCCAATGCAAGTCTGTCACGGAAGAGGAACATCGCGAGGACGCAAAACGATTGGATATATATCGAAAGTGGTTTCACGACAAATTCCTGAATATCTCAACAAACTCCAAAGCCAAGAACACCCCTATTCTGATCCTTCCATGTGGTGATTCCCAAGTCAAGCATCGGAACGAGCCTGTGCCGTATGTACATCTCCCCGTTGACCGACGATTGACTAACGAAATTATTAGCCCACCGACCATTTACAAAGGCATCGATTCCACGACATTAGCGCCTGTCCTGGGAGCAAGTATCTTGTCGTTTCCCTGTAAGTAATTTTGGAACCGTCGCGAAGAGGAAAGTTGACCGTTATCAGTTACCCAGGTATCCTACGAATCCGACATTACCGGCACGACTGAGTATCAGCCGGTGTGTATCTCAGTTTTGAGTCTTCATGACGATGCATCACTGGTTCAGTTGATCGAAAAGACCTTGCGGAAAGGACGTATCCCAACTCAGGTGGAAATCGGACGAATGACGTTTCCAGTCAAAAAGTCGGACCATTTCGTCAAACACTTGCAAGCTCCCTTGCTGGTTCAAGGTCCAACAAACGAGCTGTAGACATCTTGACCTTGTCCCTCACCCCACTATTTCTGGGCTACACCAAACATCTAAGACCAACAGTCGTCAGGTTAAATCCCCAGGCTTGACTTCCCCAGGTTTGTTTCTGGTGGATCACAGTTGGGGCCCCGGATGGAGCTTAATGATTTGCGAATCATACCATGCACGGTTCCTAAGTTGTTCTTATCCTCGTACATTGGACTACGAGACGATAATAAAGTTACAAATCCAATTATTTTCACTCATTTTATCTTTGCATTGTGCCGCTTGGACATAATTTATGCCAGACGCGGTCAGCCGACCGGGAGTGGCCCGGCTTGAAGCCATCGACAGGGATCTGCCATCAAACAAGCATCGACCAGAGGCCGGGATCTGTTATCCTTAATACTACCCTGGGGGCCTCCAAGGTACGTAGAGCCAAACAAGACGAGCGGTGGTGAATGCGGCTGAGTCTGTTATCGATCGCTCCACTTACACTTTGACGTTGATCAGGCATACATAGTTGACTGTACTCTGACACTTTGGGCAATTTACACCTCTTCATAGTCAGCAGCCACACGATATACCTCAACTTAGCTACCACGATGGCGGAACCAGCCAACACACCAGTACCAGCTTCTACACCACGGGCTACATCTCCTGCTCCCCATCAGTCCCTATTTTCCCAATCAGGATCATTTCTCTCACCAAAGTTATCTGTGCCGCCGTCCAAGCCTCGTGTTCTTCACATTGGAGATGCTATAAAATACAATCCCGATACTTATCTGCGTTTCAGTGTACAATGTGAGATTCTAAGGCCCTCAACTGAAGAACGTCAGCGGCCAGAGTTTATCAAGGCTCTTGAAGAGAAGCGATGGGGAGACTTTGATGCCATATTCCGCCCGTTTTGGGGAACTGGTGGCGAAATGGGAAAATGGGATGCCGAGTTGATCAATCTATTGCCAGAGAGTGTCAAAGTCTTTGCAAGTGCAGGTGCTGGGTTTGACTGGGCTGATACAAAGCTCTTGGGTGAACGAGGTGAGTGACTCCAGCTGTTGCTGAATCAACTGACACGAAAAGGAATCATCTACTGCAACTCTGGTCTTGCGGCTGCTGAAGCTGTCGCCGACTTTGCCATGGCCGGCATCATTTCTACTTTCCGTGTCCTCCCGTGGTGTATGTCGTCCGCTATGTCTGGAGACGAGGAGGCCTTCAGCATAAATCATCGAGATGCCACGATGCAATCTCACAATCTTCGCAACCAGGCTCTCGGGCTCATTGGGTTCGGTAATATCGGCCAGCAAATTGCCGCTCGTGCCCGTCATGGTTTCGGTATGGATATTCACTACTACGATATCCTTCCAAAGCCTTCTTCTGTTGTTGCCCCTTTACGAGCTACCCATCACGAGACCCTCAAGAGCCTTCTTTCTCGATGTGACTGTGTCGTTCTATGCACACCAGCAGGCGATGGTACGCTCATTAATGAAACTACACTGCCACTTTTCAAGCGGGGATCACGTTTTGTCAATATTGCACGTGGTAGTCTCGTGGATGAGGAGGCACTGGTGGCTGCTCTGCGAGATGGAACTTTGTCCAACGCAGCGATCGACGTTCACGCGAATGAGCCAAAAATACACCCTCAACTCAGGGAACTTGCCAAGCAGGGTCGTATCCTTTTGACATGCCACAACGCTGGTGGAACTATCGATACACACAAGGGCTTTGAAGAGTTGAGTATGCGAAGCATTATGGCTGTACTCAGCGGCGGAGAAGCCATTACACCAGTGAATCTGCAGTTTCTGAAGTAGGTCATATCGAAGGCGTACAATACAAGGTCTGGGGTCAATAGACAATACCACGGATAAACAATACAACTGACATTAGCCAAATATAAACCAAACTCCGGCTCAAACCATTCCATACCTCATTAACCAAACAGTAACTATGCAGAAGTTTCCTCCTTGGGCTTCTTTCTAATAAGACCCATAGGGAGAACATTCACTTCGCTTTTGGACTCTTCCTTTGGCTTCTTCTTGACAAAACCAGCACTAAGGACATTAACCTTGCTCTGGTTGTCGTCAACAGTTGAATCAGTACGCTTTCTCTTTACAAGACCAGTCAGGTTGTTCACTCCGTTGTCGCCATTAGAAACCGGGACTGGTGACTCGCGTGTGCCAGAAACGACAACGCCCCATTTGCCACCTCCTCCGCCCTCACTCAACCAGCGACGAGTACTACCCACCGCTTTGTTGAGAGTTGCAAAGTCGAGATGCAGCAGCAGATCCACAATACGCTTGTAGGTTGCTTCGTCGACAATCTTTTCGCCACGGCCCTGAGGCGTCCAAGAGTAATACGCCGTATTAGCCGGGCGATCGAGCAGGTAATTGTGCTTTGCTCGCTTGACGCGCGGGGCACGAGCAATGATGGGCCCTTTGAGAGTCTTTTTGGCTTTCTTCTTCTTTATCTTTGAGTCTTTCTTCTCTTTTGAAGGGAAGAGTTTTCGGGGCGTTGTCGTTGGTGTTATTTGCACGATTCGCTGCTTCTTTGGCGTTTCTGGTGCAGCTGTTGATTGGGAGTCGTCGGGCTTGGGCGCTGGTTCTTGATCGTCAAATACAAGCCATATGAATCCCGTCATGCGACCACTTGAACACTCTTGTCGGTAGGCCATCATCTCCCAGAACATATCCAGAGTCTTGACACTCTTCCAGCTCCCCTGCTTCTTCATAGCTTGCGAGCTGGCGGCTTCTTCGTCTAGCTCGTCTCGAAACCTAGACTTTGGATCGTCAGGGAAGTGGGGGATAAGACATCGCGGCGGCACCCAGTCGAATTCTCGGTAGTAGTGTGATATACGTTCCAACGGATGCGCAAACTCCCATGAAGAATCGGCTTTTCGTGGTGTGAGGGCTCGGGTCTCGTATGTTTCTAATCCGGGAACAACTATGTATCCATTCGCGCTCTTCCACGGCGCTTCAGCAGTCTTCGGTGCTGGGCCGAGAAGGGGATCTAGCACTCGGCACCACCATTTGATGAGGCCACGATCATCGAGGACGTGTTTGCCCTTGTTGTCGACACTACCAGGAAACAGATATTGATCTTGGGCGCGGGCGAACAGGTTGACGACGAATTGTATGCCCTTCCTCCTCCGCTTCTCGACTAGGAACCCGACGAACGTAGCGCATATCTCGCGGATGGGACTGGGTGTTCCCTTGGGAAGGTTGAGAAGGGTGAGATAACCTGTCGAGTCCGCCTTTGATACAAACAGTGTGCTTGATCGAGCTGTCGTATATATAAATATCTCAATTCCAAGAACTAGAACTTGCTTCCCCGGCTCGTTGGGCGCATCGATTGAAACGGCTAGGAAATGGTTCTCGCAGTATGTTCGTTCAGGGCGCTCGTTTGGAGGCGGCGAGTAGAGGGGGTCTGTTTTGGTAGGTGGTGTTGAGATGTGAAATGTTGTAAATTTGTGGCCTTGAGGAAGAACCGAGGCTAGACGGTTGCCCAAATTATTGGTGTTGGCCATCTTGGAGCGATGAGGTTGAGGTTCAAGATGATGGACATTGTTAGTTCGAGTTTCCATGTTTGGGTGGTGTAAGCTTCGAGGTTTGAGTGGTCGCTGTGGCAGCGGCGGGGCGGGTCCACAGGGGTCTTGCAGGGGTTGTAGGCTATCATGACTAGGTTGTTCAAGGTGAACTATCAATCGCATTAAATATCAGAGTCGCTATTAAACTCCAATCGCTTCCGAAACTTCAACTCCCATCTCTGAAGGTTTAGGATGATCACTTCTCCAACTTCCAACAGCCATTGCAACGTACAAAAGATTCCATCGTGGACCATCAGGAAAGCAAACGAATTCTTCAATCATCATCTCGACCAGAGGCTTATACTTTGCCAAAACAGCCTGTGATCCTCTTCCCTCAATAAGAGCCTGTAGTTCATCAACCTCGGACGGTTCAAGATACTTCATCAAGTGATGCTCAACCTCACGAGGTGTCTTCCACCATTCGAGTCCTTGGCCTTTGTCCGCGAGTTCTTGCTCCATCTTTTTGCGCAGGTCAGGCAGAACCGACTTGTAGACCATTTCTGTTGCACCGTGGGGAGGGTCGATAAAGCCTTTGTGCTTGTATTCTAAGCGAGCCAGGGCGAGCGAGAGCATGAACCTCCGGTCACTGAGATGTTTGGTATGGTTGAAGAGTCTGTCCATGGGATTCATATCGGGCGGTCCAGGTCTACCCAGCATGTTGAGCTTGTAAGTCTCCCACAACGACACAGTGTTCCTCGTGCATGCCCAGTATAGGGTCCCTGCAAAAGTGTACAGGCCATCTCCGAGGTAACTGCGGGCGTCTGAAGGAGCTTCGAATATGCGAGCCAAGCGGTCAGTGTCGGTCCACAGGTGCTTTTCCAGACTCAGCCGAGGTGTAACATCTTGTCCAAGTGCCTGCGTATGTAGGTGGATATCAGAGGATAGCAGCCCCGAAATGTATGATGTTCTCTCAGCCGTAATGGGATCCGAGGTTTCTGATGAGCTGGAAGTAGACGTCTGAGCATTTCCGTCACTGTCATCTACTCCAACAGTTTCTCTCGCTTCTGCAAGCGCAGTCTCGAGTTCTTGATCTTTCCCGCCGCGTTTCTGGGCAAGCTTCTCTATCCTCTTGAGAGCGTTTCTTAACCTCTGGTTCTCATCTTTGAGGGTATTAAACTTTGAAGCATGTCGCTTGCGATACTCGCGTTGTGCAACTCTGCTTCGCTCTCGCTTTGGCTGTTTTTCCATATTAGTTGATGCCTTCAAGTTGATCAAGATGTGTATAGTATTTATGCTTGGTAATCAACGATGAGGGTCCACCTACATCTGGATGATCCCCGTTACTCGGCGGTGACATTGAGAGTAGGAGAATACCTGACTACAGCACAGGGCTACGGGGGAAGTTTGAAGTACCAGAAGAACAATAACAAAAGTTGCTGTAAGTGATAACGTTGCTGACGGAGTATGGAGAGCTGGATAACGTTATGAGTTGAAGTGGGGCAGCTATGACACTATACAGATACGGAGTAAGCGTACGGGTTAATATGTTGGTATTGGTCAATCAACATTCCCTGTTAGTCCGTATGCAGGGTAGTTGTCGTGAGGTGAAGGAAATAAATAGCCTAAAAGCAGGTCTAAGCTGTCATAAAGTAATCGAGTTATTTTGTCTCTCAGACCAGCATAGTTGTGTTACTTGTGACGAGTAAAGTGCAGATTCAGAGGAATTCAAGATAATCTTGAAAAAGAAAAACCATCCGAATTCAATCCTGTATCCATTGTTAGTATGATGTTCAATTGGAGTAAGTTGCAGAACGCATGGTGTTACAAAAATCCTCGTCTGGCTAGATCAATGCGTGTATCTGTTGATCCGACGGTCCTTGTTAACGCGATATAACGTTAAAACCCACGACAGCGACAATGCGACAACCAGGAAAAGGCCATCAACGGATTTGACGTGGCGTCTGAGAAACGGGAATCTATAAAGAGGCAGCAGAATGTTGTACGTAAATTCATCAGTTCACTCACAGTCAAATCTACCAAAATGCCATCTCTTATCCACAAGACAACATACTCTGCCATATCTCCTCTTCGCCCTGAGCTTTCCACCAAAGGAAGGAATGCTCTCATCACTGGCGGTGGCTCAGGAATCGGTGCCAGCATCGCAAAATCGTTTGCAAAGTCGGGCATAACCAATTTGGCTCTTCTTGGCCGCACTGGCAAAACTCTTCTTGCAAACAAAGCCGAGATAGAGGACAAGTTTCCACAAACCAAAGTCTGGACTTATACCGTCGACATCTCTGACTCTGAATCGACCCGGTATGCTCTTGAAGCATACGCAGCAGCAATCAACGGCAAGATCGACATACTCGTCGCCAATGCGGGATACATGCCCAAGGCAGAACGCATCACCGTAGCAGATCCAAACGACTGGTGGCTTGGTTTCGAGATCAATACCAAAGGAAACTTTAATCTCTTACGGGCTTTCAATACTCTCGCTGCCCCCGGGACAAGAGTTATTCACGTTTCGAGCCGCTCTACGTATCTGGAGTATTTAGAAGGGTTCTCCGGATATAGAGCGTCGAAGCTGGCTGCTTACAAGTTGTTTTCTTGGTACGCATACGAGAATCCGGACAAAGTGGTTCATCAGTTCGACCCCGGTTTCATCTTCGATACTGGCATGGCTGCTCCTTTTGAAACCCTGATCAAGGACAAGGGACTCGTGGGAGACGACGTTGAGCTTCCTAGTGACTTTTCGGTTTGGCTTGCGAGTGACGAAGCAAACTTTTTGAGCGGTCGTTTCGTCGAGTGTGCGTGGGATATTGAGGATCTCAAGGCGGCAAAGGAGGAACTCGAAACATCGTGGAATAAGTGGACTATTGGATTGTTGGTTTAGAACGAGAAATATTGTGGCGGGAAGTCTACAAATCTGAAGTTTTACAAGGCTACTGGGACCTTTAGTTAGACGCAATGTTCTTGCCAATTTTCTCCCGATCTATGCACGGTTCCAAATACCAAGCATAGGTCGTGACTTCCACAACAGGATGTCACGATGTTGCGGAAAGAGCGTCCCCAGGCAACCACAACAGAACAACCTTACTTGTTTTAATCTTGTCTTCTCTTCAACGAATGTTATCACCTTTAAACTTTGGACACATTTATGGTCTGCCCGAAAGCTAATATATACTTTCAACAAAACTATAAGTATCGTCATGCAGGTGAGTTTTCTGATTGAGGATGAATCAATTATTTCAAGCCACCACTAACACAATCTTAGACTATCTATTCTATCTTAAGCTATCGATCGACGTCTGCTCAACATGGCGACCACTCTTCCGATTGTGATGGATGTTGATTCCTACGAAAACGAGGTTCTACAAGACCCCTACGATATGTTTCAAACGTTTGCCTCTCTCTTATACGAAAGGACCGTCGAAGGCTATTCGATAAACTTTTACTTTCGCGAAAAGATATACCAACTCGTCTCGTCCTCCAACATGATTGATAATGTCGGAGAAAAAGACCGTGTTGTGACCCTGGATATTTGCCATCAAATCTTTGAAGGCTTCCAAGTCAGGGAACTGCAGTACGCCTCTGACAAGAGCTTTCTTGAAGTCGTTCATCATGTCAAAGCTGCCACTTATATACTTAGCGAGATTGCCCGAGGCAAAGATCTCTCAGAGGATATGATACTAAAAACGCACAGACTCTTGACCTGGGGGATCGATACGGAAAGCACAGCATGGGAGGATTGTAGTGGCAAGTATCGGAAATGTCCTGTACGATCAGGGTTCCACCAGTTTATGCACGAGAAGAAAGTCCCTTCAGCGATGCGACAGATGATCGGAGATTACAAAGCCGACGTCACAAAAGCTATCGAGAATGGGGGCATCGATCCAATGGCTCTAGCTGCAAAGTACTGCCATATCTCTGTCAGCATTCATCCATTTGCGAGCGGAAACGGCCGCATTTCTCGACTCATCCTCAACGCAATACTCTTCAAGTTCACAGGCTGCATAGTTGCTCTCGGGCAGGACGACATTGACCGGGATATATACGAGCATATCGTCGAGGGTGCGAGATGCAGAGAAGAGCTACGGGATATTCTAGATCTCGAAGATGTACCCGAAGAGTTCCAGCCCAGGAATTGGAGGAGCCTCGCAAATTTCATTTTGAAGCATGCACTGGAAAGTATGCAGGAAATGCGTCAACTGGGGCAGGCCTTTGAAGATGATTTGGGACTGTTACACGGACTTGGTCTATCGTAACCATGGTGCTACTGATTGGTCCCAAATTAAGTATACTGATCCTTCAATCCATGCTTGGCCCAACAAGAGTCGAGTTTGGCGAGGTAGATGGCTCTTGGGAGTTATCAATGCGATTGAAGCAAGAACAGATCCAGGGGTTACACCAACGAGTCTCTTACTACATTCAAACCGTATATTCGCTCTGCAAAGTACAAATACAGCAAATACATATCGAATCTATTTCATCTTCGATCTCCAACTCCCTTTGCCTCTTATAGCTGTCTTCTTATTCTTCTCAGGCACCGTGTACCCTCTATCCCTCTCTAGTCGATGTCTTTCCCAAAAGTCACTCATTTCCTCCCTCAGCATCCCCTTCTTGCCTCTCAAATCCCTTTCTTCTCTCTGCCGCTCATCACGTTGAGGAACCATACCCGCTACACCTGAAACAACAGGCTTGCACAGTGTCCTCCAAAACCATGACATGACAATGCGGTATAGATGAGTGAGCCACTTGATAAAACGTCTGGCCCTTGTGCTCCAGGCTGCGATGAGAGAAAGGACGATGAGAACGAAACTCGAGGGAAGAGAAATTGTGCCGATGGTCTTGAGGCTGAGATTATTCTCACCACCCCATTCATGGGTGTTCATGCCAAATAAACCGGTAAAAAAGGTCAATGGCAGGAAGATGACTGTAAATGTGGTGAAGATCATGACGCTTCGACTCTGCGCACTGGCAAGGTCGGCATGGAGCCTACTCAGCCGTACCTCATCAACCTGAGCTTGTCTTTGAACCATCTGAAGTAGCTTGTCATAATCATCTCTGGTATTTCGCACCCGCTCAATCATCTCTTGACCCTGCTGGGCATACTCGGAAAGCTTCTTGAGAGCTTCACTCAAAAAGACTCTTCCATTTGCTGTACGATCTCGGAGTTCGGGTCGGGCATAGGTGGAAAGCATAGAGCTGACAACCTTGGACTGTCGCTCAAAGAGATGCACTAGAATCATAAGTTCATCTTCGATATCACGAAGTTCCAAGAGCGCGGATGTATTGTCGCGGTTGTCCTCTTCTGCGCGACGACCTTCAGCTTTGTGTCGTGCTCTGATGGATCGAGCCTTGTTCTCGACTGGTTCGTACGCAGAAGCCTTGTCACGGAATCCTTCAGCACGAAAGATTTTGAGCGAGGACGTGAGTTTTTCAGTCTGATTGGTTAGCACGGGTCACATGAAAACGAAAAAGACTTACCAAAACGCTGATGGCTTCTTCAAAGATTCGAAATACCTCGAGATCAGGATGCGATGCTCGGTCGAGGAGTACAGTCACAGCGTGCAATACAGCCAGCGCTGCGAGATCCAAGGCGTTTTCGCACTGTCGGGTAAGATCGACGTTGACCTCATTGAATATACTGTCGCGAAGGTCTGCTTGTTGGTATAAAGGCCCTTCAATGGCATCGCCCTCACGTTTAGGGAAGAACGATAGCAATGTGTCTGCAGGGTCAGTTCAAGCTCACAGAGAGCAAAAGGGAGGGCAGACTTACGAGAGTCAATAGCCCACAGCCACAGCTGATCAACCATGAGGACGTTACCATTGAGTATGGAATCCTCTGGATTGTCCTCGTTGTCCCCATCTTGACTGCTAGTTTTGGATCTTCGACTTCCACTTCCGCTGCTACCATCACTACTATTTGACATCTGGCCCTGAAGACCGGGACCCAATCCAGGAGTAAAAGTGCGTTCTTTCGTCAGCTTGTAAAGCATCTGGTCATCGTCTCGTGATCTCGTATCTCTCAGAGAAGGATATCCGTACTGATCCAACGTTCGTCGACAGTTGATCGGTGGATCGTGACCTAGATATTCCCAAATAACCTGTGCTTCGAGAGAGTCGGATTTAGCGACAGATTCAAGAACAGGTCGGGCTCTTCCATGGTTCAAACGCTGAAGAATAAGTTCGCGTCGGCGGATGAGTCGCTTGTATGAGTCAAAGTGAAGATATGGAAGGAACAGACACGTATAGATCCCACTATCGCCCCTAGCCGACATTGAAGACTGCTTAGAAGACCGACCTCGAGGAGACACTACACTGTTAGTATGAAACACCCAAGCGATGGAGAACTTACTGTGTCGAGGTGCTGAGAAGTAGCATCCTGGTTTCGCAAAGTATGCGTAATGCTGAGAGTGTCGTCCACGAGAATGTCTCGTTGCCCAAAAGTCATTGTTGAACAGAGGTGTATAGTTGCGGTGATTCGATACTTGTAATGTCTCGAAGATTTTCTACCCAGTCAGCAAGACGCTTCGAAGAGCATGACTGTACTTACTGTGACCCAACTTGGATTGTTATATGGTAAATGTATCCACAAGAACTTTCTCGCATCAACCTGAGGTTTGGAAAACGCAACAGGCACTTCATCGACAACAACAGTTTCGCTCACTCTTTTGTCTCCATCTTCAGCCACCTTCCGAATCGCCACTATAGCTTCTGGTAATTTGGGTGACGCATCGATATCATCCTCGTCGCTGAAACCCTCGATAGTACTTCGACTGCGATGCGAAAATGGGGGAAAGTCTCGATATTCGTACTGAGAAGTCTGAGTGCCCAGACTTGTAGATCTGCTAAGAGTGCGGCCCATGCGTCCGCTGGGAGGTGGTGACAAACGATCAACTGCGAGATCTTGGTCAAAATTGGCACGGATAAGAGGTGATGGTCGTTGCATTGGTGTTGAGTAGTGTGTTGGAGGTGATATTGCTACTGGCGACAGAGGTGTAATAGGAGATCTCGAGGACACTTGAGGCGCTGATTCTGATCTTGTATTTTTAGCGTCAAGAGGTCGGATGACTGGCGATGCAGGAGGCGATGCGTGGAATGATCCATCCTGCGAGATACCGAGAGCGTTGTTGCCCGCATCATCTGCAGCATTGTCCCTCTGTGTCGGCAACCTAGCTGTTTTCCCTCTTGTTCTCAAAAATCGTCCCTCATCAACCGTCTCGACTTCGTTCAGCCTGTCAGCCAAACACTCCTCAGGTCCTTTTCTTAAAAAGTCGCGTAACGGCAATCTCGTAGACCAAGCTCTGATAGTTGCAGAGTCGAGTGGTCCTGGAGTGTCTTCGAAGAAACCATGAATTTCGATGTTGACCTTTTGCTCCAGGTCCAAAGACCAGTTCCCATCTTCACGAGAATACTCATCCGCTCGGGCAATGAGTGCAGATAGTTGTTTCAGAAACAAGCGCATGGTATGAACATTTTGTCTTCCGAATGAGGCAATGTTTGCATGGTCGCTCTGGAGTGGAAGAATCGTCTCCTGTCGCATACCAAGTATGGCAGACTTTATAGATGTCAAAGGAGCAGTAAAGTAGACATCTCCAGAGGCCCCTGAAAGGCGAGAGTCGATAGTTTCGTACAGCGTCCATATGCGGAAATCATGAGCTATCGACTTGAAGTCGTCGTCCAGTTGGAGAAGAAGAGGGTTCCCTACGCGCAGGTCGTCGGTGATGAGACACGGCAGGGGAGCCGACAATTGAAGTAGACCCTGGATTCCAGTTGCCAGATTCGGCATCGCAAAGTAACTTGATCCCTGATGGGGAGTGCCTGGGTCGTCAGTATGGTTCATACGTAAGAGAAAACTACTTACCGAAGAAGGCCACACCGTAACATTGTCTGTAGATGTCTTCATATCTAGTATCACGACTCGCCTTTGTCAGGACCATCTTGGCAACGATTCCACCAATACTGTGTCCCATAAACACCAGTGGCCTAGCCTGTTTCTCCCGTTTCCTCAATTCCTCCAGCTTTTCCAGCAGAGCATCTGCCAAGGTGCTCAGTCGCATGCCCTCAGTTATCGTTGGATGCTCGTAGAGGAGAATCCGTGCTCGATCAGCTTCACGTCGAATACCTTGGCGGACCCATGAAGGCGCAGGTCGATCTTGATCCAGAGTTTGGCCTTCGGCGTCTCGCATGGACAGTGCACCAAAGAAACGACCCATTCGACCATCGCGACTCCATGTTCGAAGAGAATTTGCCCCGGGGCATGGTACAGTGACGATGTCAACAGTGGTTTGGTCGTGAGTAAGTTCACCTTCCGGATCAATAGTGAAGCTTCCCTTGTTAAGCTGCTCTTCATTTATTTCCTCATCGGTTCGTGTTTCGCCGATGATATTTTCCTCGACTTCATTTTTCTTGATGGTATAATCATTTAGCGGCGGTAGTTGACCTGGTGGACTTCCTGGGTTGACGTTGATGGAATCCTTGTCGTTGCTAAGTTCTGGCCCGGGCGAGTCGAGGCCTCCTTCCGCAGACATATCAGCTTCAGTGTAAGACGCCCTATAAATTTCCCGACGTCTTTGCCTGGACAGAATCGGACGAGATTGAGACATGATACAATTTATCGGAAATTTAAATCTATCCGTACATTAGATTATATTGATGTTTTGAAACAGTCAAGTTTACAGGTAGTATACATCATACAAAGAGTCACACTCTGTCAACAGCCTCACGAGCACCCATTTCTGCCTTGGATCTGCCTTTGCTCGTGACAAAGGCCCCGTACTCAAAAATAGTATTTCCCGATTTCCATATATATCGCTGATGTACCAAGATTATCAGTGTAGGCTGACTTGTTGCTCTCTAACCGTGGGGCAGTATCTGAGACAAGGCTAATCAGATGACTGTGCCACATGAGCTATCCCGATGACTGATGCTAAACTTTCCTCCAAAAGTCCCCGTAACCTTGCCTTTGAATGATCCCAATATACCCTCAAAACAAATAAAACCCGAGTGTGAATATAGATGCAATGACTAAACGCTCAAAACTCCGATTCCAAATGCGTCTATCCCTCATGCACCGTCTTCGTCGAATGCACCATAATTACTGCAACGCAAAGTCCCCAATAGTAGTGCAGTGCACCACAGAATCCACGTAGATCCGATTCTCAACCTTGCAAGATTGTCCCGGTCGAACAACAAACATGCCGTTTGGTCCCAATTGAAAGGTTTGTTCGCCCATGGTAACTCGCACTTTGCCCGCTGCGACAGAGCAAGTTCGCAACTTGTCGTCTTCGACATTCCAATAACTAGAAGTGCCGGGCTTTAGGACGATGACGTTGAAACTGATGTCCTCTGAGACGGTGACGGGTTGACCACTGGTGAGGTACGAGTTGGAAAATGCAATGTCTGGATATGTCAGCAAGTGTGTTGAGAAGGGTCGTGAAAACTCACTGTCCGAGGATGAGTCATCCTTCATTCTACCTGGAGCAACTTCCCAGTCCTCCATCTCTAGTTCCATACCACCCATCTGGTTTGATCCCGTGCCGACGGTGGACTGTTTTACCATAGTATCCGCTAGGGTGCGCGCAGAGGATCGTCTCTTGGTCTGCATCAGTTCATGAACTTCTGCGACGGCATTCGGTTCGTCAGGATCTTCCTCGTCGACATCCATTGTAGGGGTGGCATCCTCCGACGAAGACGATCTCGCTGAACCACCTGATGTTCTATTTCGAGGCATAGGATGAGGATTCCAGTCACATGCGTTGGAGCGTCGCTGTAAATGACACCAATATTTGCATCCGACACAGGTTTTCAGAGGAGAAAATGCTTGTACTGCCGTTGTAGGCATCCCGGTCGGGAGCGCGATACAAGGTGTTGATAATCTGGCCGTCGGTCGAGCTGTCAATTTTGTAGTTGACCTCGCGGCTGTACACTGCTCATCAGCATCCACCTCTCTTCCTGTGATGAAGGCCAACGCGCAAGCGTAATGGTTTATATCCAAAGTCTTTCCCCTGTGGCCTTCTTTCCAGCTGTCAGTGAGGTCACGCTTGCGAGGCAACGACAGCATGAAATCGATGTCCTCTCGGTGATACTCTGTTTGATCTGCACTCAAATACAGATGGAGAAAAGCCTTGACATTAGAGTCTGAAGTGCTTGAGCGAACAAGAGGGACCGGGGGTAAAACTGGAGTTTCCTGCGAACGACTTGGTCTCTTGCTTGGTTGTTCTGCGCGAGAGTTTCGGTTCTGTTGGAAAGTTGCAAACACAGACAATCCTGGGTCTACCGGTGGCGGTGCGTTGGCAGGTAAAGGGTTCCGAGAAACAATGATGCCAGGTGTGCCTCCAGGGCCGTTCTTCTGATAGCTGCCGACCCTTGACAATGTGCCGTCTCCATTGTCGTTAAAGGTACTTGAGCAATGACCGGCACCGAAATGCCCACCCAGACCCCTCAGTTTGTCGAACAAGCGACGACAATCTCGCACAGGACAGACAAATCGAAGTTCAGGATCATCGTGTTCTTTGTACTTTGGTGGAATGAGTGCACCACAAGCAGAAGTGGTTTCACCGTTAGGGGCTGCGAGGTTAGAAAGGCAGATATAATAAGAGGGTGTACATACAAGGATAAGCAGTATACGGGCGATCACCCTCGGCGATGATGATTGGAATAACTACATCGCCGACAGCAGGCGACTTTGTTGGTGGTGTAGCTGCTGGTGTTTGTACTGGTGCAGATACTGGTAACGGCACTGGCGTTGGTGACGCTTGACCAGTGTACTTTTTGAGCAATTCGTTTGGAGTTGCGAAATGCTTCTGAGATTGAGCTGTCAATTCAGACATTTGTCGTGTCACTTCTTCCTCCGTAAAGCGAAGTGCCTGTTGACGTGGTGTCGTGTCAAACTCGCCGTTCTGCCTCTTTGAAGCTGGAGCGGCTGAAACATCTGACGAAGGGGATTCCCTCTTTCGATGAGGCTGAGGGGGCCTCAGTGAAGGTACACCAGATCCAATAGAGGGAGGGCGTATATGTGATTGTGCTTGTTCACGTTAGATCTATATACACATGTTGCATGATTCCGACTCACGTCGAATCTTCTTTTCCCATTCTGACTGAGCGGCTTGGATCTTTGGATTACTAGCCAACATTGAAGATAGCTTAGCCTGTGAAGTCTTCAAGGCCGTGCCGTTGAGATCACTGACGATACGCGCAGGCTCTGGTTCAGTGTTCTCCTTGGGTATGTTGACGGCCGCCCATTTTGCACCTGTATGAGCATCGTGCTCTAAGCGTTTGAGATGTCGCTCCTCATCAGGGGTGAATATAGGGGCTCCAGTTCCGCCCAGCATTTGGATTATCGTCAAGGTGTTAGTGAGAATGAAGAAGCACGACCAAACTTGTTTCTATCACCCACATGCGAAAGGTAGAAAGGGTATAAGTAGGAATGTTGATAAAAAAAAAGAAAAAGAAAGGAAAAGACCATATCCTTCCCTCCAAGTAAGAGGGGCTCGTTGGATGTGAAGGAGGAGAAGGTGAAGGTGAATTGGTTAATCGATTCAAGACGCGCCAACGCGGTTGAAGTTGTAGCGTGGGTTAACTGGAGGGGCTGAAATGCACTGTAGACGCACCCAAATTGCCTAGGTAGGTGAACGACTACCCCAGATGGGTCACTGAAGATTAGGATGACAGAAATAAATAGCCCAAAAGGCTTGTCTAAATAGCATAAAGTGACCGACCAATTTCGTCTCTTGAGCTTTTAGCGACCAATTCTTCTGACACCCTGGGCATCCCAATAACTACAACGCATTGCTCTCAGCTCCGTTTGACAACCTATTCTTGAACGTTTGTCGGTTATTTATAAGTTACGAATTGCGTTATGAATAAGTAACGTAAAACGTTATCTGCTACTCCGTTGTTCACAGCTACAATGCTAGTTCATAATGTACATTGCTACACAAATCCTACATGCTTGCCCATTGCTTTAATACCGACTTATTTCTTCTTGCCAGCCTTCTTAGCAGCCTTCTTGGCCTGCTTCTTGCTAATCATCTTGACAGCCTTGACCTCACCACCATTCTCGGCCCTCTTAGCCTCAGCCTTCCTCTGACCCTCCAATTCCCTCTCGCGCCTCCACCGTCTATGTCTGAACCATTGCTTTCGTGTCCTGAATCGCTTCGTCTTGAGTCCGGTCGTCTTGGCCAGCTTTCCGATCGCCCAGTTGTCCTCACGGTAACTGTAATCCTTTCGCAGCTTGAGTAATCTGTCAGGCTCGCCGGCCTCGACACGGGTGACCTGGAAGGGGATTCCTGAAGGCGAGATTTCAGGCTTGGCGGCGGCCTCTTTGATGGGGAAGACCGTCATGCCGAGTTTTCGCTTGCGCTCGGCGTGCTGGGGGTATGGCAGAGTGTCGTTCTTGTCAAAGACGACGCCGATGTACTTGCGGTCGGGATGTCGTGCGGGATCGCGGTAATACTTGACGTAGCCGGTAGCCATCGAGTGGATTGTGTGGTCTCGACCCATGATGCAGTTCTCGCCGGGCCACCAGTGTGTACCACGCTGCTTGTACAGAATGTTGCCAGGAATGACGAATTGATCTATACCGTCAGCTCAACCCCATTGTCCAGATTCTCACGACATACCTCCTGTTCGCTTGGCACCCAGCTTCTTGGGAATACCTCTCTTGGGCTTCTTCTTGTATGCTCCCTGTGACTTGACCGAGGCAAATCTTTGACCTTGGACGAGGGAATTGGCCAATTGAACACCCAGGGGAGCCACGGGCGTAAAGGCCGGCCGGGCAAGACCAGCCACAGCAGCCAATATCGGCCGCTGTATCGTGAGGAACCTCATGGCCGGCGATGTGATTGATATGGGCTGAGGTTAGCTGAGCTGCGATGCAATGCCTGTCCCGCGAGCAATTCTGGAGATGGAGTTTTTGCGCTTAGTCATCGATCTTATCGATAAGAACCCATGAATGTGGACAGCGTCGCATAATGACAGCTTGAGCTTCAACAACATCTACAGATTGTGTGCTTTGTGTTTTGAGTATTTTAAAAAATGCGCTATATCGTCGCTTTTATTTCTTTGCTGACTCTGGTCAATGCCCAGTTCGGTGGCTTCTTTGACCAGATGTTTAACCAGCAAGGCGGCCACGAGCGTCACCAAGCCCAACAGCAGAACAATCCCAGCGATGCGAGCCACTACAAGCACAACTACGAGAACTGTATGTTTTCTCATTTCGTCTAGTGATGTGACTAATATTCTCAGCCGTTTGCGATAAATATCTCTGCCCTGATACCCTTGCTTGCGTTCATTTCCCTCACCACTGTCCCTGCGCTTGGGAAGCCCAACAAGAAAAGTTCGAACTGGCTGAAGGACAACGCATCTGCGCATCTCGTGGTGGATTCCGTCCAGGTGAAACGGCGCGAAAGATTGAGTTGGCACGAAAGGGTCTACTTTGAGGAGCATCGGACAAACAACTACGACAGGCAATAACGGATGCGGCCCAGAAAGTGTAAATCAATTCTAGGAAATACAAACATGCTTATCTACCGTGAATGCGAAAACCGAATCCATGATGTGCCCTTCTGTCTCCGAGTCTCCTCAATCAGAACCCTCAAAGCAAGCGAGTAATCTCTGTGCACCCCTCCTAACCTCTGCCAACGCCCTGTAATGATATCCTCAAAACTCCAGCCTAATGCCTTCCTACCTAGTTCACAGTCCTTGTCGTGCTTCCTGCGTCTCAGGATTCTCCTACGAAGAGCCGTTGGGTACTTGCGGTACCTGTGGCATGGGCGGCACGTTGCCGTCATCCTCGTCCTCGTCTTCGGGGTGGCCCAGAAGCTGGGCCACATTTTTCATTTCGTAGTGTCTCTTTCGGAGCTGTTCAAACTTTCGGTGCTTCTCACGCTCCTCGGGAGACATGCCTGCCAGGTCGTCCTCGGCGTCGTGGCCGATGCTGCTCTCGTCGTCGACGTGGACGCTCTTTTCGCCGCGGGGTGACGGCGCGCCCGCTTCTGGGATCTCCTCTTCCGGTTCGCCCAGCGAAAGGCCCGGAATGTCATCTTCACGGCTTGGACGTGAATCCTTAAGGCGAGCACCAGCGTCCGCCATAGGATCCTCGTCGTCGGATGGGTCTTCGGACGGGTCGTAGTGTTTGGCATAGGGAGTCTTTGGTTCCGTGATCTTCATAGTAGAGGAGCGCTCTTGCTCGGTGAGATATAGGTTGGCCTCGTCCCACTTGAGGCGCTGAGACTGTTCGAGGCCGTCGCCGGATGAGCTGTTGACACCAGACTGTCTTCGGGATCCTGTAGGGCGAGCTCCAGAGGACGAACGTCGGTGACCAGCGTTGATGTGTGTGTTGGCAATAGTGAGTTCCTTCTCGTTGGCTACTTGCTCGTGGACCGGCGAGGCAGGAGGGGATTTCCTGTACGAGTTCTTGAGGATACCTAGGTATTGTTAGACGATGTGATTTCCAGTGTCGGCACACATACCTCGAGGTCGTTGAGGAGGATTAGTTGGAGGCGAGTGCGCCGGAGGAGATTCAACAGCGGAAGCCATTTTGGTATAATGTCGAAACAGAGCTTGAGTTGAAAAGGGTTTAACGGGAGATCAGAGCCCAAGCTCAAGGCGTTGGTCGTGTGGTGAATAAACAAAAAATGTTTAACTCGAATTCGCGTTGTTTGCGCTTGTGATGAATAGCTGGATCAGATGGAAACTTGCAGAACCCTCGTGAGCAGATCATAAAGAGGCGGGGTGAGGGGCCTATAAGATCCAATGACGCAGTGGCCTGAGACCCCAGGATTTGGAGGGGCTGGTACTGGGTACGTACTAAGGTCAGGAGCTGGGTTGTGATCCATCATCCATGAGAACGAATTGTCACAAATTCCAGCTGTAAACCGTTGCATTCTAACCATTTCGGTGTTTGGTGGTAGCACTAACAGCATGTGAGACCAGACGAAATTATACTGATCATCCCAGTAAATCTCTGTGGGTGGCCTCAACCTACGTCATTTGGAAGGTCACACAATGTGACTGAAGATACTGTTAATCCGACGCCTTACACGACAATAGAAAGCCCTGGTGGAAGTTGAGAAACAACGCAGCAGTCTCTGCATTCGTCACTCGTGCCAACGTTACACTCTCATCAGCAGACATATGCATTATCAGCAAGCCATCGAAACTGTTTCTAGATAATGCAGATTCTAGACTGATCCAACCACGTTTTGCCAGTTTTCAACTCCTATCCTATTCCCGATCTAGGTTATGCAGAACACCCAAAGGGCCAGTAAGCGGGGTTCTTGTATTTCTCAGAGCATCTTGCCATCAGGTACATTAGAGCCTAACTAAGATAGACGAGTATCTCTTGCAATCGAGATTTTGAGGGCATGACTCTTCGTACCCCCGCGAAACCGGTTGCGTTGAAAGAGCTGTATCTGGATAAATCGCTTGTGCAGCGAGTGATGTGTACAATTGTCTCCTCACCTGTTATCTGAGGCTAAATAGACAACAGACCGTAGCATGCATGAGTTGACATATGGAAACCTTCAACCACACCACGGTGGCACTGTCAGTTTGACAAACTATCAATTGGACTATCTAAAATGTGGAGTCCACATGTTCTCTATGTATCTGTGAGCATATTCACTTACTAAACTTTTATGATCTGCATGATCCTACTAAAACGACTTCTCCCTACCGCTCTCCTCATCACGACTGTCACCAGCCATGTTGTAGTACTTTCCAAATACTCGCGTCTCCAGGTCAGTAACACCGCCTGTTGACTTGCGAGCTTGACGACGGAAGTATATACGCTTGGCCCATTTCCAAGCCTCGATACCCATAAAGAACAAAACAGCCTCGACAAACACAATACCCCATTCCCAAGAGATGGGAGCATGCTTGAAGACGACAGTGTTGAGTCCAGGGATGTAGATAATTGGAAACATGGTAACGAAACCAGCGATGATAGCCCAGAAGAGAAAGGGATTTCTCCAAACATCATGGATCCACTGGGTGAAATATTTCTTGCTTTTGGGTTGCATTCGGAAGAAAGATCGTCGCATGTTGACCATTTCCCAAGCAAGAAAAAGGGCGAACCATGTCAAACAAGCAAACGTAGTGGAACGAGCACGGAAGATAACCTCGCACTCGTCGCTGTAGCTGTTGTTACAGTTCTCTCCAATGTCTGCAGCGCCGTTGCCGAAGCCATAAAGGACAAGGACAAAAGAGCTGAGGCAGAGAGCAGACATCCAAAGACCATAGACAACCATGTCAATCATCAACTCTGGAGTAAAGACACCTTGTTTCAGCTACAAATCGTTAGCAAGTTCCAATCAAATGAGCAAGTGAACATACATTCTGGGGAGGACGCTGCATAATATCCGGTGCAGCGATCTCAAAACCGAGACCCATATCAGGCATGCCAGAGGTGATCATGATGATCCAGAGAATCTCAACGGGGGCCAAAGGGAAAACAGACAGGTTGTTGCGGTCCTTGAAAGCAAGACCGATAAGAAGGGTACAGGCTTGTGCAATGTTCTCTGCCAAAACATGCAGAATGAACTTTTGGATGTTGTCAAACATTCTTCGACCTTCCTCGACAGCGTTGAGAATAGATGCAAAGTTGTCGTCGGTCAGGACAATGTCGGACGCTTCCTTGGCAACATCCGATCCGGCCTGGCCCATAGCTATACCAACGTCTGACCGTTTCAGACTGGGCGAATCATTGACACCATCACCAGTCATGGCGACAAAAGCCTTGCGACGATGAAGGGCTTCAATCATACGAACCTTGGTCTGAGGGGCACATCGAGCCACGACTAGAGGCAGCAGAGGGAGATCATCAATCTCATCGTCAGACAGCTTATCAAACTCCGAGGCAGTCATGACCATGACTTTGGCGACATCCTTGGGGATCTCATTCATACGGGTAGGCAGAATACCAACTTCCAAAGCGATAGCTCGGGCCGTTTCGGGGTGGTCGCCAGTAAGCATATGAACGTTGACGCCGGCCTCGTGACACTTCTTTACTGAAGGAGCAGATTCAGGGCGGGGAGGGTCATACAAGCCGATAAGTCCGCGGAACACAAGGTCCTTCTCAAAAAGTCCTCGGTCGAGTTCAGCCTCGTTGTCTTCGACGTGGGGGATGTCGGTTCGACTGGCGAGGGCAAGAACACGGAGACCGAGACGGGCGAGAGACTCCATATTGGCAATGACATCCTCCTTGACAGCATCAGTGAGTTCAAGAATCTCGTTGCCGGCAGCGTAGGTTGGGCAAGAAGTCAAAACACGCTCGACGGCACCCTTTGTGAAAACCCATTGCTTTTGAGATTTGTTGTCCATGAAGATGACGGACATCTTTTTGACATCCGAGTCAAAAGGAAACTCGGCGACTTGGTGCCAGCGGGGACTCTCGCCGCCAGATAGACGCATACGGTTCCAGTTGAAACGAGAAGCAAAAACCTGCATGGCGATTTCAGTGGGATCACCGCGAGCATGCCACTCACCCTCGACCTCGTGGACGGTGGCAAGGTTGGCAAGGGAAGCAACATTGAGATACTCCATCAAACCAGGATCCTGGGAAGTCTGGGCTGAGGCGTCAATCGAGGTACCCTCGGCCTTTTCATCGCGAAAGTTGATGTTCTTGGGCTGATCCTCAAAGAGGCTGATGTCTCCAACAGTGGGGTTGAAGGGTTCACTAGTTTGTCCTACAGAGTAGGTACCTCGTCCAGGAATCCAAGCCTTTTTGACAATCATAGTACCTTGGGTAAGCGTGCCGGTCTTGTCGGAGCAAATATCTGTAGGGGTTAGCTGTGTTGTAAGAATAAGGGAGCAACTCACTAGTGACAGCACCAAGAGCTTCTAGACTCTTGAGGTTACGGACGATAACATGTCGTTGAACCATTCGCTTGGTACCAGCCGCCATTGTGATGGTAAGAACAACGATTAGGGAGGCAGGAATCATAGAGAGACCAGTGGCCACAGCATAAATAATGACTTCCTGCTGAGACTTGAATTCATTGGCGGCCATGACGATAATGGCACACACTATAGCTGTTCCAAGAAGAATAAGAGCAAGCTTGGAAAGCTTGCGTTGCAGAGGAGTACCGACATTCACACCAAGGAAACGTCCGACAGCATCAGAACTTGTCAGTGTCCAAGCCTCAATGTGACGACCAGCACTGGCTTTGCCTTGGGCGTTCCTCTTTGGTTGTCGACGCTTAGATGACTTGCCACGAAGAGCTACGGCAATTTGACCAATTTCCGTGTAGGTGCCAGTGGCGAAGACAATGCCGCGAGCCCGACCCTTTGTCACAGTGGAAGAGCTATAGGCAACGTTGAGACGGTCACCAGGGCCAGTGTCGCTATCGAAAACCTTGTTGATCTCTTTGCGAACTGGAAGGGACTCTCCTGTAAGCAGGGCTTCGTTGGTCTCAAAGTTGACAGCCTCGACAAGGCGGAGATCGGCTGGGATAGTGTCACCAGTTTTAAGCTCGACCATGTCACCAGGTACGATCTCGGCCGTAGGTATAACCTGGTTGTTACCGTTTCGAACAGCTGAGGCAGTTGGGGAGCTGAGAGAACGAAGAGAGTCCATGGTCTTGGCAGCCTGAAACTCTTGTAGGAAACCGACGACGATGTTGAGAATGATAACAGCAGCAACGACACCACCCTCGATCCATGACTGAATGCCAAAAGAAGCAGCCATGGCGAGGATGAGGACCTATTGGTCGACGAATGAGCGACTCTACCGTTTTTCTAAAGCTTCTTCAGAAGCGGACTGGTGACATAACTTACTAGAGTGAGGGCATTGGCAATTTGGCCGATGAAGATCTTGAGAGGCTGGACGCCCTCTTGCTCTCCGAATTCGTTACGGCCAGCGTTCTCGAGACGAATTTTGGCTTCTTGGTCCGTAAGTCCATCTTCTAGATTAGCATTCAACTCCTTAGCAACCTGCTCATAGGTGAGAGCATGAGCAGGTGCTGACATGGGAGTGTTGGACTGGCCCGAAATATGGGTCGCCTCTTCGGCAGGTTTCTGACTCATGGTGAATATTCAGTCGAAACTATCGAGGTGAAGAAGAAAAAGGTCGAGGGACATGGAGAGAAACATGGCTCTTATAAGTTGCGACGTGCTCGATCGACGGTCAGATAGAATATGCTTCTGTACTTGGAGGTGGATACGCCAAGAAATAACTGTAAGAGAAGGTGCGACCTAAGAGGAGCCAACTTTTTGGAGAAAACATTCTATTTGGACGACAACGTTTTTTATGTGGAGATGATCGCTATCGAAGGGAATGCCAAGCAATGGAGAAGCATATCAGATGCGTTGAATGGTTCAAGCAGAAGAAGTCAAGTGTGGTTCGTTCAGTTGACGTAGGTCACCTATAACTTGGTTTTAAATCAGCCGCTTGATCTTTAACATGCACGATAATGTCTTATACGACCAATGATAAGATATATCATATCAGTTTGCGAATCGTTAATCCCTTTCCTGCATCCGTTCGAATACTCCCTCCAGGTATCTGAAAGAGCCTCTCACTTATACTGCAACAGCGGGACCCATAACGCTATTCTCCACCCCAGTAAATTAGTGACATTTGAGACGCACAGGGCAACTTCAAAAGTTACGACTCAACCAATAGGGGTCGAGATTCTCTGCCAAGACTTATCCCTGTCAGGCCCTTGAGCGGAATCCCGCTGTCCGCCATGGATTATAAACCAGCTATCGCATATAGTTACAAACTCTTGTGATGCCTTTAGTTCTTGCTCAGAATTGTCGCTTCTGTATCCATTCTTCGATAAGAAAGAGGACACGTGGGCACCGAAATTTCGCCGCGAGGTCTTGGCAATCATCACTAGAAGTCATGAAAACTTCCTCCAAGTCGACAAGTGGCAAGAATCGTCAATGGTGGATGGAAGACGATGTTATGACAACAGGTATGTCCTTCATGACGTACCTAAACGACTCTAGACTGCCCAGTGGTGCTTTTAAATGAAGGACATCCATCACCGTTTCTCTACTATCAAGAAACGACTGTTGCTATGGTTCAATTGGAATGTGTCACTTGGGAACATCACTCACATCCGCTCGGTAGTGCTGTTGCTCCCGGACCACCTTTGCGTATTCTTGACTGATCTATGCCGTCCCGCCCCGCCATGATCGTCCTCTCCTGCTGTTTCCGCCTGCCTGGTATACATCCGCTGAGCCGCTCTTGCATCCGCAGGACCTGCTTTGCAGCACCAAATCCCAGTGTCACTAACGTATTTCACGTGCTGGTCTTTGAAAGTCTGGACCCTCGTCTTTGCTAAAACATCAACTCTCCAATCCCCTCGTTTGGCCAAGCTTTGCCAAGCCAACTCGTGCCATCTCGCCATCTTCAGCAAAGCTTATTGATTGCTATCCAGAGACCAGAGGTCATGATAAAGGTCATGCGCAGCCTTGGTGTCTGATTTAGCTGAGATGAGCGCAACCCATTATGCCATCAAGGAACTTTACCCAGCCAAACACCAAAGGTCCGCCAAAGCTCGATACCCGTCGTTGTGTCTACATTTGACGTTAATCTGTAGGATACAATCTTCAAATCCAACATACAAAAATAACTTGTCGGATCAAACAATTATTGTCATCCTTCCCTACCCCGACTGAGCCGGACCCTTGCAACGCTGCTTCTGAACCCCCGCATTCCAACGTGATAACGGTAATTCGAGTCTATCGATACCATGGAGCCGGTCGGCATCATACTGCTTGTGCTGTTTCTTTTCATCATAGTGATGGGTCCTATGTATGTCAAGGTACTCAAGATCCTGGCTGTTTACTAACTGGACCAGAGTTTGTGTTAGAATGGGTGCGCGACGCAATGTAGCAGAAAAGGTTTACAATCCTCAACCCCATCAGTTGGATACTGCACGTCGGAAGCTCAGTACTGTGACGACCTCCACCATCATTCCCCGACCAAACGATGTTCCGACCGCCGATATTGAAGCTGCTCCGTTATCCGACTTCGGTGAGTGGTAAGTAAATCCACTCCGGCAAAGATTTGGAATCCCGGCCTCCACTTCTCGGCCGAGCCGTTTTTTCTGGTAATGACTTCTTTACAGTCCGATCTGCATCGGCCCTTTGGTCCCGGAACCAGCACATGCCGTTACTCAAGACCCACGTCCGGTCGCCCCGGTGCTTGAACAAGTTTCAACAGTGACATCTCACAAAACAACGAGCCACGCGACAAGTCGAGAAACAGCCGAGCAAACAACGGAAGACGCTGCCAATGAAAACGAAGACGTTCTGACGATAAATGCGTGTGGACATTCATTCCACTCAAAATGTCTCTCGTCATGGTTTCTGATCGACCGACATGATTGTCCCGTCTGCAGGGTGCCATATTATAAGGGAAACCCACGACATCAGCAAGCATTGAATGTATCGCCCTTTTGGTGAATACAGCGTTTATTCGATCACTAATCAGGTTATTTGTCAATTAAAGCCACATGCAGCAGCCTACGACCAAATACCAATGATGGGTGTCATTAACACGCGAACGTGCATTTAGGTGGGCGGTGCTTCAGCCACAATATGGATTCTCAGCGACAAACATAAAAGTCTCAGCCATTTTAGTTCCAGGACCCTTTACTCGGGAGCAGTCCGAAGCACTTTATTGGATACATTCGACTCTGTCCGGAGCTTTCTCCTGGGCTTGGCACGACCCTTTGCAGGTTTGTATATTTTGGATTGGTGAACAGGCGTCACAGTGGAGCAGGAACTAGGGTACGTATAACGACACGATGACGGATCGGCGATCGATGTCCCGCCCTCCAATGTCGAGATGACTTCATCGCCGTCAGTTTAAAGCTAGGATCGAGAAATTCGACCAACGATCGTCTTCTTCAGAGAAAGCTCCCCAAGCCAATGCGGATTACCAGGTGATGCAGGGGGCTTCAGTTACTCTGTTGCGTTACACGCTCCCGGAAATAATGACAGCAATAGCCCTACCTATTCGCCCTACCGACATCACATCGTACCCGGGCCATGCATGACGCGCCCTGCGTCATTGGCCATTGGCTCCGGGCCACTTTCTCCGATCCCTTGACTCGTGGGATACAATGTTGGTCACAGAGTGAACCCTCAGGTACTACTTGATAAGTCGATTTACGCAGCTTTGTTATTCGAACCGTTACTCTCTGTTCGCTTGCTCGATATACATGCCATCTCGTCTCGCAATCCCTTCCGCAAGACTACTTGCCCTCCGACCACATCCCTCATACTACAGAACTGCCATGACAATGACACCGAAACGAAAAAGAACTGGCGCTCATCCACCACCTCCAAAACCTGAGATGCCTGATTCGGCTCCTAGACGGAGTAGTCGAAGATTGAAGGACACTACCAACGATGACCAAACGCCCAAGATGGATGCAAAAATGTCTGAACTGAAGGTGAACAACCCTAAAAAGTCAAGGGCTGTATGGGAATCAGGGGAAGGTGTCGAGGAGGCTATAAGGGAATTGAGTGAAATGGAGCACAAGTTACAAGACGCTGTTCGAACACAACGACTAGCAGTCGAGTCTTCAGACCTTCATGTGAAGAAAGAGATTGCACAGGAGCCAACTATCCGACCGAATATGTACTCGCCAAATAAAGACACAATCGCCGCTCGTGGGAATCTTAATGGAAGGTCAAAGGTTGTTGACACGGCGCCGCTGGATGAGCATGATGCCAAACTCGCTGAGGGCGACGTGGATGATGCCAAGGAAGACGAGGTTGGCGCTGACCGGGGTGCCAACAGACCCCCTCCCGTCAACAGCGAAGTACTTCCGTTACCGTGGAAAGGACGATTAGGATATGTGAGTACAGCTATCAGAGTGTTTTTTTCACATCGCTAACTTGCAAGGCTTGTCTGAATACATATCTACGCAACGCTACACCTGCTGTGTTTTCTTCCAGAACTTGTCGCATAGCCTCTATTATCGAACACCGACACCCTTTGGCAAATCCGGATGAACCAGAGCATGCAACCAAGAACCGTCCAGACAAAAACAAGCCTGCAGACAACGAACGAGGTCTCAAGTATGTGCAGGAATTGGGTTTGGCAAATGCCCGAGACATTGTCAAGATGATTCGATGGAACGTCAAGTACGGAATCAGATTCATGAGACTCAGCAGTGAAATGTTTCCATTTGCTAGTCACCATGAATATGGGTATAAACTGGCCCCATTTGCATCCGAGGTACTGGCAGAAGCAGGTCGAGTGGCGGGAGAACTGAACCATCGCTTGACGACGCACCCGGGACAGTTTACACAGATTGGCAGTCCGCGCAAAGAAGTTGTTACTGCCGCTATTCGCGATCTGGAATACCACGACGAAATGCTTACCCTTCTTAAACTTCCTGAACAACTCGACCGCGATGCAGTCATGATTCTCCACATGGGGGGTACCTACGGTGACAAGGCCGCGACTCTTGATCGGTTCCGAGAGAACTATGCTAAGCTCTCAGACAGCATCAAGCGGCGTTTGGTGTTGGAGAACGACGACGTTGCATGGAGTGTTCACGATCTGTTGCCAATTTGTGAGGAGCTCAACATTCCTCTTGTTCTCGACTTTCACCACCACAACATCATCTTTGACTCTTCCATTAGAGAAGGGTCCAAAGACATTATAGAATTGTATGATCGAATTCGCGCCACCTGGACCAAGAAAGGAATCACTCAGAAGATGCATTACAGTGAGCAAACATCTGCTGCTGTTACTCCACGAGATCGTCGCAAGCATTCTGCTCGAGTCAGGACTCTACCCCCTTGTGCGCCTGACATGGACCTCATGATTGAAGCCAAGGATAAAGAGCAGGCTGTATTTGAATTGATGCGCACCTTTAAGTTGCCTGGGTGGGACACTTTCCACGACATTGTACCTCATGAACGTCCAGATGAATCACGAAAGGCGATCAAGAAGAAGGCCAAGAAAGGAAAGAAGAAGACGGACGAAGTCAACGGTGAGGCAGAGGATGACATTGAGGTGCCCGAAAAGATTGTCAGTGCAGAAGATTTTGCTATGGGAGGTCCTCAAGGACGGGTTTACTGGCCGGAAGGTATGGAGGAATGGCTACGACCAAAGAAGAGAGAGATAAAGAAGGCAAAAGAAGGGAAAGAAGGGAAAGAAGGGAAAGCAGAGATGAAAGAAGATGGCGATGAGAATTGATGAGTTGTTGGCATGGGAGCGTCATGTAATTTATTAATTTAATGATGAATAATGTTGACTTATCAGTGCTTGCAAATTATGAAATTATGGTTGCCACGTTGGTGCAGGGTAGTTCCTACACAAAAAACTTTTACACCTTTCTTCAATCAAGACTTTCCTTACACATTCCATTCAACAAAATGAATTCCACAAATTTTGACGGGACAAGCGAAAAGTTTTTGCAGTGGTTCAAGTCCCTGCCAGGCTCGACGTTTTCTGATGACATCAAAATCGTCGACCTGCGTGATCGTAATGCTGGACGTGGAATGAGTAAGTTTTTGACTGTATGTTGTATCACAGGCTAATAGAAGTAGTCGCTGTCAAGGATATACCTGCTGAAACAACTCTGTTTACTATTCCCAGGAATGGTATTATCAATACCGAGACTTCTGAACTACCTAAGAAGATCCCGGATGTGTTTGATCTCGATAAACCTGAGGAAGATGACGTTCCCGGGTTGGATTCTTGGAGCTCACTGATTCTCATCATGATTTACGAATATCTTCAGGGTGACAACTCCAAATGGAAGCCATACTTTGACGTACTTCCATCGTCTTTTGACACACCCATGTTTTGGTCGGAGAACGAACTTGATCAACTTCAAGCCAGCCACATGCGACAAAAGATTGGCAAAGCGGATGCGGAAAACATGTTTAAAAAGACCCTGGTTCCCATTATTCGAAGCAACCCAAGCATTTTCAACGCCGACAACAAAACTGATGCAGAGCTTGTCGAGATTGCCCACCGAATGGGTAGCACCATTATGTCATATGCCTTTGACCTTGAAAACGATGAGGAGGAAGAGGAAGAGACCGAGGAATGGGTTGAGGATCGCGATGGCAAGTCCATGATGGGAATGGTGCCAATGGCTGACATTCTGAACGCCGATGCCGAATTCAACGTAAGTGAATCCTATGAAATGTTGACAAAACTAACAGATCAGGCACACGTCAACCACGAGGAAGACAGTCTTACTGTTACCAGTCTGAGGCCGATCAAGGCGGGTGAGGAAATTCTCAACTACTACGGACCTCATCCCAACTCGGAGCTTCTGAGGAGATACGGATACGTCAGCGAAAAGCATTCTCGTTATGATGTGGTCGAGATCCCTTGGGATGTAGTGGAGTCGGCCTTGACCAATTTTGGCATTTCAAACGAGATCTTGGAGAAAATTGTAAGTCTTGCCCACAGAATATCGACCCAGCTAACTCGAGTAGCGTGGCGTGTTTGAGGAAGAGGAAGAATTTGAGGATACATTTGTTTTGGAACGTGAAACAGGCGAGGTCAACTCGGATGGCACCTTTGCTGGACCTGCCAGATTCGAAGCCATGCCTGAAGACCTCCAAGAACAGCTCAAGTCATTCCTCAAGGGTATCAAGAAAGCACAGCCAGATGCTGTACCTGACAAGAGAAAGAGAGATGAGATTCACCAAGCTGTACTGGCCAAGACGTTGGAGACTCTCGCAGCACGATACCCAACAAGCATTTCAGAGGATCAGATTCTGCTGAACGGCCAGAACCTTGACCAACGAGCTCGCATGGCTACTGTAGTCAGACTTGGAGAGAAAAAGTTGCTCCAAGAAGCAATCGCCTCTTTCTCTGAGGATGTCGAAATGACAATGGACGATGAGGGTCCAGCAAAGCGCACAAAGCGATCGGACTGATTGACGCGGGGTTATGTGATAGCTCTTGTTTTCTCTCCCCTCATGCAAGAGGTGCAGAAGGCGTCGTGCGAACCATCCGTAGAGGCAACAAGCCATAATTACAATTACAACGACCACTGCTATATAAATGATACATACCTGCACATGTTACTTTTCAGATTTCCCCCAAACACAACCGACGTGAAAAGTTGACAAACCTTACTAACGAATAACAAGTCATCTACTAAGCTGCGACTAGGTCAAGAAACCGGCATCGTCAAACTTGAGTGGATTCGAATTTCCTTGACCATCACTTCAACCATAAATTTCGTTCTGGGACTGTTGGCAAGACCTGAAACATGAGCTCTAGGTGCCACAAAACCTACGTTTACTGACTTGATCGTCGATCTCCACTGGTTACATCAAACATCTTACCAACGATACGCCACCCCCAACGTTAAGCGAGCTCAAACATGAATATCGCAGTACTCCCGGTCATTCACCCGACCTCAACACCATCAGAGCCAAAAGATACCCTTTGATTGCTTCCCCAGTCACATGTTGCTGTTCTCACCACGCGACCTGCCAGACACACCAGGCTACATCTCGACGGAAACGCCGAAGCCCTTGTATTCTGGCCTCATATGCAGATGAGCTCCTATCATGATTTAATCTCGACGTTGCCAAGTCGCAATAACGGCATGGTCAAATGTGCTAGTGCCAACTCGATACCTTCAATGGGCCGCTCTGCGTCTTGTCAAATTAATACCGCTACCTGGCTAAAATCACCTCGGTTATCCCGACCATCCACTTGGAAAGCAGAACCGGTGTTGAGCAGAACAAGCGTGGGAGGGGCCGGGCCGCATTGTGTACATGGACTAGGGTGTGTTCAAGCTTGCATACAACATCAGTGGCCGATATAGAGCCTTACCAATGATGCTCGGCGGAAGACTGTCCAGAGGACTGCAGCTGGAGCTGACAGCCACTCATGTCATCATACCAGACCAAGGGTGTGCAGGCTGTTTAGAGGTCATTTGAAGTCGGAATATCCTATTGAGGGTGTAGGCTTGACCGAGAATGAGAATCCGGGGTGATGCGGCTCTGCGCTTGATCAGACGATTCATGGCGGTATAAATATGGCAGCTGCTCGAGTAGCGAAGTAGTTAGCCAGCTGCAGACAATACCAATCATGTCAAAATCGGTACGTGAGCTTCATTTGGATGTTTCACTTACTAACATCTTCAGAAACCAACAAAGCACTCTTCAACACGAAAAGGGAGCTCCTCCAGTCAATCGGTTGCCCCTGGGTTCCTGTTTATCACAAACAAACTCATTATCAACAATCCAGAGCGTGATATATATATGCACCATATCCCACCGAGTTCCCCGAGCAAATACGGCGGTGAAATTCGAAGCAAAGTCATGCGATACCGTAATGGAGATGTCACAGAAGCTCCAGACTTTTACTGGCATCGAGATCCAAACTCGGTACCGCAAGGTCAACTACTGAGGTTTGATGGCCAAGGAGGCTACATTTCGGATCCTACGGGCCAGCCTTACGCGGCTGTGGAATACAAAACGTTTGGAGTGGCTGCTTGCAACCCATTGCTCCCTATAATGGTGGCAGAGCATGATCCTCTCGTTTCCCCGGTGGATTGGGACCTTTTGCGCATATTCCACCCGACTAACCGACCTGGCATGTCTCAAGTTGCCACGTTCAATAGTCCCATGGGAGACGGGGGTGGTCCAGTGCTCTACGTCGCAGGTAGTGGTCCCAGCTGGATGCCTGGATTGATACCCAGAACATATAGGTCGTCACGGCCGGGTGTACCACGCTCAGCGGGTCTCGGAGGGGAACTGCCCATCATTCTAGGGCTCATGGCTTTGTATGCAGCTCACGATCCGCACAATATTTCTATAGATGATGTGTTTTTGGGTCACCATCGGATATGGAGGCATGGACAATGGACGAGCAACGAAGCTCCTCGTGGCCGTGAGTGCTCGATTTCTGTTCCTATTCGATGCTAACCATCACAGACCCCCCGACTGCTTCAGATGACCCTACAGGTTTTGTTGTTAAAGTGTTTTGCGACCCGGATAACCCATACTCTACACCAGAGTGGCTCCTCAATTTAGAGTGGCAGAGCCCTATTGTTCGGGAGTGACCAGACATGGTCAACATATGTGCATAGAGATCTTTAGTCTATTATTCATTCATTGATGCATGAAGCCCTCCTGCTCTGCAGCGCCCCATCCATCTCGTCAGCGGCCACATTGACCGAAGTATATGAGCGTGGATAATCCACGGCTCGATTAGGTTGTGTAAATATTCTTGTCTGACTTCAAACTGCGTCAGGAAGTCGTACGGCGATATCTCCAGACTGAGTAATGTACCGCACCCATGGGAGCGAAGGGTATTGCAACTACATCTGTTAGCTTTGACCGGCAGAGTATATAGGGTCCGTACCTTTGGCTCGGTAATCTTGAGATACCGAACCTGAATACCACTTGTGGTAAAGTAAGGAATCTCAAACTTGACCTGGATAGGTCGCTTAGCACCCTTGCCCACTCCTCCGACTCCTCCCATGCTACCACCGAAACCACCCATCATACCACCACCTTGTTCATCATCACCCCTCACGCTTGGCAGGCCCAGCTCAGCGCGCATGAGGAACTCTTTGCCACCACCAAACTGCTTAATCTTCCAGACAATGGCGCTTTGCTCGGGTGCGTAGTGAACGGAACCAATGTTTGTACGGAAACGAGGGCTGTCGGCATCATCAGGAACGGGAACCACAATCTCGACATTGTTGGCGGTACTGCGGCGCTTGAACTGAGCACGAGCCTTGAGCATGTATTCGATACGAGATCCTGAGTGAGACTCGACCACACACTCGACCCAAATCAATGGTTTGACTTGGGTGTTGAGACGGTAAGACATCAGCTCGAATTCGCCATCAGGGGGGATGAAGGAGATGGTGCGGTCGTTTTCGAAACGTGATAGTCGTACACATTGGTGAAATTTGACATCCTCCATCTCAATAGCCTTGCCTCGAGTAGCCCGACCGGTTGTCTCAAACATGACCTTATCATTAAGGCCCAGACGCAACTCGGGCATACCACTGAGGTAGCACTTCATCTTAATGGCGCCAAGAATCTCTGAGCGAAGGACGTTGCCGTTTGCGGAAACCAACAGGTTAAGGGACTCGACGACATCGAGAAAGACCTCGTTCTTGCGGTAGCGAATACCCTCTGATCGCCACGAAACGGCGTTTGTGACGGCGATGGGTGGTCGGGCCTGGATCTCGAGCTTGTGGGATTCCTGGGTGATGTACTCTTGGAGGATCTTGGATTCTGTTGTTTGAGGGTAACCAAAGTCCATCATCTCGTCGAGAAGTTCGTAGATGATGACAAAGTTGTCGCGGATGGACTCTTCTTCTAGCGCCTTGAAGTACTCGGTAAAGACCTCGACGACTTTGTGGAGGAACAGTAGGATTTCGGCGGCATTGGTATTTCGTTTCGTGAGGGCGAGGAGGTAAAGGTTGTTGTGACGGATGTAGAGGTACTATTCTGTCAGCAACGAAGGTATATCGAGCAGAAAACATACGTTGATGCCTTCATGGGAAAAGCATGGTGGGACAGCAGAGGAGTCTTCCTCAGCTTCTGAAAGGAGTACGGGGAACTTCTCGACGGCTGACATGGGAATGTCACCGCGATAGTTTCGAGCAAGGAGGGTCTATACAGGTTAACATGTGCGACAATGGTCAATGGTGATAACAAACCTTGCCCTTGAGGTCTAGGAAGAATAGTGCGGAAGCCATGATGCGGTCTTGGCGATGTCGAGACGATAGAAAGGAGGTGATGTCGGTAAGATGCGACGGTCAAGTCCAAGACATATGTATCATGCGCAGTGAAATTCGTGGACGACAATAGGCAAAGGAGAGACTGGAAGAGTATATAATGACTATAGAGAAGCGCAGTCAAACATTATGGTTCGGCGCAATATTGTAAAGTTTGGTTCAATTCAACTTCAAGCTGTTTCGCTGGCATCTTTGGGTGCAGCCTGGCCATTCCTAATGCTGGTGACGACGCGGTAGAATATCGGATATTGGTGGGGTAGCTGAGCTGGAGCTTGTAGCTTGGAGGTCACGTGGACAGAGTGGAACTGAGAAAAATTGATAAAAAGCTTCATGTTTCGCAATCCTTTCTTGTTTTCTTCTTCCCTTCAACGCACCCTCTAGACAGTGCAGACCATTACCTAGCCTGCAACCGAGTGACATTCTGTCATTTCAGCCGTGGAGCCGTTGATGTGAGCTGCGATTTCGTGGTGCGGAGAGGGACGCATTGGCTCCATTAAGAACTGCCCGAGTATATTTCTTACGTTGCTTGGGCGGTGTCAGAGGAGCCATACATATCTTGCAGACATGTCTGCTGTAAAGTGATTCGTAGAGATCTGGTGATCTACCTTGTCCGGGGTATAAGAATGCTCCGTGAGGGTGGCTTGTCCAGGTGACATCCCAAGGCCACGAACTTTTGTTGGGAACGAACCGAGGATCATGCTGTCAAGTGTGAACTGGTTTTGATTCAATGCATCTTGAAAGTCGAGCAAATTCTGCTCCAGCATATGAGGCTGGATAGATGACTCTTGGAATAGGGTATCCGGCGCATGGTCAAGAATCCTCAATTTGACCCAGGCATGCTGGTTCAAACTTAATCGCTGCAAGTTTATCTCGTATCACAGACATGCCTGCTTATCTACAGTAAATGAAGAAGAGCCTGCAAATCAGGGATCCCAAGAGCACCCTGTTCAACGGCCAAACTCCTTCAATACTACATTGCATTAACACATGCAAAAACTTCATGTTGATCTTATCAACAACAGCCAACCACAAATCCACGGGCCAAAACACAGGTCCGACGGTAAAAGAACCGAAAGCCGACTGGTCTGGCTAAAGTAGTATTGTGTTACTTTAATAGGCACTAATTAACAAAGCTCAAGATGAGCAAGCAATGAGCAAGCCATGTCTGACGTTATCACAATATCCTTCTATTGGATGGAAAAACAACCTTCAAACGCATCAGGAAAAAGATTCAACCCTTTACGGCATGTGTTGGAGTTGATCTAGTTAGTGCATCTGCTCATGACTCGGGCGGCCCGCTTAACAATATTGACCACTCTCAGTCTACGAGCCAGCAAGATCTGGTCTTGCATGTGATGTCGGCGCATCATCGTTCCCCAGTTTTGACACGTGCTAGAGGGGCCTTCAGGTACAGTATAGTACAGAGTTTCTCTCCAGGTCAATTAGAGTTGACGGTTTTGATCTTGTGATGCTCAGGAACATTGCCAAACACATCAATTTTCCCAACAATTTCTCTCGCTTCATCAGTCAATGCAAGCCATACATCTTGTGACCCGAAGAGATTAAAGCCCTGTCCGACCCAATATAGCAGGCTTCTAGCGGGTTTCTTCCCCACCACGTCTCTAACAAGTCACCTGAAGCCACTGTAACCGACCCGGTTTTTAGTGGGCTTTCCTCTTGCCCTGGGTTGCTCTGCTCAGCCGGTCCCTGCAGCGCAAGCAAAGGAAGTCGTGAGCGCCTGACGTTTCCTTCCAGGTTTCGTTTCTCATCCCCCCACGATCGCTCATTCTCATTCCCATCTCACCCACCCCAACCCTTTTCCTCTCCGCTTCAACACTATCGTCGCCGTCATCATCTTTATCGTTCTTTTTTTGTTTCTTTTTGTAAAATAATTCTTGTTTCTGCGGCCCTTGGCCGATTTCTTCACTCAATGCTCAGTTGACATATCCGTCTTATCACCGAACAGCGCCATGGAGCGCAATCACATGCTTCCGAGCGATCGTGAGACCGAGTCTCGCCATCCCCTCGGACCACCACCTGCTCGACCGCCGCCTTCTCTAATGGCATTATCCCCTCCAGCTTATTCAAATGTCGCGTCGCCCAATTCAAACTTTCCAGATGTCCCTGCAGCGGACCCATCGACTCTTTTGCCTCCTCTGGCTCGCGTTGGAGCCGACAACGACATCAAACTGCCCTCGATAAGCTCTCTCAGAAGTGAAATGGCCCTCGAACCACGAACATGGGGTCCTCTACCTCCTATGCCTCCGAATCATGCACCGATGACCCTTGGACTTCAATCTATCGATAGCCCCACTCGGATGGATCTTGACGCGAGCAGTAACAGCGTTGTTAGTGCTGCATCACCCGATCGACTTTTGGATGCGAGAGCTGGGAGTGTCAGTCTAGATGATCCTGATGTACGACTGGCAGCTGAAGCGCTTGGAGATTTGCGAGCAGGTGTGTTTGTTTTATTCACCATTGACCATTACTGATCGTCATAGATTTCATTTCATCACCACCCCACACGAATTCGTCGCTTCCAGTTAGCCCACCATCTCATGGACTTCAGTCACAACCTCCACAACCGGAACCGCTTCTATCCCTTCTTACGACAACCCACCCTTTACTGGCCAGCACTATTGAAGGTGCTACCTCTGCGTATGGAGGCGCCAAGAACTTTTCACCACGCTTTCGATCGGGCGCCGAATATGTTGAAGGATATTTGACACCAATTGCGAATACTGTCGGCTCTGTCGGTCGAGTTACTGGTGTCGAAGGTGGTGTTCGATGGTTTTTAGGTGCTGGACGACGACAAAACAGTTCAACGTCCGATCTAGAAACTGGCAACAGTAAGAAACGTCGCAAGGTGGACAGTGAGGACGAAGCAGTCAGCAACAAACGATTCGAGGGTGAAGGAATGCAGCAGACGTCTGATGAACAACTTGACGATGCCCTTTCACCATCTTCCAGGACTCTTTCTCGTCGCATGTCAACCACGAGTACTGTTGACACTCTTCCTGCGTACGATGAAATGCGATCCCCAGCATATACAGAGACAGATGCTCAGAATTCTCCTCGACCTACCTCTCGACCCAACAGTGCATGGCAGTCACGTCTTATCATGTCAACCTCTGGCTTGAGTGTAGCCATGAGTGAGGAAAGCCTGCGAAGTCTAAAATATTGTCTGCAATGGCTTCGATGGGCCAATGATCACATTTCTCGCGTCATCATGGCATTGAAAACAACTCTGGAACAGTATGAAAAGGTTCAGCCACAAGAACAACAGAACGGTGAAGGGTCTGAGAGCCCGGAATCTCGAACTCAACTTGCAGCTCGTATTTCAACTCTCAAGAGTGACGTTCTCAACACTCTTCGCGCGGCTATCAACACTGTTTCAAAATATGCAGGAGGCGCATTGCCTGAAAACGCACGAATTCTTGTGCGACGTCATCTCACCAGTTTGCCCCAACGTTTCCGCATCGCTACCATGTCGGACAGAAACCCTAATGGGCAACAGGACAGCGAGTCTGCTTTGACTGAAGGTGCACAAAAGGTTTTGGTATTGGCCAAAGAGGGGTTGGACATGGTTGTTCAAGTCAGTGGTGTCGTTGACGGGACAATTGTCAGTGCCGAACAATGGCTTGACCGTATGGGTAAGCGACGGGCTCAAGACGAAAAGCCAATGTTACCCCAAACAGAGTCCAATGGTGATGTCAAGATGGGTTGATTAGTACATGAGGTTTTGGAGCAAGAAAAACAAAAGTAGCCATGCCGGCTACCAACAAAATGGCCAGGACAAACCTGGAGTTCCTACCACGAGGAGCGTCCGCTATTTCTTTGACGAATCAACGAGGCTGAGCGTTGCTGGATGTATAACCGAGTTGCCATATTTGTCATTTTCGATCTTTCGATTCTTGTCATTTTTCTTATTTATTTGTTTTTGGGCGTAATGGTTGGCTTTATAGCACAAATATGAGCTGGTTGCGAAGGCGTTATTGATATCTAATGATTACCGGTTGCAACCGTTGACCTTGACGACTTGCAAGTGACCAGATCAAGTCACAGAGTGCATCTTGAAGTCGTATTCGACGATTGACGGTTCACTATCTGATCTGGACATTTGGCCACGACGAGTGAGGGTCCCCGAATAAGCCGCCATGAACAATATGGCATTAATACACGGACGTTCTCATGAAATCGCTTATTGCCACCATTTTGATTGTATATGCTGAAACAACCCAAACGCTACTCAGCGCTATTGTCGGAATCTTCGATTGATACAACATGCCAGCGGACTGCTCGTTATAGAATGTGCTGCAGCGAGCGCACTATGCAACCAAATAGAGCATCGTGCAGGCATTCGCGAGGTGAGGACTCGAGCAGCAACAAATATCGCTAGGGCTTACTGAAGCTATTCCCATTTGCCGTCGGAGACTTTTGAGGAATGTCGCCGAACCTATTGCACTTGCGAGTCCGTGTTGGCTTGACCATCTGCGATTTACTCACATATGCAGAATGACAGCAGGGTGAGGTTGATGCTGCTCAGATGTCAAGACATGTCCCAACTTAATCCAAGGTGAGTCCAGCTTAGACCCAAGTTACCCTAGTCCATACCTCTCCCATACTGAAGATGAACCTCGGTCTCGACAATGCATCTCGCCATCTCATGTCTCATGTGTTGAAAAAAGTTGCTTGTGCATTGGCACCCAACCGAGGCCGTCTTGATCGAGTTGGAGAAATCTGACTGCATGAAGCTTGATTTTCTGACGTGGCTCAACTCTTGACTTGGCCGACCAAAACCTCCACAACGATATCCGTCCTTTTGTGGTTTATCTGCGAGTTGTGGGGCGTTGGTTGAATCCGCCAGCATGACGGTGAGAATGGTCAGATTGAGATTTTGACCATGACGAAGTCCGAGACAGAAGCTTGAGTTTTCGTCAGTAGAAGTGGTCTAGACGCCGCGACTCCAAGCAGAGAGTCATCTTTGTAAGCTGTATCTCTATTACCACGCAGCTGAATAACCCCGTCAATCTTCAACAGTGTTGTCCTCACAGATCAATTCCGAGATAACGGTAGTCTACGTCATCCGATCAGCATCGGCCGAGAGTTCCCACTAGAGCTCCAGCTGGGTTGGCAAACCCTGCTATCTCCATCTTCTAGCCAGCTTCCATTCTGAGCCCCAAGATCGCGATTGCACGCTCTTTGGGGACTAAGTTTCGGCGGGATACCCGATTGAGTCTGCAGAATGGGGAGCAAAGCATCAATGCGTCGATGCAACTATGATGCTCTCACTGCGTCGGAGCATTTGAAGCGCTGAGCGTCATAGACCTTTGACTGTCCTCATTACGAGACGTCATTAGGAGAGGGAAGAAGTGGTATAAATACTGGTGCTTGAAGAACCTTGATAGACGATCTGCATCACTATTCATTTTAATCTATCTAATTCATCCTACATCGCCAAAATGGGTTACCCCGATACTTTCGAAGGCTTCTGCGTTGACAGCCCCAAGTCATGGAACAAGTTTGAGAAGCACACCCTTACACCCAAGACCTGGGGCGATCGCGATATTGATGTCGAGATCGAAGCCTGTGGCGTCTGTGGCTCTGATGTTCACACTGTCACTGGTGGCTGGGGAGACTTTGAGGGTCCTCTCTGTGTTGGTCACGAAGTCGTTGGCAAGGCTGTCCGAGTTGGCGACAAGGTCAGTGAGATCAAGGTCGGCGACCGTGTTGGTGTTGGTGCCCAGGTCGCTTCTTGCCTCGAGTGCAAGCTCTGCAAAAACAAGAACGAAAACTACTGCCCTGACATGGTCGACACTTATAACGCCAAATACCCTGATGGCAGTGTCGCCCACGGCGGTTTCGCTTCCCATATCCGTGCTCACGAGTACTTTACCTTCAAGATCCCCGACGCTCTCAAGTCTGAGCAGGTCGCCCCTCTTCTTTGCGCTGGTATCACCACTTACTCTCCTCTTGTGAGAGCTAACGTTGGCCCAGGCAAGGTTGTTGCGATTCTGGGTATTGGAGGTCTCGGTCACATGGGTATTCAATGGGCCAAGGCTTTGGGTGCTGAGGTCTACGCCATGACACACTCCCCATCCAAGGTTGAGGATGCAAAGAAGTTGGGTGCCAAGGAGGTTATTGTTACCAGTGAGGAGGGCTGGGCCGACAAGTACAAGTTTACTTTTGACTTTATCCTCAACTGCGCCGACATGACACACAAGTTTGATATGAACGCCTATATGGGTACACTCAACGTTGGTGGCGAGTTCCACAATGTTGGTCTTCCCGATGAGCCTCTTCCCCAGTTCACCGCCGGTACCTTTGCTGGCAACGCTGGTAAGATCACCGGCAGCCATCTCGGTAACAACCAGGAAATGAACGCCATGCTCAAGCTTGCTGCTGAGAAGAATATTACTGCATGGGTTGAGACCATTGACATTTCTGAGAAGGGATGTGCTGAAGCAGTTGAGCGTGTCAAGGAGAACAAGGTGCGATACCGATTTACCTTGACTGGATTTGACAAGGTTTTTAAGAAGGATTAATTTTAATGAATAATTAATATATTTCACTTTTATTTACATGAGATGTTGTGACTAATAAATGAAAGGTGAGGACTAACTAAAATTGTGACATTGAGATATGGGTGCAATCAAACCACAGGCACAAAGCAAGGCCAAGATATTATATCACTATTCATTTTTTTTACTCCAAGCATAGGTAGCCAGAGCTTCTCTATAAGTCTAAATTATCAACGGTATATATCACTATTCATGAATGGAGTTATAAATGTCATATTATCATTATCATAATTATTATTTAAGCACCAATAGCCTTGATAATGGCCTTGCCAACAGCGTGGGCAGAAGCAGGGTTCTGACCAGTGATGACTTGACCATCAACAGCCAACTTCTCACCCCAATCCTCAGTAGCCTTGACGTACTTTCCACCGTTACGCTTAATCTCATCCTCGAGAAGAACGGGCATGGCGCTGGTCAGACCAACAGCCTCCTCCTCAGCGTTGCTAAAGCCAGTAGCCTCTCGACCCTCGAGAAGAGGCTTGCCATCGATCTTGACCTGAGTAAAGACGATAGGACCGTGGCAGACAGCAGCGACGGGCTTGCCAGCCTTGTAAAACTCCTCAATAAGCTTGATGGAGGTCTCGTCGTTGACAAGGTCGAACATGGGACCGTGACCACCAGGGTAGAAGATGGCGTCAAACTCAGAAGCCTTGCCGAGGAATTCCTTGAGAGGGGTGGTCTGCTCCCAGATCTGCTTCTTCTCGTTGAGGAACTTTACTGACTCCTCATCCTCCTTGAACATCTGGACGGAGCCTTGGTCAAGAGGGGCTTCACCACCAGCAGGGGAAGCAACAACGACCTCGACGTTGGAGTTGACGAGGTCATAGTAGGGGTGAGCGAACTCGGGCTGTGTAACTGTTAGCTAGCGAATTGCATGTGATGGAGATGGACGTACCAAGTACCAGCCGGTAGGGTTGCCATTGTTCATCTTGGACTGGCTAGTAAGAACGACGAGAACCTTGGGAGCCATTTTGGATGTATTTTATTGGTATGAGTTAAGTGGTAACGGTAAAAGAAGTGAGTATAAGTGAGTATGAGTGAAATGTCTAGTGAAAAACCATGACGCACATGGTGGCTTTATATAAAGTTCCTCCCCGCCTCCACGCTCAGACCCTTGAAAGTCGGACCAATTCCAAACCGTTTATGCTTCCAAACATGACAAACTCTTCCGTTCGGCTCTTACACTCATTGACGTCAGACTAACGGGCCTGTCCGTCCATTCTCGGCACTTAGCCCCGTGTAGTGCCGGCTTTTGAGTGGGTCTCGCCGGGGTTCAAGGCCTCGGTGCTGCCGGACTAGTGAGTTTTCTAAGTGTGAGCTGACGTTTGAGGGGAGTTCTTCTAAATCTTGATTGTGTAAGAGAATAGCATTGATGAGAATCCCATAGAAGAGAGGTCCACATAAGGCATTGGTATGGATGTTGATGCATCTATGCAAGAGCTTAACTTGCGCTATGCGGGGCAGAGGGGTATTTTGGGCACATGTTTTGTTTCAATTGTTCAAAAGGGTGTCGAGACGCGTATAATTCGTGAACAAAGTTGTGGCTTCAATAAGATTTTATAGCAATTGCAAAGATGGATCAATTTGGTATGTAAACAAACATAAGCTTTCCTCCTCAATCTGCCATTATACCCACCACTTCACCACTACCAGAATCCCAATAGATTGCTTCCTCTGACCTTGTCACCTCCCTTTCCTCTTGAACCTTTATGACCAGCTCTGCAAGGACTCCTGCACCGTCCTCTAAAGTCTGGTCCAACATTGAGACATGCATCGCAGCCGCACAAAAGCTCAATGTGATCTCCAACCTTTTGGTCAGGCCCGGCACAGAGACAAATGAACAAAGCGTTGTTGACGTTGCTGGCTGGGGCCTGATCCTTGCATACCGCATTCGGGGTCTGGCAGTAAGAAGTAGATAGTTGATGGTCACTCCACGGCTTTGCTTCAAGGTGTTAGTCTTTTCTTTGTCAAGGTCGGTATACATACCCATTGCTTTGAGAACTTGAGCACAGTAGGTATATCCACACTCGCAAATTGGTCCGTCCGGAATGGGTGCACCGGTTGGGTCAACTGGTGGAGGAGCCGGAGCTGGATCGACCGGAGGAGCAGGTACCGGAGGAGCAGGTACCGGAGAAGAAGGAGGGGTTGGCTCAGAAGAGGGAACCGGAACCGGAATTGGAGCTGGAGGTTCAACAAGTGGTTCAGCTGGAGCAGTCGCTGAAGGAGCCTGGGGCTTTGCAAAGGCCATGGCAGCCAGCCCCAGGAGAGTGAACTGAAGCTTCATTGTATCGAGTGTTGATCTATGTTGATGATTGATGGATAGATTGACCGGGAGTGTCTCGTCTTATATGGTAATTGAAGGAATCATCTGTCCATCTTACAGAAGAGTCTGTCCAACTAGGAACTCGGCAGTCCTTTTCGACTTGACGTCTATTTATGAACACCATATTCGATTGTTCCTGTACCTTTGCGGATTCTTACAGTCTCGTGTACGTGAACTCGGCCTGACTGTTGAGAATATACAGTGTCACTAATTCACACTGTCCTTTCGCACTGATGCTGCTACCCCACCATCATCCGAAAAGCTCAACTTGCCCCTCCTAGCTATCATCCATTTACATCCAATTCAATCAAGCTCATCATGGCCGAAACTCAATCCCCCAAAGGCGTTGTCAACGTCGGAACTCGCAAGTCTCCCCTTGCTCTCGCCCAGACCCAGATCGTCGTCGACGCTTTGAAGCAAAGATTCCCTGATCATGAGTTCCCCATCCACAGCATGACAACCACTGGCGATCGCGACCAGAACACAGCCCTCTACAACTTTGGCGGCAAGGGTTTGTGGACATCTCAGCTCGAGGAGAGACTCGTCAACAAGGAACTCGATATCGTCGTCCATTCGCTCAAAGATATGCCGACTGTTCTTCCCGAAGGTTGCGTCCTCGGATGTGTCACGTCCCGCGAGGATCCAAGAGACACACTGGTGATCAAGAAGGAACTGCAGGACAAGCACGGTTGGAAGACCCTGGCTGATCTGCCGGCTGGAAGCATCATCGGTACAAGCAGTGTACGCCGCATTGCGCAGCTGGTCCGACGATACCCTACACTCAAATTCAAGGACCACCGAGGCAACATCCAGACTCGACTACGAAAGCTTGAAGAGGATCCCGACCTGACGGGTATCATCTTGGCGGCGGCAGGTCTTCAGCGAATGGACCTTGGCGAACACATTACACAATTCCTCGAGTCCGAAAACGGAGGTATCCTACATGCTGTTGGTCAGGGCGCGCTAGGAGTTGAATGCCGAGCCGATGACGAAAAGGTTCTCGAGTTCCTCAAGACGATCCAAAATGAACAAACAGCGTTGGCGTGCGAGGCGGAGCGAGCTCTCATGAGAGCGCTCGAGGGTGGATGCAGTGTTCCCATCGGTGTCGAGACAAAGTGGATTGACGACAAGTTACGAATGAAGGCTACAGTTGTTTCCCTCCGAGGTGACGAGGGTGTCGATTGTGAAATAGCAGAAGCGATCAAGACGCACGACGAAGCGGACAAGTTTGGAAGAAAGGTGGCAGAGACGCTGGTGGAACAAGGAGCGCAAAAGATTCTGGATGCCATCAACGAGACTCGACAGGTGCCAGAGACTGTCAAATGAGTGGACATAAAATGCATGACCAGTAGATGTTTATGAATTAACCCAAATATACCCCGGGATCAAGTCTATGCTGTGCTGTTCTTTTTTTGTAATTCTTCTAGTCTGCTCCAGCAAAAGCCTTGTAAGCCTCGGCATCAAGCAACTTGTCAAACTGCTTGGCACCCTCCTCGTCAACCTCGACCTTTGCGATCCAACCACCACCAGCGCTATCGTCCTCGGGAACCTTGTTAATCGTGGAAGGCTTCTCCTCGAGGTTGTCGTTGATTTGTAGGACGCGTAGACGGACGGGAGCGTTGATGTCGCTGGCAGACTTGACTGACTCGACGGCGCCGACAGCGTCACCCTGTTCAACCCATGTGCCTGTCTCGGGGAGCTCAACGTAGACCACGTCACCGAGCTGCTCGGCGGCGTATTCGGAAATTCCGACGAAACCGTGCTTCTTGTCGGCGGAGAGATCGATCCACTCGTGGTCTTTTGTGTATCTGCGAGCGAGGCCTGGCTTGTTAGTGACGGCAGTGACCTTGAACTCGGATGCGTACTCAGTTTGGTGGATGAAAAGGCTCGGATTGGTGCGCGGACGACGGGAGCGCGAGGAGCGATACCCCTTGTCAAAGGGGCAGCGGCGCGAAGAGACCGAGCGATTGAGGCCATTGTGATGGTTGAGGTATGATGTAGTGATATCAATTCAAGGTTTGTCGGGACGGCATGCGGAGATGGGCCGATGCGGGTTTCGGGGTTAGTCAGCATGCAGTAGAACTAAAGCTTGGGTGACAAAAATAAATAACCTCAGACGCCTGTCTAAGCACCATAAAGTAACCAACTAATTTCGTCTCTTTGGCTTTCAGCGTCCAATTCTGCTGACCCTAGAGTCTATAGGTCAACAGTTCCAACACATATCTGAGAGTGCTATAACCATGGAATTTACTGTAACAACCACTTGAATCTTTACTCTATCGTTTCGTTTACGATGCTTGAGTGAAACAGTGAACCAATGAGACGAAACAATACCCCGGCGGTTGGAAGCGTGGGGTATTGACTGTTTGGATGAAGAAGAACCAGGTATACAATCGGGTCTATGTTTGGAATGTAAAACAATGTCACGAACAAGAGGTGAGTGCCAGTTGGTTGTCATCAATTACAATATGGCATGTCTATACGATGGAGGAACCAAGGTAGGTGCATGTAGAATTCCTTGGTACCAAATATAACTGTACAGACTAGTCAATAAACAACACGGTTGCTATTTACTCTTGCAAACAGTGACGAGATTCTGCATGATGAGTTGGATATACATATTGTTACACAACATTGCCTACTAAGAGCAATACATCTACAACAAAGTATACAAACTTGTTTATCAGCCATACCATTCCTTCAACCAACCATTTGTTCTAAACGCGCCCTCCAACGCGTCCCGAAAAGCTAAAACACCACTCCACCATGATCAACAAACCCAACATTTCACGCATAAGCAGAGACTAGTCAAAGTTTATCCCCAAGATTAGGAGAACCAATTTCATTTCATGACTTGTCCCTGTTGTGATAAATCGTACCTGCTTTACCTCCTGCATCTGTACCGCCGGTCCCTTGAAATTCCGTCCCGCTTTCTTCGCGCCGGCACCTTCCAGGGCATCATCAAACGTCAGCGACGAATAGCGAACCCCCTCCCTGCTAAACCTTTAACCCACCTTTTATCTTGACATTGACTTTACATCACCCGCGATCAACTCGACCGACTACTAGACACGGGAGCCGACTCACTTTGTCCTGTCTTATACCCTGCGCCTTGTCTCACCTCCCTCGAGCTTAACCCGTGGCTTCTGTTTCTGTTTCGACTCCGCCACCTTACAACATTCAACATTCAAACTTGACCATCGTCGCGATCTTTATTCTATGCTTCCAACTAGCTTGATGCCGTTGATGAGCTGTTGACCATCTCTTTTCTTTTCTTCTGGCCCGATTCATTTCACGTTCTCTACCGACATTGTCTCCACACTCCTTCGATAATCTCGTATCCGATCTCTAATAATCTCCTTCAACTCCTTCAAACTGGACGACTCAACCATCTCCGAGGCTACGGCCACCGTATCCGACCCTACTTCTCCTCCAACCGCCATCATGGAGACAGAAATTCCCCCACACGAGGTGCCGCTGCCTGTTCAGGCTCATGATGACACTATGGGCGGTATCGAAGAATCTCCCCACCCTAGTTCAAGCAACGGCTTCCATCAACAGAGCACATCCCTTGATCAGGGCCTCGCCAGTCCGCAACGAGAAGACCCTTCCAGATACACACCTCCTGTGCAACCTGCGCCTCCAATCTCCCGTCCAGCTAGCGGCTTGTCCAACCCCGCACACCAGGCATACAACGACTACCGACAAGGCGCGGGCGAGCCTTCATCTAACGGTCGGAACCATGTCGTGATCAAGGTCGGCATGGTCGGTGATGCCCAAATCGGAAAGACTTCGTTGATGGTCAAATACGTCGAGGGAAGCTGGGACGAGGACTATATCCAAACCCTTGGTGTCAACTTTATGGAAAAGACAATCTCCATCCGCAACACGGAAATCACCTTTTCGATTTGGGATCTCGGCGGTCAAAGAGAGTTTGTCAACATGTTGCCGCTTGTGTGCAACGATGCTGTCGCCATTCTCTTCATGTTTGATCTTACGCGCAAGAGTACGTTGAACAGTATCAAAGAATGGTATCGCCAAGGACGAGGATTCAACAAGACAGCCATTCCAATTCTTGTGGGTACAAAGTATGACCACTTTGTCAACTTTCCCCCTCAAGATCAAGAAGAGATTTCAAATCAGGTGAGCCTTTCTTGTTCCCTCTTTTACTCCAAGCTAACATCAACAGGCGAGACGATTTGCGAAAGCCATGAGGGCTGCATTAATCTTTTCAAGTACAAGTCACAGCATCAATGTGCAAAAGGTGTGTTCTTCACTAAATATTTGGACACGCTCTAACAATTACAGATCTTCAAGATTGTTCTATCCAAGGCTTTCGACCTAAAGTGTACCATTCCCGAAATCGAAAACGTCGGCGAGCCTCTACTATTATATCAGTCTGTATAATCGACACGGCCATTTACGAGCTTACATGTTGAACCTGACAACATCACGACTACATACGCGATCCATCGCAGGCGCACAGCGTCAAGCAAGCTACTTGCATTTCTTTTGTCATTACATAACATACAACTGGATCGTCTCCTGTTTCTTTTCACAACTTGACTTATTACGGATTCATGGGAGAGGTCAGGATCACCTCTGGGATAGATAAACATGGGTATTGGCGCAGGACCGCATGTAATGTGGCCAGCTTACCAAGGTGGTCACGGGCGGACTATTGAGGTATTGAAGATACAATCGACTGTTAATCGTATTGGTTTGTGGATGTATGCTAGACGTAGATGATGAAGCCTTTTAATCGAACAGTTTTTCGATTTCGTTTAGTCCTTGGATGAGTTCTGATCGTAGTTGTCTCATGGGCTTGTATGTTGGGGTATTTGTTTTGGTTGCAGGCTCAGTTGAAGGTATCAATCTGCTTCGACTCAAAGCAAAAGAAGGATGATCGTATAGTCGCTTATTAGGTTGTGCATCGTCTCTCGAGTAGACTTCTTTTCCATCTTTGTGTATGCGCACAACTTCAACAAGCATCCCGCGTTCGAGATTTGTTTCTTGCCTAGCAGGTTTGCGCCAAGGTATGCACATGGTGGTGATTTTCCGTAAAACGGGTTTGTGAGGATTATTAGAGGCCGTATCTTTCGTTTGGTGAGGATTATTAAGTAGAGGCTGTATCTTTCGTTTGGTGAGAATTATTAAGTAGAGGCCGTATCTTTTTTCGTTTCCGGTCATTATAAAAAGAGTGTTTGTCGTGAATGGTATTGTTGTTGGTGACGGTCATTCATTGTCGTGTTGTCCTTTGTCAATTGTTGTCCTTTGTGTGATATTGCCAACTTCGGTAATTGTGAGGGTATCTAGGATATTTATTAACCCTTGAAATACGTGTCTCAACCAAAAACTCTTTTCGATAAACCCTGTTTCTTGGGGAGATTGCGTCTCTGGGATAGAGTTTTTATAAGATGTGTTTTTTTGTAGGCATCCATTATTCTTGAAAGTGAGGCATCACAGCCTTGTAGACTTGGTGGATCACTCAGGCCCTACAAGCGCATATGGTAGGCAATAAAAAATTAAACAGTTAAAAGGTCAACTACATTATTCATACAAAAACTAATATTAGACTAAAAGATCCTCGCTTTAAATTCAGAAGTATGCATTCTTTCTTTTTCATAGATGGATTAATTTATATGTCTATGCTACCTATTCAACTGCATGGATGCACGGCTCACGTGGAACCGCAGCCAAGACAGTGTGAATATCGTAAACTCATCCGCTTCCCCTCTTGTCATCAACAACAATGTCTTCAATCAACGATCTTGCAACGGCCGCTATTGCGAGCAATAATACTCAAGATGAGTCCACTCATAGAGGCGCTTTCATAGTGCTTGAGGGTCTGGACAGAAGTGGAAAAACAACCCAGGTTAAACTTTTGGAGCAGCGATTTGTCGAGGAGGGCAAAAAGGTCAAGGTCATGAGATTTCCTGGTATGTTTGATCTCAATATCTTGAAGCTACTCTAACGTCATGTAGACAGAACTACACCCATCGGACAAATGATCGATAGCTACCTCAAGAGCGATGTAGAAATGGAGGATCATGTCATTCATTTACTCTTTAGCGCAAACAGATGGGAAGCTGTGTAAGTACTACGACTCAGAAAACAACCAAATCTGACCATCTAGCAAACAAATTCAATCCCTTCTGGCTTCAGGAACAACTATCCTCTGTGACCGCTATTACCACTCAGGAATCGTCTACTCAGCCGCCAAGCAGAACCCCTCTCTAACCCTCCATTGGGCACGAGCCCCAGAACGTGGTCTTCCCCGTCCTGACCTCGTGCTGTTCCTCGACCTTACCGAAGAGCAAGCTCAAGCTCGAGGTGGATGGGGTGGAGAAGTCTACGAGAGATCTGATATGCAGAAGCGAGTGAGAGAGTTATTCTGGGGGCTCAGCATGGGTGGCAAGGACATTGCAGCGCAGGGACTTGGACTTGATGAGGGAGAGGGATGGACTCAAGAGGAAGAGGATCTGGTTGTTGTTGATGCTGGTGGTAGTGTGGAGGAGGTCAACGAAGAGGTTTGGAAAAAGGTAAAGGGGAGGGTTGAGCAAGTTGAAAGGGGAGAGGTTGGAAGGAGTGTGAGAGTAGTGAGGTAGACATAGGAGATATTAAGATCAATATTGATGTTCGGGTAAAACATCAGCTGAACTCTAGCATGGTTCCAGTAGACTAACAATGCAAAAAGTAATCCCCGAAACCTGGATCGAACAAGTGACCTTTCGATGACGGTAACAATTACAGTCGAACGCTCTTCCAGCTGAGCTATTCGGGGAGGTCTGATTCAGAGAACTTATTGAGGTGCCGAGCAAGAAAGTTGTGTATATGAAGGAAAACATCACTGAAGAATTAAAAACATGTCACTGTAGCTATACAGACATGTACTGTTTGCAAGAACCCAGATGTATTCAGTCTATCAAACGACCAGCGTTTAATCCATCAACGACCGCAGAAACTCAATAGATGCTCCGCTCCAATGCATCCCTCTTGGCTTTTTCTTTACGTACAGTAATAATTCTCCCGACGACATACCAAACAACTGGAACTAGGAAGAGCGCCGATATACCGCAGACAATGGCTATAGTCACAGCCTTGTCTGTCTTGGATTGTTCCGGGCCATCACGACGGGAGATGGGCCACGCGAAGGGTGAAAAGAGAAGAAAAGTGTGGTTACTCATTTTTCTGGTCAAAAGTCTGTTTTTCGAGGTGAGTTTGTGATTTACATGATTGCAATGATGAGGATTTAAATAGTGAGAACATTGTTGACTGCTTTGTTAGTTATTGTGCTATTCTTTGACTGAACATGTCGAACAAATAGCACTGAACAAGCTGTTACAAAGACAACAAATCACGGGATTGTTAGTAGTCTTTCAAGTAGAACATCGGTCATCCTTTCAATCAGCTTCTGAACAATGACTTTCTCTTCACTTGTGCTTACACACAGGGCCTTATATCCCAACCTCCCACGGAACCCTCGGATACCTGTGGATACCCTCCATCAGCAACTCTCTTTCAGTGGCCATTCCCTTGCCACCATTTCCAAATCTAGAGTCTTGTTTCTTTAGAATCTGCATCTTACCATCCTTCCCCACAGACTTATTTCTACGGGCCGCATCTTGGATCTTGTTCCTGACGATCTGGTGGATCTACAGGGGATGTTCACGATAACCTCACATTCAACTGCGACAAAGATTTTTGATCAACAAAAAGGGACTCCCTGTCCCTGAGGAGAATCTTTATTCCTCTAGGCTCTAGTCTACTGACCATATACCGTATAGTAAATAGTGAAATCGAAATAGAACAAAGACCCAATGTTCTGTAATCCATCACCTCACGCCGCCAACGCCTATCATGATGTAAAAAAGAAATCCAGCGCGCTAGGCAATCAACCGAAAGAAAGAAAAAAAAAAAAGAAAAAAAAAAAAGCGATACAAATCTGGTGCTTGGGACAGGAAATTTACTTGTCGTCTTTATCGCCCCATATGGGCGCGTTGAGAGGCTTGCTGACGCCGAAGCCAACACCAACCGCGAGACCAACCACAAGAAAAACGATCAGACCCTTGACGATCCAGCGATTGCGCTGACTGAGGTGAGCCATGCAAGTGCAGCGGTTCTTTGCCTTTGCAGCCTTGGCCTGCTTCTTCCAGTGGTCCTTTCCTGGCCAAACTTGGCAGTCTGTCTTTCTGGTAAGAGGGCTGCTCGATGTTTTGTGCATGTTTGACTCTGTTCGGGTGTTTGTGACCATGGCTTCGATGTCGGTGTCGAAGGGGTTGAGCTTGTCTGTTTGGGGTGTGGATGTTGTACTGAGTCGAGGAGTCTCGTTGACTGTGAGGGTTGTAGAAGCAGCCTTTTCAGGGATGGCCAGAGTTGTTTCGCCGCTAGGGCGGGAAAGCTTCTCGTAGTTTGAAGGCATTTTGATGTGTTTTGATTGAAGTTGGTTGATGTCAACGCGAGGGAATGATCGAGATTAAGATCAGGAGAGCTATCGCAATTAGTCTCAGGTGACTTGTGGCTGGTGTATGTGCATGTGAAAGACAATGTGCGACAATGACACCAGTTGGCAACGGCTGGTACATACCTTTATTCAATGCTCATAGACAAGAGAAACTCAAATCCGTTGGGAAATGGTTGATGCGAGGCCGCCCGCAAATGTGGACGTAATTAGGGGCCGGCGAAAATGTGCCGAGACGTAGTATTCTCAAGAATAAACCCACAAGCAGAATAAACGCACAAGCAGAAACGAAAGGTTGTAGACAAAAAATGAAAGAGAACAATCGATTGATCAATGATCAACAAAGAGGGAGAGAGTAAAAGAACTGCAGGTGATGGAATAGCCTGTTGGTCTCGGTTCTCTGCATGGATTGATGGATCGTCGGTTCGTTCAGGTCTGGTGGGTAAGTGCAACGTTTGGATTGGTTGGACGAGGGTCAAGTAATAAGAGCCAAGAAAAATAAGAGAAGCCGAAAATTGTCCTAATGTGTAGGTGGACAGACGAGATTGCGGGTGGGATATCAAGAGTTTCAAGGGACAGAGATGCAAGCAGTGCCCTGGACAAGACAAGGAACTTGGTTGTATTTGAATAAAGGTTGGTCTTGCTTCTTTACAAGCCACTGCAACACGAAAAACCTAAGGAAAGAGGAGATGGGAAGGAGAGGAGGAGGATAGGATTAGACCTTCCCCTAACTGAACCAAGCCCCTGGACGCGCAGCGCTTGGGCCCAAAGCGGGTGCGCTAAGGATGGGCTTGCCGACTTTGGGTCTGGCGAAAGCTACAGCAGGAGCCAGCGGGGGACCCCGGCTTGGTCCACAGTTTGCTCCTGAGGTCTAGTCCCAAGGTCCTTCTGTACCACCACCAGCACCAGTCATGGCATCACCGCGACATCTTTCATCTGTTATGCTAGTCAAGGTTTATTCCGTCTAATACGCGTATGCCACACTACACTTGACACTATATGCCTTGATGCTGAAATCGATGAAGGATATCTACCTACGTTACGTTACCGACTACCAAAAGCTACAACTATGATGCGCGTATCTTTCGTCAGCCGTCACCCCTCAATTCAACCCCCAAATCTAGATCCTCACAAGATAAACTTGGAGATACCATGTGGCACGGCTGCATACAATCCCACCAACGGTAAATGGCTCATTATTGACTATCTTGACGATTTACCCGCATCTTCTCCTCAAATTCTAAGCTAATCCTCGACAGCGCCATAGCCAGCGCCACCGGCATGGCTCCATGGACAGGCTCTTGGCTTTTCCAGGGGCCTTGACTCGCCCCCGATCCCATGTCCCAAGCTTCTTAGCTTCTGTTCTTCGAAGCTCCGTTATTTTGGCTGTTGAGCCAAGCAATGACTATATTTCTTGGTAGCCGAGATGCCGTAATCGCGTACAATACCGGATACGATAATTCGGCTCACTCGTGGTATGATTAACAGATCATTGGAAGTGCACGACTGTTCAAATCAGTCCTGCCAACATCAGTCCAAGGTGTCAATCAGTCCAACACCTTGAACGGAGCCAGGAACAAGGCACAGATTCCACAGAAAGAACAAAGTTTACGGCGGGAGTTGAAAGCCACAGAATTCCAGTGAATCAAGCACATCAATTGACATCAGTATCGCCACATCTATTAGCAGACAGACAGCTCCTGCTCGGGCCTTTTTGTGCGCTTATTCTTGTGTTTCAACTCGCGGCACAGCATCCACTTGAGTGTTTGAATCCTTATCACCCGGTGACATGTCCGTGTTTACGCAAGGATGTTCCGCGTATAGTTTTGAGTCCTGCTCAATGATTTCATTAATGCAAATGCGACACAATCTCCGATGACTATCTGGACTATATCGATGATTCAATATCGATGATAGATGGTTTAGGTTGCAAAGTCCTAATCCGTTCCCCTTACCCGTTCCCTTATCCGCTCGGGGTAACACTGGACAGGTCCTCACAATGTGATTGACAGTCGAGACCTGGTCTCTGCGAATGCTGGGGTCCCTGCATTAGCTCCCATTGCCAAGGAATGGGTCAACACCGGTTCTAGATTTTGACGGTGGGTAACTTAACCCAAGACTTTAGTTGACAGAAAGAGACGGCCTAGACAGCCCATCTATATGCCATAGACTGGCTGGCTAATTTCGTCACTTAGGGTACTAACGGCCAATTCTTCTCACGGGACAGTCAGTGGCGCGATCTATCACTATGTCCAGATGTACAAAAAATGTTTGTTCTGTCACTGGAATTGATGTCCCTATTTGCCACTTGAGCTTTGATGATACACATGACGGTTGTGTGTTACGGACATTGACACAGGTGAGTTGCATCGGCAGTTGATCGCCTGGACACGGACAACACGATTGAACCATCAGAACTAGGGATCGCGTGGTCACGATGGACCCTGTTCCACGGGAAGCAAGGGATGAACACTTGACCTATATGAGTAAGACTTGCAGCACGTAGTCTGATTGATTTCGATGTCACCAAGACACAAGTTGTGTCAGTATGACGGTTGATAGCTGGCGACAACTGTACAGTGTAGCCTTGCGCAAGGTCAATCCCATACTTCTGGCCGTCATGACAGAGACAACTTCCACCCGAATTTGTGAACAACCTCCCTCCAATCTTGATTCGTAGACTGCAAATCACGAGTATACCATATCAACTTGAGAGCATTCCAAACTGCTGAAATATTGCTGATAGGCCATTTACTGTCCAACAAGGTAAAATGATCCAGTACAATCTTGCGTTGTTGATCTGAAGAACATGCGCAGCCAGCCATAAACAAGGGCCACATTGGAAACGATCGTCTTGTTTGTCCTTTGACAACAATGTCGGAAAGGCATGACAGAAGACTTTCGTGGAGATTGACAATTGAGGGGTGGGTTATGGGAGTGTTGTAGCAGACAAACCGAAGATAAACCTGGGCCGCAACTCTAAACGACTCTGCGCTCCTTGAAAGGTAATAGTCGGTACAATCTTGCAAAGATTCCTCGATTCGTTGTTCGATTTCTTGGCCTTTGTTTAACTGATCCTTGGACATGTCGAGTGACGAAATCTCGTTAATAATATCGACCAGTTCCATTGAGCAGCCTATCTGTTCGTCAACGAGATTGCGGGTATCGTTTGACAGACTTGCTTCAATCCTGGCCAGACTCGTCGCTTGATTCAGTGTGTCATGGTGTGTCGTTTTAGTCGTCTCCATCAATATGTAGCGAAAACGAAAGTACTGCAATACGAATGCGGCCACATCCGAGTCGATCCTCGTGAAACTTTCGAGAAGGGCGAGAGCACCGTCAAGATGACGAAGCCACGTAGGACGACCGTGAGCTATCTCGAGAGACGCCAGAAGAACGCAGGTAAGTATATTGACTTCGCTGTTCTGGGGGTCAAGTAAGGACTCTTGAAGCTCATGAAGTGCTTGGACCTTGTACTGCATTGAGAGACCGTGGTAATCTTTTCCTGGGGTACTGTTTTGTGTCCATTCTGCTGCACTCATGGATAAGACTGCGTTGAGGAGAGGACCTTGAAACATTCGAGGTATGACTGATGTACGGAATCCGTTGCGAGTGGTATCGACGTAAACTCTGCTACTAGAGATAACCTCGACGTCTATAAAGTTAGATGAGAAGATAATTGACAGAAAACATACAGTACTGCACAAGGGCTTTCTCGATTCCTGTTGCCTCGGGGAATGGTGAAAGAGTGCGAGAAATTTCCATATCTCCAACATCTTGAGAATCACAGATGGCAACGATTTCTTGAGTCGATAAGTTTAAGAAGCTGATCTGCTGAGTGACGGGTATCATATAGTGATCCGACACTGCCACAACGAACTTGAAGGCCGAAGCCGTTGGAAAGATACAGTCATCTCCAACTTTGCGACATCTTTTACAAATGGGCTTCTCTTCGTCACATCTTCTTTTCCGTTTTCGACAGTTGAAGCATCCATCCCGGCTTCTGGAGGGCATAATGATATTGTTGATGGAAGGCAGAGTTGAAGTGGGGACGGATGCTTCCTACCACGTGATATCGTGATGACAGTTGATAAGATTCCTCTGATCGACAGTTACAAATAGGCAGGTGCGTTTAGTACCGTTGAAAGCTAACATATTCTGTCCAAACCAAATCTCATCCTCAATTCATCCTCACCAACCCATCCTCGACAACCCATCCTCGCCAACTCATCCTTGCCAACTACATCTCCTTCTTCAACCAGCACTCCCAACCCATCTATCGCCATCAAGTGGATATGTCTCGCTGCAGCCACTACGGAGTGGATTTAATCGGATATGCATCATGACGATCTTTCTAGACATCAACTTTAAAATTACTTGACGCCGCCTACGCCGTTATTTCACTACTATGTACACTCTCGAGATACTCTGATGGCATCCACATCCCGCTCCGATAGTGGAGGGTTAGCCCGCAGTGGGGTGGACTCGGAGTCATACTCGGTCGATACGGAGACTGGACTCGCCGATCAATTCTTTTCAACTCCAATTTGAACCTCTACAACCAATTCAACCCAAGAATATCAACATGGCCAACGATCATATCCTCACCCTGTCGTGCCCCGACAAGTCCGGCATTGTTTATGCCGTGACTGGCATCTTTGCCGACAACAAGCACAACATTCTCGATCTCCAACAATTCTCCGATCCCGTCTCGGAGCGCTTCTTTATGCGAGTTCACTTTGGTCCTACCGAGACCGAGTCCACCGAGCACCTCAAGGAAGCTTTCGAGAAGCTTGCTGCCGAGTACAAGATGGAATACGATATCCGCCCCGTTGCCCGCAAGACCCGAGTTCTCATCATGGTCTCCAAGATTGGTCACTGCCTTAACGATCTTCTCTTCCGCATGAAGACTGGCCAACTTCGCATGGAGGTTCCCGTTATTGTGTCCAACCACCCCGAATACGCTGCTCTCGCCGAGAGCTACGGAATCGAATTCCACCATCTCCCTGTTACAAAAGACACCAAGGCTCAGCAGGAGGGACAAGTCCTTGAGCTCTGCAAGAAGCACGGCATTGAACTTATTGTTCTGGCTCGTTACATGCAGGTTCTCTCTCCTACACTTTGCGAGGCCATGTCTGGACGTATCATCAACATCCACCACAGTTTCTTGCCTTCTTTCAAGGGCGCCAAGCCTTACCACCAGGCTTACGAGCGTGGTGTCAAGATTATCGGTGCTACCGCTCACTTTGTCACTGCTGATCTGGATGAGGGTCCTATCATTGAGCAGCGCATTGCTCGTGTTGATCATGCCATGAGCCCCAAGGACTTGTCTGAGGAGGGATCCAACGTTGAGAGCCAAGTGCTTGCTGCTGCTGTGCGGTGGTACGCTGAGAAGAGGCTTTTCCTCAACGGTCACAAGACTGTTGTTTTTAACTAGAGCATAAGTTTAAGTAATAAAAGTTTTGATTCTATTTAATTGTTTGTTCCGTGATGCGATGAGGTGTGAGGTGCGATGAGGTGCGATGCGATGCGACTCGACTGGTTGAATTATGAGGTCTATATGCAGCAATGCGACGCCCACAGACATAGCTGTTCCTCCACAACGGAGATCTCCCCGAATAGCTCAGCTGGAAGAGCGTTCGACTGTAATTGTTATATGTCATCGAAAGGTCACTTGTTCGATCCAGGTTTCGGGGATTACTTTTTGCTTGTTTTGCTGTGGGTTTCACTTTTGTTGGGTCTGGGCGGGGAACAAGATGCAACGTCAATGACAGACATATTCGATACTCAATAAACTCAATTCAGATAATCACAAAAGGTAACCACACAATTAAACAGAACTCCAGCGCTTGGTAGCCTGCGAGAAGAGAATCCAATCCAACGCCATGCGATCCGTCCATACATACATCGTTCAAACCATTATTCCATCATAAAGTTGCGTCAGTCGTCGTGTGCACTGCCACTTTCCCATAACTCAAAACTTTCCCCTGTTCCTTCAATTGGTTCCAAAACGGCAGCTTTTGATGTTCCTTCTGTAGGCTTGGCCATGAGGTTATCGATCTCTTCTAATGGGTCGATCAACTCTGTGGCGGCCTCTGGGACAGTCTCTAGAACAGGCTCTGTCTCGGGAACGTTGGTCTCCGGAATACTGGCATGCTCGTCCTCTGGTACAATGATAACTGACGTCTCGTCGCATCCTGGAGCATAAAAGTCGGCAGTGTTCATCTCTCCCAACGCGACGCGTTCCTTTTCAACCATGTCATCAGCTCTAGGCGAGCGACGTGTTTGGGATACATCATCAGGAGGAGGAACATTCTCCTTATCGCGACCTTCAGCGCGATCTCTGTTGCGTTTGCGTTCGCTTTCCTCATCAGATGAAATGTCGAGTGTGCATGTGCTGTGTTGAAGAAGGTTGGTCATTTCTTGTTCGGGTGTATCCTCGTGAATCTCAAAGAACCAGCTAGCCTTCATGTCTTGCATGACAGGTTCCTTCACTGCAGGCTTGGCAGCATATCCAGGAATGGTACCCTTGAGGGCAGCATCGAGAGAGAATGGGGCGGCGGCGCCAAGAAGTGTGGGAGGATCAATACGTCCAAGAGTGCGTCGTCGACTTGGTCCAAGACCAGATCGCTTGCTTCGGGTAGGAGATCGACCAGCGGGAGAGGATTTGGTGATGCCGGGGAGTTTTGCGGGAGACTTTGGTTGAAGAGTGCGTCGAGATTTGGTAGGACTGAGGCGGCTGGGGATTGGAGAGGGAGCGTGTAGAGAGGGCGCTGATAGAGCGGGAGCTGACAGTGCTGATAGAGATGGTGCTGAAAGAGACGGTGTCTTGAGGACAAAAGCTGAGGGTTTGAGGTCTTTTGTCAAATCCTTTGATCCTTTTGATCGTTTGGCGAAAGCTGAAGGATCAACATTTTCAAAATCGTCGGTATCAATCAATTCAGCCTTTCGTTTGCCAGAAGTAGGAGTACCTAATGAATGTCAGTGGCGATCAAACCCCGGCGACATCTCCACATACCGTTTTGCCTATTCTTGAGACTTGTGAGGGTTTGAAGCCTGGACCCATCAAGAGGAGCAAATGGTTGACGGGTAACAGTAGCCATGACTGCTGCAGAAGTGGATGTTGTTTGCTTGTTTATTGTTTATCGCGTACAAAGAAAGCAAAGCAAAGCAACGTGTAGAAACAAAGAATGATGATGATGAAAGGCGAAAAGTGGGAGGGGAGCGGGTAGAAAAGAGGTGCTAGAGGGTGGGTTTTTGGTGCGGGAGGGAGATCGGGTTTAAGGGAGACACCCCGGCAAGCTCAGCGCGAAAGTGGGCGGGCGGGCGTCTTTCGTGCCTTGGACCCGACGTGTACGTGAAGACGTGCCAGTGGAGGACGTGCTGAAATGCGGCCACTAAACTCGTTAAACTTTTAGTGGAGGTTACAACTGCAACGCATGAAACGAGGAATGTTGGAATTGCAATTTTCGTGTTTAATGAGAGTCTACCAAGCATTGTAAAGCATTGGACATGGATTAAATTGACTTTGGTTGATGCCTCAGGTTATCTCGTCTTCCCCTCAATTAGTCGCGACTTGTCGTATCACTCGTCACCGCCTTTGATGATTCGTTCATTCTCAAAGCTTGGCCTTGTGGGACATGGGCTAAAACTCCACAAGCAGTAATCCAGTTTCTTACATGTCGTGTCCAATCGTCGCGTTGAACTATCTAGCGCCAATGCAAGGCAGATAGATGCAAGGGAGGATAATGAGTCTGCAATGTCAGTGTCTGCATTCTCGTGTCTGATACTGGAATATCTGTCAATCTACTCCTATCTTCTCGTCTACCTGTCTGCTCATCTACCCTCTCCATTAGGTCATCTTGACCTACAAACACCTCAGTCATATCATCGTCTTTGTGATGGTCTCTTGCATGCGACCGTATCATCACAGCATCTCGTTTCAACACATAATTGGTCCTCAGCTGATCCTTGACAATCACTGATCGCCAACCAGATCATCCACCTCCACTCAATAAACCCCTGCAAAGTAACTATCGGATCGATTGTTTCTATTAAAGGCCAGACCATCCGCGCTCGCGTCGTGTCCGTGTTAACCCCTCTCGATGATACTTGTGTAACGCCGCCCTAACTAATGCAAGCTGCAACCTGGAGGCTGGGGATGAGACAATCGTCAGTGAAGAGTGTTAGTTAGCCCATATTGCACCTGCCAACTCAGCGTGACCTACACTCATACTCGCCCAACTGCATTAGTGATCACATCGAGGCCGCAGAAATAACCAATATCTCTATTATGCTACTACCAAGTAATAATACTGGCGTGTCTGAGGTGTTTGTGATGCTTTAGCCTGCGTCCTCGGCCCATGTGTCCGGTCATCCTGGCCTTGTCCTTGATCCTTTGCTGCTCATTTATCCTCGTAAAGATGGTGTGCTGCATAACTCTTTATATCCATGACTTTATTATCCTCCCCAAGTCCATGCGATTGAACTGCAGCTTGGGTGCTAGTTGGGTCCTGGCCTAGGCCATGTGGTTGAGTTGTAGCTTGGGTACTTGTAAGGTCATCGCCTAAGCCATGAGATGATGTAGGGAACGCTCCTGGTACTGTCTCATCGTGATGGATTTGATGTTCTGGACTGGCTCGATAGGTATTGACCTGGTCGAATCCAAGGTCATGGTTGCTCCGACTGCCTCGGTAGGTACTGACCTGGTCGTGTCCAAGGTCATGGTTGCTACGTTGGACAGATGTCTCAATGGGATCGTGAAATAGATCGTGCCGAAGAATTGCAGGTGGACTAGCTGGCGCCTTTGTATCGGTCCGAAGTTGATGAATCGAAGGTGGGTAGGAAGGAATAGTTCTGTCTCTGCTCAAACTGTGATTTCCGTGAACATGAAAGGTTGGCCCCGTTGGGTCTCTGCCAATGTCATGATTATGAACAAGCGTTGCATCAGTTGGTGCAACAGGATCCAAAGCAATCGACCTCTCTCGTTTCTTGCTGCCACGGCGGCTGTTTGGTGTCGAAGGACTTGGCTCGGATTGGTCTTCAGGAATGCATGGAAGACACTCGTCATGCTCTGTATCGGGAGACGATCTGCTCGAAGAACTCGAGGAACTCATTGGGGGGTGAGAAGTATACCCACATGCATCACTGGGCTTTCGAATTCTTTCTCGTCCCATGATTTCATTCTCAACTCGAGTGAGAGTACTGCAAGGATCGCAGCATCCTGCAAAACAGTCTCGGTTGTCGTTGCCTTCGATGCCATAAAATTCTCGAACATCTCCTCGAAGATCAGTGATGAGGCCACCATAAACTAATCGGTTAGCTGGGCTCGAATTAGGTGGAGGGTACTCACGAGGAAAGCAAAATGAAGCAAACAGACAACACTGCTTCGTAAAGATAGGGTAGATAGGAGACTGCTAGTGCTTCTCCCGAGTCTCGTAGACGCCGTTGCTTCTGTCGATGGCTTCATTCAAGCGCATCCTAGTGCGACCGTAGGCGACACATGAGCAGCAACAAGCCTCGGCCGTACAGGTTGAAGAATCTTGCTCTTCAAACATCCATTTCCCACCCTTTTCATAAGTGCAGTGCGTGTCAGTCGACTGTGTTTGAAAGGGAGATGCCACAGGATCGGCAAATGAAATGGTCGAATTGAAAGACATTTTGAAAGAATGGCGCAATAAGAGAATGATAGAAATAAAGATGGAGATGAATGAATGCGTGGTGTGTTGAACAAGTTGAAGTTGGAGGGATGTTTGTGTTGGGGAGTGGAGGTGAAGAGGTGCATGAAAGGAAGGCACGAGGTTGCCACCACAGCATAAAGAGCAGGTAGGGACCGTTCCTACTGATATCAAGGTAATCTACGGCGCGAAATAAGAGGTTTACATTATGCTGATGTCACCGACAAAGCCGAACTGCGAAAGGAGTGAATCTGTTGGATGAGTGGATAGAATGTGTAGGGTAGCCGCCAAGCAGAAGAATTAAGAGCAAACTGGCATGGATGTGAATGCAAGTATGCGCAGTATTGTCGTTTTCTGACCAGGTCGGAAACATCGCATCCAACAGACCGGCCATCGTGGTCAAGTATCAAATCTGTCATATCACATTTGTATCCCTCATTATCAAGATGGGTCCCCAACAGACAGATAATTCCAAGAGGGCATATGAGACCCAGAACGTCAGGAATTCGCCAAAAGCCTAAGAGAATAAATTTTCTAGTTACTTTATCATGTTAGACATGCTCTTAGGCTGCCTTGCTTCTGTTATCCTAAGTCGAGGATAATCGACAAACCACCCTCCACCAGTTTCCTTTGTTGTAACTACCCGACTTTTGTATCTGCAGCTTGCTTTCAGGATATGTTAAAGGCACAAACAAGGAAACAGAAATACGGCATTCCCTTATGGACATATCTCATGGGTATGATGAGCCACCGCGCCCGCGTGCATAGCACCCAGAGTGAAGCGCAGGGACCTCAGAAATGATAGCCCAGGCTCAGAAGAAGGCCTCTGGAAGCGCAAGAGACGAAATTAGTTCGTTGATCTATTGTGCTTAGGCAAGCCTCTTGGGCTATTTATTTCTGTCACTCTAACCGTTAGGGGCCAAGTTTTCTGAGACTGCCTGGATAGATGCATTTGTCGACTGAGACGGTATAGTTATCGCGAGTGTAACACAACCGACAGCTAGGCAGACCAAATTATCTAAAAACTTGTTCAAACAATCGTCGTGACTCATTATAGCAAATAGACGGACATCGCCGACAGAAGATGATGGAACACCGTTCTCAGGTATAAAGCCCCCCGCCCCTTCCATCTTTCAACTCAACATCATCCCACTGCACTCCCCTTCAGAACTCTTTTATATATTATCATCCTCCAGTGTAATATTTACATTGGTATAGACAAATAGCACGGTAAGCTCAACCTGTCAATCACTTCCGAGTTTCCTCCAAGCGCAAGCTGACAGCTGCAGAACATCTTGTTTAACCCAGTCTTTCATCAACTTGATCATCTTTCTTGCTGCGAAGTCTTCATTCATTCCCTCGAAACTCTCGGCTAGCCTCATAGACCAAGGAACATCCTCGATACTCTATCTGCCCTCGACCGACTCAACTGCAAATCTCCTGGTCGAGCGCTCTTGCAAACGGTCCCTGAGCCTGAGCCTGACTCTAACTCCGAGTCTGAGAAACCAGCCAAGTCCAAGGCTAAGAAAACTTCCACCAAACCACCAACGCCTGAGCAGATTGACGGGCGACTTCTCGCATTCGAGGTCACCCAAGAAGTCCTGGTACTATCCAGTGCCATGGCACCGACCACCCCTAAGGACTGACTCAGTTCCACGAGGTATGTTCATGTTACATCTCTGCAACATCTTTCTGACTTTCAAGACAACTAGCTGCATGTAGCCTTGGAGTCCACGCTTGGTAAGTTCCAACATTCAGCTCAGTGACTCGGACCGCTAACTGATCATATCTACCAAGTCCAGTGTCCACATTGAGTGTCCTGCACTGCCATACCTTACCATTACCTACCACCGGATTCGTCCCATCCGAAGCCAGCGTTTTGAATAACCGAATTCCATCCGACAGCATCCACGTCACTACGCGGCAGCTCGATATTCTCCAGTACAGCGAAGGACGCTCGTTCTGCGTACGCTATCGCCCATCAATACGCCAACATATCGAAAATTGCCTTTTGACTGGGTATATGCTGTCTAAATTATGGAGGCCGCCTGGTAGTGGTCGCGGTGCAGTTGTTAGCATGTCTGGCAAGAGTGGTGGACTCGACAACACATTTGAACAGGGTGCCATGGAATAACCCAAGGTTGGCCAAGACGATCAACAAAGGATCACCAATCGGTCAAGTCTAGGAATCGATCTGGATGGTGAGTCAATTGTCAGAAGTTACTCAGACCACTAACCTATGGCAGTCACTCCAGCACCAGATACACCTAGTCCCCAATTTCGAGATGCCCGACTCCGACTGTCGGACTATGTAAGCTACCTATGCTCAACTAGTAGCAAAACTTACTGAACAACGGGAGCAGTCTATACCGCATGCCTCACTCTACCTTTCTCTGGTATCAGACTGGACAAAGTTCATAGTCTGAAATACAAGACCTCATGCCATTCTAAGATACCAGTATTCGTATATAAACTAGAAGAGGTAAGTTTTGTGCCAAATACATATCCCGCCGCTAATAAACTCATCCGCGGACAGATAGAAGGAGTGGCGATATATCCACCCGCGTGCTTGGGAGTTGCACCATTCTTGTCACCCTCGTTGAGCTGACGCAGGAGGTCAATCAGTGAGTTTGAGATAACTAAATAGCCAAGCCACTGACCACTTCTAGTACCCAAGACAGTCGATGCCAACCTGCTTTGTCATACACCATCGACACTCCCTCACACTCCAATCCAGCGCAATGGCACATCAACCACTCCGTTCTGTGACAGCCATTTTATGCTGTCGAGCCACGACGATGACGCGAGTCCAAGTCGTTGGTAGTCACAGCGGTCCATACAAAGGTACCCGATTCGCCCCGAGTCCATTCAACTTATGGTACACCTACTAACTTGAAGCTAGACCAATGGACAACATCCCTCATCGATACGTTCCTCCACCAGCACCATTACTACCTTGGCAAGACCTGTGCTATGGGGTATTCGAAGACCACTGTATGGTTGGGAGACAAGCTTACATGACGATGGTGACGGGGTCAATTGAGTTGGTATGTATTATCCGTGATACTTCTGACCTTCGCATTGACATGGTGAGATCATTTTACGGCAGATGAAGTACTATCTATATGATAACCTCATAACATTTGCGAAACACGATGGCGTCTAAGGGTAAGGCGCAGGAAAACGACACACACGACCGTCCTAGCTTGGCACTCGTGTGAAGCTCCCCGACCACCCGATCGTGTCGCCAAGCTACATATTGTTCGGCAGTCCTGGTCACTCCAGTCTCGCCTTAAACCTCAAACATGCGCTTTAAGCACGAGCAATTCATGTCAAAGGGCTATCCCAACATTGTTGCTTGACATGTTTCCCAATGGCCATGCAACAAAGGAGTTGGTGTTTGTCGTCTTTTTACGACGCACTCCTGCCAAAGGGGAGGTTATCCCGGATGGTCAAGACATACTCATCTCGACTCACTCTAATGCATTCCGTTCCGGCCGCGTTGACAACATTCCCCGACGTGTTATCGAATCCCTTGCCGTACTTCAGAGGCCAAGTGTACCACTCAAGATCATGGAAGGGACTGATGAGGAGCTCGCCATACCGGAATACATTTGGCACAGAGGATGGGCCAACCTGTCACGATTTGTTAAGTCACACGACTGTTCACCGACGGTCCCCTCGGCGATCTACTGGAACCTCCAGCCGTTCGTGAGGGAGAATCACATTCGATGCAGAGGGGAAGCAGCTCATTGCTGGCGAAGCCGACAATACAGGATCAGAGTTATAGTAGAGGAACTGGCAGGTGGTAACTGGTTATCAGCATCGAGACAGCGGAAGTGGACGCGTTGAGGACTATCGAGATGAATGCGCCATGCATATGGGCTTCAGCTCGACGCTCGCATCTTTAATGTTTCTTTGGGACATGTGAGTTTACCACGGCTTAGTCAATCGGTTGATATAACTAACCAGGCTTTTAGAAAGACATTAGCTATAAATGAACAAGATGTCCGACCCATACGAGCCCTTCGATCTTCTTGATAGCCAGCGACAGCGATTCATTGAGACGTATCTTGGCTACGATGTCAAATGGGACAAAGCGAGCCGTGCAATCGGCAACACCTTTTTTTGAATACGCTGTCGACAACGATACGTGGCGAGAATACATTAAGGAATTGGATCTGAAGGACCCCAAGTTCTTGGCCATTGCCACGGCCACATACATGGCCAACGATACTGCCGAAGTGAGGCCTATCCCCCCAGCATAGTCCTCAGGTCATTCGATCAGCCACGTACTGGAAAAAGGTATGGCTTATGATGCGATGAATTTTTGTGTATGCTGCAGGGTAACCCACCGCGCCTCATTCCATCGGTGATGAGAGCGAGACTTCTCTATGAAGTGACGCCCTTGGGCTGAGTCTCGAAACAAGCTTCTACATGACGAACCTGTGAGGGACAAATGGAACTACCTTGGGGGTAGTATCTGCCAGTTAACACACCATTGATGGTCACCGGTCCGAAAACACAGCCTCTAGCGGAGGTATGCAATATCAGTAATGAAAAGGCATTGTCGCGTCAAAGTGTGGGGGTGTGATTAGGCGGAACGTTTGCGTTCAGGGTAGATATTGTATATGTTGAATATACACACCCGAACCCCGGCGATCTCTAAGGCGGCATCTCGCGCAAGTACAAGGCCTATCGAGATATCAAGGACCTGGAGGCGCAAGCCAAGAGGTCCTTTGAGGCCACCTAGGGAGGAGTCAAGGTGGAGCGCGACGCATGAATACCACGATCGCATCGATGCCGTCGCCGACCGGGCCACTCTCTCACGCGCTCAAAGAAAAATAAAGCCCACAAATTTTTGTATTTTTTACGCTTTTTGCCCACAAAGATCACAATGGGATCGGGCAAAAAATCCCAACAGCGCGGGCGTAGTGGTCGCCCACGTCTAACTGAACAACGGTTAGACGATGAGGATTATGAGCATGGCGTGGCCCAAGCCGAGCGTGAGCTCGAGGAGAAGAAGCGAGAGGCTGCGGAGAAGCAGCGTGAACACGCAGCTGCAGAGCGAAATCTTCAGCAGCTTCGAGGTGAGGACAATAGTTCTCAGCGCGACCGAAGCAGCTTGGCGCGGCCAGCTGGCGGTAACAACCGTGGCTGTGGTGCTAATCACAATGGCACAAAAACTCGAAGGCCGCCTGTTGTCAGTCGTTCTAGTAACGCTGGCAAGAGTGGAAGAAGCTCTTTCGGCGGTGTTATCAAGCTCAAGTCGGGCTTGCTTCGGATTCCCGAGACTGAGAAGCGCGGGTACGTCAATGCCCAAGGCTTGACGACCACCCGAGTTGTGAACACCTCCCTTGAATGTGGAAACAATTCTCGTTTTGTCACACCCACTGTCACCGGTGGCGTGATGGGAGTGGCCAGAAGCGTCGAAGACTTGGCCGAAACGGCCGCCTGGATCTTCCAGAATGGCTCCAGCGCTGTGCATATCCGCATGGAGCCTATGGCAGATGAGCATGGGCCCCGTCACCAAGCTTCCATGTTGAAGCGGGTGACAGCTTCTTCTGGTCGGGCTCCTCGCAAGGCCATTGAGAGGCCAGTGGAGGTACTGTCCACAGAACGAGGGATACGCTAGAGCCAGTGTGCCAGTACCAGCCATTCTCTGAAGGACTGGCTTTCGGCCCCTTCAGGGTTCATTCGCGGTTGCATTTTCTGCAGCGTCATCGGTCACCTCGTTGACACATGCGTGACCTTCGAGAAGATGTTGCCAGAGGAGAAGGTTGAATTCCTTGTTCGCCAACGAGCCTGGCGACCGGCCCTGGAGGCCGCCAGACCATGGTGGGATTACCTGAAGGAGCACATATTGGCAGCGAAAGACAAAGCCAATGTTGCTCCAGGATTCCCTTGGTCTGCTGACTTTGCCAAGGAGAAGTGCAGAGAACGTGAGGGCATTGCTCTCAAAAGTCTTCAGACCAAGTGGGACAGGTTCCACGACGAGGATGACCTCCCTGAGGATCCTGTGCATAAGTCCAAGGAGGATGTTGCTCGCCAAAATTGGGATGGCCAAATCTGGCCCGCCAATCCAGCCCCTGCCCACGATTCGTATGAGGATATGTCCGAACCAACCAGCCGCTTATAGAGCATCCTAATGGGACCGCAGCTCCGGCACCTGGCCTCGTCCATAATGCAATGGACGTGGAAGAGGATCAGGTGCACTACAGAGTAAAGCCTACACTTTACTCTATGTCTCACCATCATAGATGCGCTGCCACAAAGGCCTCAAGCGGGCTTTCTGTGTTGGCCTTTGTTAAAGGCAACACTGAGTGGTATGTCTGGTTATACCATGGCATCGTAAGCTTGTTTGGCTTATGATCCCGTAAATAATGGCCTCAACAAGGCGAGTACGTCGTCAGTAGCCAGGCACCGTTGGGGTGGTTTCGGCAAGCTGTAAGTTGTATTGACTCTATTGGTGTATATATGCTAACAATTCTGAATCCAGTATCACTTCGACCGAAACCCGCTCCTTGGCTGTACGACTGCCAATTTGGGACAAAGTCATCGATGACCGACTAAACCCTTGCGTTCCGAGTGTATTGGAGGAGCCTGATGTCGCGGCCAACCGTCGCTGAATAGAGCAAAGACGAAGGGAATTGGGGCAGGCAATTGGTTGTTTGTGCATTGGAACTTTCGCGTTAGAGGAATCAATGGCACATTTCTTCCACTTTAAATCGTGATATGATCCTATTAAATGCTTGTGACATGTTAAACGATGAGCGTAACTGCCCAGTAACACTGAGTGTTGTGTATCAAGGTCAATTAATGCGTTTATAACGGCGACGGCTCATATGGCTCTATCGTATTCGAAATTCTTGCCAGAACAGAATCTCCTTTTTTAATCGTCCGATGGAGTCCAGTTTGACCGTTGTATGACTTGCATATTGTCTATTGTCGTTATTCAATGTATTCTTATCGCCTAGAGGGCTGTTGCCGCTCGATGAACGTTTGATGTGTTCTTAACATCTAGAGGCAGGGGCTGCCACCGTTGAAGACCTCCGGACGATTGTTGACCGCTTTTCGTTGAAAAATTCAATACTTCAGCTCACTCAGTGTTACCGGGTGGTTACGCTCAACGATGATCTTGTCACAAGCATCCGAGAGTACCATAACAATGTCGTGATAAGTGCAAGAGATGTGTAACTGATCCCAAATTCCATTCATATGACGCGAAAGTTGAAATGTACTGATGATTCCCACAAAAGCCAATTCTCTCTGCCCACATCTTCCAATATCGGATCGGTTGTCAGTGGCTCTGAGCCCCAATTCGGACGGCCGGGGAACGGGTTTTGGTCGAAAAGATACTTGATTCAGAACTGTTAGTATATATACACTACTAAAAGGAATAAAACTTATAGCTTGCCGAAAACTCGCCTATAACGGTGCTGAAGACGTACTGGTCTCGTCGGAATTCTCGACATCCTGCTTCTTTGCAAACATGTACTCCTTCAGGTATCCAAGGCCGGTCGTCGGGCCCGTTGATCGACAAGGAAGTCAACATTCTCCTTTGGCGATATTTTGATGAAGTTCGGCCTCCACAATCCTGCGCATCCGAGCCCTGCGATCCTCCTTGACGGCTCTAGGTAGTAAGACGGATCGTCAACGCCTGTAGCTGAGCGCCGACCTTGGCCAAGTTTTCGGGATTGTTGGTCTGTCCGCTCGTTCTCATATTGCTAGTGCCGATTGAAAACGAGGAAATGAGTGGCGGTGGCGACTGGTGACGACTGGCGATGATGATGCTGAAGGGAATTTGGAAGGATATTCTGAAGGTGGGCTTGAAATGAAGAGTCGGGGCTCGAGGCCGCCAACCGTCACCGGCTACCAGCTGAACCCTCACACCTCGAAGTGCTTGACCCGTATCGCGAGTCACTAGGAAACGGAAAAACTAAAAACAATTCCAGATGTAATCGTTTCGCATTTTCAGCCTCATCAACCTGATCTTGAACTCTCACCACCCTTCCTCCCAACATCGCAGCTTACTCTCTACAGACTCAACCATAACCAAAGGTTTTAAGCTACCGTCGCATCATGTCATTCTTACAGGATGAGACCGGCGCCTTTGGCAGGTTCATGCAGAACTTTAGAGAGTTGCGTCCAGCGAGCGAAGGGAGGCCGAGCGCCCAATTTGGGCACGTAACGATACCTCAATATCGTTATCCAGGAAAGAGCATAATGGACTTGGTCTACCAATCCTTTCCTGCGGACCACCAGGTCACATACTTCTTAGTTGGTGGTGATGAACCAATCTCGCCAACGGAAGGGGGTCAGCCTCCCATCGAGATGACCTGGGCCAAATTCTCCGTTCGCCTCCGACGCAATCGAGATGTAGGGGCCTCCATCTGGAGGCCGGCGATGGGGGACGAGGCCTGTCGGGAACATGAGGTACTGCCACGAGACGCTGTGTTCCTTTTGCACCTGCATCCCGATGCTTCCGCCCAATGCGCTCTGGCATTGTCAATGCTCGTTAATTGGGCCATATCGGTGTCGACACAAGAGATGGATTCCAAGATCCGCGTTCTCACCTTGTCGGCTCAAAGGGAAAACATGTTCCTCCAACGTCTGTTGGAACCTATCGGCGATGTATCCGTACACGAAGTTGACATCTCACGTGTATGGAGTCAGGAAGGGCCGTTGGAACGCGCCATCTTGTCTAGGGCTCCGTCACCCGAGAAGATCGCTCAACTGTTGGCTGAGGTCATCGACGTAGATGAGAAACCCTCGCGCCTGATTCTTTCGTTCGATGAGTCCCTTTGGGAACACATGGACGAACTGTTCGATGCCGAGAGAAGCAACGTTGAATTCGAATTCGTCAGACCCGATGACTATAGAAGACTGGAGTCAGTTGCCAATTTGGCCAAGCCCGGTCTAACAATCATCATGACAGTCTTCGGTCAGGTCCCTGTAAGACCCATGTCCATACAGGGCTTCGACGAGATCCATGTTGTTTTCGGATACATGGATAGAATGACTACTGCCTGGGAATGTAAGAGTGGCCAAGTGTTCACATATGAACACCCAACATCCTCGCAACATCGAATGATACAGCAGTGGTGGGCTCACCAGTTTGAAGATGCGTCAGTCACAGTCTACTCTGGTCGAACTCCCCCTCAAGACTTTGTCAAACAGGGTGGCCAGGCTGTTCGTCTTGTCGAAGGTGCGCAACTTGGCGCTTTTGTCGCCTGCGCAATTGATCTAGGTCAAATTGGCATGAGGACTGATCACATCATTGGCTGTTTTGTCCGAGACCCTTTTGTGGTCAAAGGTATGAAAGATTCTCTGATTGCACAAGGCCTCATATCGACTAACCGTCTTGCGTTGTCCGATCTTGCAGCACTAGTGTTTCGGTATCTTCTATCTTTTTTCGGATACGACTATCGTCTAGCCATGTTTGTGGCTCTTGACTCACATCACGTCGTCCGTCGAACCAAGATACAATTTGCCGCCACGGTTTATAGTGACTCTGCTTGTTCATTATGCCAGCCCGTGAGTGTCAGGAGTGAAGCCGCCGATACTGTGTTCAGATCATGTTTCGGTTTTGGCAGAGGTCTTGCCAAAAGTGGTAGCACTTGGGTAGACCTTGGGCTCGTCAAGTATCTCCATGACCGAAAGGCCCGCCGCCCGTCCACGGTAGATGCCCTCGATGGCATCGTGGACATCAGGGAAGAAGTTGCTGATGGAATTCAACTGACGTCCAACAGAATATTGAAAATGATTAATATTTTGACGAGCTCCGAAGCACCTGAACCTCTGGTTGACACAGGAGTATCCAGCGAAACTCGCGACTTGGCTGAGGATGAGAAGAGACAGCTGCATCAGCATCTCTTCCAAGCTTATATGCATCAACTTACTCGAGGCCGTAAGTCTCTGGATGGCGATCCTATGTTCACGCTGTATGAAACAACGTCCCGTTGCAAGTTCCCTGATGATGACGAACATGTAGCTACGCTACTCGATCTTAGTTCTTTGATCGAAGAAGCGGGTAATAAGCATGTGTTTGGCATCTCGCATTACATGAAACGACTTCCTTCCGGCGACATCCAGATGGAAGATTGGGTGATGATTCCTTCGGATATTGTCGCCTGCTGGGAAGTCGAGAAAGTGCAGAACTATTTCTTGCAAAGTCCATAGTGGAAGGTATCGGGAGATACGGACGGTAGATAGTAAATGGGAATACACATGGAACTTTCAAAATAACTTGTTTTATGATGTTTGATTGTGAAATCCTGAGTTTATTAATGGTGAGCCTCTGTACCTTCTCTTTCTGTGAATGCCTTCCCCTTCTGCGTACACCGCTCCTTGTGTATGCCTTCTGTCTTTGTAAGTCGCTGAACAGTTTGGCCCTTAGTATGTCAGTCTTGTTAGAGATGCAGTGCCTACATAAAGTTATTTATGCGCTGTTGCAGTGGAATGGAGGCAGATTAAAATACGGGGAATTGGTTGTTTATATATTGGAACCTTCATATTAAAGGAGTTAATTGCACACTGCTTGTAGTTCAAATCATCGATATAGTCCTATCAGATGCTTGTGATATGTTAAACGCTGAACGGCCTGGTAGCAATGAGTAAGCCAACAGGAATAGGAGGAGCAGGAGCAGCAGAAGCAACAGCAGAGTCAAAACTAGCAGAAAACCTCTTACTACCACGACGGGGGAACTAAAACACGCTTTCGGAGGCCTGGTTATTCTGTGCGGCATCAATGCCTCGCATCCTATCGTTGAACACCGTCCTCTTCGCAAAGATGTAGAATATCTTGTCAGTAGTTAGTCTGCGAGCACGGTGTTTGGTATATGTCATGTTTGTGCGTTGAGAAAATTGGCTGCAAACTGCAGCTGGAATTCGCTCCTCAACCTGCCTGGCTTGACGGCTGGTTGCCGGCCCATTGCAGTGACAGCGCAGCTCTGAATCATTTTACAAGCTTGTTCATACCCACCACTTCAGTATAAGGCCGACTTTTTAATTCACTTCCAGCTGCATCTGAATTCTTCTTCTACAACTTCACAATCATCTATTCCACCGCACAAGATGGCTTCCACAACACCTATTCGCGACGCCGAAACTATCAACTACCTCGAACAAAATGACCGACGTCAATACATGATGGAGGTCCTGAAAGCAAACAACGTCTTCGACTTCGACTGGCTCGCCGAATGTTACAAGGTGGAAGTGAAGGAGCTGTGTGAGCTTCTCAATGATTGCGATCATCTCGACGCCGGCCGTGTATGGTTCGAATGGGAGCTTGATTGGAAAGTCTGGGAACGTTACTGTAAGCGACAAACTGATCGGTAGCGTGACACAACTAATGTGATTTATAGTTGGGAGAAAGAGGCCGTTTGAGTGTGATATCGAATGGCCTTGGTCCGATGTTGCGGATCCGCCGGATTTTCCAGAAGGTTACAGCAAGGAGATCTCTGCTACATACGGAGATTGGAGGATTCAAAATGGATTGGAGATTTCGGAGGCGGTGCCAGACTCGATGCCTGTCGTAGGACTTTTCTACTAGCTTAACGACGCCTTAGAGTTAAGTCGAGCACAGCAGGAACAGGAACAGCTCAACCTTGAACACTCTCGACCGATATAAAGGTCACTATTACAAATCTTTTGCCTCACTCCATGTGCAGACCCGAAATGTATCTAAATCTTGCACCGCGAAGCTACCTCATAAGAACCAGGCGACCGTTGTCTGACTCGCATGTTGAACAGTTTGACCCCGAATATGTTAGTCTTGATGAAGATACAGTGCCTACATAAGTTATTTATGCGCCATTGAATTGGAATGGGAGAAGATTGAAGTATCAATGCTTGGGATAAAGCTTGTGAATATGATGTAAATGGTCCATGAGATATCAAGTCACTGCAAATACTTGCTCTCCAGGCTTCAAATGACTGCAAACTGCCCGAACCCAGTGATTAAGCTGATTTTCACGATTAAGCAGCAGTAGCCATTTTCATTTGAATTTTTTCTTAACTCGCCCTGCCCCTCTTCTTTCTTTCTTCCAGAACCTCTTCATTCTCTCAGCCCTTACTTTCTTTGCCTCGCAATCCATCTGCGCATGTAAGTACTGGCTGACAGCTCCGCAGTTGATATAGCTAACATGTCTGTGCAGGCAGACATTTTATTCGATATTGCAAATATACAACGTCTGCCCCGAACAACGATTTCCCACTAGCCGATACCGTCAGCCGACGTCGTTTCATCGAGCAGTTCTTTGAGTTCCATGGTCAATGGAACCCCACGCGATGGACTCTGCTGAGGTCGAGGTATGCGCCTCGGCATACGGAAGAGGGCATCGTGCCGTAAACGATCTCTTTTTCAAGTATATCGTCGATTTCATAACGTGGGAAGACTACACCAAGGCTGTGGGCCTAACCACGCGTGAGTACCGCTGACCATGGTCGTCGGCTATACCTCCGGGCCCTGCCGATTTGACAGATGGTATCTCGCAAAAGTACAAGGCCTATCGAGATATGAAGGACCTGGAGGCGCGAGCCAACAGGTTCTTTGAGGCCAACCAGGAAGGAGTCAAGCAGGACCCGTTTGATGGCATCAAATTGGAGGATGACGCATGAGTCCCAAGATCGCATCGCCCCGACCGAGCCAGTTGATGGTACCTAATATGTATTTTCAATACAACTGAAATGGGCTCTCAAATTTGACCAAAGTAAGTGACTTCTGTGATGTATAATGTTTCTCTTTTGCCGCCATGGCCATACCTTTCATTTGTCCCGACATTATCTAGCCAATGGGTGAATGGGTCTACTGTATCTAGCTGGCCTCGTGTTTGGAGGCAAAGCGAGAAGGTGTCCTCATTACAATATTCCAAGTCGAAACAATTCGTATTCGGTTTCGCCTAACATAAACACTGTATTTCTTGCAAAGTCCATAATGGAAGAAAGTATCAGGACGTACGGGCGGTAGAAGTGGGATGGTCTGCCAGGAAAATGAACTTGTTCTATGATGCTGGATTGTGAAATTGTGAGTGCATTAATGGTGAAGCTCTGTGCCTTCTCTTTCTGTGAGTGTCTTGTCTGAGTTTGCACCTTCTCCTTCCACGCATACCAAAACCTCATGTGTGCCTTCTCTCTTCGTAAGTCGTTCCATACACAGACTGCTTTCCTAATTCTTCAGTCAGAATGAAACTTGGACATCGTCCATCATCAATCTTTCCAGCTTTCCAGCTTTCAATCTTCCATACTCCATTAGGTACCACCGCCAAAGTGTTAGAAGCCAGAGGCAAGCCCAACACCTCTCTCGCCCTAGCTTCGATCTCTTCCCACAACATTTCCTGGTCTTGGCAACTTTACAGACGTCGGTCGGATCAGCAACTTCATTACTCTCATGCGTCAAGTTCCCGTGGCATTATCAATCAGATTTAGTTGCAGTTCTTGCTTGGCATGCATGATGCTCGCCTCACTTTTTTGCCTGACCAATCAATTCTGGTGTGTAATCAGGCTATCTCACGAGCTTATTCTTACATAGGTGCGCTGATGACATCTTCCCCCAATCTCATCCAACTTCACTTTTTCGACCACCAAGTTGTCCGGAGAAAAGATCATGTTTGTGCCAGAAGACTATACAGTTGGATGGGTCTGCGCCCTTCCACTGGAGATGGCTGCTGCCAGAGGCATGCTTGACGACATTCACCCGGGTCTCTCTCAGAAAGACCCCGATGATTCGAATAGTTACATCTTAGGCGAAATCCATGGCCATAATATCGTCATCGCCTGCCTACCTGCTGGTATTTACGGAACTACTCCTGCAGCTACTGTCGCGAACAACTTGCTGCGAACGTTCAAATCAATCAGATTCGGCCTGTTAGTAGGAATCGGAGGAGGCGCCCCGTCACCAGAGCATGATATCCGACTGGGCGATGTGGTGATTAGTGAACCATTCAAGACACTAGGGGGAATTGTCCAACATGACCGAGGCAAAATCCTACCACAAGGAGGCTTTGAACGAACAGGCTCTCATGCTGCGCCCCCTACTCTTTTACTATCCGCATTGTCCTGCTTAAAGGCTATTCATATGTCAACGGATAGCCAAGTTCCGAAATTCTTGGCTCAACTTGTTGAAAAAATCCCGAAAAGGATGAAAGCCAAGTTCAAGCATCAGGGCGCCTCAAATGATCGACTATATCAGGCAGACTATGACCATGTCGATCCGGAAAACCCAAAAGGTGATAGATGCGATACAAAAAAGATTGTCAGTCGAGAAGACCGAGATGATGACGAGCCTTTCTTCCACTACGGAACTATAGCTTCCGGAAATCAAGTGATTAAGGACGGTAGGACACGGCAAAGTCTGAGTCGAGAATACGGGGCATTGTGCTTTGAAATGGAGGCCGCAGGTCTCTACGATTTCCCGTGTCTGGTCATTCGTGGCATCTGCGATTACGCGGACTCCCATAAGAATAATATTTGGCAAGAATACGCTGCAGCAACGGCAGCGGCCTTCGCAAAGGAACTTCTGCTCTATGTAGCACCAGAACAGGTTGTGAAGGAGAGGAAGCTCATTAAGGAGCTCATTTCAAGTGAGTGAAATCTTCCACCGATACCTGTCAATACAGACGATTAATTTCACTACGAGATATTCACCTAAATTTTTAGCTAGAGCTTTGTTAATGTGAGATAGCTGTCAAAAAAAGCCACGAAACGTCAAAACAAAATCTTGCCGAACAAAAGTCCATCAAGTCGGTGCCGCCTTATACTAAGGTCTTGTCTGTGTTGAGATCCACATACTGACAACAGATAGATCCATACTGGAGAGTCAACCACTTGATCTCTCAATAGTCCACAAAGCCCGCTATGACAGTGAAGACGTCAAGAGCAGCCCGAGGTGTGAGCCTGGCACACGAGTTCGTGTACTGGAAATAATAGAGCAATGGGCGAATCATGACTCAGCCCAGCCACTGTTCTGGCTCGTTAGCCCTGCAGGTGTTGGAAAGTCCACCATCGCCAGAAGTGCCATTGATATCTTGGACACGGACAAGCACTCGGTTACTGGATACTTCTTTAAACGAGGTGAACAGGATCGTAATGACACCAACAGAATATTTTCTACGATTGCAATGCAAATTGCTGATAGCGTTTTCCTATTCCGGGAAAGTCTTCGAAAATCACTAGAAGGTCTGGGAAAAGATGCAGTGGAAAGGTACAATCTCGAAAAACAGTTCAAGAAACTCTTGTGGCAGCCGTTGGAAGCCTTGCAACTCGAGACAAAGAGTCAACTGAGCCTGATCATCATCATAGACGCCCTTGACGAGTGCGAGCGACCCGAACACCTGCAACGAGTGTTGCAATTATTGTTAAACTTTTGCACAACTTCCATGGTTCGTACCCGTGTTTTGATTACGAGCAGGCCGGCCCCCGATATCATTGAGGCCTTTGAGCCTCATACGAAAACCAAAGCGGTTCGAACTCTCCAGCTTCATCGAGAGTACTCTGAAGAGACAAAGACAGACATTAGGAACTTTCTTGAGACGAGTTTTAGAGATATTAAAAGCAAAAGGAGCGTGCAGAGACAATTATGGCCAACTGAAGAGCAATTGGATCAACTTGTTCAACTTTCCACAACACCTGAGCCCTTATTCATTTATGCTACGACTGTTTGTCGTTTTGTATCTGACAAGAAGCATTCTCCCATTGGACAACTCAAAATCTGGTTGGACCAGGGAGGGAAATCTCAGCTTGAGCAGATATACAGTCCCATTCTTGATCAAGCATTCTCCGATTTCAATCAACAGGACCTCCATCAGAAACTACAGTTTCTAGCTTCCGTTGCACTCCTCGCGAGACCCCTTTCGGCAAAATGCATTGCTAGTATCCTGAAGATTGATCTCGACGATATTAGCTGGTGGATTCCACGGTTATATGCCGTTTTACATTTGCCGTCTAACATGGAAAGACCTATTGAGCTACTTCATAAATCATTCAGCGATTTCCTAATCAGTGAATCTGACTCAAACAAATATCGGATAGATACAGCTGAAATGCATTTTCAACTTGCAGAGAAATGCATCCAGTTGATGAAAAACGAGCTCAAGCAAGACATATGCAATCTTCAGAATCCAGGTATAACCAGGACATCTCTTGATGAGGACATAGTTGGTCGATTCATCCCCAATGATGTCCAGTACGCTTGTGTCTACTGGTTCTACCATTTGAAATGCAGCGGAATGCCATTCAATATCTTTACATACGACTTCCTCTACGACCATTTACTACATTGGATAGAGGTCTTGATACTATTAGGACAGCTCGCTGAGGGGGTCGCTATCTTAGGCAATCTCTTAGAGACTAGCAAGGTTCGTCACTTCTACTTCCATTGCTTCTTTAGCTTACTGTTTCAGTCACTCGATGCCGTGGACAGGGAGTTTGTTCATTTTTTGAAGGATACGAATCGAGTTATATCTTTCTTCGGATTCATGATCAACAGTCATCCTCTCCAAATCTACTCTTCCTTGCTGTTCTTTTCTCCTGCCGCAAGCAAAGTACGTCACCTGTTTTGGCATCAACGCATACCTATGAGCGGCAATATTCAAGGTATAGAGACTGACTGGAATGCTCGTGTGCGATTCTTTGAGAATTCTTGGGGAGAAACCAAACACATGGTTTTCTCGCCGAAAGGCCATCTTTTGGCCGTTGCAATGCAAAACGGGGATACAAATGAACAGAGGGTTGAACTTCGCAACACCATCACAGGTATCAGTATGCATATCCACGAAACCTCTGACGATCCTATTAGAGCATTGAATTTCTCTAATAATGGTAATCTACTTGCGATAGCGCACTGCCGCGGGAATATACGGATCTTGACCGTGAAGACAGGCCAAGTGGAGCTGATATCTACCAGTCAAGACAACAGCATCAAAGCAGTCGGCTTTTTGCCCGGTAGCCACCTTGTGGCTTCGTTATCTGACGACGGGAGGATACGGTGTTGGGAAAGGCTGAGAGGCACATACCAAGAGAGACATTGCTTGTTCGATGCTCTTGTTGAAGCTTTAAATCCTGTGAGACAGATCTTCGACGCTACTTTCTCGCCCCGTATGAAGTTTCTGGCATTGCGGGAATCCTGGCACGATATTAAAGTCTATGATGTGGAGATCGGGGCGGAAGTGGTAATACCTCCTTACTATGCTTTTCCTTGGTGCTTTGCATTCTCGGCAGACGATCGTTTTCTAGCTGTAGCGTATGACTACGAGCTTCTAATTTGGGATCTTATGGAAGGCTCAGAGAAGTTACGTATTCGTTCCCCGGATACTTCACTAGTTGTTGCTCTCTCGCCTAACGGTAGACTCTTAGCATCAAGAGGAGTGGATGATACCCGTTTATGGGATCTGAAAACTGGCACTTGCAAGGCTACATTTACGGAAGGTTTTAGGAAGAATCACAGTACTAGAACCCTGTCGTTTTCTCCAGACAGTCAGCTTTTGGCGGACCCTGAACAACTCTGGGATGTGACGCTTGAACAACAAAACGATCTTTCCGATCGTGATAGCGTTGACACCGTAGCAATTACTTGGTCAGCCGACGGAAAGCTTGTAGCATCTGCTTCTGAGAATAAAACAATCCAGATTTGGGACGCAGCAACAGGGACTCGACAACGGGTTTTGCTAAGCCACAAAAGCCACACAGGATTTGTTGATCTTTTGATCTCACCCAACGGACAGTGCTTAGCCTCCGCGACAAGTGATGACACTTTGGAAATCTGGAACATGAGCTCTGGTGCATTACAGAAGACTATTGCGGACGAGTGGAGTTGTATTTTAGACGTGGCCTACTCAACAGATAGGCAGATCGCAGCATCAACATCCTCGTTGTCACATCGGGAGATTAATATTTGGGATACAGCAACAAGAAGACATCTACGCACGCTAAGTATCCCAAGGGATTTCATCATCCCCAGGACAGATAGATGGTGGATCATGGGCTCCATCATGACCCTTTCGCCGAACGGCAGCATCATAGCTGTGTCCACGACTGAACGTTCCGTTATATGTTGGGATACTGTCACTGGCAAAATGTTGATGGAAATCCCAGGCGACCATAGTAGTACCGACGTTGTCTTTTCGCCAGACAGCCAGCTTATTGCAGTACCTGTCGGTTGGGATGTCTCACTTTGGCGCGTCAATGAGGCTTTGTGTTTGTACAATTTAAGTACCGGAAGTTGTTCCTTGGTCTTCTCGTCCGACAGTAACCTTTTGATATCAGTTTCGAAAAATGTCAATGTCTGGGAAGTCAAAACTGGTGTCTCAAGACATACATTCGAGAGTAGTCACGAGTTCGGCTCGGATGCCCTCGCCATTTCAACAGATGATCAGTTGATCGCGACAGCATCGAGACACAATCCTATTGTCGAAGTTTGGAAGATTGATTCCAATTCTAAACAAGGTTTAACTTTGGGTCAAGATTTGATTCGAGATGAGAGAATCACATCGCTAATGTTCTCATCTGATTCCACTGTCCTGGCCGCAGCATTACCAACCAGTGGTATTTGGCTTTGGCACATTTCATCTGGCTCTCGAATAAGAACTATACCATGTCCGGCGAATTGTATCAGAAGTATCGATTTCTTATCTCATGTGATTGCTGTTACGGTGTCGGACTACATTTCTCCTCGATTCTTCAATGTCTGGGATGATATGGCTCCTCGCTTCCATACTCATCGCATCCCTAGCACCTGTCTTACTGAATCATTGGACGCAAGACTGAACCTCAGGCTGGCCGTTAATGGAGACTGGATTACAAAAGGCTCTGATAAGATACTCTGGATACCTCCGCAGTATAGGCGAGCGAGAGAGATCTCACCCTACTCTAGACGCTGGGTCAGTAACGGATCTGTGATATTTCTTGGTATCAAGTCGGGTTCTGTCGTTCGCTTTCAGAGTGGCTGATTGCATAAGCCACCTTTCAGAGCATTTGTGTAGTCTGACTCTTGGCCGATGAATAGTTGCGAGAAGCTGGCTGATCTCGCTGAGTCACAGGTAGTATAGTATCGGTCGGTGCGGCGGAGTATGTGATCGTCTGGCGAAGCATTAATTATTGATAAATAAACGTTTGAATGATGAAATGGGATGATAATGGCGATCCCTTTCCATTAGGTCGATGGATGTAGGCGTGGTCACCTGCTCGGGGCGTATTGAATAGCGGCGAGCCAGGTCTCTCCCTCTCCGTGGTGCTCCTGGACTAGCAGGAACTCCCTGAACTCTCAGCTTAATGAAATCGTCCTCGCTCTACCCTCGTCAGGGTGGTCTAACTGTCACTAATGAATTTAACGTAATTGGTGTCGGTAAAACGTCAATCGATTGAGACTTTGCTGTTATATTGTTAAAGCGGCACACGATTGCAGGCTTGTCGTCGTATCGGGCAAAGCGTTCATGGATCGGGGATAAGTCGACACGTCGGTATCGACAATCAATGCCTAGCCCGTGCCATCGGAAGATATGATAGATGGACAGCCTAACTCTGCGTCAGTTGCAAACGTTATAGCGGTTTCTGGCCTCAACCTACAAAAAATGCGTCCCCACAATCGGACGGTTTGAGTTTGGCTCGAGCCAGGTCCCCTTCGAGACTCCACTAACGTGTCGTTATGACTGGGTTCGTGAACGCTTATTCCCCAATTGGGACCACTTGTCTTCCACTATTGGCTGCTGTAGACATAGGCTAATTCGACGTGGGTGTAGAAGGGTAGGGAAATTGTCGAGTGGCTCCAGGTCGCTCACCCCCCTTCCATGAACGTATTACTCCTTGGTAAGGAAGTTCGGTCGGACGACAGGGTTTGAGGTATCACAGGACCGGCATCGATCGTGAATGTAACCACGTTTCTCTAGTTAGTCTTTCATGATAGTGACATGAATATTAAGGGATGCCTTACGTCGTCATTCTCGATCTGGTCAAGGCAATCGCGCGCGTCCACTTAATTCGGTACACGTTGTTTGATCGGCTTGTTATTACGGTTGATGAAGCGCCCGACAGCGGTAAAAACGCGCGGCATTGGCTCTAGCAAACTGTTCAGTAATGTTAGCTATGCGTGATTGAGAATCGTTTTATTCATCGCTGGATTGACATCAGGTGCGATCGTGCGCATTGCTCACCAGTTCCATGACCTTGCGCAAGAGAGCGGGTGCACCTTGAGATAGTCATGTGCTTGTGTCTGAGCTACTATACGCGATGGAGGTGCTGATTTCTGTTCTGTCGAAAGTTTGGATCGTAAAGTGTTTGTAACTTTGCTCAAAGTAAATGCGAAGAGAAGGTGGGATCAGGCCGGAGCCGGGGTATTGCCGGGAGCTGGAGTATCACGGGAAGCTGAAGTATCACCGAAAGCTAGATTGATGAAGGATAAGCCAACAAAACAGAGCTGTCTGGAGAAACCATTTATTAGGTACACAGTAATGAATTATAACAAAAATTCCTACATCACAGGTCGTAGCGCTTTCGTCCACCCGACCACATGACAACCCTTTCCAGGCCGCCACGCTTCGCCCTCTGATTCGCACGACTGGGCAACGAGGTGATCTCGACCATATAACCGGTGGCGCGGGTGTTCTTTTGAACCTGGGACGCTATCACTGCTGCGCGACCAGCATTGTGAGAGAAGCCTACAGCACTTTCAGGCTTGTAGGCAACGGCGGGTCCAAAGCCGCCTCCAGGTACAAAGGCGGAGCGCATCACCTCTCTGCCCGTATCGCGATCACGGTAAGACGCAATCCCAATTGCCTCCACCATTCTGAGGGTCTAGTTGGAGGGTTTGCTGCTACCACCACGAGCAGAACCAACTCGTCCACGGCCACGGTTATCATGGCCTCTTTGAGGGGCGAGGCTACCCCTCCCAGAGCCAGAAGGGTTACCAGCATGAACATCCTGCCCTTGTTGGCCCTGACCTTGCTGGCCACCAAAGATCTGCCCCCCGAAGACACTAGGTTGACCGGAGCCACCAGATTGGCTTTCACCACCCTGAGACTGGCCCTGAATGCCAGCAGAACCACCACCAAAATTGGGATTTGGAAACCCGGGAGCCTGTTGACCAGGGAAGCCGGCCTGTTATCCAGGGAAGACCGGAGTAGCAGGAAACTGTTGCTGGCCAAATGCAACATTGCCAAAGCCCTGACCTCCTTGTAAGCCGGGTGCACCGAAAGTAGGCTGATCATGAGGTCCAGCGGCAGTATTGGTGCTTGAAGAGGCACTTGTAAACATACTAGCAGCAAAATTTAATCCGCCACGTCTACCACGGTTTCTATGTCCTCCTCGACCTCCTCGACCTCCTCTGCAACTTCCTCGTCCGCCCCCACGAGCTCGGGGAAACGCCTCAAGAACAGCAGCAGCTCCTCCACCATTCTCTCTGCCAGCACTGGGCCCAGAAACTGGAGTCAAGACCCGGACCTATTCGGGGCCATGTGCCTGGAGCGGCACTTGTAGAGGCGTTCTCTGTGAACCGCAGCGCCACGAAAGGACTGGTGGTATTTCCCGTGGGAGCGGCATCTCCTGTAGGAGCGGATGGGCACGGTGTAAGCTCGCCATGTTGTTTTGGGGCATCGTTGCCCTGTGTCATCTCAATATTCGGGAAAACATCCGGCCCGCTTCCAAGCATCGACAGTCAAGTTAGCCAAGTCTCAGTAGATGATGATAAATACGTACACCAGTCATGTCAGGCGCAAAGTTCTACCATGTACTAAAAGAATACGTGCCCGACATCGAGGATGTTCATGGAGTGCAGCTTCTTCGATGCTGTTTCTGCCGCTATCTTTTGGGTTTCGCTGTGCCAGTAAGGATTATAGCCACCCTTTGCTTTCAAAAAACAATGATATATTCGCGCCGATTAGTATCATCAATACGGCCAACGCGCTTGGGATAGGAAGGAAATGGAAACAAGGGGTCCATTGTGCGCGGTCAAAGTGTGAAGGTGTTGAAGATGATTACACTAGTGATGAGACGAAGAAAAAACGACAGTAGCGGGGCAAGGGTACCGTTATTGGCACTCAAGATACGACGTAATGCAAAGCCATCAACGGAAATACATGGATAGTAGAGACTTACAAGGAGTCGCATACTAGAAATAGTCACATGTAATACAGTCATACAAATCACATCGAGCTTACAAAGACATCGTTTAGACAGCAGTAAAGATTGTCATTCAACAAATAGCTGGTGCTTGATAGCTAGCGATTCATGACTCGTTTTATTCAGTCTCAGTAGTCTCTGCCTCGCCAGTGTCTTCGACCACAGCCTGTGTGGTCGGCTCACAATGCCCTATACCCAAATGGACAAGATCCCAGGGGTCGATGTTGCCTCTCTGTCTAGATGCAAAAAAGGGCTCCGAGACTTGGATATTTACGACTGTCGGTTTCTCAACACAGAGGACCTAGATGTCGTGATTGACAATATTGAGTTGTACATCAAAAGGTATAAAGTCCATCTCAAAATGAAACAGAGTTAAGGTCGAATACGGCCTTACACTGGAGGGGCTACAAAATGTCCAATGGACAGCCCAGCATACTGAGCTGCAGGAACTTCAGCAGAGGTTAAAGAATGACTTGAATGAACGCCAGGAAATATTGAAGTTCTGGCACTTGATTGAGAAAATTCAAAGCCAGCTTAGAGACCGAGGAGAGTTTACAGAGTTAATTTAGAAACAAATTAAATATACTACCAATTCTCTTTAGCAATCTCGCAGTAGAAAGTATCACTGTCCTTCTTTCTAGGGAATGCAATGAAACACTTGGGGTATGCGATGGGGTTGTCGTAGTTAAAGTCCTTCGCCGTAGGGATAGACGGCTTGCCACCGTTGCAGTCGTAGTTGTTGATGAGTGCAGCCTTGTAATCGTCGACGACCTTTTCCATCTCTTTGACCTGTGTCGGGCTCAAAACGCCGAACCGCTGTTTCGGTCCTCCCTGATATCTGTGGCTACTTACTCCGAAACACACGCAGCGCTGGAGATGGCGTGTTAGTTATGCACCATAAGTCGTAACCAAGAGATACATACCTTGTCGTACCAGTAGCATCCGGGCAGCTTGTTAGTGCAAACATCTTCATTCACCTCTTGTGTCTCTCCAACCGGATCAGAGGCTTGGGTTCGTATCTATCAAGTCATGAGAATGATGTCTATATTAGAGGGCGTAAAATATACCTTTTCGCATTCATCTCCGGGCTGTCATTGTCAGTAAAGCATTCGAGAACAGGATGCAGGTACTCACATTGCTTGCCATGACGACATAAGCCCCGTCAATTTTACCATTTCCATTCATAAGAGCTCTCGTCTTTGCGAATTCCATCTGCGAGAAACCGTCAGTTCAGCAGGTGCAAGCAAACATCAAGATCTTACCCATTTCTTGTGTGTAGCTTCGATATATGTCTTCATATTCTTTGTCACGTATGGTTCTGAAAGCCACTGGCCATGAGAAAAGATATCATGAACCCAATCTTCAGCGCTACCCTCGATATTGTCAGGCTTGGAACCAGAAAGCACAGCCTCGACGTAACCGGTAGTGACGTTGAGGACCTCGTTGAAGACTTTGCCGTAGGCATTCACCAAGTCATCGGCGAGGTCGTCTTTGGACACGCCTGTAGGGAATTCGCCGCTGTTGGCTGATGCTGAGGCAAAAACACCCGAGAAAAAGGTTAGAGTACCTGCGGCCCCAGTAGATTTAGCTCCGAGTCCAGCGGCCGAGGTAAGGATGCCGACTAGCATATTGAGCATCACAGCTCTGTCGTCTTTAGACGGCTCGCCGTATTCATCGACAATTTCCTTAATACCGCCTGCCAATTGTTTAATGCTAAAGTTGATAGCATCTGTCCAGATCTGGTGGAAAGCACTAAACATGGTGCCAATCTGCTGATGGACATAGGTCTCGGGTGGAGTATAAGAAGAGCAGGGAGTAGTACCAGGACCCTGACAGGTGGTTGATCCCAGATTCTTACAGTTCATGGTAGAACCGCCCTGGTTACCGCCACCAATGACAGCTTTGAAGAATTTGTCGGTCCACTTGTCGGCGCCGTTCTTGTAGAGCCAGTCCTTGAACCATTTCGCCGCACCGCTCTTTGTCCACGACTCAAGGTTCTTGTCCTCGTCCTCAGAATCGAAAGACCACTTGCAGATTTTGTCGCTATCAACGCCCTTTTCAGGAAGATCAATGTCGGTAATGTCATCACCTACGGAGCCACCGCCTGTCTTGGGCAAACCAGGGTCCTCTGCACGAGGTTAGCCTCTACTGACACCTAGTCAGGACACTTACTGTCAGCTGAACCATCATCTCCACCTGTTGCAGCACATCTGTTCCAGTATGTCCATGCCTAGTTCTTATGTTAGCCCAATAACTCAAGACGTCGAAAGAATTACCTTGTTGGTTGACGGATCAACCTTGACCATATCAGCTCGACCTAGGCCGCCTTGGTTGGTGAAATGCTATAAACGTCAGCCCAGTCATTGGCAGAGCACCATGTAACTTACCATGTTTTCACCTCGATCAATAGGGTTGTAAAGCATTCCACGCTTGGTCCAAGAAAATGAACTTCCTCCTTGAGCTCTGTGCCCATTATTGGTAAAGACATCCACGGCTCCGGTATACTTGTCAACATGCAAAAGGTCAGCTCGTCCGGACGCTTCAACGTCAGCAAAGCGTATGCTCGCTCGATCCCTACAAGAGTAAGCAGAAGAAGACAGTTGAGTTTCTTCCACTTACCATCCCTCGGAGAATTTGACCTGACCGACAGATTCTAGACCAGAGGCCTTGTTCAGCCAACCAGTGATACGACCGTTCTTCTCGAGGCACAGAACATCAGCACGTCCATCGCCGCTGAAGTTGTTAGTCAGAGATACGTATAGCGATGCATTACTTACTCAATGTCGTGTATCCTCATTCCCAAGTCGAAAATACCAACACCCCAGCCCTGATCACAACCAGTCTGTGCATGGATGGTGTTGCTAGCAAACGTCATATGGCCAGACGCCGTCACGTAAGTGTTTTCGTAAATGGTGAGAGCTCCACTATCCTTGTTTTGTACAATGATGTCGCATTTGCCATCGCCAGTCCAGTCAGCTAAATGGATACCGTTTCTAGGACCAGGGACTCTGAAATCGAAATCGATAGCATGGCCCCAAGCAGGCGGCGAGTGGATGTTGACATTGATCTCGTCGACGCGGCCATCTTGGTAAATCCAGACGAGATCGTCGCTGCCAGAGTTGCGCATATCACAGTAGTAGGTTCCATCGGCCTTAAGCTTGGTTCCGCCTTGACCCTTGTTTTCCCAGACAAGCACATCGTACGTGTCTTTTTGTTCTTTGAGGAGGATATAGTCGAGACGGTTGGAGCCGTAGATTCGACCAAACTTGATCTTGTCCTGATTGCCGCTGGAGCTTTGGCCAGCATGCGTAAGACCAGCAGATCTCCAATTAGGCACCTATGACATTAGTATCTTCCATGTCGGCTCTTCCTAGATGACTCACTAGACCCTCGCCGGTACCTCGATTGTTGATCCATGTCTGAACGTTGCCGTTGTCACCTATGTACATGACGTCGCTTCGGAAACTACACGTGTTAGTACAATACAGCCTGACGGGCTTGATGTCTTACTCTCCGTTGAGATCGGCTGTAGATCTGTTAGATCGCGATCATAACTTGTTCGACAAGACTTACCAAGTATTATACCGTCCTTTCCTGGTAGGGCAGTATCAAAGACAGTACCACGGATGCCATTGAGTGTGGTGAATCCTTGCCACTGAGGTTTGTCACCCCAACCACCATTTCGGGAGCACCTAGCATTGTCAGCCGTGAGTTTGTTGTAATTGAGAATCACTTACGCTATATTGCTTGCAGATTTGACGAGACAAAAGTCTGCTCTTCCATCACCATCAATGTCTGCGATGCGTACATCAGTTGCTTTCAAACCATCAAAATCGCCAATGATTTGCCCAATGCTTTCGAATTTTGGAGGATTTCCACCACGGTTGAGAGAAGCCCACACTGCATTCTCTTTGATGCAGAAAAAGTCATCAAGGCCATCATTATTCTACGAAATTAGTCCATGATCCTAAGAGTTAGGATGAATACTCACAAGATCAGCGAATGCGTAGCCTATAACCGTTAGTGTTGTTTTATGATATGTCAAAGTACTTACGAGGCCCGAGATCACAGTTCATATCAACGTCAAATTGAACCGACTTGTCAAATTTGCCACCTCCCAGGTTCTGTCGGAACCAACATGCATTCTTGTCTTTGGTGTTGTGATAGACGCGGATCCAATCATCAAGGGAATCTGTTCGAGGAGCGTTGGGATCGCCTTTGACAATGTTTGCAAAAAAGATGTGCCAAGGAATATCATTAGTGATGGATTTGGGATCGTTACCCTTGTCAATAACGGCGCTCTCAAGGGTACCGCGTGAAGTGCTCGCATGGACATAGTTGCCATCATCGTGACCACTGCCCAGCTGGGTTTGACCAGGTAGACCTGCATTTCCAGCAACCTTTTTGCACTGCTTAGACTGACCAGTAGCTGAATCGTCGATACCACTGACAGCTGCCGGGGGCTGGATGCGGTCCTCCATCTGGCCGATAGCATCCCACCAGACTCCAGCAAAGAACTTGTAGCCCTCATCTGTGGGATGGTCCTTGTCTGGTCCAATATCACTCATCTTCATGACATCGCGGACATCGGCAAGCCCAATCCGGGTTCCCTTCTTGTATCCTTTTGCCACACTTCGGATTTGTCTGCTTATGTCTTTGCTGCACGCATCACGGTCTGCATCTCCATTCCTTAGGAGTGTTGATAGAATGACTGTAACGCCGGGAACGTTGTCAAAGATGTCGTCTACCAAGGCTTTAGTTCGCTCGCCTGCCTTGCTAGGTTCGCCACCGTTGTTGCAGTCGTTCCTGTCCAAGTTAGTTCGCCATATCAAAGATATTTGAGATGAACTCACAATCCTGCGTTGATAAGAACCAGGTTAGGCATCATCCACTTGCTCTCTTTCCAAGCACCATGTACCGAACCAATTGTCCAGCCAGGGTGACCTTCATTGTCCTAGCTGATGTCAACTTTGTCTCCAGGAAGTCCTGACATAGTCAAACTTACTGAATCAGCCATGGTGCCATCCTTTTGTGATCCAACCATGTTAACCTTCCAACCCTTGTATCGAAGCTGAGCTCGGAGCCACTTGCGGTAACCGTTGCCGTCACTAGACTTATAACCCTGGGTGATCGACGCACCAAGCGGCATCACTCTGAGGTAAAAGTCTTTCGCAGCTCTAGTGTTCAGGGTTGGATCAGTCACGTTGAGGTTGTCAAGATCCAAGTCGACGTAGCCGTGAGGTTGGTGATCTACAGCCATATCAATAACATCAGGTGCATGGCCGTTGCCATAAGGTGATAGTCCATCTGACTGGCCTAATGCGACTGAATGGGCATAGAGAGAAAACCCAAGCAACGTCGAAACGAAGCCATGAGAACTACAGGGCAGCCACATGATTAACGATGCTTATACGGCGAGAAGCGTTAACTTGTGTATTTTAGTAACCGGCATGCGGCATCTTTATATCAGATATTCTTGTCACTTTTCATTCTGTTCTAGAACCACCACAAAAAGCACTTTGCGGCATAAATAATGCCGTGCCAAGCAAACCAGGACTGTTGTCTCCGAGAAAGTAAGCCTAGTCTAGAAGGACTAAGTATTTTAAGAAGGTTAAGATTGTATCTGACTAAGATAAACCCTGTGATTTCGGAAATACACACTAGCTTCGATCCTTCGGCGATTTTTTAAGGATGAAAAAAAAAAGAGCAGGGTTTACTTGGCGTTGGTGGGTGTTGTCGCTCTAAGAGGGCATTGATTGGATCCTTTGGAAAGAATAGTTATTTATTGATTGTAAGTTACGGTGTAGAATATAACTGGGTTACAGTGTGATAAAGAATTTGCTGCAAGTCTTGTTTTAACCTCTCAGTAAAGCATGTCGGGCAGACCGATAGGAATCCATAGTTAGTGACGGACATACCTGACGTTATATAGCACAAACGATGTCAAGGCTCTAATAAGACTAATAAATCATGTCAATTTCTCAATCTTACCTCAGACATGGGTTTCGCGTAATTGACATACTATTTCGGCAAAAATGTCAACGGCTCACCCTGTATCAATTTGGACCAAGTCCGATGATGTCTGTAAGCAACAGTATCAGTCACGTGTTGCCGTTTCTTCGAGACTTCAGGAAGGCTGACACATTCACTCATGCGGTGCTCCATCACGTCAATGTGAGGTTTTAGTAACAGGTATTAAACTAAAAGGCTTAACTATAGATAAAGCAATGATTTCCTAAAAAATATTCCCTCAAGTCCAAAACCTCTAGTTGCCTTATAGCCTAGACTGGACAAACACATTATTGTTGGTCTTTGCAACAAACTTAGGTCGAGTAATTGGGGGCAATTGCTGTGCGGTAATCTTGAGCTCAGTTGGGTAGAGGGGCGGCAGTTCCTGTATCATAGAGGCCAAGCTCTCTGGGGACTGTGTAGCTTTAAAGTAAAACAAGCCTCCGCCACTCTCATTCGGGCTATTCAAGCTCGAGCCATAGATTCCCAGATCCATAACGTCAGTAGCTTGTGTACCAGGTCCCTTGAAAAGTACTATCTTGCATCGTTTGGGGTGAGGAACATGGCCATCAGTAGCTGGTGCTCCTCCTGGACTCTGGGTCGCTCGACGAATTTCGGTATATGCTCGGATAAGGTTAAACAAAGGGGTGTTTATAATAAAGGGTCCACCAGACATGACCATCAATAAATTGTCGAAAGGATCAATCAATGCTGCAGAATTACCTAGACCAACACCAGACATCAGAGTCCAAAGCTTAGCCCGGCCTGAGACTGTTCTGATGTCAGTAGTGTACAAAGCCGCTAGGGGCCACTTCTGGCTTAGTAGTAGTTTTTGTGGGCTATCTGGCCCAAGCGAGCGAATGTTGAGAGGTGTAGGATCCTCGCTTGCAAATATGGGTGCGATTTTTGGCAGACTATCTGCAAATGCAGCAGCTGCAGCCTGACTGAGTTGCACAGAGATAGCTTTCTCATAAAAGACGCTGTTTGTTGATCCCTGCCAACTCAATTGCAATTCAGGAACAGCAAAGTAAGAAAACTGCTGTTGTGCTTGCTTTCGAAGATTAGCAGGGAGGCCCTGGAAATTCCACTTCTGGTTCCAGTTGATTCCGGCATTGGCATCATATGACATTGTTACCACGTTAATACCGGTTGCTAGAAACGCTCCGGTACACATAACGCATGGATCCAATGTTGTAACAATAGTTAATTTGCTGGGCTCTGGCAGAACTGCAGCATTTTCGAGGTACCAAGAAATAATCTGTCTTTCCCCGTGTGCCGTTGGGTCTCTAATGGCGTTTTCCGTGATAACATTGTTGTGCATCTGGTAAAGTATAGCCCCGGTGTCGTTGTCAAGGAGCACCCCACCGACTCCGTACGTTGGCTGATTTAATGCTTGTTGCGCCATAGCGACAGCATCATTAGCGTACGGAGTGGGATCATAGATTGCTTCCACATGCTTGCCGGTACTATGATGTATGTCAGCTGATTTATTCTAAGATAGTGTATGCTGCGCCTCGGTGCCTCCCTACCCTTCGATAGTAAGCATATTGAAAACTCGGTTGACCTTTCCACCCATAGAGTTGATGTCCCTGGTAACAATTGCCGGGATGTTTGACGTGATAGATGAGTATGAATAGATGTTGACAAGTAGTTTGAAATGGAGGTAACAGGTTGTTCTTTTATATCGAAAAGTGATCCACAAGACAAGAAGAAGGTAGGCATGTGGATTTGGTACTGTCTGAAAATAATGGTTCCATGAGTAGAGGAAAAGGAATGAATACTAACAGTGCAAGGAATGTAGTTATGATAAACCTACTGTTCAGCTTGTTGCTATGGTATGTGATATGTTTTGTTGATGCTGGTTTAGAAATGTACCTAACCAAGAACTTAATTAAAGAAGGTAGGCCTGTAAATCTCGTATTGCCTGAAAGTATTAGTAACATAAGTAGAGGGAAAGTAATGAATACTAAAAAGGGAAGGAATGTAGTTATGATAAACCTACTGTTCAGCTTGTTGCTATGATATGTGACATTTCTTATCGATGCTGGTTTAGAAATGCGACTAAAACTCAATTGAAGAATTTTGTTCACGGGAGTTTATGCATTCTTCAATGTCTGTTTTGCAGCATCGTATTAGGACGGGATAGTTACCAGCTATTCATCCTGTCGAATATTTATTTCCTTGACCTTACCAGGCTCTGAAATTACTGGCTACAATTAATTGCGGCAGCCATTAAGAAGCGCACTCTGTGATCGGAGTGTGTCTAACTCTTTTTCACTCAACCTAGATATATTCTACCTACTTGTACTTCCTTCAAGTCTGTAAGGTTTCTGGTCTTACTCCAGCTTGTTAAATCAGCTATAGGATATGCCTCTATAACTCAGATGGTGCATACCTTGTTATTAGCCTTGCGGTTTAACAAAAATCAAGAATAGGCAAAAGCTGAACTTTGCAAATAGATAGGCATGTAATGACTCAACACGAATAACACACTTGCCGTATATACCCCATATTCTCACATACTTATGAAGCCTACCCCTCCTTCTGAACCTTTTTACCCAATAGAAGTTGGAATCCCCCTTCTTAGATTCAATTTATACATCGTTACGGTTTTGTGTATAATCATCATGTATCCCCCTATGCAATATTCTGCCAAAGAGGTTTCTGTCATACTCTTCTACTTTTATACATTCTCAGCCACTTTTTACTTTAACCCTCAAGACCCCACCACCTAAAAGTTGGCCTGGTTTAAACCTCCTTCTAAATCATGTCACAAGGTTAAAAATAGTTGGCGAAGTAATGAAACAGATGCCTTACTCTATGATAAGGAGTTCATGTGTTAGGTTCATTACAAGTCCAGACTTATCGATTATATAAATATATATCTGAAAAGGATTTCACTTTTACTATGGACTAGAGAAGACTTATAGACGATATATTGTGGTCAAAACGACGCGAGACTGATATTGATCTGCATAACACTTCCTCTCTTATGAAACTGGAGGACAATGAAAGGAGCACTTTGATGGGCTGAAATAAGCCTGTATAACTCTTACCCTCATACTATGGATGCCTAGGAAGAGTTACTATAGAGGTTTTTTAACCTGTTAATGAGCTGCCTGAGGGCAGGACGATTACTGAAGACGAAGTAATTGCGCAAGAGCAGGAGTGGCCTACAGATATGGATATATAATACGTCAGGCCGCTTATCGGGAATTTGAGTGGCTCAACGCTTTCAGAAATGATGAGGCTTTTCGCGCGGTCAATCTTTTAATAAAAAAGCTTGCAAAGCACCGTTGCGATTGGGAGGGTGAAGGAGGCAGCTGGTAAATTCAATAGGATTCATCAGCTGAAAATCCATGGGACCCTTGAAAACAGACCTGTTGGTTCAAGTTTTTGAGCGTATTGCCCAGTGGATACTTTATAAGCCAATTTACTTTCTCGCCAATTACATACAATATTATTTGGCACTAGTCTATGATCCATCACGAAGGTAAGACATCTGTCCCATAAACTAACCACATTGACACCATTTTATAAGGAGGTGGCTGTCTGTTTTTCAGCCGCAGATAGGGGTACATTCCGCACTGTAGCGAGGATTCAGACCTTGTTATTAGTTATAAAGCGAAAAATTTGGTACAATTGTGTTCCTTATTGACGAAGAGTTCTTCCTGCCCGCGATGTTCAAGGGAATAAGATCGATGTATTTAATACATCCAGTGACGGCGATTATCCTTGTCGTCAGTACGATATTTTCGTGTATTCTCATACTACTACCCAGGATCCAGGAACTCAGTCCCCACACACCGATGGTGAGTCTCTATAATGAGCCACTGCCAAATGAGCGGTTCATTGTCGCCTTGGGAGACACCTAGTGTAATCCCAGGCAACAAACGGTACGAATGCTGACAGATTAAAGCGGCGACTCTTATTCACGAAGTGGCTTCAAGATGAATTACACATATACCACAACCGGTCATGGAATTCACGACATGGATAAGAAGGAAAGGTCAGACGGAAAGACATTCCCCGGCCCAGGTCCGCAAAACCCAATCGGTAACCCGGCGTTTCCAGGCGAGACATCAGCTGGCTCCGGCGCAACAAATTGGATTGGTTATATGGCGACAGAATTCAACACCACGCTGACCTTGGCCTACATATTCGCAAGATCAGGCTCTGTAGTGGATGGCGCAGTAATACCCCCAAGAATACGTACGAGGTTTTCGTTCGCGCATCAAATTGGCCATTTCAACGATACTATAGGTCATAGACCCGATTATGCCGCTTGGACGGCGAAGAATACCGTCGCCACGATCTGGTTTGGCATTAATGATGTGGCTATTGCATACAATAGGGATAGTATGATGGCTAAGATTCTAGAGGCGAACCAACGCGTGTTTGATCTAGCGGAACACCTGTACGAAATCGGGATTCGGCAGTTTATCTTTATTGAAGTGCCACGTACGTTGGTTCCATTTCTTCTTTTCAGTACTCTAATTATCAAGCAGCCTATGCTATAGTTCCAGGATCACAGAAAACAAAGGCCAACGACGTCAATCACAAGGTTGAAAAGCATGAGTATGCTATACGTCTATGGAATCAGCATCTTAAACAAAACACCATTGACTTTCGGGAAGGTCATTGGGATGCAGATGTTAAGTATGTGGAGCTGTGGGATATATTCTACGAGGCCTTCCTACATCCCAAATCTTTAGGGGCAAAGAATTCAACTTGTATCGACCCCAAAGGCAACGAATGTGTAAGTTTTGTCTTGGAAATGACTCGTATTCTTTCTTGCTGACATGTCCAAGCTCTGGTCTGAGAGTTCGCATCCTGGGAGGAGGATTCATAAGCTCATCGGAGCGAGGGTAGCTGAGACAGCTTGGGAATCTGCAGTTTAACTGTTATCTTGTATTAACCAGCACGGGGGTTATTAGAAAATATAGATATTAGGTCTCTATTCTCCAACCAATCTATAAGCATGTTAGCAAATAGATGTACATGCATTCGGTGAAACAAAAAGTTCCCTGGTTTGAATAATTACTGGCCTTGGCGAATGTGGCCACCGTGAGCAATTTGAGTGACTATCCGAATACGACGAGCCTTTTGAACTGACGGTCCTACGCTGTGAGGATGCTGATACCTCGAGCGGTGTTAGTTAGACAAAATATATGGTAGCTGATCGATGATTCGCAGCTAAAGTATCTCATGTTTCGGAATGTGATAATGTTGCATTGTGTTTCTGCAGCTTGCCTGTATCAAACTTCACATTCGCAGTGCCAGTGCTAAAGATGGCCTGATAGTGAAACAAATGAAGCCTTGTTATATCATCGACCAGTAATGTTTTAATGTCCTGTTTTCATCTTTGAATGCCGTCGTGGTGTATCACACGTAAAAACCATGCAGCTTATTCTAGGGGGGCTTGACTTGTGACAGGTTTCGGAGGAATGAAGCAGTCGAGATATGCACGCCTGCTTCGACGTCTAGATTTATGTGCCAAGCTCTCAACCAATTCCAAAATAAGTATAGCCACATATCATAGCTAAGAATCGGACCACATCGAGTCTCAGTGGCCCTCCAGTCTTTCGGGCTTCTTCTGAAAAGCAATATGTCGATCAACATTGTGAACTGTGGCTGGCTGAGAAGCCAGACCAGGATGCTTTCAAAGTTGACACGCATGGGGGCTAGCCTCGCTAGTATCAGTAGTGTTTCCTCTACAGGCTAAACCTAATAAGAAGTTGAACTAAACCAACGGCGGACGGGTATACTTTCAAAGGTTGCTTCGCCCTATTCTTCCCACGTGCGCATCCGTAGCCATGAATTGATGCGCCTTATGCATACGTAGTAACTGTTCTGAATAGAACTTTTTAAATATGATACAGAGACTCACGACGGCGGTGATAACCCTAAGCGTACTATCATTGTGTATATCAGCTGCAGTCGTCTCTCCCTTTAGCTAGCGTGAGTTCTATGTTGTGCCTACTGCGGTCCCTTGCCAGGTATACTTCCGCCACTAATTAATCCTCCTCAAAATCCCGAACCACCAATACTCCAAATTTATTGTGCACGATAGCGATATGACGTTTCTCTGGTGAAAAGGCAATTCTCAGAGATGTGCCCTCCATACTCTCTTGTACCTCCTTCGTCACCCATGTCCCAGGGGGATAGGATGTTGTCGAGACAAAGTATTCTGAGCTGGGCTTGATCAGATAGACCTTCGTAGGGTTTGGACGAAACTTGACGCTTGGTCCAATCTTGGCGATCTGAGTAAGTGTGGAGCCTATACCAACGACGAATCCAGCTTTGTCAAATATTAGCAAGTCCGTGGAGTTGCGACAGTATGTGTCATGCATATTTATACCTTGCTTTGCTTCCAACGGTGTGAAGTCGCTGCTTGTCTGGAGAAGGAACTGTCCATGCCCCGCCTCTTCACGTACACTGAGGGGCAGCGTAACAGTTTGAAAACGTAGTGAGCCTCCAGTCTTCGTTACACTCACGGCAGTCCCAGGGATTCGTGAAGACTCATCCAAAGATCCGTACCCCAACCGAACTGGGGCAGAATTGAGGACTTGTGATTCCATGCCTAGATTGTCAGGTCCTCGTAACATCGTTCCACACACGGCGTGAAGTTCGATGCGAGGGATATTTATGGCAGTATTGCTCCCACGAGGAACCTCGAGATTCTTTACGACCGTGGCAGTGATTTTCTCTGTAGGATCTGGATCGACAGAAAATATCTCTGGAAAGATGGAATAGCGGGCATCGTCATCCGAACGGTTCTCAATAGTTAGAGTGTAGAATAATTTGTCATCGTTTATGTTGTCCATATCATCTGCAAAGCCAACAGACATCGGCGAATGTAGCTTCAGCTTGTATCACAAGGTTGTTTTTGTAAGAATACTCTATATACTCTACCACGATAGAAAGTTTCGAGTTAGACTTTATCATATCGCGTCGACTTTCAGGGACCGTTTACTCCGATATTCGCGGACCACAAAGTTTGCTCCAACGCCAATCTGTCCAAAACGGGCGGGAAAATGGGACGATCCTGAACTTTCAGCCGGCCACAATTGTCTCAAATATCTTAGTTCGAGTTTTGTGACTCTGATTATAAAATGCAATTCATTGTTTATACAAGAGAATCGTCGATTTATGCATGGAAGCGGCCGACTGACCCGATACGTCTTGTTCAGCCTAACTACTACTACTCTAGACTGTTGCTGCTGCTACGTCCTTCACTATACTATTTTGAGTTAGTACATATAATTGATGGTCTAGAACGCTATGATGTCTCACGTACAAGATGTGTGATGACCCATGCTTCTGCATCTCAACAGTCTCACCATCTTCCGGGGGTGATGGAGACGCCTGAAATCAGCTAACAATTTTTGGTATGTGATTATTCGGCGTCAGAGGAATAAGCTGAATATTGTTGTTGCAGCTGGATTTGATGACCACGAACTCCACTGATGAATGGATATTTGTATCTGCTAGGGCATGAGGCAAGCAGAGTTCACATGAAGTTTGTCTCAACTGCCAGAGATCATGTAGGTCTTAGTTCAGCTTTTCTCTGGATGCAGCCACTACAAACAAGGTATAGTGAAGAGCGTTCTCGGTTCACCTCAATATGCGCTTCGCATCGCCAAGTGTAGTTCCCAAGCCATGGTTTCGACGCATCAGCTCAATTTCACCACCATGGCGTCTGAACCAGAGCGCATGTTCAGTATTAGCTGAATCGTTGCATAATACGAAGCACGACAGAGTGTTCTTGAAACACGACAACCTCCATGTATAAATAGGTGCGTTCCTGCACGTAAAGAACCCTCATCAACACATTCGATCAATTTCCTGCACTTGACATTTCATTACGACTTTCAGATATCTCAGTTTCATCAAATCCTTGAAAATGTCCAATCAGTTCACCATCAACATCACCAACCATTCTGGTAACTTCCAGCAATACGCTCTCTTCACCGAGCCACCCAGAGTGACAGCAAACGTCGCTCCAAAGATCTGGACCAACGTATTTGCCACTGTCCGCTCCGGCCATGACCAAGTCTCTAAGGTGACTGTCTATAAACAGTATTACGCTGTTGTTGGAAACTCTAACGGCTCACCCGCCGATGGGGTCAGTGTTCAAGTTTCTGGTACCAAGGACGTGGCCTTGGGATACCAGCAAGACGATGGAACCATTGTGCCCGGAACAACTGTCGGAATGGTTTCCAACAATAACATTCCTGAGTTTTCTTCTCAGACTTTGGCCCCTAGTGGAAAGTTAGGGGCTTTTCAGTTCAATACAGATGCCAACTTCAACTTTCAACAGGCTCAAGATGGTAAGAGTCCAACTCCAAGTACTCTCAGAACCTTGAGTAAGCTAATCAGTTCTTTCAGAAAACTTCATTATCGGCCTTGGTGGATCCAGCACTGATGGTTCCTCCACTAGTCCCGCCGCGGTGTTCATTCCTGAGCCTAACCAGAGATATCAGATTCAGCCACAGAACATCTTTTACTTGACTACCGGACAGTACACTGCTGGGTCTCTTATCAATATCCAGCAAGTTGGAGCTGACACGCTCAAATTGGACTTTAGTTCTGGCGCTCGCAGTATGTCTGTTGTCCAGAACGCGAACGGTCAGTTGATTCTGCAGAAGTAATTGGCGAATGTACCCAGTTGAAGCTTCTGTTGCCCTCCGGAGGGAGATTTCTATTGCGTGTATTTTCCCAAGGTTTCCAAGATGTGTTCCTCAAGCCTGCTACAATTAACTATTTCTATGCTCCCTATATAATAGTTAGTTAACTATAAACGCTTTCAAGCTGTACTAAGGCTACCTCTGCTGCTCTAAAGACTTTTTCAACCTATTAAAATAGAAGCTTGGTATATAGTTTATTCACATTACTATATATTAGACTACTTCACTGCTAGGTCCTTGCCATTGCTGCTGACGGCATTAGCAACCTAGCCCGACTGAGTCGTTGCTAACTTGTAGTTAGGCATTATAGACTGAGGGTTAGATAAATGCAGAAGGGCACAGCTGGGGTATGATAAGTATAGTTGGTCTGAGCTGCAGTCAAATTTCGAAGGCCGTCTTGAGCTTGCAGTTATATAACAGAAGTTCTAATTGACTAGACATATTGTATGAAAAGCTGATCAGATTCAGTTATAACTCAACAAGCCCCATTCCAATCTGCTCCTACCCTTCATTGCACATGCTTCTTAACCTCTCTATCAACACCAAGCCACAGCATGTCTGGCCTACTATAGTGGCCACACACATCAACGAAACTCTTGCACTTGAGTATTTCCTCCATATCAAGCGTTGCGTATAGAATACCCTCCTCGTTCTCTGGTAGATCCTGTGTCAGAATCCTTCCGTCAGGCCCAAAGATAGCAGAGCTGCCCCCTCCGGGACGGTTCATCACCAGACCGGACTCAGTCCCCATGGCTGTTATTCCTTGTTCGCTAATAACTGATGTGGCGTGTAGGACAAAGGCTTGGGATTCGATGGCGTAGGTTTGAGACAGGGCTCTAGCACCTGTGTCGCTAGTTAGTGGCACTGTCTGTTACGGCAATATTTGCGTACCGTCTCTCGACATGGACCAGAGCTCTTGGTCACTCTTGCAAGAGAACAAGGGGGGCCATGCAGCAACGTGGACCTGCTCACGTTGACTGTAGAGATAATACTTGAGTAGAGGTTGAATATGCTCCCAGCAAGACAAAGCTCCGATGCGTCCCATACGTGTATCGACGACGCTAGTGAGGGCGTCCCCAGAAGAATCGCCGAATATGGTTCTCTCCATATGAGTAGTCTTGATCTTACGTCGAAGCACTAAAATTTTGCCATCCGAGTCGATAATTGCTTGCGAGATGTATAAAGTATTGTGAAAGTTCTCGGAGAATCCAAGTACAACGACAATATTATTATCTGCTGCACATTGTTGGATTCTCGCCATCTCTGGTCCGTCGGTGCGTAGTGAGTTTTTTATATAGCGGCAGGTTAGGTCCATATCCACTGGTCGGGACCTGTCACCAAACCGGTGTTAGTATCGTTTTATAACGAAAAGTAGACTGGAGTTTAACTTACCAGATCCAAGCAGGATATCCGGTGATCCAGCACTCAGGGAATGCCAGTAATTCAGCGCCGCCTTTAGCCGCTTCGACAATCAGATCGCACGTTTTGTCGACGGAGCCTTGCAAATCGAGCCATTTTGGCTCAGCTTGTGTTACGGCTACGCGAACATGTTGTTTCGGACCTTCCGTAGGTTCTAGTTTTGTCATGATGAGGAGTAGCAAAGATTTTGGTTGAAGAATACAATATTTTGAACTAGTTGTAGTCGAGTGATGATACACAAGATGGAAAATTAAAGGGATGGTGGAGGTTATCAGACTTGAATGGTTAATGAACATTCACAGCTAAAGCTTTTTAATTATGGCAAATATCTTGGAAACCACCCCTCGATGAGCAGGGTCCCTGATTTCGGAGGTCCTATCACGATAGTGTGCCACCTGCTTGTGTATCATGGCGGATCTTTTACATCCGCCGCTAATAAAGCGGGGCATTCATTGACTTATCCCCAATGTCTCCACTTCCCCGCCAAATTAGACGCTATCCCGCAGCGGCATTTTCACCTCCGCCGCTGATAAGAAACCTTATAATAGCTGATAAGAAACCTTGTGATAAAAAGTTCGAATACCGGCAGATAGTTCCTAGATAGACGAGCCAACACGGATCAGATGGTTCTAGCCGTGAGATGTTGATAGACAGGTCGGGAGTGTTCCGTTAATGTGTAAAGTCTTTACGACGCTCGGCAGAATGTTAGACAATTGCTTAGACACATGAGACGCAATTAGCATAAATATGGATTCAATTCTCGGCAAACCCCCATCAAGCAATTCATATTAATCATTCCCTCATCATTTGTCCCACTTGCCAGCGTTAACCATGGCCTTTGGCGTCCTCGAATCAAACAGTCACAGTCAACCTCGAGGAACAGTCCTTCTCGAAGACTCAGGCCAAAATGGCATGCCGACTATTCTCGTTCCCCAGCCTTCAAGCTCACCCGAGGATCCCCTAAACATGTCTCGTCTCCGCAAAGAGCTATATTTCTTGACCATCATCTTTGGCGCCTGTGTCACTGGCGTGTTGGGACCTGTCATTGTCCCAGCCTTTGGCATCGTAGCTCAGACATTCCATACCTCTCTCACCCACATTGCCCTCCTCAACGGCTCGCTCGTCCTCGCTCTGGGTGTAAGCAGTTACGTCTCATCCGTCATATCAGACCTTTGGGGTCGCAGATTTATCTTCCTCTTAACTTCAGTCATGCTGGTTATTACCAGTATCTGGGCTGCTGTGGCCCAGAGCTACGAGTCTTTACTGGCCGCTCGAGTGTTCCAGGGCGTTTCTATGGGGCCCTTCTTCTCACTCGCCGGCACATCTTGTGTCAATGATGTTTTCTTCTTACATGAGCGAGGTCGCAGAGTTGGGCTCTGGAACTTTGCCATTATCGTGTCGGTCAACATCGCCCCTGTTATCAGTGGTTATCTCATTGTTGACATGGGTTGGCGCTGGGCCTTTTGGTTTCTTGCCGTCGCTTTCGGGGTGGGATTGATCATGGTTATTGTCTTCCTTCCTGAGACCAAATATGACAGACGGGAAGTGATGCAGGCAAGCCACGTTGCCAAACCTGTCATGAATACCGAAAAAACGGATAGAATGGCGGCTGATGAAGAATCAGTACCTACTGAACAACATCCAGATATATCTGAGGCCTCACCACCTTGTCCAAAATGGAAAAAGTTCTTTGGCCTGCAGTACACCCAATCTGTTAGCGCCAGGGGTCTTTTACCTGGCGCTTACAAGCCCTTTTTAATGCTCCGCCATCCTGCTGCAATCTGGGGCTGCATCATGTGGTCCATGACCTTCACCTGGGTCATTGTCTTGGGCGCTGTAGCCTCCCAAATCTTCGGCGCTCCCCCTTATAACTTCGATCCAACCCAGGTCGGACTTGTCATAGGAATAGCACCACTTATTGGCTCCGCATTAGGTACTGTTCTTTCAGGCTGGATGTCTGATATGGCCGCTCGTTACATGTCGGCTCTTAACGGTGGTTTGTACGAGCCTGAGTTTCGTCTCGTTGTCATTATTCCAGCTGCTATTACGATGGCTGTTGGTGCTTTTGGACTGGCTGGTGCTATTGAACATGCCAAGCCAACCATTGTATGCTGTGTCTTTTTGGCATTTATCAACTTTGGAGTTGGTGCAGGGTGTACAGGCATCGTCACATATACCAACGACGTGTTTTTAGATCGCGCAGGTCACGCATTCGGTCTAGCCATGGTAAGTTCTCTCGGTACCCGTATCATCAATACTCTATTAACTCGTGTCTCTCGGAAGCTTATCAAGAGTGCTTTTGCATTTGGTCTAACATTTATGCTCAACGACTACTATGCCAGCAAGGGACCTCAGATTTTCTTCAGTACTTGGGGAGGTCTTACTCTGGGCGTTTGTCTGACTACGATTCCGCTTTATGTATTCGGGAAAAGAATCCGATGCTGGTCTGAGCGACTGTAGCCTGTTGGAAGCAATAATGGAAGAATTTTGTATTCAATACTGAGGAATGTGCTGTAAATGAAAAGCTCTGATAAACGTAACAAACCAAGAGACCTAACATGTAAAAGTTCATTAACCCCGTCAGATGTCACTCATTAAACTCCCTTCATAATTCCCGAAAGCCTCATCACTATTAGCCTCTGTAAATAACCAATCTCCAGTAGGCGTTGACAGATCTATCGAGACCAAGTCAAGAGGCTCCTCAAGATTGGCAAATAGCATGCCCCAATCTAGCTGCGTCTCGTCGTTGTCATTGTGAGTGACACCGCCACCAACAGTTGCATTATCAAGCATTATATCGTTGGGCGCTTCTGAGTAACTTGCGCCGACAGTCTCAGTACCTATAGGGACGCTATGTCGTAACGGTAGCGCAGAGACAACCTTCCACCTGTATGCAAGCTCTCTAAGGAGGAAAAGGCCTCTTTGAGCCCGCGGCCATGTTTTTTGCATCTCCTCCAGAGCATCTACGCAAACGCGGAATCGATGCACCGATTGGCTGCGGATGGTTGGATTGGTCGATGTTGCATTTAGCAGTAGAGTCACCGCCGCTGTAAGAACGCAATGTACCGCGAAGAAAGGGGCATGTTGTAGACTTCCTTCTCTGCCGTACTGCCGGATCAATTTCACCAGTGCGTGTGATGCAGTTATGTTTGTTCTGACAGATAGACGATGCGGTGCGCTATCCTTTGGTTCTTTTAGATACGGCCTGTGGATGAGCAGTAAAGACATATGATAGACCATGTGTAGGAGAATGACTTTGCGGTCTATGTTGTTCTTTTTGAGTTCGAGGTCGTTACCTAGCTGGCTAAAGAAGGCCATGTGATGGTCGCGGGCTTCTATAAGGAGGCGGTGTCGCTCAACTGACTCTATTTCGTCAAATTCGAAAGAGTAACTGCATTGTGGTTAGTGTTGGAAGATTCTGGGATGTACGAGGCCATCACATTTTATCCATATAACGATCATGAATGAACCACATCTGGCAGAGTGCATTGAAGACGGTATCCTCTAACGATGGGTTTGTCTGGCATGCTTTTAGATATGGCGTCGCACGAACTCTGCGCCATGGAAGCATGCAGTTTCTTCCAAGCATCGATGTTGCAATTCTAACTCGATCATTAGTACTGCGCCATTATGTCGAATCAAAACATACCTGTCCATCAGGAAGATAGACCAGAACGTTTGGATACGGACATGACTCATGTCGGTCTCGAAAAAGCTGGCTTCGTTGTTTTGTTTGTCAATTGGCATCTGCAAAACATTTTCGAATGAGCTGACATGTAAGCCGAGGTGAAGTGTGAGACTAGCTGCCATAGCTATGCGGATGTGAGTTCATGATACATGATGACAATCGGCTTTAGCCGCTAAGAGGAATCATACAGTTGTACAGCCATGCATTGTTTTCATTCTCCAAACCTAGCTCGCGCCAGCTCAAAATAGAAAGAGCCCGCGCTGTCGAGACATTCGGAAGTGTTCGGCAGCAACGCATAACAATAGTCTCGGCCCGGTCAGCATATTGCTGGCCTAGCTTTTGCAGCTTTGGGGTATCTGTGAGAATACTCGCTGCTGCCAGGACCGACACCTGCAGTAGCTCCAGATCGAGACTGGCCTGAGGTATCTCCAGCGTCTCTACTACACCAGCAGGGACAAATTTATGGACAGGGTTGATATGCTGGGAGAATAAGTCGAGTAGATAGCGGTTGCTGCCCTCTGCTTCCAATGGATTGTTGGTAACTGGTACCTGATGAGGACTGCTGGCTTTCGCACTGTAAGCGTCATACCCCTCACTCTTCTTGATAACTTCGTTTCCGTGGCGGGTCGAAGGAAAGCAGAAACTACCTGATGGGCCGACAAAGGAAGTTTCACCGCTGTCATGTATATTCATCCGCCACATCATGGAGCTCACGTCGTGGACAGCGGAGGCGTGAGTATCATCATGTTCACAGTCGCTATTATCAGTCTTATGGGAAATTGTACTGGAAGAGCTTCTAGCTCCAGCGTCATGCTGGCCAATACTGGACTCATTCAGTGTGCTCGAATCGAATGCTGGAAGATTTGTATACCCGCATGTAGCCTCGAGTTTTCGGACGTAGTCTTTAAGTGCGAGCAGTTGATCCTCTAGATTGGATACAACTTCCGAATCTTGCTTTTTCCTTTTGTTGATTACCAGGTTAGTTTATATTGACACTCAAGTGGATGTCGTCACAATACCGCTTGGGCCTCTCCAGCACAAAGATGCATTCGATGTTGTTTTTGAAACACCATGAGCATGGTGATGCCCCGTCACACTATTATACCGTTAGGGTTATAATATCCAAGCAGGAATCATTGTACCTTTCTTTTCCTCCTGCAACAAGTCTCGCAAGCCTTGGGGACTCTAGACCTTGTCTCAGTGTTGCTGGCAGCAGCGGAAGAGGGATGCAATGCCCCAGTATTATTATAGGCCGTCCATAAAGCTGGATCTGTCACACTTTGAACAATGTTTGTGGAAAGGTCCTCGCGCTGGTTCATGTTGAATTTAAATATCGCTGGGAGAAGATAGTGGTAAATTCGATCAGATGGACAGGGGATAAAATGTCCTTTGATAAGCCGAGTTTAAGTCACGTGGATCAAAAGTTGGATTGATTCAAATAGCTCACTGCATCGCTCCAATACATATTAGCTAGGAAAAAATAAGCCTCTTTGAATCCTCTTCTGGATACTCTATTCCAGGGAAAATAGCTACTGACAACAGTTAAACTTAGGCTCTCATATAACATAGAGAACTTTTTCTCTTAGCTGCTCGGGGTTTATTAGAGTTATTGTTTTTATCTACTAGGCTTATAACCAAGGCTCTATGCCATGTCGGAACCTATCCGAGAAGCGTCTTATCAGTAAAAAATGTCTCATGGGTATTTGCCGATATCTAGATTACTCAAGTTTAACTAACCCCAGAGCTTTTACTAATAATACTACTATTTACTCTTTATCTTAGTATAATACAAGGCCAAATTTTTACAATTGACTTGGAATAAACTATATTGTAACTCTATTCACAACAATGGTGTCTATCCGGTCCCTCAGCGCTATTGTTGCCGTTCTTGGCATGCGGTGCCTAGCAGCAAATACTAGCAACATCACCAATCATGGGTTTAGCATATCTATTAACGACAAGTCTTACTATATCGATCCTGAGCCACAGCTTTACCTACCAGCTTGCAATGACCCAACAGAGAGCGAACATCAGACATCAATTGCTGGCTTCATCCGGGTTACAATCCTCAACGCCAAAAGTACTTCATTCTGCGATTCTGACCTAGAGGAGGCGATTAATGCCTATTTGTCCAATGACGATGTATTCAATACTGCGTTCCTACAAGGTAATGTTCATCTCCCCAGCATCATATTGTTCTTACTAAATATAAACTAAAGGCATCTATATTCGGCCTGTAAAAGGAATGCCACTAGACATAACCGCCTCTTCCAGTCGAGCGTTTGAACATTTCGGCACAGATTTCATCAAGCCTCTCAGCCCGGATGTAGCGATACCGCCTGGACCATACATGCTATCCATGGGATCGTTGAGATTACATATTCCGTATTTGCTTTATTCAGACTTCCAAGGCGCGTTTCATCAGGGCATTGTTTCTACAACGAGCGGATCTTTCAGGCCACTCCCAGCGTCGAATGCCGGCTTTTCCTCCCAAACTATTGCTGTTCCATCCCGGCTATACTACAAGCCCACTGCTGAGAAACCGCTAGATGGCATACGGGTTGGAGTCAAGGACATCTTTGACATCAAAGGCATCAAGACCGGAGCAGGAAGTCGGGCATATTATGAGTTGTATCCGGCTGCCAACCAGACAGCAGATGTTGTACAACGACTCCTTGATGCAGGCGCTATCATCATTGGCAAACTCAAGACTACACAGTTCGCTGCCCCTGAAAATGTACGAGATGCCATTGACTACCAGGCTCCATTTAACCCCCGTGGTGATGGATATCAGGAGGTGGGCTCATCTTCGTCTGGTCCAGGCAGTGCCATAGCTTCATACGAGTGGGTCGATCTCGCGTTGGGATCCGACACCGGCGGTTCAATTCGTGTGCCGGCTGAAGACAATGGTCTCTTCGGGAACCGACCAACGCATGGGCTGGCCGATTTGAAGAATGTGGTTCCATTGGCACCTCAATTCGACACAGCAGGGTTCCTGGCGCGTGACCCCAAGCTCTGGGCCAAGGCGTGTGAAGTTATCTACTCCAACTACACCAAGAGTTACAGTGCTTATCCAAGGAAAATCTGGGCCATGGGAATCCCTATCGATAGTACTGCCCAGTTGGGTGCAGCTGATCGCATGATTGCCAATTTTGTGAAAGAGCTTGGGACCTTGCTGGTAGCCGACGTAACCACTTACAACCTCTCCAAGCATTGGGCTGATACGCGACCAGACGAGTCACCAGCCAACGTGCAGGATTTAGTTGGTCAGACATGGGCGGTGCTTTCTGCCCAAGAGCAGATCCGTCTTGTTCGAGAACCATTTTATAGAGACTATGCGGCCAAATTTGATGGACGTCGACCCTACGTAAACCCTTCAACAAATGGAAGCTGGGCCTGGGGTGATAGTCTGCCACTCCTGATCAATGAAGCCGTCAAAAATAAGACAACTTTCGCGACTTGGTTCAACAATATCGGGTTGCCCGCTAACTCAGAAACTTGCTCTGAAAGCCTTGTTTTATATAGCTTCAAAAACCCTCAGCCAGCGTATAGGTACACATATGACCAAGCCATCGGAACGCAGGGCTTGACAGGCGTGCTTCTCGGGTTCAATGATGGGTTCATCTCACCAATGGCAGGCAACCCTGATTTTGTGGTGCCTCTGGGCGAGATTTCGTACAACAGCACCGCAACAACCCATGAAGAGAAAATGCCTGTATCCCTTCGCATGATGGCAGCCAAGGGGTGCGATAGTATGTTATTGAGCCTCATCAATGAACTGGCGGATCGTGGGATTATTCCGACGATCAAGCCAGGCAATAGCTTGGATGGAGGCAAGATTTATCTTTAGGGATCTGACAGCTTTGGAGTAGTTATTGTTTGTACTTTTTGATCGAAATGACACAAGAGGCATGCACAGGCTTACCAAAGTTCAAGAAAACACATCATATCCCCCGAGTAAAAATACATAGGTGTTCAAGGGCATATTCAAGCCTCATTTAGGTAAAATGAGCGGCCTTCCTGTATAGCTAATAATAACACATCCTGGTGCCGGTTTAACAGCATGCTTATCTGCTCCATACCCACTAACTGGAATGTGGATAGTGTCACTCGGATAATCCCCGTTTTGCCCGAGAAAGACCGGGTACAATCCGTAAAATACCAGCGCCACCCGCTCAGTCTCGGTTTGCACATTCACTCCCGCTCCTGTCATCGCAATGGATACTTCGCAAAGACAGGAAGATATAGTCGCCCGTCCGAATAAACGGAGGAGAGTCGCTTTAGCATGCGACACTTGCCGGGAGCGAAAAATCAAGTGCGATGGGTCTAAGCCTGTATGCGATCCCTGCAGAAAAAGAAGGAAACCGCCTGTGCAATGTATTTACGCTACTATCGCTGGGACAGCTAAGCAGCTCAGTGAACAGGAGTAAGTCTTTCATTTTATTGAGTCATCATTTCGTTGCTCATGGCTTCGTCAGGTACATTGAGTCACTGCAGCAACAAGTGCAGGATATGCAACTTGTTATAGATCAGCTCCGTCAAGATGCAGAAAATTCCAAGAGCCATATAGACAGATCTCTTCAAAGTACAGTCCATGCCACTACAGCAGGCGGACCGAGTACCGTGAGTTCCATGTGTGCGACAACTCTCAATCGTCAACAAGATGAATTCTTCGGTCAATCCTCCGTTCACTCCCTGCTCCGAGAAGTACCTCATTCCGATCGACACCGGTCATCACATCAGGATTTGGATCGGACTTCAGTGTCTACGGCGACAACATTATTGACAGACGAATTTGCACTTCCTCCACGGCAAGTATCAGACAAGCTTCTTGATCTCTACTTTAAGAGTGCTCACATCTTCTACCCTTTCACACATTCTACCAGCTTCAGAAGACGATATGAGTCGCTATGGAGTTCGACTGGTTATACCTTGCCATCCGGGGGGGTTGAGGTTGGTGACATTGGCGTAGGAGGTGATCTATGTTCTGAAACCTCCTTCTTTTGTGCTCTGAATACCATGTTTGCTCTCGCCTGCGAGTTCTCAGATCTCCCACAAAAAGAGTCCGCCTCAGCTATATTCAGTTCACGCACAAGACGTCTGTTACAAATGGATGTTCTTAACAAAGGAGACCTAGCACACGTTCAAGCCTTGCTTTTAGCTGGTCACTTTGGGCTCTCGAGTGAGCATCCTATCCGATGCTATAATGTTATTGGCCTGGCATGTCGTATTGCGGTGGGTTTGGGGCTACATACTGAAAGACATGCCGACCAGAGATGTGCTTTGGAGAACCAAGTGCGTCGAAGGGTTTGGTATGGCTGTTTACAAATGGAAATGTGAGCCTTTTGATATCGTCATCTTGTTTGCTGCTAACAATATCTAGGCAAGTCTGCATGACCCTAGGAAGACCTCCCATCTTACAAATAACAGACGATGTTCTTCTCCCCGCTGCTGTCGACGACGAATTCATCCACCCTGGCTCCAAAACATGCGCTCAACCAGACGGAATCCTATCACAAAATCACTTCATGGTAGAGAACATCCGACTAGCCAAGATCCTCAACAAGATCTTAGCCTCTGTATACTGGCCAAGTTCATCTTCCGACTTTAGTGCTCTAGTTCGTCTAGACGGTCTCCTAGATAATTTTAAAAACTCGTTGGTAGATGTACTCAGATGGTGGGATAATGAAACGACGCAAGGACAAGAAACCCCAACACCTAGAATCGAACTCTTCCGACGGCAACGAAATGTTTTACAAGCAAGGTTTCTCCATCTTAGGATTTTACTGTACAGACCGAGCTTCAGTGCTTTCTGTGCCGCTGCAAGGCGTTCACTTCAGCGACGTACAGGCTCCGGATCGGATGAGACCAACTTCGAAGCCAATACTTTACAGGGGGCTTTCCAGGCACAATGCTCTGCTACCTGTGTTCAAGTTGCCTGCGAATTATCAGCGTCTCTCCTGGCTGCAAGCGAAGGCCAAGCCACTGGTGCATGGTGGTTCAGCTTATTCTGTATGACTTATTCCTGTATCATCTCTTTGATGCCACCGCTGACATCTTCTCTCCTAGATTCAATGACATGCGGCGGCATAATCATTCTCGCTGAGTGTGCTCAAGCCGGAGGTAGCAAGCACTTTAATCAGCAACAACTTGATACAACTTGGGAGAACACCACAGTGCTTTTACGGCTTATTGGGAGGGAAAATACGCGCGCTAGAGAATACTTGGAGCATTTGCTTGTTTTGAAGGAACAAGCACGATCTGCATATTTCTGTGTGTTGAACCGTTCCCCCAGACTTCTTTTCCCATTATCTAACTCCACCAGCATTACGCAACTCTGTGGCGCCGTCCCGAGCACCATCTAGAAGACCCTCCGTTAACCTTGAAGGTCGGGCCGATGAGAATTTGGAAGATATCCAGGCTCAGACAGCAGACGATTATCCAGAACATATCGACTTGATAGCGTCATTCTTCCAAGATAATTGGGACTGGAGTCTCGATAGCGGAATGCCTACGTATGGTAGTTTTGGATTCGGGGATGAGTATTTCTTCCCTATATCTAACTGGCCTACATAGCTATAATAAATCCTACTACCCTTTTCATATCATCAGCTTATATTCCACTGCAATATCAGATTTCTCCTTGAAAGTAAGTTGAGAGAGGGCTGGCATGATAAGTAGCTGATAAGAAAAACTCAAGACTTTGGATAAACTCATCTGGTTCTTTGATTAGCTTCCCTTTCCCAGTTAAAATTCTCGCATATCTTTGAAGCGTCTTTATTGTATCTCGCGCTCGATATTGTCTGATAACCTACTGCGGGGTATTTACGGGAACATCCGTTGCACAAAATATAACCACGGGTAGCATCCGAGGACTCTAGCTCAACTTCTAGTCTCCCAACCTCCGAGGATAAGCCGATATCATAAACAGCTCCATGGGGAAGAGGCGTTGGACGCATGGTCGAGACCCAAAGTTTATTGTTCGCCTTACCTGTTGGAGTCGTACTCGAACAAATTGTCCCAGGGAACTAACACTGCACCGACGTTTACCCATGTTATAAGTAAGATCCGTAGGGAATCCAGTTGAACCATAAGATAAGGATGTCTATAAAAGTTGAAACCAGCCCCAGAGGTTGAAATAGCAGCACTTGTTCATCAATCCATTCAACTGGAAATAAACCTTTAAACTGAATTTTTCGCCAACGCTCACTGAAACCTCGGACATCATGGGCGCCAGCAAGGCAAATGACACTGTTACCCACCAATTAGCTTCAGTCTTGCCTTCTGACCAACGTCCCTGGTATCGTCAAAGCCATCTATTGAGACTCAACTCTATTGTCTTTTCTTTTGTCCTGTTCGGTAAGTCCAGTTTACCACATCTGTTAGACCCTTCAGAGTTAACATCATCTCAAAAGCCTCTGCCAATGGATATGACGGATCCTTGATGAACAGTTTACAGGCCCTTCCCAGGTGGAATGCGTTTATGGAAATGCCAACTGGAGCTTGGCTCGGTTTTATAAACGCCATCTACTGGGCCACGAACGGTATCTGTTTCTTTTTCGCTGCTTGGGCCTCCAATAAATACGGCCGCAAGTCAGGTATCTACCTGGGCTATATTTTCCTTGTCTCCGGCACTATCCTCCAAACAGCCGCTCCCAACCCAGGCGCCTTCATTGCGGCTCGCGCTCTGCTTGGTGCTGCTGCGGGATTGTATACTGCCAGTGCACCACTACTCATCAACGAGATCGCCTATCCCACCCACAGATCCATTGCGGCTGCTTGCTACCAGTGCGGCTTCTTCCTTGGCAGTCTTGCTTCGGCATGGGTCACATTTGCCACCAGGAACTACACCAGCTCCTGGGATTGGAGACTCCCCTCGCTGCTGCAGATCCTGATTCCAGCTCTGGCCCTTCCTGGGTCTATCATGGCGCCAGAGTCGCCCAGGTGGCTCGCTTCTGTGGACCGCATTGAAGAAACAAGGCAGGTTCTTGCTAAGCACCATGCTGGTGGGGATATGAGCGCGCCGCTTATTGAGTATGAAGTCAACGAAATTGTGAATACTATCAAGGCAGAACAGGAAGCTCATTCCACTGTCAGCTACGCTGATATGCTCAAGACGAAGGGCAACAGATGGAGGCTCCTGATCTCGGTTACGATAGGAATTTTCAGTCAATGGAGCGGCAATGGCGTTGTCTCATACTATCTCGCCCTCGTTCTCAAGACTGTTGGCATCACTAGCGTCACCAATCAGACACTCATTTCTGCCTTCTTGCAGGTATGGAACCTACTCTGGGCCATCGGTGCTGCAGTATCTGTTGAAAACCTCGGACGACGACCTCTGTTTATTACGTCTGCCGCAACCATGTTAGTCAGCTACATTGTTATCACCGGACTATCTGGCTCCTTTGCCAACACAGGAAAGAGTGCCGTTGGACTTGCCGTCATTCCAATGCTATTTATCTTCAATGCCGGTTATGCCATTGCTCTGTAAGTCCATTCCATTCATACTTCCATTATCCTCACCACAGCTAATAAGAGACAGAACACCGCTTGGAATCTCATATCCTATAGAGGTGTGGCCATATCGTCTTCGGTCCAGGGGCTTCAGTGTCACATGGATCACAGGCATCCTCGCTGCCATTTTCAACATGTTTGTAAACCCCATCGCGCTGGAGAGTATTGGATGGAAGTACTATTTCGTCTTTGTTGTTTTCCTGAGCACTTTCCTTGTTGTTTCTTTATTCTGCTATCCTGAGACAAAGGGCCGTACTCTCGAACAGATGGCCTTTATATTTGACGGTGACGACGCTGAGGTGTTTATAATCGAGGGCCTATCCAAGGTTGTGACAGTGGAGGGGACGGAGAAGACGGAAAAGGCGGATGTGAAAGATGCCTAAAGATTTCAGCCCAACTTCGACGAGCTATCCGGATACATCCATGGTTCCATAAACTGTTAGGTATGAGCAGTATAGAAAGAGCAGGCTATATATATTCTAAGTATCAGCTGCATTATTTGCCTGTTATGGTTCAATGTTATATGTATTTTAATTGAGATTGCCTATCTAGTAGTTCTCAAGTTCCTACAAGAGGTTTCAAATAGATCGGTGGTGGCTTGAGAGCGTGCCATGATAGATGACGGATGAACCGCAGACAGTTAGTTAGGGCCCCTGATCTCGTTAAGTAAACCCGTCCCCTTGCGTTGCAGGGCAAGCTAATTAAGTGCAGAGGATCTTGGGGTCATCACCGGAACTTCGGAGGTTTGGCCCTATCTTACAGGGTCGCATGTCATCCCACTCTCAAAGTTGGCTCGATAATGCCGCACATGCCGCACATGCCGCATTTGTTGCATCCCTCACCCGAAAGCACAGATTGTTCCAAGGGAGGAAGCCATTTTTTTCATGTATTTGATAGTCAACATTAACTACCCCGTCCACCCGCACTCGTTAAGTGGAGAAAAAGGCAGTGGATTTACCTGTTACTAGACAACAGATAGGTACTTGCTCTGTAAATCACGCATAACCAACAAAAGCTCTGACTATAAAAGCTACTTGACTACAGGCGGGATTGTCTCTTGTCCCACCGTTTTGTATACGACTGGTTCGGCTGGTAGACTAAATTGTCGACCTCGGCTGTATTCAGACACTTTGGGTCCGAATCCTGCATCAGATTCTTGATGCCACATAGTCGCATAGTAGTCTGGATCTCATCGCGTAGAACTATTTTGTGCACGTATTAGACATTGCTGGGGATCGAAAGGTGTATATTAGTAACTCACTATTCACGGCGTGCTCTACACCCTGCTGTCCGTAGTTGACAGCATACATGAACGGTCTGCCAAGACCGACAGCAGAGGCGCCCAGGCAGATAGCTTTGACAATGTCGGCTCCTCTACGGAAGCCCCCATCCACCAGAATTTCCAAAGCTCCAAAAACCTCTGGGCAGTGTTTGTGAAGCTCTAGTAAGACAAGTATCGCAGGCAACGCATTGTCTGCGGCTCGGCCACCGTGGTTACTTAGGATGATGCCCTGGCACCCATGCTGCATTGCCAGCTTTGCATCTTCCCAGCGCTGAATGCCCTTGACCACGATGGGGAGGTCAGTGAGACTTCGGATCCAAGAGATGTCATCCCAATTCAGCGAAGGGTCGATGAAAGCGCCTCCCTGCCGAGCCAGACCAGCACCTTTCTGATCTCTGCCACTACCTGCCGAACTCTCTTCACCGGGTACTGCGTCCGACTTGATGCGCTCGTCGGCTTCACGCTTGGAGACGACGGGAAGGTCTGCTGTGACAAAGATTGCCTTAATCTTGCCCGTCGCGATACCCTGACGCAGCACACGTTCCGTCTCCGTGCGAGCCTTATTCACATATATCTGGAAGAAGGCATGCTTAGATGTAGCCCCGAGGATCTCCTGATGCGGATAAGACGCAGGAGTTGCGATGCACTGGATGATGCCACTACTGGACGCTGCTCTCGCCATGGCGAGTTCACCGTCTGGGCCTGCCGTCCTCACCGCGCCAGTGGGGGCGATGAATATGGGCAAGTCCAGCTGACAGCCAAACAGAGTTGTCTTGGTGTTGACTTTCTGGACGTTGCGCATGACGGCTGGGCGCAACCAAATCTTTCTGAGAATTGCTAGGTTGGTGTCGCGGGTGATGTTGTCGTAGGAACCGCTGCTGATATAGGCCCAGGACTTTTTGGATAGCGTCTGGCTGGCCACCTGTTCGAAGTCGTAAAGACTGATGATGTCGTTCAAAGAAGGCTTAACGGGGGACGCTTGACGAAGGCTCATGTCAGAAAAACCCGAGAATCATGTTATATTGGGCCTTGACAACCAAAACTAACCTTGGGTGCTTTCGAGCTGTATAGAAGTGTGCCCTCCATTATCCTTACTCTCTTCCTGTGTCTTGAATGCAGATACTTTATTAGACATGGCTGATAATAATTGCAGGTAAGACGAGGTGTCTGCCGGCAGTATAAAAGACTAGTTCGATCGTTAGGAAGGGACTATAGATGTATCTGCCATACTTAGGTCAGGCTACTGCCTGTTTATATACTAAAGCACACTCCATACTCTAAAACACGTTCGCATTCAATAGACTCGCAATAGCCGAGGGCGAGGTTTCAAGCCTCGCAGATATCTGGGGTTTCGGTAATCTCCAGAATTCTTCCAGACTTGTACCGGGGTGATTGTGATGTGCCACCGGGTAGTTGACTCGGCAAGCAAGTAGCGGCGGTAACTCAGCTTCCGCCTTTTACCGTGGGGATGCCACCAGGCTAGAACATATGCAAGCCAGCAACGGATATGACGCTACTGCAATGCCTACGGCTATTTGGAACGTCAGGCTATCCCCGCAAACTTGAATACATCCATCCTTGGCAGTATCGGGTGCTATCCGATAGTTGCTGACTCAAGAAACGGATGCTCCCGGGCCTACCCCATGGAGAAAATAGCCTTATCTCTACTGCCAGGTCGTAATGAACGCTACATATGTAATACTGACACACCTCAGTAACAACTATGTATGCAGTTTAGAACTAACCTCAGTTAGAAAATTACTACTTACTGTTATAATTATTGTAGTTATGTTACATGCACCCTACTTTTTTATCGGGTATGAGAAATTGTTACACCGGTCATATCTATCCAGATATGTTTTTATTATAGAATTATTGAAAACAATTAAAAGTATACATAAAGAGAGTATCATTTAGAGATCCGATTTAATCTACCGGAGCAGTCTCAGTAGCAGTAGGCGCCGTGTATGTGAAAGCAGTGGTGGTGAGCTCCTCAGTAGTAACACCAGTAGCATCATTGGGACAAAATGCTTTTGAACCACTCGTCTTTATACCACTTGTCCAGCCGTCTCCGCCACTCTGAACTGCTATATCACCCACTCCACCATTCCAACAGTTCCCAGTTGAATAGTGGCTAAAGACATAGCACGTCGGAGAGTCTTCGCACAGTTGAGCACATTCGCTCCAAGTCAAGACGCCCATATACCCACCACGGATACCGATATAATGATTATGCTGGATCTTGATTGAACCGAAACATTCATATGGCTCTTCTGCGGCCGCTGAAGTAGTTGCAGCAGATTCTTCGCTTGAGGTGAGAGTAGTAAAAGTAATCTCGGCCGAGGTATCGACCGTAATATCAGAAGTAGTTGTTGTCTCGGGTATAACGTCGGAAGTATCAATTGTTGTTTCGGCCGTGGTAGTTTCAGTGGATAAGATTGTAGTATCAGAAGCAATGGATACAGTAGTGTCATCTTGGGTCGATGTTGTTGTTATGATAGAAGATGGTAGAGTCTCAGTGATGAAGGCTGTAGTCGATGAATAGGAGAGACTGGCTTCTGGAACCTGGGAACTGGAGATGCTGGGTTTGCATGGTCCAGCTACAGCCAGACCTGCAATTGCAAAAAGTGCCAAAGAGCGAGACATGATAATGTAGATTGTGACACAAGAGGAAAGTGTAAGAATATTAAAAGGGAGACATACTAATGTTGTTATTGTATTCCCATTACTCTGTTGGTATTTAATATTCCTTCTATCCTTTGTTTACCTTTTAATGTCTAATGCTGGGTATCCCCCTGTAATAATAGTTGTGATAGTGTATTTAGTGCAGATAACTTTATCTGTTAGCCCATGTAATTGGGTATAAAGGTTGTCTAGACCCCAAAGACCCTGAAAAATATTCGCTCAGTCACTTAGATTCCAATAGCTTTAGAATAGATTAGCTCAGGCGCAGCCTCAATATGCAGAGGAAATTGCAGCTGAGAACATCTATCATTTACAATGCTGCTGAGCCCCTTTTCTCAGTTATTTTCATTCATCGCATTGAAGACTCATGATTGATTTAAATCTAGTCTAATAAAGCTCTGCCCTATGGATACAGTAGTGTTATTTGAGGTACGGGTATTGAGACTGGGAAAAAGCGACAGGGGTAACGCGGGGCTTAACATACTTCCCAAAATGGTTTATCGATAGGCTTATCAAGGTTAACAGGCGATAAGAACAGTTAGTTGTAAGGTCGATTGTCTCGCAAGAACCTTTCACATAAACGGTGGGAATTACAGGCACTGGACAGCCTCGAACCTGTCATCTTATAACTACCTCTTCTTTAAAAGCAAACTACCTACACTTCAACATGCACCAGCCTTGTGTTCTTCTATCTAGGAAGTAGGAAGACCTTGTTTTTTATGAGGGGATAACCACACACAGCACTGTGCAGCCCAAGGAATGAAGTTCAGAATCTGTTTAAAGGAACAGGCACTAAAGCTAATAGTAGAAGGGTAGTTATTGTAGTATATAGAACTAGTTCTATTAGTTAACCATATAGTTACAGGTAATCCCGTTGTAGAAGTTCTATATTTATATTCCGAAACTCATGTATAGGGTAGTCAGGCTCTCGTTTTACAGACACTACAGTTAGTTTGTAACTTCAGTGAAGAGGAATCAACCGAGAATTGGGCTGCTTTGCTGATTTCAGATGCCGTTCAGTTGGCTAAATGCAACAAGGATGCTCGACATCTGTGCAACCAATGGCATCGAGATACTCGCATCTGCAATGGTTAGGCATAATCATGGTGATAATTAAGGCCATTCCGAGACCTGACATCAATTTTCAAGCCACAGACGTCTCTACGCCAATGGTCCATGGATGATAACCGCCCACTTGAGTTGACTTGAAAACATGAACATGATTGGGCGACATTGTTGATCAGAGCGTGACCTCGACTGACAGGCTTGGCTTCCAATCACTGCATTTTTTGAGGCCGGCAGCTGCCTGGAGACAAGGGTGATACACTATGAGGACGCTTGCAGGCTTGTGAGATGCCAGTCTTCTGCACTGTTAATGAGTCAAAGTGGAAATGAGGGCTTGTGCACTGCTTGTTCTCTCGACGCAATTGAGTCGAGTCTACATCTCGTCTCAATTGCGATAAATAGCAGCTTCGACTACTTTATTCATATAAGTAGGCTTGTATTTCTTGTTTGCATTGTCATATCAAGCCATCATAGAGAATCTTTCCTTCGATTCTCCTCCTTGCTCTCAATACATGTCAAACACAACTCGTCGACCAAAGCTCCGAAGAAGTATACGCATCCTCGACAACAAGAGTAGTAAAGAAGCTCAACAGTTTGATGACTTTACTTGTTACTAAGTAAAGCATCCAGCTCTAGGGCCAAGTCGTCTTGATGTCCCTCGTTGCTTACTGCTAGCCCTCCACCCAATGCCTCTATACGTCCCCTCATCTCTTCACTCTTCTCTGCCACTGTTGAGGGGGTTTGACCCATGGCCAAGCGGCCTTGGACATCAGACTGCCCACCGTGGAACAAATTGCTATAAGTGGAATCGATGTAAACATCTAGTAAGTAGCTACTGGTTATATATGTTAGAACTATGAGGTTATTAGAGGAAATTAAAAAGACCTTTAGGAATTAGTAGTTTATTAAGCACAGCAATTTAAATTCACTTTAAAATATTATAAATAATATTGCATTTACAGGTTATACTTTAATAGATATTTTCTTGTCTAGATAATTATTGTATAGAATTATACACAGTCGCAATTACCTACAAGTTATGCAGGTCTGTCTACTCTATCTCAGTATTGAAGATGGAACGATCCGATGCATGAGCTTGTTTCAGGAAGTGCCTGACAAACCGAGCCAGCTTCTTCCGTTTCACAGTTCTGTATTAGCCTCGTCTAGCTCCATTCAGTGGAGGGTATGAGCATCCACAACATCCTCAAGAGAGGCATTCAAGGCATGTGCATACCATCTTTCTCAGGCTGATAACCAGCTGCTTCGTAAGACGGAACTTGGCGTGACTTGACTTCCTTTTCCTGTTGGACAAGGGCACAGCAGAGACACCAGAAGGAGGTACAGCAGTCGCTCATGCCGCTGCCTTCAATACCATATGCCTCACGAATCTGCTTCCGTTTCGTCATATTGAAGCTGTTTAGACGTTAGCTTCATCCTGCAAGTTGAACTTGGCTTACTGACATCCAGGCACAGCCGGTGAGTGACTGTATGCCACAGAACAATGCACAGTCAGAATTGACACTTTCGGGCTCAACAGAAGGATTCTGCAAGCGATAAGAGGTACGTCCAAAGACTATGTTGCGATCAGTCAGTCGACATTCGGCGAGCAAAAGGAGGGAAACGTACGGATGCCCGGGAGGAAAGTGCTCAATAAACAAGAGTCGCAAGGCGAACAGTCGAAAAGGTTGTTTTGCCAATCTTGAGGAGACATGGTGTATAAAGGGAATATCAAAAGAACAAGAACTGAGTAAAGAATGGAAGAAGTTATGAACGAATAAGGAGTGTCAAGAAGATACGAATGAAAAAGCTAAAGATGATGATGAAAGACAAAAGACAAGTCTGCAGATGTGCTTTTATAAATAAAAGTATAGACACTATTGCTATGACACAGCAGTCCGTCGTATTGAATACGTTCCACCCTTGTACTTTCCTAGTTCCACTTCTCCAAGAATCAAGTCGGACCGAGACTAATGACGCACGCACATCTAGTCGAGCTTTCTTGTCTCCACAGCTATTATCTATCTTTGATATGTACAAACTCCTCAACATGTAGCAACCTCTAAATCCTCGGGGGGGATGAGATGTCGGACGCTGGAGGGGCGAATTTAGGCATCTGATGTCCGAAGCTTTATTTAACCCCCTTAGGCAATGTATCAAGGGGAAACACGCTACTTGATAATTAATACAATGGATATGTTCTTTATATTGCTGTGCAAGACAAAAGGAGACATATATTAGTGTATGTTTACTAAGTGGCATTTAAATAGTTTAACTCATGTTGCTTAATGGCAGGACAGGTACTTAGAATTATCAAAAATAATACAAAATAATAAAGGCACTAGAACTATATAATATGACGTTATCCTCAAGAGGACTAGGGGCAATCTGATATTAATCTAAGAGTTTAATTGGCGCAAGACCAACATGATGTTGAATTCTTAGCGTTGCAGGAAGTGTTAAACCGGGCTTTCTGGGGATAAGGGCACAGAATCTGTTGCTGAGTCGTATTATCCGATTTCGTCACGACTACAGGTGTAGATGTTGGCTCTATATCATCTTCTACCCAGGCCCTCAGTTGATCGAACAATGCTTCGGGCTGTCCACCATTGCCGCCCCAGCAGTGTTCAAGAGCAGGTACCTGGTAATACTTGTAGAACGAAGTTACGTTGCCTACAAAGTTTGATACCTCGTTATAGTAATGAAGTGTGCCGCCAGGAGAAATGCTTGGGTCAGCCTAGTGGTGGTTAGCATAAAGCCGGTTTGTGGCATGGAAATCTTACCAGTCCATGATACGTAATCATTTTTCCTCCAGCGTCTCTAAAGTCTCGCAGATCAATCTCGTTGGTCTCAAAATTGGAGGCAAAGATCTGTTTGACGTGACGAAAGATGGTATCAAAATCTCGATGCGTAGCGTTGTTCAACACCGCTGTCACGTCCTTCTTGACAAAGGTCCTCCAAGCAAATTCAACAGAGCCTTCAGCTCCGCTCCTGCAAACTTTGCCGGTGCAGTTGGTGGGGGCGAGCGTTGATAAATCACTGCCTATCTCGTAGCCCGCGTACATTGACTTGCCGTTAGAGAAACGGGGGCCTGCCCATGAGGCATTGGCCACAGCAGCAGCGGCGTGGCTGATCTTGTGCTTTGAATTGGTGGTGGAGCAGTCGAAAGATTTCCCGATGTGTTTGAAAGGGTTGAATTCGCGCCGACAAGCTTCAACGTCGCTGATGATGCCATCCTTGACGCCATCCAGCACATCACAAGCTGAGACGGCAAGGGAAGTGATGGCGTTAAGCTCGCAGTCATAGGGGAACTGCTGAGTAGACTCCATGTAGAATACAGGCCAGACTGAAGTTATGTAGAACTCGGCCCAGTTGATCGCCGGAGCGGCTGCGATAATTCCATCGTAGGCGTTGGGGTACTGTTGTGCAAGTTTAAGTCCTTGACGCCCTCCTTGGGAGCAGCCATTCCAGTAGGAATACGATGGGGCCTTGCCGTAGAAACTCTTAATCAACTGTTTTGCAATACTAGCCTTCCATCCAATCACAAGTTAGTACAGATATGTAGAAAGTCTTCGGCTTAGTGTTCTTACCTCGTCATCAAGTGAAACCTGACCAAAATTCTGCAGCGCATTACTGTTGATATTTCCGGGGGTTGTCAACAACCAGTCAGCGGGACTGGCGGTCTCTGGAATACCCGCATCCGTTGTAATGGAAGCATAGCCATTTGCCACGGCGTTGATCATGCCAGCGTAAGTCAAGATGTAACGACCTGGTGTCCAGGCAGAACCTCCAAGGGACTGCAGTCTCCCATTGTAGTTGTCCTCGCTGGGCAGCCAAGCCTCAGCGTGAATGGTATCATTCTGACCTGGATGCGTGTAGGTGATGGTGACGTTGCAGAAAGTGACATTCTGGACATTCAAGGCTGGTTGCGAGTAGGTCCAACCATGCGGGACGTCAAAGCTGTAGTTGGGGACAACATTCGCTTCAATGGAAAGGAACTCGGCACCCAAGAGTGTTAGAACCGTGAACGTAGAGGCAACACAGCGGCTCGCAATATCGGAGGCGGGAACCATGATGTTTAGAGATGTTTAATATCACATTCGTCCGACATGGTGGAAGCTTCGACTTAAGTAGTTTACACGATGCATTTTCAGGCTGTCGTCATGCTTTAAGATGACGGCAGCAGGATCCGCAAGGAAAGGAGCCGAGATTGACCTCAACCTCTCGGTTCCGCCGAGAGCTAGATTGCATTACCAATATGACACTTTTTAGTGTTTGTCTCTTGATGGAATTACCTACTGTCAATCCGTCGTGGGGCATCGTATTAAATACGACGAATGCTCAATATGATTGGTCCCAGCGTCAGTGACTAATTAGCGTCCTATATTTTGGCCCAATGCTCCACTACGCCCTCTTGTCACAGAGTTTGGTTGATCCAATGCTTTCTTTTTGCCTCCCACTCTTTCTCAGCAGGACCAACAATTCATCATTGTCACATGTGCAAGGCGCAAGCATAGATTGGTACGTTGTATCAAAATGAGCAAGACTCAAGACACCGAACGTGTCCTGGGATCACGCTGTCCCTGTCATCCTGCTCAACGCAGATCCCACAAAAAGTCTCGAAACGGGTGCCAAAATTGTAAACGACGAAGAATCAAGGTCAGTCTAAATTCTTACTATTTCCGTCTTCAACACAATCTCATGCCATACATAGTGTGATGAGAACAAACCAGTTTGCAGGAAATGCTCGCATCTCTCGTTACCCTGCAGCTTCGAGTCCCCAAGCAATTCAGGAACAAGAACAATCATTCCTACTGGCTTACGCGAACCCCTTAAGTGGGCAACGGATCCTGACACTTCCACTCAAGCTTTAGCGCCAGTTCCCTCGCCCAAAACATCGACCCAGCAAAGCTCTCTAAATGTTGCCGACCTTCGACTTTATCATCACTACATTACCGTGGCCTCCCTCACTTTTGGAGATGACGTAATGTGGCATGATAAAGTCCCGCGCCTCGCTTTCGACAATCCTTATATCCTTCACCTGATGCTCGCTCTTTCTGCGCTTCATCTCGCGCGTCTTGAGGTCACAGAAGCAACCAAGTACGAGCAATTGGCAGAGAAACATCACTCCATAGCTCTGTCTCATGTTACCAACTTGCTTCCTCAAATCAAGCAAGACAATTGCTCAGCCTTGTACATTGCTACTGTGCTTATTTGTAGCTACGCCTTTGCAAAGCCACCTAAAAAATGCCACCTTCTTGTTCCGTTTGATGGCAAGGAAACTGCTTGGTGGAATCTCTTCCGCGGCGTTCGCTTTGTTATCGAGACCATGAGTTTAGAGGCGATATTTTCAGGTCCCATTGGTCCCTTTCCCCCAGAAACCACGTCGAATATACCACCGCCCGTTGGTAGAACTGGATACATCGCTTGGGAACAGCCTCTTGCTGACTTGAGTGCCATGATTCACAATTCCCAATCCTCAGAATTTCCAAGTCTAGGCGAAATCTGTGACGCTCTTGTATCCTGTTTTGGTGACGTTTTTGGAACCGCTGAGCAGCCTCAACAAGTGACGCATGGGAAAACGCCTGCTGTTATGCGGTGGTTATGGTTCATAGAAGATGATTTTACAAAGCAGGTCGAGAAACTAAATCCTCATGTTCTACTTTTACTAGCCTACTTTTCTATACTAGTTCAAACGTTGGATTGCTTTTGGTATATGCAAGGTTGGGGGAATCGCATTTTGGAAAGCATCGCGGAGCAGCTTGACCCAGATTATAGTGCTTGGATAGCTTGGCCAAGTTCTCAACTCAAGCTGAGTTGTCGTAATGATTTATCTAGCCTGGACTGATATATTTATAGAAATACACTAAGTAGTAATAATAGTATAATAAATATAGTATTAGTTGCGGCCTCCTCGCACATATACAGCATAAGTCTGCAGCCGAAGGCGACGAGCCTGACCGCATTGTCGCCGTGGATAGAAGGGTCCAAGCCTAAGGCCCAGACCTCATCCCCGAGCCTACTTTCCCTAGGGACTAGCTCAAGGGCCTCTTCGATCGTCTCGGTCGATAGATAGAGGTCCTCGTCGAGGTAGTAGTCGCTCGCGGGCTCGATGCTGCGCCTACAGAAGAACTGAGATGTTGGATCGGGCGCCATCTGCGAAAGTGGTTAGCGCCTTGTAGCAAAGGGGATCGACTGACTGACTGGGTTGATTGACTAGCTGACTTTGCTTGGTATGCCGGGCGATGTAGTCGCAGAGGTCGATTGACTATAGGCTTCTTTGGTCGATGATAAAGGAGGAAGGAGGAAAAAATAGGCTGCCTGTGTAGGGTTGGCCTTTTAACTGCAGCATTAACCTTATTATATTAGAGTTTAGTTAGAAAATATAGCATCTATAATTTAAAATATTTAGAGTTTTAGCCTACCCTAGACTATAAGTAAATGCTATTAATATCCTAGATTTCTAAAGAAGCTTAGGCTAAAGTAATAAAAAAATAAAAAAAATAGTATTAGTTACCTCTCTGAACCCTAGTTATGCTTCTGTTAATATTTAGTATATTTATAAATCTTAATCTAGTTTCTATTAATAGATAGGATGAACTTATAATTAAGGAACTATATTTACTTTATATTCCTTGTAGTTAACTAAATTTAATAAGAATAGTTATGAATATCTATTATATTTTAACTAGGTGCTTATATATGCAATAGTTAGCTATTAATATCTCGTTAATAAGATATACTTAAGATAGTATAGTTTAGTAGTAAAGCTATTAGTGTTATTAGTTACAGGGTATACTACGGCATTTTATATCTTCTTAAACCCTCGACTGCCTTTACCTGTCTTTTTGTAATCTCGTCCAATTATCTATCATTAGATAACATTTCATACTTTTAAGCAAATGGCTGACGCATCCAAGTAATTCTCGTTCGAGGGGTAGGTAGGAAGCACCGATGGCTTTAGAAAATTCAGTTTATTCTTAGATTTATGCAGCGCTTTATCATTTCTAACGAATATGAATGCGTGTTAGGGACTCTGCAGCCGCTGCTTGTGCAGCATATTAATCTGGTAAGAGCGAGGAAGAGAATATACATTGCAATCAGTTACTTGGCATTGTAAAAACTGGAGGAATAACAAGACACCCCGCATTCCGGGCTGAGGAGTAACGACACCTTAATCAGCAGATAGAAGAATGCGAACTTGAGCATTTTGAGGTAGCAGTGTTACATAACTCAACGAGGCATATCAAATAGACCGCTGCCACGAAATGCAACATAGCTAGCGCCCCGTCCGTGCGGACGCTAACTGTCTGCAAGTCCTACAAGCCAACAACAAGACTGTGAAGCTGCCAACCTTAAACCTACAATTATTGAGATGTGGGCTGAGGCATATACTATCAGGAGGGGTGAGAACTCAACGTAGTTGTAAGTAATTCTCTATCTTTTATTCAGGCTTGTAAATTATGTATGAGACATATAAGAAGTAGAGTCAGTATTAGCTAAGTGATGTTATAGCCTGAACTTGTTGTGTCTGACAGAAGATCGCTACTGTTCAGACGATTACTGTGGGGAATCCAAGCCATTTACGACAGTTGTGGGCCTACACCATGTTACCAACTGGGAAATGGCCTTCCGGGCCGTCGGGTTGTCAAGGATGGTAGTAGGCCTCAAGTTAGGAAACACTTTGATCACTATAATCAGCAGGAGTTTATCATGCTTTACATACTACCTTGTTTATTGTTAATGCCAATTACAACTCCTCCAGCCATTCGATATGAGAGAAAACCTATCGTTATGATAAGGCGCATACAATACGTCGCTAAGGCCAATATTGCATCGCCGATGCAAAGCTCTCGGCTGGTTAATGCCGTGTCTCAGACATGGCTGAGTGACCTGAAGTTAACGACACTTATTGGCGCTAGCCCAAACGCACAGGAGCTGAAATCTCTCCATAACTTACTTCAAGTGCCGCACGTAATCCTTGTCTCCTACAGGTATGTATAGTATCCTCTTTATCTTCATAAAACTTATAGAAGAGGTACCTTCCCTCTGTTCAGGACATTATTGAATTACCCATTCTGTATATCACTTGCTCGATCTCTGATGATAGCTAGCCTTCCAGGTGTGTCTTATTATTGCAGAGTTGAGCTTTGACGATTGTACTAATGCAGAGCTCAGATAGCTGAAAGCCAATCCTGCAACACATCACAAACAGGTAACCCATGCTGTCTGCCGTGTCTCAAAGAGGTATAATACTATACCATTTTGGTTCTCACAGTGCATATCCTTACTTTATACGTAAAGATTTAAATATTCACAGCCAGCCACATCTTCCAATATGACATCGATAGAGCAGCATTCGACAGAGTGCAGGTAAGAAAACTCAATGCAAGGGATATCAGTGCAGTGGTTAATGAATACTACGTCATAGACGGACTTGAGATTAAAGTATAAATAACCACTCTTTCCCTTAAGACGAAGTTGCTTTACATTAATACAGCCACACAATCATACTACTTTCTTCTTCTTTCACTACAATGCATCTCAAAGTCCTTCTCGCTATTGTATCTGTAGTTGCAGCTGGAACTCTCAGTATGTTACTGACACCTTTCAACCAACATTATGAATCAACTAACAAGAATAAGACAGAGACCAGAAGCCTATCCTGAACGGGTGTCGTTGGGAAGGTACGGCTCCTTACTGCGCGGGAGAATGTGGACCTGGGTGGGAGGAGAGGGGTCGTAGTCAGTGTGGTGACGGAAACTGTTGTTGGACAGGGAGTAAGGCCCTGTGCTGTGAAGAAGAGGACTGGAACAATGACTTGAAGCGATTTTAATCACGATATCACATTTACTCTATATTTCCGATTAATTATATATGGTGACTTTGGAAAAACAGGCTATTTTATTCACTATGTAGCCCCTTTGTATCATCGTATCCTTCGTCGCGGACCAGAGTAAGGGAGGTCGGGACGTAGTGCCAGGGTCTTCCTTTTATTTTATAGCTTATGCCCAGATGTAAGACAACAACTTTCTTTACCTGCAGCAACTTTAATCAATTAAATCTGTAATCATTCAATCAGAATAATTTTTACATTATTTAATATCACTAAGCTTTCTCTTCAATATTTATGCCACTGCGCTTAATGCTTAGTTAACTGGGTTACTGGTTATTAAGTTTAGGGGTTTTACCGAGGTTTAGTAATTGTTTTTCGCTAATTGATATCTTAGCTGATAACAACAGGTGCAGCGGACAACAGACATGCCTCCTTCCTTTTACATAATTATATCTAACCACCAGCACCTCATCTTCAACTCTTCAAACCAGCCATGAACACCGACCGAACGCGATCACTTGCAGAGTCGTCGACATCGTCTAATCAGCGCAGTAAACGCGCCAAATACACCCCTGTAGCTTGGTACGCGCGTCCCGTTATTCTCTCAGGATCAAACTGAGATCGATAGTGATACGTGCAAGAAACGGAAATTGAAATGTATACGGGAAGATGACCAACAAGTTTGCACGAGATGCGCACAAAAGAATGTGGAATGTGTCTTTGCTTGTCCGCCTCGTGTCTCTATTAATGACGACGAGCATTCTCCAGGACCATCGAACCGGGAGCTGCAGTACGTGAGTAAATCTCCTTCCGACCATCATAGACTGATCAAAGTCACTTCGCAGATCGAATTTAGCATCTCTAAACCGACAAGTCACGGCTCTCCAAGAGCAAGTCGGCATCTTGACGGCAGCCCTGCAAGACATTACTCGGCGTCCCACCATTTCATCAACTACACCCCAAGGCAACGCATCGGCGTATAGACAGGATATTCGGAATGTGGCAACAGAACCAAGAGAGCCTCAATTCATTGGCCCCATGCGATCAGCTTTCAGCTTCCAAATCGCCGAAAATTCCCTTTCGGGGATGGGCATTGAGCGTGCGGCCAGAGATTCTGCTACGCCGAGTGAGTGTGAAAGCGAACGCGAATCTATTGCCCATGTCGATGTGCTTCCGAGCCTGGGAGCTGTAGAGATACAGCGGCTTCTGGAATTCTACGATGAAGAAGTAGTGTCTATCAATCCATTCATCGACATAGATAAGCTATCTCGCATGGTTTCATCAGTTCTTACGACACCTGAGCAACATTCGCTAAAGGAGGTGCAAGCTATCAAATTAGCTGTGGCTACCTCGGTCGCAATTGAGGCACAGGGTCAGAACAGCATCAGTAAGAGTCTTATAGACGACGTGGAGCCTGTGATATGTAGACCTTCCGGTGAGGCATTTATCGATCTAGAGGAGCTCCAACTCATGATAATGCTGGTATGTTTTCTTCTGACGTCCGTCTACCTACTGACACATGCAGAGTATCTACTGGTTCCACTGCGGAGAGGAACTTCTAGCCTGGAGAACTATTGGCAATGCTGGACGAGAGACGATCGAGATTGGACTACATCGACGGTCATCGCTTTTGGAGAACTTTAAAGATACCCAAGAGCGAGATCTTGCTATCAGGTGCTTCTGGTGTGTCTATATCCTCGATCGACGGTTGAGTTATGGGACCAGTTTGTCGTTTGGCATTTCGGATCGTGATATTGATCCTCAACTACCCGAGCCGGTATGTATTCTTTCAACTACACGAGTTATACTAATACCGTAGACCAACCACTCATATCTCTCCTGCATGGTATCATATGCTCGACTATGTTCCAAAGTTTGGGAGGAGCTTCCCCTCGATTCTTCACCTCTATCTGTTCCCAAAGACAAGGTCGACCTTTTCGACTTTCTCACTCAGAAATGGATGCATTCTATCCCTCCCGATCTGCAGCTCGTCTTCCCACGCCTTTCTCAGAGACAGAATCAACCCCGAACATTACAGCGCTTACGTACCATCCTCTATCTTAGAGGGAACCACATCCGGAGTCTCGTTCTGCGGCATCATCTGTTGAGTGCAGCCAATATACGGGCCGACATGCAAGGTGCACAGCTTGTGGTCAGCTTGGCACAAGATACGATTCAAGTACTTGTAAACTTGAACGAGACTAGTGATATTTATACTCGCCAGAAACCGACATTCAATTACTTTCTCACTGCAGCGTTGGCGAGCATTCTTCTGGCGGTGTGCAACGCACCGGATGTGTTTGCAGATCGTTGCCGACAAAACTTTGGAGATGCTGTGGATCTGCTCAAAAGTTTTTCGCAGCAGGGACAAGTCAGTCGGAGGCTTTGGAAGTCGATTAGAGGGACGATCAATCGCGCTTTATCATTGTCTGGGACACCAAGTGGTAATTCAACTGCCACGAGGATTCTGAATGTAGAAACGCAGAATATTGGATATGAGAGGAACAGTCTTGACCTAGATGATTCGGTAGACAGATTTGGTTTGGAGACGGATTTACTGAATTTATTCAGCGCTTTTGAGGAGGTGAATGGGCCAAATCTTGGACTAGACATTGAGTTGGGCATTTAGAATTGGTATCTAGACTGGTCTCTGACCGTTGACAACATCCACATCAACATTGGGCACCTGAAACTTGTTCTTTCCTCGAATAGCATAATACAAACCGCCAACAATAACCCAAGCGACCATCACAACAATAGAGTAGTTCATGTTCTGTGGTGTGACTGGCATGATAGAAGGGAATGTGCTAAAGACAATAACAACAGCTATCCAGATCAAGCTGACAATATTCAGTACAGGCCCTGCAGGTCCCAGCTTAAAAGGTCCAAAGCTGTTTGTGGACAGTCTCTTCCTGGCAAACAGCATAACAATAATGGGAAGGGCATAACTGGCATACATGCCGATGATAGCCATAGCAAGAAAGGCATTAAAAGCAGTTGTGTTGCCGAGATAGATGAAGCCGAGTAACATTTGCAAAACAGTTGTTACAACAATGGCATAGACGGGAACTTCCAGCTGTTTGTTGACCTTGCTGAGATGCTTGTCAAACGGCGTAGACTTGTCGCGTGCAAAAGCCCATAGTGTTCGCGACGTGGATGTGACACCAGCGACAGTAGCAGCTATGGCTATGCATGTGATGACTAGCGATAAAATAGTTGTACCAACATTACTTTTTGTTGTGTCGAGAAAGATTTGCATGAATGGGTATCCGGTGGGTGTTTGGAGAAGGGCTTCGAGGGGGCCGGTAGAGAAGAGAAGAATGATTACATAGACCAATCCAAGCAAACCATTAATGCCAACACTTCCAACCATTGCGATTGGGACGTTTCGACTGGCATGAGGCATTTCTTCTGCTAGATGGCAGGCAGCGTCGTATCTAGAGGGTTAGCTGTGTCTCAAATGTTGTAGGATTGACATACCCAAGGAAGGGATAGACAGCGCTCAAAAGACCAACTAGCCATGAGACACCATCTTGATCCCAGCCACTCGAGTTGGTAACTTTGGTAAACACAAAAGAAGCAGAGTTTTTGGGGGCCATGACACCTAGAACGATCATGATCGCAACAAGGCCAACGACGTGAACGATACCTGCAAAGTTAGTAGGCGTATTCATGAGGGAAGAGTACCTACCGGACACATAGTTATGCCAAGGCAACGCTCTATGACCCCAGATATTAAAAACAAGAGCGTATATCAGAATAGCCCAATAAAACAAAAGGCCCTGCCATCGATGGGGTTCGTATTGTGGATTGTTGATTGTGATGAGAGCTTGTACTTGCAGACCAGCTGCAAAGGCTGCTGAGGCTGTGAGGACTATTTGACCGCCTATGTTGATCCAACCGGTCATGAACGAAGCAGAGGATCGTATCGAGGATGGAGTGAGTGCTGCTACCCAGTGGTATTGGCCTTAAAGGTTAGTGATGAGTTACTGAAGGGCTGGGGGACATACCTCCTGCTGTGGGATATATGGAAGCGATTTCTCCAAGAGAAGCAGCAATGCATAACGAAAAGATTGCTGCCAGAATACTGAGATGTTAGTGACGTTCTAACATAGACACAAAGACATACTAGTTGTAGAAAAGACAAGGAGCTCCGCCATTGATCAAAGCTGTAGCAACGACGCTCGATAAAGCTTCCCAAGTGCCCATAAGACAAATACACAGCGCACTCAATGACAGTAAAGAATACTGTCGTCTCAACTCTTGGGTATGTCCAAGCTGTGCAAGACGCAAAGCATCTTCACTCTGAGAGGGTGTTTGATCGAGACTAACTGTATCTTTCTCCATGATTTAATTTGACTGCTCAACATACTGATGCGTCTCTATGAGTCTCCTTTTATAGCAGAGACAATGTCTACTCCAGATATCATGAAAGATAATGAAAACACCTAAAACATATCAGGTTAGACCTCCCGACAAGGTGTGTAACATGATGATAAGGATCCTGGACAGGACGAATCGCTTAGCATGAGACACGGCAGATTTGTTGATTGATGTTATCGGCAGATGCACTAGACAGGGGTTGCGAAGATACGGGGCAGTTTCACAGATAAGCTGGGGTTCCGAGGTGTTCCGCTCGGAATGAATGAGGGGATTCCGAGGGTTAACAGCGCAACCACGATACTTATAAATTTGTTCTATAATGTCTCAATAAGCATTAATTCGACAAATAAGCATTCACACACATTCATCATGGCTCCTCCGCACCCTCTTTCTGCTCTTAGTACAAGCGAGACCAATCTTGCTCGAGACATTGTCAAAGAAGCTCACCCTGGCTCGTTACTGTACTTTAGGCAATCCTATCTTTTTGAACCACCAAAAGACGAAGTTCTCAGGTTTTTAGAGCTAGAGCATTCCAATGCTTTGACTGCTGATTCCCCAAGACCTGATCGTTGCGCGCAAGTCTTTTACGATATTATTGGTGGCGACTCCAAAGCTCAGTACTACGAATCAGTCATCGATCTCACCAAAAAGACTATTGTAGACCAACAGGTTGTCAGTCCTGAACATCAATCTAGTTTGACAATGTAAGTTTTGTTCACTCAAGAATTCCTCGCTGACTTTATAGCTACGAGTTCGAGACCGTCGTCAAAGCAGTTGGTGAATCCGACCTCTTCAAAGAGAAACTCGACAAGATCAAACTCCCTCCTGGATTTGAGACTGTCGTTGAACCATGGCCATATGGAGCGCCAGATCTTGTCGATGGAAACACTCGTTACTTCCAAGCCCTCATCTTTGCTCGAAATACTCAAAATGGAAATGACTCCAACTTTTACGCTTATCCTTTACCGCTGATACCGGTATTTGACGCAGCGACGAAAAAGATTGTCCGTGTTGAAGAGCCCGCTACAGGAGGAAAAGGCGATAGTCTCACTGACAAAACCCACGTGCCTGGTATTCTGGATCATTGCAAACCTGGAGAATATGTTCCGGAGCTTCTTCCGGGTGGTACACGAAAGGATCTGAAGCCTTTGATGGTTGTACAGCCCGAAGGTCCGAGTTTTTCGGTTTCGGAGAACTTGATACAGTGGCAGAAGTGGCGCATGAGGGTCACATTCAACCCTCGCGAGGGTGCTGTAGTCCATGATATCCGATATGATGGACGGCCCATTCTGTACAGATTGAGTATGAGCGATATGGTAAGTTTTCCGGCATTTGTAAGACTTCGCTGACCATTAGACTGTTCCATATGCGGATCCTCGACCACCTTATCATCGCAAGCAAGCATTCGACTTTGGCGATGGTGGACTTGGACATTGTGTTAATAATCTGACTCTCGGCTGTGATTGTTTAGGAGTTATCAAGGTATGTCAACAACTCAATACTTGAACGTGGCTGACAGTTTAGTACTTTGACGGCGTCCTCATCGACTCGGACGGTACAGCCCAAGAAACAAAAAATGTTATTTGTCTCCATGAACAAGACAACGGCATAAACTGGAAACATACAGACTGGCGCACTGGTCGAGCTGTCGTCACCCGTCGACGCGAACTAGTCATCCAGTTCATCATCACTCTCGCCAACTACGAGTACATCTTCAACTACAAATTCGACCAAGCCGCAGGTATAACTGTAGAAGCTCGCGCAACAGGTATTGTGTCTGTTGTCAACATCGATCCCGGCAAGACTAGCGACTGGGGTAATGTTGTCAGTCCTGGCGCACTGGCCCAAAACCATCAACACGTCTTTTGCGTCAGGATTGATCCGTCCATTGACGGTACTGAAAATACTGTTGTTCAAGAAGAGAGTCTTCCTTTGAGAATGGATAGCCGGACAAATCCAATGGGGAATCTGTACGAGGTTCGTCAGACGAAGATCACCTCTTCTCAAGGCATAGATGCAGCGCCTTTCAACAACAGAGTTTTCAAGATCCAGAATCTAAACAAACTCAACCCAATAACTGGAAAGCCAGTCGGTTACAAGATCACACCTCCAGCCACCCAACTACTTCTAGCCGATCCAAACAGCGTACAAGCAAAACGTGCACGTTTCGCAAAGCATCATCTTTGGGTGACAAAGTACAAAGATCATGAACTCTACGCAGGTGGTCGGTACACTTTACAGTCCAAGATTGAAGTGGGAGGAGTTGGAGATGCAGCTGATCGGTGTGATGATGTGCTGAATCAAGATATCGTTCTGTGGAGTGTGTTTGGACTTACTCACAACCCACGTATCGAGGATTGGCCGGTTATGCCTGTTGAGATGCTGCAGTTGCATATTACTCCTTCAGACTTTTTTACAGGAAATCCGGCGATTGATGTACCGGGAGATAAAGATTTGGGATCCAAGTTGGCGGGATGCTGTTCGTCCAAGTTGTAATTTACTGAGGGCTGTTGTTTGCAATTACACATTTCTCTATCTAGGGTTATATTCCTAATCAGTCAATTAGAAGGCTCGAGATACTGGACTTTTGTTATTGCAAGTCAGCTATAGCGCATAATTTAGCATAGATCCACTACTTGCAAGGCACTTATCAGTACCTACATATTACTTATAGGGCAATATTCAGCACACACACTAATTACAGGGCTCATCTCGGCATATAGCATTAATTACAGGGCGCTTTCAAGTATATCGTGTATTAAGTAGATAATAGATACATGTTACTGCAGATGATACTCCCTTTACTAAAGTATCATGATAGATAAATAACTAACATAGACGTAGCTTTGTACCGGAGATTATTATGCCCTGTTGTTTTAATATGATACTGGTATTTACAACTGAAACAGACACTTTATTATCCGCTCGGAACAAGAGATCGGAAGTTCCGACATTGCAAGACGTTTCATAACTGTAGGAGGGTTAACAGCAGCAAAAATAGTAAAATTTTAAGCTTCAAAGGTGTTTCACGATTTATTTTCTTATTCTTGAACCGTCTTGTCTTTCTGCATTAAACACCTAACACATGTAAAAGATAGCGTAGCATAAATTAGGCCTGACGAGTAACTAAATGTCTGTGTAGATAACTTCACAGTCAAACTCCAGCCGCAAACCAGTAAACTTGGAAAAGCCCAGATGCGCAATCTTGTCCTTCGGTACCTTGAGCCCAATCTCCCAGTTTGTCATGGGAGTATGTTTAGTGTAGTCCCTCAATTGACCCCATTGCCCGTCACAAATGATTTTACCTGAGCCAGGTACATACTCAAATAGAAGACTACGCGGGTCTCCTACAAATGATCTCGCAACTGTAACAAGCTCCGAATCTTCCGATACAAGCTCTTGGGTGATCGTAGAGCCATTCGTAGAGTTGCCGTTGACTTGGCTTGTGGGCAGCATTGCGGATCGAGGAACAGTGTCAAGGTCGAAGAAACGACCATCCGTCTTGATAGCAATGCGAATAGCCTGGTGTGGATCTACTTCATTGTCCCAACTCAGTCCGTCAAGATAGCACCTACAAAGGTAAGCGCCTGAATAATACATGTAGACATCACATACCTGGTTGTTGCCATCCTAATACGATTGAAACCACGCCAAACAGGATCCTCTGGTGAGATGGAAAGTTTGATCTGATCGCCAGACGCGAGAGCTGTACCAAGCTCCTCACTTGACTCGTAGCCACAGAGGGAATTAATAACAAATACTCGATACTGAACGCGAGTTGTTGACCCAAAGGCTATTACGGCGCCCTGAAGCCTGGCGGCGTCATCCAGGTAGTCCACTGCCGGCTTAACAGGGGATAGAGTGACAATACTCTCTACTAAACGTTAGCGCGGATGGATTGACCTGGGATTTAATAGGTATACTTCTCTGCAAGGTGTGGTAGCTGTAGGCCAAGCTGTAGGTATGAAAGTCGAGATACACCAGACCACGGATGGACAAGAGTCTATCAAACATAGCACGCTTCAGCAAGTCTAGAACAGCTTTATCATTGCCGATCCTGGAGGATAATATCTCAAGGCGTCCGCGATCACGAGCCTCCATCTTCTGCTGAACCAAAGTGGTCGCGAGCTCGGTACCTTTCTGCACGAGACTGGATTGGGTCAGGATGAAAGCTTGTCCATTGTTGACCAGTGTTTTGAGCGAGTGAAAGTACTCCCTCTTGCCGTTGATATCGTATTCACGCAAAGAGTCTTCCATCTCGCGGACAGTTATGTCAAAGTTCTTCCATTCCGCAGTGACATTGTGGACGTCAGTAGACTGTGTATCAGGCTTCAGAGTCTTGGCACCGTCTGTGGCAACCTCGAAGCTTTTGATGGCTGTGACTACCTGCGAAATTGTCTTGACAACTTCTTGAATCGCAGCTATGACAGGCTTCAGCTTCTCAAAGATAGTCTTGAGACGTCCAAAGACTTCTTTCAGCTTTGCGATAAGTGTTGCAATCTTTGATCCGGCTGACACAGCCCCTGCTGCGGCGGGTATAGCTGCAGGTGCTGCGAGACCTCCAGTAGCAACGACGGCACCAATTGCGATGACAGCACCAATTACTCCTTTGATAATGTCTCGGGCCGCCTCCATCTCCTTCTCTTTCTTGTAAGCATCAACACCATTCTTGAAAGCCGTTTGTAGTGTTTCAATTTCTGCCTGATTCTTGTTGAATATCGCAGTAGCCTTCTGACTCGCCACGACGGCGTCATCATACTCGCGCTGCCTGGCAGCAAGAAGAAATTTGTAAGTTTCCAGAGCGTCATCGCTCTTGCTGAGTAGGTTCAAAGCAAATCCTGACTGGACATCTGTACTATTTGAAGCGATGGAGAACTGGCGGAAAGCTTCCTCGAACGACAAGGCAGCTAGTAAACGTGCCTTTAAGATTTGCTTGCTAGCATAGACGTTCACCGAAGACACCGTGGTCACTTCGGAGTTGAGGGCTGAGCAGTGTCAGACTTGTCATTCAATTATTAGGCCAACTTACTCAGGCTGCTCCAAAGACTACAAGCTTGGTAGTTGAGAAGAGCACCAGCCGAAGTTTTGGTGGCGGCGATAACGTAAGCGAGAATATCTACAGCAAGTTTTCGATTGTTGTTGACGCTGGCCTGTGCAACCAAGAACTGGAATTGTAAAAGGCGTGCAATATGACTATGATACTGATAAGTTCAAGTGCGTGCGCGTGGACTGAAGGACATACTCGCTGACGATTCCTCTATCACGTATAGTTCCGTCTGGCTGGATGAGATTGAGATAGTCAAAGATCTTGGGCTCAACGTCCAAGGCCTCGTATTCTTCAGTTTGGAGAGTGCCGTCTTCGTAACGATACGAGATGGCAAAGTTGCCAGGCGAGACCTTTGGATTAATATTCATAGTCTCCTTACCTTCAAGTTCCATCTTGAGGCTCAGGCTCGAGGGTAGTGACGGTGTCCAGAACATAATCTCAGATCCTCTGGTCATGTTGAAGAGGATTGTGATTTTTGCGTCAGGAGTGACAGATTCGATCTTGCGAACAAACAGCTCAAGAACGAGGGAGGGGTCGCCTCTACCGCCATATTCGGGTGTAATCTCATCTTCTCCCACAATCAGGGTGTCGCAATAGAGGTTGATGAACCTTGCTACGAAACCCTGCTCTGTTGCAAGAGACCGCGCTTCGGCGATAGCGGCAGACAGGGACAAAGTCGGGGCGCGGAGCCAGACCTAATGTTATGATTATTAAAACTGTCCTTGACCAACACCTTGAGACATTACCCTGTTCTGCAGTTTTGCAGTCTGATGGGCATGGAAGAGCTCATGGGCAAGTGGTTTTTCGTCAAATGTGAGGCTTGAAAGTGCCTGTCTTGTAGCAGTTTCAATCTCCATTTCGTCGTGTCAAGTTGGATTTTTGTAAGGTAAGTAAGAGCGGTGTGTAGATGAACTGTTTCACAAATATTGTGGTTTCCTGTCTACTAAATACTTTACATGTACCCAATTTTCTAGTCATAGACATCCACGCAACTCTTGCATTCCAACCACATTCAGCACTTTGCCTCCTTTCCAAGATATCACATCTCAATTACTTGTGAGAAGGCTGGCTGAGACAACAAACTCAGTTTATTCAGCTCCAAGTCTAGACCCGACATATAAATTGTCATCATACGAAAACGGCAACAATATGTAGTTCCGATTGGACGTGGCTGAACTCACCTCAACAGCTGTCTCAACAGTATTCTGTTTATTATTCAAGTTCTTTATCCATACTTCGTTTCAGTCAGCCTTTGTCAAGCCTCAAATATGTCATGAACTTCCTGGAATGTGAACAACATCAATATTCTTCAGCTCGTCCCTAATCCGTTGATACGAGATGATAATGGCGTGACAATGCAGCCTCCAAACACAAAATATGGCCATTTCCAGCCAGCCTCAAGTTCATTAGTTTAACACGTTACTATGCTGACTGTGCTTAGCAAACTCTGTTCGGTCAGCAAGGCAAGATCATTTAGCGTCTTAGCCCGAGTATGAGCACTTCAAGCGACTCAAAATCGAATACTAGAGGTTTCGTCTGTCCACTGGGTATATAAAGAGTCGAATGATGAGCTTTGTGTTCTTTTCAGATACATCAGTACCAGTTCATCCGTACACTTCATTTTATCTTTATTACACTATCATCATGGCTGCCGCAGCTATTGACACCACTCTTGAAGACAGCTTTGGCTACAAAGTCGCTTCCAAGCTCCTTCACACTGACTTTCAACCAATCGTTGGGAGTTGGACTCCTGATGACGGCCAGGGCGGCACCATTGACGCTCAAGACATGATCATCGAAGGCGATCGGTTTCCCCTCCAAGATGAGTCTTTCTTGAAGCTTCAAGTCTACCTTAAGGCTGGCCTTAAGCTCCCCGCCAATGACAACGAGTTCAAGCTCATGTACCCTGAGGATCTATTCTCTGTATATATGAAAAAGGATGAGAAAACCCCCCTCCTTTACCGACACATGTCAGCCACTCTTACAGAGATTCACCAGAATTGCTTCAATTTCCAAAAAGGAACCATGAATAGCATGATGATCCTTGCAGGTGAGATTGGGCATTTCAGCTGGGAAACGTCCGAGGGTGTCGATCGCATCTCTGCCAATCTGAGCATAATCACTGAGCCAAATGCGAGCTTCTACGAACCGCACGTTCGGAATGCTGCCGATGACCTTTGCAATGTCCTCGAAGACTTGGCTGTCAAAGCCGAGAGAACTCGAGGTCAATGCCACAAGGTGTTTGTAGAACTGAGCGAGGTAAGTAGATGTGGTGGAAGAGAGATAGAAGCTGACACGGATTCAGTTCAGGGAATTGACCAAATCCGACAAGGATAAACTTGAAATACTCACAGAACGAACATCTGCAGTCCTTCCGGGAATGAACGACCTCAACAAAGAAATGAGAGACCGAGCAGACCGCGCCTACAGGGACCTTAATGAGATGGCCAGGAAGCAGAACGAAGAGATTACCAGGATCGAAAACTTGTCAGCACAGAAGTGGTGCTATTTCATGCCTTTTGATGGCAATAGTCATATGTTCGCTGACACAATAATTAAACAACAAGCCGAATTCGATCTGGCCAGATACACCCGTGAGTACGAGAACATATTCAACGCTGCAAGCCAAGATCTACGCAGCGCAGTCATGTTCAGAGGTACGTTGGGATTCTGTCGTCCCTGATCAATATTGACGAATTGGAAAGAGCGCTGCCATAATCTCAGAAACAATATGGAACACGTCAGCGAGGCCATCAAGGAAGCGGCAAACGCACTCAATGGAATGATGAGTGAGTCAAACATCCACCTTAAGGGGACGCTGAAGACTAATAATTCAGGTGCATTCACTGATCTCCAGGTTGGCTGCGGGAGCGTCGTTACTGAGTTGGACTTGGCCAAAGGCAAGGTTTCAAACGAAGTAGTACGCCGTCGCAAGGCTGCTCTCGAAAATCTGCAAAAGGCAAAGTACACGTGGGCAAAGGTCAGTGACCTAGCTCGACGGTTCCAGGAGCATGGTGCTTTGGTGGAGAAGGAATACGACGATCTTGCTCAGACACCCGACGAAAGCCCATGGTTGGAACTTGTCTCTGCCAACTACGGCGGCGTCGACGTCACCAAGTACGCTCAGGTTCTGTTCAACTACGGCGACAGCATCCGTATCCGAACTTGCGAGCCTGGATTCAAGGAACCTTGGAGAGGCCAGGTCAAGACACTTTCGATACTCACCAAGCTCCATAAGAGCAAGCGCATGTTTGTTTGCAAGGAGTATTCAGGATCCAAGTACCTGCACGTCCTAGGACCAAACAAGAACATCAGCGATGACCACGTGAACGATGCTCAACAGAGTCTCGTCAGTCCGATGAAGGCTCCTGATGATGCTGCTGTTAAGATTCTGAGCATCATTTGGGGGCCTTCTGAGATTCGCAGCCAGGGTGCTTACGACTACTGCTATGGCAGGCTCAATAACGGAGGTATCGAATGGAACAACTCCAATATGGGCGGTGATACATGGGAAGGTCAATTAAAGTCGGGTGTGATTTACTATCAAGAGGGTGATTCGGATGATGTCAAGCAATGTACCGGACGTGAGAACACGTCAACGCCTTTCTCTACTCAAAGTGTTTAACTGCAGCCGGGATATGTTAAACTCGGTACTGAAACCTGTTTCCTCCTCTACAACAGATATATGCAGACCAGCCAGACACATTTAAGAATTCATTCATTACTACTACTATAGTTAGAAGATTCATTATAACCTTTACAACTTTCCTCCGCTATATACTTGGTTTCAACTAGGTACTTTGACATAAGGCTAAATAGTAGGACTACTACTAGTAGGGCTAAGTATCGAAGATGAATATAACCCTTTTGAATAAATCATACAAGTATTCATAAGCTCAACTATTTAGTCATCATACCATCTCGCACTCTAAAGAGTCCTTACAATCCAGTGGCTTAAGACTTGCCTTTTGTTCAAGCATAGCATTCAAGCAAACCATTAACCCGTCCAAACCAACCATCAGCTCTGATTCCTCAAGATTGACAAAAACATACTCAGCAACCATTTGACTCAACGTTTCAACGTCACGTCCACTTGCCCATCCCTCAGTATCCTTCAAGCGAGTCAAAACGTCAAGAACCGCCATATTCTCAGTGATTGAGCTCGATATACGAATATTGATCTTTGCAAGCAATCTCGAAAGAAGCAGCAAACAATCCTTGGGCGACATGTGAGGAAAGTCGATAACAGTAGGAAACCTACTTCGCAACCCAGGATTCGTACTCAATAGCTTCTCCATCTCGTTCCCATATCCGGCCAGAATCACAACCATGTTTCGGGCATATTGCGGGTTAGTCATCGTATCGACAATCTCTCCAACAGCGTCTTTATGGAACGTATTTTCCGCCAATCGGTATGCTTCATCGATAAACAAAACTTTTCCTAGTCCTCTTTCGAATTGAGAGATTACTTTGGGGCCAGTATGGCCGGTATATTGACCGATGAGACTCGTGACGGAACAAGTTACTACCTCGTCCGAAGACAAAAATCCCATGTCGTAAAAGAGTTTTCCAACATTTTTGGCAGTGGTCCTGACTTGTTAGAAGGGTAGTAGATGTAGGGGATCACTCACGTTTTGCCAGTTCCCGGGGGTCCTTTAAAGATAAACGCCCAAGGGATATACGGTTTTGGATCAATACCGCATCGACGCATTCCATCCGCCATCTTCTTGTATCCTTTGAACTTGTTGGTGATGGACTCAAACCCTACAAAGTCTTGGAACAGAGCATCGCGATGTAGGTCGGCTTTGGCCGATCTGTCGAAATCAGGATCAAAGTCCTCACGTTCTAGAGGCTGACTGTGAAAGTCGAGAAAGCTGATGGTTGAATTGCGCAGTCTCTTGATTCGACGGATTTTGGCTTGAGACAGGATGGTTTCCACGTCACCTCCGTTTCCAAAATTTGGCCTCCTGCGTCTCTTGCTCAAGAGATCTCTCGCAACGTGAAATGCTTCTTCTGTTGCGGTCAGATCATCTCTCTCCATTTTTTGCTTTAGGATATGAACCAGCTCTTGGTCGTTATAGTTCTCAAACTGAATACTGTGTTCCAGTGGAAATCGCCTTTGCATGCCCGGGTTTGACTTGAGTATCATGCGCTCCAGCCTTCCAGTGTAGCCACACAAAATAACACAACGTTCCTCGCCGGGATGACCAGACAGATTAGCAACCAACGTGTCTATAACACCAGTTCGGGTTGGATCTGACTCCACACTGCCATTCGGGGTCTCTTGGTATAGTAGGTGTGCATCGTCAATTATCAAGATACCACGCTTGGCTTCAGAGAGTGCCTCGGTCATTTTCTCCTCGGAACCAGAGATTGCAGGATCCAATAGATCAGATGCGCGTCTGTTAACTATCTTCCCAGGCAAAAGCTTCAGTTCGTCAATCATTTTGGCGTAGAGCGCTGCCACTGTTGTTTTACCAACACCTGGAGGTCCGATAAAACAACGGTTGAGGCTCATAGACATAGGTTGACGTCCATATCGAATCTGTTCAAGGTTGAATTCAACCATATCAAGAACAAAACCCAGGTCTTCTTTGACTTGTTTGAGTCCGACTAGACTTTGTATGTCCTTCCAAGTTGAGCTTTCTCTGTAGCTCTCAGACTTAGGTCCCAGGACGTCCTCAAGAATGAGCTCGTCTTTGTTTTCTTTCAAAGGAAAGTCTTCTCCTGGACATGTCTTCCCAGCCCAAGCCAGCCATTCTTCATCCATCTGTCGTTGAGCTTGTCTCAGTCGTTTTTCCTTTCTTTCCACGACCCATTTAAGCTCTTCTTCAACTGTATGGGCATTCTTAAACTTGCCTTTTTCGGTGATACGTTGTCTGTCTATCTTTCGTGCCAGGATGTCGAATAAAATCTCCAGATCACCAGATATCCCTTGGACTATGCACAGTTGTTTCAGCAGATCTTTAATCTCGCTCTGTTGGTAGTCCTTGAGCACAAGATGGTTTGAGAGGCGTCGTCTTGATTCACCCTCTGAGCTCAGTCTGTCTTTTTTAGCAGGGTGGAGTGATCTGAACGAGAGTATGAGCACGGCACAAGATTCTCTCAAGATGCGATCAAAAGCAGGATGTGCAATGATCCAAGAAGCATCCGCAACAAAGACAATCTATCGGGTTAGCGTTGAAACAAGTGTGCATTGAGACTTACTGTTCCCTTGTATCCACCCGCAAGTTCGCTGCAGTTTTGTTCTAAAACAAAGTTACGATCTTGAACGACACCAATGCTATGCAAAAACTCGGCATAAACTTGTGCAATTCTTCTCTTGCCTGTCTGTGTTAGTGAGGTCCGCTGCTTTTGGTTCAGCTTACCTGTTCCATCCCTCCCTTCAAGTATTAGATCAAAATTCCAGTCACTCAAGTTCTTGTTCCAACGCTTCAACGTCGTCACCTTTTCCTTTACAGACAAAAAGTAAGACTTGACCTCTTCATGACCCACCATGGACATGATACGATCAAGGTGTATGTTTTGCTGATTCTCTTCTCGCTTTTGTCGCGACCACTCAATTTGAGACGGCGATTCATCAAGATATTCGAGGTTGTCTTCTGTAAGTAACTCGGTCCATTTCAATGGTTCCACCTCTGGCGTGGATTGTAAATCCTTTGTGGCAGAGCCTTCACCAGGGCCTTCGTTAGACATGATGGAATATGATTTGGACGAATAATTGTGTATTGTGACTACCATTAAATAGCATACAAGCAATTGAGTCAAATTATTTCGTCTGTTGGTCCAAAGTTCTTCAACAGGATGTGGCGCTAATCTATTGGCGTTGATAGGCTATAGCCCACTATTCAACAGTTCTGCCTAGAAAACGTACAACCAACACTGAAGATCTTTAATAGCGGTCAACAGAGAAGCTAGGGTTTAATTTAATGATTTTTTACATTACTTAATAAGTGAAATAAAGAGTAAGTATTATCAGTCAAGTAAGCCAAAGGATATTTGCATCGATTCGCCAGGGAAAGTAAGCGTTTATTTATAACTAGCCTATTAAATTAACTTCAACCACTCCTAAATCTAAGCCTCAAATGACGTAAAACACTCCCGGCAGTTGAACATCCGACGGCATTCAATTGTTCCGATTGTTTTCGGATGAATCACTTTCCGTTTGGTTTACGTCGCATTTAGTGGTTAGTGACAGGGCTATGTCGAAACGCAATTGAAGCATGTGATGAGACGCGAGTTTGAGGGTGAAACAAACTATAAAGAGAGCAGTTGTGTTCTTTTAAAGTGTTGACAACGGCATGATCTTGGATTCTAGCATAATAATTTAACAAAGATGGCACCAATTCTAAAAACCCAAAGAACTATTCACGATGATTCTACATCAATCGGTAGACGATTCGTTGATCTGGCCAAGGTACGTACCTTTACTCTTTAATGAACACCACTAACAAATAAGTTCTTATCATCATTGAAAGGCGATTTAGACCTCGCAAACGTCACAGCACCACCATTTTTTCTTGCTCCGTCTTCAGTCGTTGAAAACCCTGGAAGCTGGGCTCAACGACCATGTCTCTTTACAGCCCCTACCAAAGAACTCGATCCAGCCAAGCGAAGTTTGTCTGTTTTACAATTATTTCTCGCTGGTCTTCGAAGTCAGCTTTACGTCGCTGGTGCACCCAACGTCAGCATTAAAAAACCTCTCAATGCTTTTCTAGGCGAACTGTTCCTCGCGTCATGGAGCGAGGGAGACAGCAATACGAAACTTGTCGTTGAACAGGTCAGCCATCATCCACCCATCACCGCTATGCACATTGCCGGCGACGGCATTCGAGCGGATGGATATGGAAGAGTTGAAATGACATTTAATGGCAACATCAACATTCGCCAGATGGGGCATGCAGTGATACACTTGGATAAATTCGACGAGGATTATCTGGTTCCACTTACGGATGTCACTGTACGAGGATTCATGTCGGCCTGTCTTTATCCAGAGATTATCGGCACATATACCATCAACTCAAGCTCAGGATATGTTTCAGAGATTGATTTCTCAGGTACAGGGTTCTTTAGAGGAAAGAGAAACTCCTTTGAGGCCAGAGTATACCATAAAGATGACAAAAAGATCTGCTACAAGGTTTCTGGGGTGTGGAGTGAAGGTTGGAAGATTACCGACGCCAATGGTCTTGTGGAAACATATACTGTCACACCAGAGACCTCTACGATGCATATAGCTCCTATTGAGAAGCAAGACCCACGAGAATCAAGACGAGCATGGGCAGATGTCATATCAGCTCTTCAGCAGGGAAACTATAGAGATGCATCTGCAGCCAAGCAGGTAGTTGAAGAGGCACAGCGAGAAAAGAGGAAACAAGAGAAAATCTCGGGTGAGATATGGCAGCCAGCATTATTTAAGAATATGCCAGGAGATAAGCACGAGGTGTTTCATAGGTTAAAGGGTCCCAAGTGGCAGCTTTATGATGAGGAGACAAAGGGAGTTTGGAGAATTAAGGAGTAGAATAAATACCTCATAATACTTTAATATCACATATTTATCAATTAAGAATTTATCGCCAATCTTTACCCATTATATTGATGCTTCGTCTTCGGATGCAAGTGCATCCTAGGGCTGACATGCAGGTCCAACCCGAGATGAAACCCGAGATCCACTCGTATTCGCATCCCCACCATAAAACGCTCGGATCATCCTTTCAATTTGCTCAACCATCACCATGTTTACTCGAATTTTGGTCCTCGGGACAGTGCTCGTTGCACTTCTCGCCTTAATCCTGCCTCAGCAAAAAGAATCTTATCCTCCGTTCGTTAAAGGAAGAAATGGGACGGCTTTGTTTTTGGTGAATCAGGAACACGGCGTATCAAACGTTCTTGTCGCGACTGCTTCAGCCTTGTTGGAGAAATACCCCGACATCGAGATTCATTTCGCGTCGTTCCCCAAACTCAAAGGCAAACTTGAGAGAGTCTCTAAATTCGCTCAGAGAAAAACACCTGCAGCTCGAGATATCGTCTTTCATCAACTCAAAAGTCCTGCATACGCGGAAGTCATTGTCAACGCGGGAAGAGGTCTTGACGATGTCCCTCATCCTCCGGGTCTCGCTGGCATCGCGCATCTATGCCGGGACATGCAACTTTGGATCTCTCCATGGTCCGCTGATGAGCACCTTTCCATATATGAAGAGGTAGACACCATCATTGATGAGGTTGATCCTGCGGTTGTTGTCGTCGACACTCTGTTCCGGCCGGGTCTTGATGCTACAAGAGATAAGAACCGACAGCATGCTTTCATCACGCCTAACCAGGCGGTTGACAACTTTCTTGGAGATCAACCATACGGAAGCATGTTTTGGAAATACCCTGCGTAAGTTGAACCAGATATTATTGACAAAGCTAACAAATTAGAATGAGCTCAGGTTTTCCATTCCCAGTGCCGTGGACCAAGATTCCTGAAAACATTTACCTCAACTTCCGTTTCATCTACAGCGTTCTGAGAATGCCAGATGTTGCCGCTAAACGAAAGGTCCTTCGAGAGAGAGGACTCAAGGATCCCATCAATTTTTTCGGCATGTACCGTGATGATGTGCCATGGATTACGGTGACAGCCGAGGGGGCGTCTATTCCGGTCGACTTTTTACCATCAAATGTCACACTCACCAACCCAATTGTTCTTTCCGTTGCTCCAGCTGAAGAGCAGGATCCTGTGCTTGTTGAGTGGTTGAAGAAAACGCCAACAGTCTTGATCAACCTTGGCAGCACAGTAGCTGTAAGTATTCTGTCTTATTATTGATCGCGCTAACAAGATAGTACTCTGAATATCAGGCATCAGTCATGACGCAAGCCATTGCCCAAGCTCTCGACAAGGTTGACATTCAATTTCTTTGGAAATTCAACAAGTTTGGCAACTACTCAGAAGACGTCTTTCTCCCTGTCAAAAAGCATCTTGACAGTGGTCGTCTAAAGTTGGAAAGGTGGCTTACAGTTGATCCGACTTCACTACTCGAGTCTGGTTTGGTAGTTGCGTCCATTCACCACGGAGGAGCCAACTGTTACAATGAAGCAGTCTAGTGAGTACACTGTCAGGTTGTAAATCGGGGCTAACCTTTCTAGTGCCGGAGTTCCTCATGTCGTCCTACCATTGTGGGCGGATCTTTACAATTACGCATCACTTGCCGAGACTTATGGGGTTGGTGTTTGGGGGTGTCCCGGCACAAGTCCGAACTGGACAGCAGAGGGACTCAGTCAAGCATTTTTAAAGGTTCTCGATGGTGGAGAAGCGAGCGTGGCTATGCGTGAAAAGGCTAGGAAGTTGGGAGACAGGATTCAGGCAGCAGAGAAGGGACGTGATGTTGCGGCGAGAAAGGTAGCCGAGTTGGCTTATTCTGGAGTCAGTGGTCAGTGATCAGCCGTCTCTTGAACGAAGATGAGTGGTCATTCTGGATCACGTCAGTAAGCCGTTTCTGTTCGGAGTGTTTTGATGGGTAGTCTATGTTTGAGGCTATGTTGATCACCGGGGAGTCGACTCATGGTTGGAGGAGTATTCTTAATCCATCGACGAGCCGTCTCTTGGTTTGGGTGATCACATCTGTGCGTGTCTTGGTTCCGAATCTACCCGCGGGATGATTGATCTGCACTCGTCTTTACTAAAGCTATCGAGTCATAGTTGATAATGCAAGATCTAAGATTTGTGGTTCAATTTGTTCTACAAATAATTAAATACTAGAGTAACTATAACAATACAAGGCCTAGTAACATACCAAACATATACCCTAACTTAGCTTCCAATGTTTACAATCTAACTAAGAATGATTCCTGAAAATTTATGGAAGATAACATTAATCCAAAGACATAACTACTAACTGTATTGCTTCACTTATCCTAACACCTATCCTAACCCCTAACCTGTCCTAACTTAACCTCTACCAATACTAACTATAATCCAAGCCTAACTAAAGAATCCATTCCCTAAACTAAGATAACACCTTACTTACCTAACCCCTCAACTCCACTAATACTAAGCCGTTACCGCTTGTCTGTAAAATACAGTCTTGGCTGCATCAGGTGACTCGGTACTACTTCTGGGTCCTATGGAGTTTGTAGATCAGTTCAAAGCGGTGGGCTGTACCCCGTGGGTAAATAAGCTTATCAATGTTGACCAGGCTCAAGATATCTCCGAGTAAGAATTATCTATCAAAACTCGACTAAACCAGTTTCACATTGTTACTCAGCGTTCTGTATTACAACAAGAGTAAAACTCAGCGTTGTATCACAATGAGAATAATAACCATGACTGCATCAGAACACGTATCACAAAGCATATTCTTTACACGTCACGATACTAATCTAGTCTTGGCAGTGGATCGAAGAATCTCGGAAGTTGAAATATCCAGAAAATGACGTGCTATAGATTCACGATAAAATATTGATCTTCAAAAGTCTCAAGATAAGCTTAATCATTGTAATTATCAAATGTCTCAGACGCGTCAATGACTCAAGAGGCTCAAAGAGCATAGCCACTGGGATCGGCACTGCTGACTCGTCATTTAAACCAAGTGGGATAAAAACGACGATCCTGATAACGAGACAGTGACGACATAAGGAATGCAGGACAATTCACATGCCTAGCAGCCGTTGGTGACACAATTGATAAGGTTAAATAAAGTTAATTTTATAACGGTAACTGCAGTGCGTTCCGTATTTGGAGTCTGTGATTACGCGTCTGCACGACCTTGGCGATAATTGTATCAAGTAGAGTAGAAGTCGAGTAGAGTAGAGTCGAATAGAGCAGAGGAGTCGAGTAGAGTAACAGAGGAGTAGAGTAGCAGCACAGAGTAGCAGTAGATCAACAATCAACCACTCGGAAAAAGACATTTACAGGCTAGATCTATAGCTGAGCAAGTCTAGAATCCTCAATTCTGTGGCGGTCAAGTGCCGTTGATCCACACCATTGCGGGCGGGAATGGCTGTTCTTGGCTACGGATCGGCAATGCTAGAGTTTGGGGTTTATTCACAAGAGGTTAGCAAAGGCAACGAGTGATGGAGTAGGTGACACAATTGATAACCGTGTCACAGGCTGCCTCTTTGAGTACATATACAGAGTAGATTAAAAAAAAGAGAGAAAAGAAGAAAAAAAGAAATAAAAAACGTTTCACTGTTAATAAAAGTTAAATTACTGCGCTTAACCGAGTCGTTGGGTTCTTATCGGGCAGTGATTATGTCTGGGGACCCTGGAGATTTAAGCGTAAGATGAGAGATTGTTCCCGCGGAAGAGATTAGAGGCTGAAGCTAAAGTGCCCCGGCTTGGCGACAACCACAGCCTCAATACCCACAAACCTCACTTGGCTTCTCTCCCTGTTTTGAGAGATAGCTGCCCGATCTCAGGTGTAACACAATCTCAGATCTCCCTGGTCCAATGAGAGCAGTTCCTCTCCCTCGTGTTTGCACCCCTTTACTCTTCTAGTCAGAAACAGCCAAGACGGATAGTTGAGTCTGCAGTGACAAGCAAACACTTTCGTAAATGCCACAGCAAGGATGATCGTCGCTTGGGCGTCCTTGGCAGGCAACACCAAGATGTGTAATTGCGCGTCTCTAAACCAAGGCATGCTCAGACTCAATAGTGAGCGGGTCTCTGTGTTAGACAGTGATGAATACTCGCCAAGAACTGACCGAATCTCGAGTATAAGGACCCTGGACTCTTTCCATGGTCCAGACTTTTCTCGTCCACCACAACCTTCAATATGTCTTCCCTATTCACTCGGCAGGATCCCAACCCTGAGCTTTGTGCCCAATATGCCTCCTTTGCTTCTCATATGGTGCGATGGCAGTTCAAGATTATCTACTGGACCATGTTTGTGTCCAACCTGCTAGTCTTGTTCATTGCTTCCTGGACATACATCCGGTATGTTTCTGTTTCTCTTTGATTTTTGGGATTCGTCTAACGAACACAGAGCTCAAGCAGCTACCGATAAACTCGCTCATAACCCTTCAGCTAAATCGAAACGTATACGGCAGTCTGTTTTTATGTGTCTTGGCTGTGTCTCTGTATCAACTGTCATTGTTGTCATGGAAGCGTATTGTATCCTGGCGCTGCAATTCTGTGACGGCGAGGATCTTATTTCATTGTACTGGTCAACATGGACCATGATACAAATTGGATCCTTGATTGCCATGATCGGTATCATCCTTGCTTTGGCGCATACCCTTCGAGGACGACAGCATCCGTAGGTTGCGCCTGAACGATGACCATGACCATCGCTAACAAATCAGACCTTGGGCTCTTGCTCTCGGCACACCTGTTCTAGTCATTGCTGGATTCCTTCACCTCTTCCACGACTGCACCAAGAAACGAATCAAGAGTCGCCAACGCAGAAAGAGTGACTTTGACGATGCCATGGGTCCTCCTATGAGTCAAGCGTAAGATTCCTGTTTCCATGTGACACTCCAAGCTAACACAAACAGTAACACAATCTCGGTCAACCCGGATGAAGAGTCGGACGATGAAGGGTACAAGGCTCAAGTCATCGGACTCACCTTTGACGGCGGCCCTATTGTTCGCTTCACCGATACTGTACCCGAGACTCTTCCCGAGCATGCCCAACTGTTAGGCTACTGTCCCAAAAGCAAGCCTATCGTCATGTGCAAGCGAGAAGCCATTCAGTTTCTGATGGAACCTCCATCTCAAGTTCCCCCTTCTGCTTCTCCTTATCGCAAGGGTAGTCGATAAAAGCACACCGTAAACTCACGTTTGAGCCGCACGGAAGTTGCACTGATAAAGGATGAGTCGTTGAGAGACAGAGCGCCGGGTCTCAGCCTTGGCTACAGGGGTGTAGCATGATAAGATGGTGCTTGCAGGGGTGTGTAAGGTGCCAAGGATCAGGGAGTATGCGCTTTGACGTATACCCAGATTTGTTTGCAAGTTTCTTTTTTTGTTTTTGTTTGAAAAGGAGTTTGGATAGGATTGGCATGCCTGGGAGTCACTGGGAGTGACTAGGACAGTGGCATGGGCTGCGACTTGGACGGCGCGTTTGGAATTGGACGGTCGGAAAAGTGGCTTTGATCATGATACTGAGATACCCTGGGCGATATGCCATGAATTTAGATGAATCTAGATAAATTAATGCGATGATTAAATGAATCCAAATATTGATGTTGATGTGAGATTTTTGGTGTTGAGTCTGACTGCCGAATACGGAGCTATCGATAGCGGGGAAATCGCACCTTCCGCCAATCTCTTCAACGGCTTAGTAAATGGCTTTCTAATCAAGGCGATATTCTTGACTCTTATTTCTTCTCATTTATTCCAGGTCATTTATTCCAGCGATAAATCCAGATCATTTAATTCTAACAATAAACCATCACGACCAGCACCATGGGCCTCACAAAGGTCAAGCACATCATCCTGGTATGTTCCTCTCATCCTGGTCCTACCCTATGCTCATGACCTCAGGTACTCTCTGGCAAAGGAGGAGTAGGCAAATCATCAGTTACAACACAATTAGCATTGTCGCTCACATCAGCTGGTCATTCTGTCGGTATTCTTGATGTCGATTTGACAGGCCCTTCAATTCCACGCATGCTGTCAATTGAAGCATCAAAGGTCACTCAAGTTCCTGGAGGATGGGCACCAGTACTCGTCCACGAAGCCGATGAGTCCAAAAACCTGGGAAGTCTACACGCAATGAGTTTGGGTTTTCTTCTGCCGAAAAGAGGAGACGCTGTTGTCTGGAGAGGACCCAAAAAGACTGCAATGATCCGACAATTCCTCAAAGACGTACTCTGGGATGAAACGGATTATCTACTCATCGACACACCACCAGGAACAAGCGACGAGCACATCTCTCTTGCCGAGACACTTCAAAAAGACGCAGCGCCAGGACAAGTTGCGGGTGCGGTGGTGGTCACAACACCACAAGCGGTAGCTACAGCCGACGTACGAAAAGAGCTCAACTTTTGCACAAAGACAAACATTCGGGTTCTGGGAGTGGTGGAAAACATGAGCGGTTACGTGTGCCCACACTGCTCCGAATGCACCGACATTTTTGGGTCTGGAGGAGGAAAGTCGATGGCCGACGAATTCAACGTTCCATTTCTAGGGTCGGTGCCGATGGATGCACAGTTTATCGCGCTGTTGGAGGAGGGAACAAGGCCGAAGTATCCGTCTGGTACGACTATCGGAGGGAAGGACATTTCTACAGAGACGCAGACGGGGGAGAATTTGGTGGACAAGTACCAGGATTGTTCACTGTTTCACGTGTTTAAGGATATTACGGACAAGGTGTTGATTAACGTGGGTTGAGCGAATTGAGTTGACCACGACCGACCAGACCACAGTGACCGTTTGCACGCGACCGGAGAATGAACCGACCATCCGAGTACCAATTTTTACCGCAGAGTCACAGGCACTAACCATGTTACAACCTGCAGAGTGCAGACGCACAAGCTTACAGCAGCTACAGCTCTCTACATTCCGATGACGTCCTGTGGCCAACTTGCAAGGATCTAGCCCTTGCCCCCACCAAAAGTCTTTTGCCAACGTTCCGTCTCACCCAAAAAAGGTTCAGCGTTGGTGGGATTTTTCGCGACAAGACAAAATTATCATGCATTCACCTCGTTTAGGCGTCAAGACACAAACCAGGTTACAGTTCGGGGGACATACCCGGAGGCACTGAACACTAAAAGGCCTTGTACCTGGTCCGGTTCACCAACTGTAACTCTATGCTGAACCGGGCTTACCAACTGTAACTCTACCTAAACCGGGCTGTGCCGTTAATTGCACCGCCTGATTGAGACCTTAGCACATTGGATCGGGATCACAGTCCATCAGAGAAAAAAAAAATAGACAAACCCAACCCACCAACCCAACCCCTCTTGTAAAAATTCTCTCACCGACAGAGATTCTTAACAAAACAAACAAATCTTGTTGATCTGTTTGGCTTTATTTCCCCAGACTTTTTCGTTGCTCGTGGCAAGAGCATCGTCATACAGACACGCGACTGTTTGCTTCATTGCAAAGTTCAATGTCGAACACATCCAACTTTTAATCCAGATATTGACGGTTGACCGTCACTGACTTTATATTTCCTGGGCTTCTATGCGGCCGGCGGATCTTTTGCGCTTCCTATTCTCGCGACCATCCAAGTATGTTCAACGAGTTGTTTGGTCTGAATCATGCTAACTTGACTTAGGCCTCGATAGCACCCTCTACTCCCAACTCGCATAAACTCGCATCGCATAACGATTCCGCCACAGGAATTATTCCACCGCTCTCGTCCTCCTTAACGTCTTGGACGTTAACTACCCATCGATCGATTGCTGCTGGCTCCGCCAGCATCTGAACAAGCCCCCGTACCTGTGGGCCTACTCTCTCAAACAGACGCCGCATAGTCTGTTTGACGGTAGCTAGTGCTCCGCGGACTTTGTTTGTCAAAGAAACCTAGCCGCTACAATGTTGTCCACTTCGGTTCCCAACAACTGCACCTTCTCGCCTGCATCGGCCACTCCTCATCTGACAATCAACCATGATGTGGCCGCCGACCTCGACTCTACAAACGCTTTCGAAGGTCCCGAGAAGCTTCTGGAGGTTTGGTTCGCTCCAAGCCCTTCAACTCTGCCTCCTACCGCCGCTGCCAATGGACTAAAGGCCGTTCCTGCTGATACCTGGGTTCCCATGCTCGACATGGTCAACTGCAAGGTTCTGTCTGTTCTCGAGTCTGACAACATGGACGCTTACCTTCTTTCCGAGTCGAGCATGTTTGTCTTTCCTCACAAGATCATTCTCAAGACTTGCGGAACTACAACTCTGCTCCTTGGTCTTCAGCGCATGCTTCACATTGCTGCCAAGTACGGCTTCCCCTACCACAATGCCAATTCGCCCGACGACATCCAAGCCGCCGCGACCCCGTACCGCGTCTTTTACAGTCGCAAGAACTTTCTCTTCCCCGAGAAGCAGCAGGGTCCTCACCGCAGCTGGAAGCAAGAGGTCAAGTACCTCGACGACATGTTTGACGGTGGCAGCGCCTACATGGTGGGAAAGATGAACGGTGATCACTGGTACCTGTACCTCACCTCACCCAACCAGCAGGCCCTCACACCTCCTCGTACTCCCGAGTCCGAGATTGAAGGGGCCAGGATTCCTATGGGAACCTCGTTTGCTCCTACGGGCAACTACCACGATGAGACCCTGGAAATCCTCATGACGGACCTTGATCCGGAAAATGCCAAGCAGTTTTATCTGTCGCACGCGAGTGCGGTCGCCAGCGACAAGATGGCTGCCGAGGCAAAGGATGCTCGTAAGGAAGCTATCAACAGTCTTGGTGGACTTGGCGAGACTGTTGACGAAGTGGACGTTTTCGCCAACGATGACGCTGACAGCAACACGCTTGACTCCGTCGAGGCTCTCACCACCGAGGGTCACGCGCTTGGAACTGTCGTTTCGGAGAGTTGCGGCCTCTCCAGCGTCTACCCAACATCCAAGTACCCCGACGCCCGAGTCGATGCTTACCTTTTCAGCCCTTGTGGCTTCTCCGCCAACGGTGTTGTTCCTCCTCCTTCTTCGGCCGAGGGAGGCAAGGGTGAGCACTACTTTACCGTCCACGTCACCCCCGAGCCACAGTGTTCGTTCGCTTCGTTCGAGACCAACGTTCCCGGCGGGCAGAGTGGACGAACCACGACTGAAATTATTGAGCACGTGGTCGAAATCTTCAAGCCAGGTCGTTTCAGCGTGACTCTCTTCGAGGCCAAGGGTGTCGCGAAGAATCCATACGGCATGGGTGATGGCGAGAACAACTGGGCTGCCAAGCGTCTTGTTGATCCCGTTCGAGGATATCGACGAATCGATCGTATCGTTCACGATTTCGAGGATTATGATCTTGTCTTTCGTTTCTATGAGCGTGAGGGATGGGCTGGTACTAAGAATGCTCGAGTTGGCGAGCCAGTTAGTCCTACCAAGTGATGGTTGAGAGAAGGTATGGGAGGATCTGGATATTAGCCAACTGCGTCTGTCCTTAGCTTTATTATTGAATTGACATGCAATTAAACCGACATTCTTTCGTTTGACTTTATTTAATTGTTGTAATCCCAATTTAGTTGCTCTGTAATATGGCTGTAAACATGGCTATCGACCCACTTCCCGATAACGATAAGCCTCGCACGTGATCTCCGCCTCGTCAAAAAATTCTTGCATCAATCTCAAGCTTCAAGAAAAGTTACCCGTCACCAAAAGTCCACCAACATCACCACCCCCAAACCGCCACAATGCATCTGATGTACACTCTCGACGCTCAAGGCAACCGCCTTTACACCCTCAAGAAGGTCGCTCAGGGACAGGTCACCAAGTCTGCTCACCCTGCGCGATTCTCTCCCGATGACAAGTGGTCGCGCCAGCGCGTTACTCTCAAGCGAAGATTCGAGCTTCTCTTGACTCAGCAGAGTATGTGGATTGATGAAAGGGCGTGTTACAGATGCTAACATCCTACAGAGGAATAAATCTGGATCGATTGACTCGAGCTACTTGAAGACGAGACCACGATCGACTCGACTCTACTCGACTTGTGGGCGACCATACCTGCCACCTTGGACTCGCTTCCCACTCTTTCGACTCGAATCGCGATAATGGCTTGGGCTTAGATTACTCGGAAGATGCATACTAGTCGGGAAATGCAGTCGGAAAGTGTAGACTCGTCGAAATGCAAAATCGTTGGAAAATGGCAGACTAGTGGCAGATCAGACAATCAGATCAGTCGCAATGGCGTTACGGTATTAGTTCATTGGCGTTAGACACAGCAGTGTTCAAATCAACTTTTTCTACCAATCGTCTACTTTAGTGCTTCTTCTTGGAGTTTACATTCCGTCCAGCTCCCACGCGAATCTTTCCACCACCACCGGATCGATGACCCGTTAGTATATCGGGAAGATAATCCTGATCCATGATATCCTTCTTCCTCTGCCTCCTCTGCTCATCCGCAGCCCTCGTGAATTCTTTCTGATCCTCTGCGAAAATGAGATTCGTTCCCCAGTTGTTCTGCCCTCCAGCATTCTTGGCCAGACGTCCGTTGGACGACCCGTGAACAGGCTTGGGAACGCTGTAGACGTTGCCTCTGTTGTTCCACTGAAAGTTCTTCTTTAGGTGAACCTTGAAGTTTCCGTACTCGTCGGTCGAGCAGCTCGTTCGCATGAGGGTGGGTTGACCGCACGAAGGACAGAACTGCTTGTCCATCTCCTTTGTGATCTTGAAGCAGCCATGGCATCGCAGAACCCAGTTCTTGAGATGTGTGATTCGCGCGAGCGAGGGGGCGACGAGGTTTAGGTTCATTCGTAGAGCGACGTTTTGCATGGCGTAATCCGAGGTGAGGACTGCGGCTTGTAGTGTTTTTTCGACGGGTTTCGAAGGGGGCGCGACGCCGGATGCTGCTTGGTGTTTTTTGAGGTTGGAGGGTGTGATCCAGCCGCCTTCATCGTCGGAGGCTTCGTCTTCAGAGGCTTCTTCGACAGCTTCGATGGATTCATCGGCTTTTTCGCCGGAAGTCTGGGGAGAGTCTTGGGTAGATGTTTCGGCTGGCTCTTGGGTTGACTCTTGGGCGGGTTGAGTCTCTGCAGCGGGTTCGACCTTTGTAGGCTCTGCAGGTTCCTCAGTGGTCGCTGGCGCAGGTGTCTCTGTAGTCTCTGCGGTTTCTTGAGTTGTCTCTGTATCCTTGGTCTCTGCCTTGGTCTCTGCACTGGTCTCTGCCGACTCAACCGTAGGTTCAATAGTCAACTTGTCAACCGCATTCTCCAAAGACTCCTCAGGCTTATTTGGCTTCCCGTTCAAACCCTTTTGACCAGGAGTTTTCCTCAATCTCCAATCACCACCATTTCTCTCGCACTCAAGTTCATAACCCAAAGCCAAAACCTCAATATCGGGCTTGCTGAGAACAGCCAAATCACCAGTTCTGCGCGCAAAATCTCGGATAACCTTGACACTGGCTGGGGTGGGTGATCGAAGGGTGATAAAGGGAAGAAGAGTAGTCTCTACTCGCGATCGAGTGGCGGCATCTCGGATTTCGGAAATGATAGCTGGAAGAGTATAAAGTTGTTCTGCTTTGGCGCGGAGAGTATTCGCAGGAGGGTCGTTCTTGATGAGAGGGCCTGTATCGAGCACGAGGCTGTGGATGGGCTTGAAGGCGGGGGCGTCTGAAGCCATGATGATTTATTGATTGAGAATGATTGTTTGCGTGGGGTGGTGATAATTTGTGGTGTTGACCGCGGGGCAAACTTTTACGATAAGATAAGAGATAAGATTTTTTCACAGCAGTCTAAGGATTAATTGCTTACATACAGGTGCTGCAAGTCCCTGTAATTGAGCTACTGACTCACTACAGCGGAATAATCTCGATATTACAGCGGAATACAATCCAGAGGAATAGCCTACAGCGGAATAGCCTACACCATCGGAATACCCTGTAAATCACGTACATATTGCGACATTGACATAAAGGGCGTTGACCTCATACTTAGACTCACCTACTTCACAGGGCGTACTCGACAAGACATGGAGGGCGCTGTGGATTAATAATGGAGAAATACCCTGAGAGTCTCGGTTGACAGTCCGAAGAATGACATGGACTTCGCTTAATAGTTGTGGCTTTTTTAGTGTGGTGACTCAAGTGATCACGATGATATTTCAAGTTGACAACCTTTTGATCTTTTCCGTTACCGGATAAAATGTCAGCCAGCTTACATTTGACGATAGGGCGTTGAATTTCTAAAAGCTGCAGTAGAAATTGTACTGTTAAACTTGTATGTTCAAGATGGTTACAGAAGCTATTAAAAACTGATGGTTTTTACGTACAAAGACTCCACCGCAAAACATCTACAGTGGGTCGGTATAAGATGCAATTGTAGATTTAACAACTTCAACTTTACCTTTATCAATCGGATAAAACGGCGGAATTAAAACAGATCTTAAATCTGAATAAGCTTAGACCGTTAAAACTAATAGCTTCACCCGATGACACAGCTTTTAGCTGATCTGCTGAAAGCCGGGGTCGGAGCTTGTCACAATGCGCCCTACAACTTGTACTTGTCAAGCTAACACAGTATGGATCAGTCACAATGGGTCAATCACAACAGGGCGTAGACAAGACGTTGATATAAAGTCTCTGGTCATGCCTATCCAAGCAACTCATCAACTCAGATTAAAACAAAATGGCGCTCTCGGAAAAGCCCTTCTCGTCTCATGTCGACGTTCAAGTCGCAAAGCTACCCATGACTCCTCCAGACTATGAGCATGTCGGTATTCACAGAAATGGAACTTGCCAACCTTGGGGATCAGCTCATGCTTTGGCGTCTACGCTAAAGGAAAAGATGTCGAGGAAACCCGAAGTGCATATTTCCATCAATGGTCACTTCAACTCCAAGGTGTACACTACAAACTCTGAGATATCCGGTGTCGTAGCCATCACTCCTACGAGAAACACTCGGTTTGACCATATTGATATCTCCCTTGATGGAACGAGCGAAACAAGAAGGGATGGCCCTGATACGACACACATGACGAATCATCGATTCCTCCGTCTCGAGATGCCCATTGACGAATCCGAATATCCTTCACCCCAAATACTTTCCGCTGGAACAACATATACTTTTCCATTCATCTTTAACGTCCCGGCTCATCTCACCTCCAAAGCTTGCACCCACACAACTGTCTCCGAAGACATCTGGGAACGCCACATGTGTCTTCCTCCTACCCTCAGAGGATGGGAGAAGGACGATATGGCTCCGGACATGGCACGAGTAAGCTACAGCGTCAAAGCATTCGTTCTAACTCGCGCAAAGAGCGGTTTCAACATCGTTCTCGGAAACTCGCACCGCATCAACGTTATCCCTACGTCTTTCGAGGAACCACCCCTAAACATCACGGAGCGAGACGATCTCTATAAAATCAACAAGTCCAAAAAGGTGCGGAAGAACATCTTTTCTGCTTCACAGGGTCGAATTTCTGCTGTAGCGGCTCAACCTGCTGCGATACATCTCAGCAAAGAGGGTTACGAGGCGAGCGAGTCTTCCATCCCTATTAGCCTCACCTTTGAACCTTCATCCGCAGATGTGGTTCCTCCTCAGATTTCATCAGCGTCTATGAAGGTTTACGCGCATACGTGGTTCCGCGATCAACCGATGCGAAACCTACCTACCGTGGGATCACAGGTTGCCAACTTTGGATATCCCTTTTCGGTTACTTTACCAAAGACTGAGACAAAGATTGAATGGACTCAGAATTTGGATATGCAATCTACAAAGACTTCGCCCGTCTTTCACACAGCTACACTCGAAGTCCCGTTCAAGCTACCGACAGTTGATAAGATGTTTGTTCCGACTTTTCACTCATGTATCATCTCGCGAGCGTATACTGTCAAGGTTGTACTTGAGGGGGATGTCAAGATCGATTTGGTTGTACCTGTGCAGGTTGTTATGGGAATGCCTGATGTTTAAATTATGGCGTGTTTAACGATTAGACGAAAGATATCCAGGCGAGTTAATTATTTTAATATTATTTTTATTCAATTTAAAACATTCACATGCGATGTACAGTGTTTGCGCAGTGCATTTGGTGCTTGTAGGCCAGCATGTGATTGTACATAGTGATATTATAGTATCGCAATACTAGCAAGTACATTTCAATAACCGACGGGCGTTACAGCTGATCTTACATCAGATATCTTGCAATTACATCCTAAACTAGGATCAACTATCAGAAATTAGACTGTTATAACGTCAATCTTCTAAATAACCGTAGCTACCCTACGTCAGCTGATCGGCGTCTCACTACACCGGGTCCTGCACTATGCTGCATAAAATAGTGCACCGTTGCCTGCCAAGGTTCAACTGCCGTCTCATCAGAATCCCCCAATTCATCATTGACCCTCTTATGATCTTTCCTCGACGTTCTAGACTGACTCTCTTAACATGCTTGTATCGGGGTCGGCCGTTTACGGAATGTTTTTTCCTTGACTCGTTCCATTTAGATCTACCTGGTCTGTGAGCAGCAATTTTTTCTCGGTTCCACAGATATTACGAGAGAAAAACCCAATGAACCAATGTGAGAGCAACGTGAGTAATCGCATCTGTTTTAATGACGGATTGATATCAAGATAGGCCTTTTTAGATAGGCGATGCTTTGTGCATTGATTATAAAGGGAAGAGACGCCGAATACCGAGTTTCAAGGGTTCTGGAGGCAGCTGTGCAATTACAGATGGGATGCTGTATATTCGCAGCTGTTTGATCTTGGGCAGTAGATTTTTAGTGGTGTTTTAGTGGTGGTATAGTGGCGTAGTGGTCAGTCTAGTCCAGTGACCATGTCAGTGACCATGTCAGTGATTATTAGTGACTCTCAGTGAGTAAAGCCTGTAACGTCAGCTAGTCAGCACCTATTTAGTCACCAACCCGAGTCAAGTGATAGCCGCGCCTCAACAACAATTCCCTCCATCGTACCATCTGCATAACATTCATCATCAACGCCCGCGCTATCACGAAAACCCTCATGGTCAGTGCTTCTTGCTTACCATTGGGGGCACTATCAAGCCCCTGCAAACCTTTATCATCTCCCCACGAACCAATTGAAGAGCTCCACCCCTGGCTAGTATCCTTCGAGAAGGGTTCTCGGAGTGTTTTTGTGCAAAGCAGGCAAGTCGATTCGGCCAAGCCGCTGAAAAGTCTTCAGCTGACGTAGGGCAGTAGACTCGTCCGATATCCACGGAGCCGACAAGATTCCAGGCTTGGCATACTCGACTCTCTCCAAGACTTCAAGACTCTCGATACCTTCGGCAGTCAACACCCACAATCTCTCCGCATTCCAGTATCCAGTACGTAAAACGTGCAGTCTCTCCTCAACTTAATCTCTCGCCTCTTTGCGGAGAATCTCTGCCCATTTCTGGGCCCGACTCTGGGGAGAATCCATCGGGAGTTCCCTTGACTAATGCAAACATGGCTGCAGCCAAGCAAAAGCCCGTATGAGGCTCTTTTCGGACCCGCTTTATGTAAAAAAAAGACCAGCATCCAAGCTCGACCCTCACGAGAACGGAGATTCGGCACCGCATAGAGCTTCATTTTACGAGAGAATAATGTCATGACCTGGGGATGTTATGGAGTCTGGGGTAGTCAACGGGTCGTGACAAGATGAGGAGATTCAACATGTCACGGAAACTGGGCCTAGACAAGAATCGCCTCTTGTCTATCCTGTGTGGACCATATCTCGACCCACTGACTTACCGACTACAAAGATCGGCCTGATTCTCGGTTTGTTCTGTTATCTTGTCTTGTTCTCTATTCTCTGGTCTTTATTCTCTGGTCTTATATATCCTCATTCTCCTCTCTCTCCTCTCTGTCCTCCCCATCCATTCTCGGCCTTCCATCCTCGACCATCCTCGACCATCCACATCTGCCACCATGGATCAAATCCACCAAGCTGCCTACCAGGCTCCCACAGACAAGAAACGAGAATCAGTACCAGACATGTTTGACAACAGCGCAGGTGAAACTGCCATTTGCGACATGGAGAAGCAAAAGGCTGCAGAGGGCAACGCTCACTTTCACCGTCTTGGATGGAAGAGATTGACTGTTGTCTTGATCGTCGAGGCTATTGCCCTCGGCTGTCTATCCCTTCCCTCTGCTTTCGCTACTCTTGGCATGGTTGCTGGTGTTATTCTTACTGTCGGTCTTGGCTTTGTCGCCATCTACACTTCTCACGTCGTTGGTCAAGTCAAGCTTGCTTTCCCAGAGGTTTCTCACTATGCCGACGCTGGAAGACTCATGTTTGGAAAGTTTGGATACGAGGTTAGTTTACCCCCATTTGGTACTCAATTCACCTCTAACATTTACAGCTCGTCGGTGTCATGTTCTCCCTTCAACTCATCTTCCTCGTCGGATCCCACTGCTTGACAGGAACAATCGCCTTCCTCAACCTTACCGATAATGGAACATGCTCTGTTGTCTTTGGTGTCGTCTCTGCTATCATCCTCCTCCTCGTCGCTATCCCTCCCTCGTTCGCCGAAGTTGCCATCCTCGGTTACATCGACTTTGTCTCTATCATCCTCGCTGTCGCCATCACCATCATCGCTACCGGTATCCAGGCTGGCAACTCTGACGGTGGTATGTCCTCTGTCAACTGGTCAGCCTGGCCCAAGGATGACCTCAGCTTCACCGACGCCTTTATCGCCATCACCAACATTGTCTTTGCCTACTCCTTTGCTGTCTGCCAGTTCAGCTTCATGGATGAGATGCACACTCCCCGTGACTACGTCAAGTCTATCTGGGCTCTTGGTCTGATTGAGATTGGTATCTACACCCTTACCGGTGCTCTCATCTATGCCTTTGTCGGCCAGGATGTCAAGTCCCCTGCTCTCCTCTCTGCTGGTGACCTCATCTCCAAGATTGCCTTTGGTATTGCCCTTCCCGTCATCTTCATCTCTGGATCCATCAACACCACAGTCGTTGGTCGCTACATCCACGGACGCGTGTTCAAGGACTCCATCATCCGTTATATCAACACCAAGATGGGCTGGATCACTTGGTTGGTTCTCGTTACCGTTATTACCATCGTCGCTTTCGTCATTGCCGAGGCCATCCCCTTCTTCAACGATCTTCTGTCCATCTCTTCCTCCCTCTTCATCTCGGGCTTTACCTTTTACTTCCCTGCCATTATGTGGTTCATGCTCATCCGCAAGGGACCCTGGTACTCCAAGGAAAACCTTCCTCTTGCCATCGCCAACGGTGCCATCTTCCTGATTGGCATGATTGTTCTCGTCGGTGGAACCTATGCTTCCATTGATGACATTGTAAGTTTGCCTCTTATCTATTCATTGATCCACACTAACCGCCCTCAGATCCTCAAGTTCCACCGGGGCGAAGTCCGTGGTGTCTTTACCTGCGAACCTATTGCTTAAGCGACGAAATCTACCAATGAGCATTTTTTATTAGCGATGATTTAGCTGTATATTACAAATTGAACGTTTATGACTCAATCTTATGTTCCCAATCGGACCGTGAATGGATCGTCTGAGGTTTTGTTCCGGCTAATTTACGTCAGTCGATGATTGTTTGCAGAAAAATTGGAGTATTTTGCGATCTGCTTTGATTGGCGCGCAAATTTTTCATGATCGACGGTTTGTCAGCGATAAGATAACGGCAGATGATGCAGGGATAAGCGGGTAATGCCGAGATGGATGCCGTAGTCGGAGTTGGTGGATATTTTGTATTAATCGTCAACTTCACATTAACAATTAACCCTGAGTTTGTATTAAACGTTACGGCTATAAGGGAAATGTTGTATAATTACTTATTCTTAACCTCTGAGAGAATAAAGACAAAGTCTCTTATATAATTTTATATAGAGTATTTATTCTCTCTGGCTGTCTTCTAAGTATTTACTTTAAGTTAGAAAAAAGGCTTGCTCTACTGTAGTATAGAGGCAGCTTGCAATGTAGTTAAAGAAATTTAAGGGCTGTATCATATATTATGGTTTTACCAAGATTATAGAAACAGGTCACAATAAACAATTCAAGTTAAAGAGATGGACAGACAAGTGTAAATATTCATAACTACATCCGGCTAAACCCCCCGATCTTGGCAGTACTTGTTTACCTCCTTAGTCAACTGAGCCTTCTTGGTAACAACATTATCCATAATCCTCTTGACCAAGATATAATCCTCCTGGGTTAAAGAACCACCTCCATTCCAAACTCCTTCCTCCAGAATTGCCCAAAGACCAGAACCCTTGGCAACCTCCTCCATTAGATCCATCACCGCGCCTAGCTGATTGGGTAGCCAAGTGATGATTGGACTTCCTCCTGTAGCCGTAGGATGAAGAGTGTGCTTGATGATGTACTCTCGGGTAAACATCCAGTGTCGCCATCTGAAACTGCGAATGTGATCCAAAAGACGAAGATACAACACTGTAAGACCCATGTCACCCGACTTTGTGAGGAAATCTCTCACGCCAACTTCAACAGCTGTTTCTCGGACATACTTGAGGAACGCGCGATGAGGTTTGGGTCGGTATTCTCTAAACTCGATGAGGATATCTGTCAGAGGGTTCTTGGGCATGGGAACTTCGCAGATGTGGTCCAGCAGAGGAATGATCGCATCGTTGGCTCCAGATTCACCTCTAAAGAACTGTGGCTTATCGTCATACTGTCCTTCATACACCACGCCGTCGGGAAACATGGATTGCTTGGTGATGCCGTAGATAAAAGTTCTGTAGGTCATGTAATCCTTGGGAAGGGATTGACTCCACATACCCTCCATGTTGGTCTCGATGATTTGCATGGCGTTGAGGATGAGTTCCAAGCTTGCCTTTGCTTCAGCGATTTTGGTGGTCGAGTCTGTCTTTTCAGCTGCCGCCAGGAGATCTACAGCTCCTTCAATCAGGCCTCCTGTTTGAGCGACCATGTGAATGTGCGTGAGAATAAAACCGGCTTCTGAAGACTTGGGATCAAGACCCTTTTCAAAGGCGCGGATGAGTCGGATGTTGTTGTAATCGTCGTGGCCTTGCTCAGGATGGACGAGCCAGTAGTTGTATAGCGCGTACGAGGCGGCGTAGGACATGAATGCGGGAATGTCAAGACTGAATTGTTAATAAAGGTTATAGTTGAGGCCAGAAAAACTTACATCTCTGCACACTTTACAAGAGGTCCGGCGATGCACTTGGGAAGAGTCTGACGTCCAAGGCCATACCCACCATCATCACTCTTGCTGTAATGCTCCCAGCATGGTTCTAAAAGATACGAAGAAGCGATGAAGCTGTAATCGCGAAAGGCAGCAGTGATGGCAGCCATATCCCTCTTGTCAGTCCCAGGAACGACGAGGTTATCAATCTCAGAGGTCAAATCAGGAAGACCTCCATTATCGATGAGAGGACCAAGCTCAAATGTGGCGAGCAGACCTGGTGTGCCATCTTCTTTCTGGATGGGAATGTCATTGAGGAGATTGGAGACTGGGTCGAATTGAGAAGGAAGTTTCGTCAAAGGCAGAGAGAAAGGCAAGTATCCTGTGCGAGTGGTGATGGTGAAAGGGTCCTCACCCTCTGGAAGTTCAGAGGGATCCTTGCGAAGATAAGGGAAGAGAGTGTTTGCAGCTGCCATTTTGTTGATGTCTGATGAGTTGAACTGACAAGTGATGGAATTGACTTGTTCTATATAGAGAGAGGCCGGAACTGGACGTGATGGCCGGAAGATGTTCCGGCCTTGACGCCCTTGTTAAACAAAGAGATAGCCGATGATACCCTGATCCAATGTTGGAGGAACGATTGATAATGGAAATGGTCTCGTGGATGGGTTTGTTTAGACTAACGGCACGGTCGGTATTGGGGCCGTGTCTGTACCCCGCGGGGTTGTATCTAGATTTCTTTGTTTGAAGTTGTGGATAGTTATTTATAGTCCATGACATCCGATAGGATACTGTTTCAGTAGTCTTCTCATACACCGACACCTTGGTACTTGTAGTATATACACTCTTTACCCTCTACAACGAAGAAATATACCGGAGCAGTCCGTATCTATGTCCAAAACACTGCTCATCTGATCAAACAATGTTTCTAGAGTTCTCGGCATGGATGGCGGTGTGGGGAACCGCCTTGTCATGACAAGACAATAGACTACGCCTTGGCGCTACAAACCAAGCTAACGCCGCCTTAATTTGACAAGCTGGGGTAAGCGAGTAATTGATAACATTGGGCGGTCTAATGATAGTCAACGCCTTTTCTGGACATGAGTCTGTAAGAGTCTTTTGAAGTCAGATGATTGGATGATGGGTGAGTGTTATCTAGGGGGCGTGATAGGAGGTTGATGTCAGATACCGAGATTGACATGATAGAGTAACGAAGATAGATTGTTAGAGCCGGCTGTTAGACAAGTAATGGTATAGTGTAGAGCTAATAGCAATTAACAGTTAAGATCTAGAATTAAAGCGTATTTACAGTAATAGTATTGAATGTATATAAGTAAAAGTATTATATTTAAGATACTACTTATGAATAAAGTATATCTAGAACTTCTTTTACTATATTACTGTAGTAGTAAAGTGCCTCAGAAAGAGTAATATATAACTTGGGCATTTAAGTATTCACAGTATTACATTTAGCGAACTGAATAATACTTGGATTTGAAAGAAATTGCAGTCCAGTTAATATCCCTAAGGTGCCTCATTAAAAATCTTTCGCAATCTCTCATCCAACCATTCAACATCTTCCATATTCCCCGGCGGTCCTCCAGCCCAATGTCCCCAAATCGAAGGATAAACATCAAGTTGTGCATTACTCCCTATGCACTTGACTTCATACTCCGAGTCCTCAGGTCTATAACTATCAGCATCTTGTAATAAGTAGCGACAGGTACTTACGGAAAGTAGAGATCAGTCTTGCTCGGAAGAACCAGTGTCCTCGCTTTAATAGACGCCATAGCCTTTTCGAAATCTCCGTTGTATGGCTCTTGTCTGCTAACGTCCCCGCTCTGCCACGTTTGAAGCATAACGAGCAAATTCTCGGGATCTTTACTTAAAGCCCACTTCTCCCAGAAGTTTTGCATAAATGTTTCGAGATCAGGAGCGTTGTAGAACTTTTTAAAGAGTTCTTCTCTGTAGAATGCTTGTGAGAAACCCCATCCTGCGTATCCTCGACCAAAAGCCTTTAAACCGACTTCTTTTTCTTTATCGGTCCATTTTGTGTCATTGGCACCGGATGCGATGCGTCCTTTGATACTTCCAGCTGAACTGAGTCCTTTTGCTGCCAAGAGTGCTGACTTTACACCTTCTAGGAAAACCTGGTTGTGAAGGGATGTTCGTGCTGAACCGCAAAAGGGAACGCATATATCCATGAAGTCAGGATATTGAGTAGCCCATTGGAAACTTTGAGCTGCGCCCATCGACCATCCAAGTACAGCACGGAGATGCTTGACTCCTAGATGGGTCATGAGTTGATGCTGGGCTTTGACATTATCGTAGAAGGAGATATCAGGAAATGGATTAATATCCGTGTTTGAAGGACTTGTAGATTGTCCGTTTCCGAAAAGAGCTGTTATGATGATGTAGTATTTCTCAGGAGAAAGAGTTTTGTCGTCTCCGATGAGCCATTCATTATCTGAGATGGCTCCAGAGAACCATGAAGGGTACAGAACTGCGGGTAGTGATGGATCACCAAAAGTTTTATAAGAAATCCAGGCATTGGGCAATACAATGCCGCTCTGGAGATGAAAGTCGCCTAGAGAGTAATTTTTAATATCACTCATGTTTACTAAATAGTTGCTGGTGATTACAAACTGATGCGTCATGACAGCCTCATATATGATATCCCCGCTCCATCGCTTCTTCCCCTCAATTGATCGTCGGGACACTAGCTTCGCCCTTTCTCGACATGCAACCACCTTCTTTATCTGGAAAGAACGTCACAAGACGAAACTTGCATCTCCGGCTTATCAGTCTTATCTAGTGCGGAGATGCGGAGGTGCGGCATGATAAGTGTGTAGTATCACTTATCTTGAGCATCACATATGGTTGATTAGTTTTATCTCTCAAAATATATAAGGGTTAATTGAATCATCGCTTATCCTGCAGTATAAGAATTAATTAAAATATTACCCTTATACAAAATTAAGATCTTGATTGAATTAATTATCTCACCATGCCTCGAATTAGAACCGCTCAATCCGTATCCTTCGATATCCCCGCTTCTGAGCAGCCCTATCTGCACAACAGATGGCATCCAGAAGGTAAGTTACTCTTTCGGTCATTAACAACTCTAACAAATTAGTCCCGAGCATCGCAACTGTCGAACCTGGAGAGACAGTCAAGATTGAATGTCTTGATTGGACAGGCGGTCAGATCGGAAACAACGATAGCGCCGATGACGTCCGAGATGTTGACCTCACAAAGATTCACTACCTTACTGGGCCATTCGAGATAAAAGGCAGTGAACCTGGAGATATACTCGTCGTCAACATTACAGACGTTCAACCGTTTGATCATTCACCCTGGGGTTTCACAGGAGTCTTTGCAAAGAAAAATGGGGGTGGTTTTCTCTCTGAGCATTATCCCGACGCTGCCAAAGCGATCTGGGATTTTGATGGTGTCTATTGTTCCAGTCGTCATATCCCAGGTGTACGATTCCCTGGATTGATTCATCCTGGTATTCTTGGTTGCGCACCGTCTGCTGAGATTCTGGCTGAATGGAATCGTCGCGAGGCAGATCTTGTCACGTCGATGGCTCATTCTCATCCTGATACAGTGGTTGCTCAGCCTCCAAACGAGACCAACGCTCACGGAGGACAAGCCAAGGGTGATGTAATGGCTAGAATCGCAAAGGAAGGAGCGAGAACTATCCCTGGAAGACCCGAACATGGAGGAAATTGCGATATCAACAATATTTCACGAGGATCAAAGACGTATCTTCCTGTTCATGTCGCAGGAGCAAAGTTCTCTGTGGGAGACCTCCACTTCAGCCAGGGTGATGGCGAGATTAGTTTTTGCGGTGCTATTGAAATGGTATGTCTTCCATCCTCTAGTGACTTCGCTAATATTGTAGGCCGGCATTATCACCATCAAGTTCGACCTTATAAAAGGAGGAGTCAAGTCTAGAGGTATCAAGAGTCCAGTATATCGACCGGGTGATATGGGACCTACCTTTAGTCCTTCTCGATACCTCACTTTTGAAGGCTTTTCCGTCGATGAACAAGGAAAGCAGCATTTCATGGATGCAACAGTCGCCTACCGACAATCTTGTCTGCGCGCGATAGAATATCTCAAACAATTTGGTAAGTTTCTTTCACTGGTTGATGCCTCGCTAATTATTAGGCTATTCTGGCGAACAAATCTATCTCCTCCTGTCCTGTGCGCCTATCAGAGGAGCTATTGCTGGTATAGTCGACATACCCAACGCATGCACCACCTTGGGCATACCTATGGATATCTTCGACTTTGACATATCCATCGAAAGTGAGCCTATCGCTAGAAATCTGGGGGCCTGTCCAGTTTCTCGTTAAGTCTGGAGACCGACGTCGCGCTTGAACTCTTGGAGCCATTCTGCATTGTCGACTGGTGTTTGATTCCATGGATCATCACTGAATTGTTAGCGATGTATGGTATGAGGGTAAAAGACTTACTCGTCGTAAAGGATCCAGCGTGCTTGATACTTGAGTTCGTCGTCACTTGGGATATGACGATTTGGGTTATTGGGCGACATTGTAGTCACAACGAATCGTGACAATTCCCTCTTTAATCGGCGGTAGCTGTTGTTATCATTAATAAAGAAAGGAGTTGCTGTTCGAACTTTGTCTCTTATCAAAGCTCTTGTCTCTGGCACTGATATTGTAGGTATTTCGGGTACTCCCTCTGGAGATAACGATCTGTTCTCTATCATCCACGGTTGCGTCAATACATCCAGTTCCATTGACGAATCCATTGGGACTGTATCTGTCTGTCCCCAGAAGAAGTAAGAATCGTTTGATCCATTCGCCATGGTAACCAAAGCTGAAGCACGCTGTCTTAACGGTGCAAGCCAAACAGTCGAACTCCAAACCAGTCTCATTAAAAAGTCGAGAAATCTCCTTGACGGATTCGGTGAAGACGTCTCTGTTCGATTGAGCATATTGCAGGCTTCTTGTTGTAACTCCGAGTCTGAGGGGACATGACCCATAGACATGTGTGCTGCCATGTATTGTTGCAGGGCAGCTTCCAGCTCACAATTCTCAAAGATGTTTCCCTTTCCATTGATCTTCAACTGACTCAATCTTGAGTCAGCCAGTTGCTTGGTTGGGCGTAGACGTGCTTGGTTAGCGATGTTGACGGCTGACATAAAGATATCCCATAACCATGAGGGAGACGAAGATGCTGGATTGATGGAGATGACTTCAGCACCTAGAATGATTGAACATGCTTCAAAGTGAAGTTCGGGATCAGGCGGCATATCGTGTTGATGACGGTTTCTCATGTAATACTCTAGTTCCAGCTTGATCAATTCGTATGCGCTTGTTGGTGTATCTGCTGGTCCTTTTGTAGCGGCAAACGGTAGAGGAGAGTTTCGTTCGTGATGTATAAGGTCTAAAGGTCAGCAACTCCCGCTTAATACACTCAATACTACTCACAAGGTGGCATGGCATTATCAATCCTGTCGATAATTTTTGCTTCAAAACCCCAATCACCCTTCCAATGCTCCATCGTATTCCCCGCTTTAAAGTGATCCGCCAAATGGTCCACGCGACTCGCCCACGTTGTGAGATTGACACCGCAGAAACCGCATCTTGATCGAATCTCTTCCGTCATGACTTTCCATTCATCCATAGGCCACTTAATAAACTTGGACATGTGCACCAATCGTAGATGCTGCTGGAGATGGTCCTTTCGGTGGTACGTCCTCTCCTCGATAGGCCTTTCGATACAAGCGCTTTGGTTGTGTCCGTCGAGATGTGTTTTGTCGGGATTTTTGATGCCGCAGAAAACGCATAAAAGTCCTTCTTCGGGGTGGACTGCTGTTGGTCCTTTTGGCGAACATACCCAATTCTCTAGCGAAAGATGAAGAGACTTTTCATGTCGCTGCCAATCGTATTTTGTTTTGAATGTTTCCGTGCAAAATGTGCATTGATACGTGTTTTGTGCCTGGAGAAGATTTGTTCTGTTTTCCTGTCTCCTCAATTTTGTACGTCGCCTCCGACCATGGCGTTTAAAAATGTCGAATGAGGTAGATGACTGCTTTGAATGGGCAGAACTATACGACCCAGAGTCGTGACTCGACACAGAAGTTCCTCTGCTACTTATCGAAGACCCGTTGCTCCTCGTACGACCCTGTCTTCTGAAAGCCGCCACAGCCCGAGATATGTCATCAACGGTAGCAGCTTCGTGTTCCGGAGGAGAATTGGCCCATCGCTGAAGAGGATTCATGTATTCGAATGGGGCGGGCGTAGGTCTTCGTCTAGGAGTGTCAATCGGCGTATGATGACCTGAAGAGTCCCCCGAATCATTTCGAAACATGGGCGATGTCGGCCTCGATAGATGAACCTTTGCTCTGCGTCTCGCATTGGCAAACCAATTGGTGACTTGCTGTCTGTTAAGACCTGTTTGATCCTGGAGGTCTTGGACATCTTGAATAGTCGGGTAAGGATGCCTTTCATGCGCTGCGAACCAATTCCTCAAAATTTTGACGCTTTCAGAAGAGAAGCGATTTCCGATTTTCGGCGGGGCTGCAGAGGTTTGGAGAATGCCTGGAGAGATTGTATCTGGTTCAATACCCAATGTTGAGAAATCCAGTTCAGGAAAGAGATCAATATCCCTGTTTATTTCTTCCATCTTGAGAGAGGAAAAAGATGAAAAGTCATGGGTTGTTGGTTGGTCAAGGTCGGCGAAGACTCGGACATGTCCAGGAAGGGCGGATCCACTAGTCTGGGCGCACTTGCCGTGTTGGTTGATGAGTCAGGAAGGCACTAACAAACTTCATGATATTGGCAAATTGGGAATAGCCTCAATAGTTATTGCAATGGATAAAAACAGTATAAATATAATAATACAATGTGAATGGTTAAAGATAAAAGTTGCAGAAAAGCAGATGTTGTAGGCTGATAAGCACTGGAGGTAATAGCTCAGATAGACTTTTACAACTATTTTATTTTCCACTGATGCTCGAGGCATATTTAATCTAAGCTAGAGTGGCCTCCCCATGTATTTTAGTATGTAATCTCTCTAAAAGTCTTTTTGTATCTCTATCATCAGACCTTGAGAGACTCTGGCCGGAAAATATCACCCACTCGATTGGCTTAGCTGTCAGCTCAACTAAACATTGCATATCACATTGGCCAGGCTGACGAGCTTTTCCCATCTCCATCTCCAGTGACTTAATCTCATGTCTGTGATTCTCTAGTTCCTCATGATAAACCCTCTTGGCCTTGAGGTATTCAAGGTCTCTTTTCAAGGCACCTATGCTCAGAGGCAAGTCTTTGGGGAACTCAAATTTGCATGACAAAAGTCCTTGACCAACCAAATTGTACTGACCGATATGGCCATTCTGTCTTAGCACAACAAGTCCTGCTCCGTATTGAATCATTACATCACCTTCTTGGGCTTCATCACAAAGTAGACCTGCAACTTCAGAGCCTGAGAACAACAACTTTACCCTGCTGTTCGGTCGTTGGAACATGGCTGCCGTCTGTTCAACCACTCCGTCAAAATAATTATCGCTGCTATTGAGCGACGCCGATAAGTAGCCTAAATCGTTCACGGAAATAGTCAAAACATCTGTGTCAAGCTTCTCAGATGACCGAGAGCCAAATTTCCCATAGCGGTCGCCGAGTTCATATGGATCATGAATCCGTGTCTCCACCAAAGATCTCATCAACTCGTGGTCCTGATGAATGCCGAGTGCCCGGAGGATTTCGTTGATTCTTTCATACGACGCGTGGTTGAGGCTGGTTAAGAGCGTCGCCAGATCCAAAACAGAAGAAGGCGTATAAACTGGTTGAATAGGGGCGAGCCCATTAGGCCACTCGACAAGAGAAAGTAACCCGTATACCCTATCTTCCGGCTTCGTGCAGTGAAATAAATCTTTCATCCAAAATAGGATGTCCCCCAACGGTACAGGCTTTGACCCGTCGAGCCGCATAAGAGTCTTGAAGCAGTGGTCAATGCGGAGATCCCGATACAGGGCTAGATCGGTCATAACCCAATATTCTCCTTCGTAACGACAACATCCGGCAATAGTAAAGCACAGGTTGATTTCCGACTTTGAAAAGGTGTCACACCCACATAGGATCTCAAGACCATTGCCGCTTCGAGTCGTTGCTGTGAACTCTTGAATAATCCAGACTCTACTCCAGTAGCTCCGATTCGCAAAATCAAAACAGGCCATGCGAAATTGATAACCAGAGTTCCCATTGAATATAATTGAGTTTTGTGGATCGGAATACAGAAGCTTTCCGATTGCCTCTCCAAGTGTTCCTGCACTCTGATCCCAGAAACCAGACCTGAGCGTTCCTTTTGTTGCGTATAATTCTGGATGCAGGGTCTTTATATTGTCCAAAACGGTGCGGAGCATCTGGCTATTATCAGCATGCGAGCCTATACAGGCCACAACTTTGGTTGCCCTGAAATAGATATTGCCCATCATCGCAACTTGATGGCCTTTTTCGTTGTCGTCATCCTGATTTATACATATAGAGTCAATCCACAGGTAAACAGGTTCCTGTGAGCTTTGAGCAGACGGGTATCGAGTTTTGATTTGCGTCAGGGCATAATAGCAGTTCTTAGTCACCATCATCGGACGACCGTGAATAAGAACTTTCTCAGTGAGACAGCCGTCTCCCCATGTATATGAAACGGCAAAATAGCGCAAATCATCAGAAACTGAATGAGTACTAAGACTAAGTTCGAGACATGAATCGTTCTGTTGGTGATTGATATGAACCAGTCGAATATTTTCGGCCGCATTCTGTAAAGGCTGATAGTTGAATACAATGTCACGCATGCTATTAGCTTGACCTGTATATATATAATTGTTCGTTTTTTTTTTTTTTTCATTTATCCAAGTTGTATTACGACCTAGCAACAGAGTACACACGTGCCTTATGAGCCCCATATTTTCATCCAATAGATATGCGTCTAACCCTGTGACAAATGAACGCATGCCATTTAACTTATAACATAGAGTTCAATGGATCCCATTTGATTTATATGTTCGTAGATATATATATATTTATTGATTTAGAAGTAAATAGAACTTTACTCAATATCTGCCAGTTAGTAGATCTTCACCTAAATACACCCATACTGCATTTATTTACTATTAAGAGATATACTACCTTGTTACTGAGTTTAGTATCTTGTGTATCTGCAGGTATAAACCAATACGGACTAGTTTATTCATTTAGAAACCTAACCATTATAACATAAGACCAGATCACACCGCCCCATTTATTTTTAACTTCACTGCATAGTCCCAAGCAGACTACCGCCTCTGTGGAAGCACACGACAACTCTCGCGCGCACAACCAGCTGCTTCGTTATAGTATTAATTTATTACTATTTACTTCTCCGAAAGTACCAAGATGGATCCTCTCACGGCGCTGTCGTTAGCAGCCGCCGTGGTCCAATTCGTTGATTTCGGCGTCAGGCTGCTATCGAAAACTACGCATATCTATAAATCTGCTTCTGGTGCTAGGTGGTCCACAGTGGAGCTGCACGTTATTTCCAGTGACTTGAAGGGGCTAATAGACAATGTTGAGCGGAAGTCAGTTCCCCTGGCTCATCTCAACGGTCATGTCGACGTCTCGAATCAACGTCTGTTACGGGTCTGCGCGCGATGCAAAGAAGCGTGCTCTGATCTGGACGACGCAATTGCGGCTCTAGGGAGTCGAGGCTTAACGAATTTCAATTTCGATTATTCTACTGGTGGTGGCGGGAAAAGTGGTGGACAATGGTGTGAGAATTTTGCCGTCTCGCTCAAACGACTTTGGCAGGGGGATAAGATTGACAGCTTGGTAAAACAGCTCTCTGACATCAGACACTCACTTATGGAAGCATTCCTGGAAAGCCTGTGGTGAGAAAAGAATTTCGTTGACTGATGTATAACTCAAAGCTGTGACTAACCCAACGAGCAGGGAGGAATCCAAAGCGGGCTCTAAAGACATCCACCAGCTATCAAAGCAGCAGGTCGGCATGATCTCGACCTTGAGTCGAATCGACGACAATACGAAAACGCTCAATCAGACTCTGATGCAACTTGTGCATCACTCCAAGTCAGGGAGCACCAACCGGCATGCAACTTCTTTGTTCTGGTCGTCCGACTATCAGCCGTCTGAGTTCGGATCTTCGGATGCGGCAAACATGCTACGGCTTGACCACGAAGAAAACCTGGTCGACAATGCTGTCTTTTGTACGACTACAATCAAAGAGAGCCTTGCATTTGAGGATGCCGATCATCGAGAACAAGGTATTTCGAAGTCTTTCGAAAGTACATTCGAATGGGCATTCGGTGAACCTTCACGCTTGGATACTGGTGATCCGATGTGGTCTGACCTACGTAACTGGCTTTCTTCTCAGAACGCGGACGTATATTGGATAACGGGAAAGCCTGGGTCTGGCAAGTCGACCCTCATGAAATTCCTCGTCTCACACCCAAAAACGAGGAGTTACCTAAAGCAATGGGCAGGCTCCAAGCCTCATCTTATGGCATCGTTTTATTTTTGGAACCCAGGAAGCCACTTACAAAAGTCCCAGGAGGGACTCCTTAGGAACCTCCTTCGTCAGTGTCTTGAACAGAATCCTAAACTTGCCCCCAAGATTTTCCCTCGTCGTTGGGCTCTGCTGAAGATCTTCGGACGTCAGGCTCTGAAAGTAATTCCGCCATGGACATGGGAGGAGTTGCTTGAGGCGTTCTCGGCCTTGGACATCATGGCAAGCCGTGACAGGGACTTCAACCTAGCTATATTCATCGATGGAGTCGACGAATTCGACGGAAAGCAAGACAGACTCATCGACCTCATCAAACTTCTTCATTCCCGATCAAGTATCAAAATCTGCGTAAGCAGCAGGCCCTGGAACATATTTGAAGATGCCTTCAGGTGCAATCCCAGTTTACGCTTAGAAGATCTCACTCGGAATGATATGCTGATGTTCATATCTGGGAACCTGGAGAAAAACCAAGCTTACTGTGACCTTCGAAACACCTTTCCCACTGCAGCTACTCAAATTCAGCGAGATGTTCTTGAGAAAGCGCAAGGAGTTTTCCTCTGGGTATCCGTCGTTGTTCGTGCTATACTAGAGGGTCTGACAGAGGGTGACAAGTTGTCAGATATTCAAAGAATGGTTGACGAGCTTCCGAGTGACTTGTCGGAGTTGTACACCCAGATATGGCGCAGAGTCAAGTCAGACTATCTTCGTCATGGGTCACAATTATTTCGCATTTACGAGTGTTCCACGACCCAAGTAGATGCAATTACACTCTGGCTCGCAGACGAGGAGGACCCCTTCGAGATTGATATCGAGTCTTTTACCTCTGCACACAGAGCTCATATTGTTCAGTCCATGAAACGGCGGCTCAACAGCAGAACGAGGGGCTTATTGGAGGTCTCACATGAGGGCAATGTCTCGTATCTCCATCGAAGCGTCAAAGAGTGGATACAGCCAAGATGGGGGGATATGCAGTTGACCGCCGAATCATGGGTGACATTCGACCCCAACCTTGCGCTTTTGAAGGCGAAAGCGGTAAAAGCACCAGATAAGAGTTATTGGGCCGCTCGCTACAACGAATTCTCACCGTCCTTTTGGGAATTTGTGGAGGAGTGCTTTGGCTATGCATCACGTGTCAGCGGTGGTGAGCAGAATTTGGCCGTATTGGTAAAGTCGCTCGATCTACTCGACAGAAATTTGACCAAAGTCGCTATGACGGATACACTAGGCATAGCAATGTCTCTTCCGACACTCTACTCTGACGCAAAAATTAAACCTGGTCGCCTCCAGGACCTCCCCCACTGGGCAACCTGTCAAATGACAACCAGAGGACACTATCCCCTGTTTACCAACAAGCAAGTCGATTTTATGTGCCTTTCCGCTCAATTTGCAATTTTACCCTATGTGTCTGTTAAGATTACCGAGAACCCGGCCATCCTCAACATTAGCGCCGAGAAAGTACCCCTTCTAGCGGGAACCATTGCTGGCTTCGGGTACAAAGGGTCTGATCTACAGACTCGGTATGAGCTCGCACACATTCTAATCGACGAACACTTAAATAATGCGGATCTAGATGATTACTCGAGGAAGACCCTCCGGGAAATCTACGAGGTAGTTAAGAAACAGGTTACCAAATCTCCCGAGACCTGGGAAACCATAGCCAAGTTGTTTGAAGACCGTGGATTAGATAAGCCAGCATCGCCTCGGGGTCAAACTGCAGGTAGCCGGCCTAAAGGAAGTCGCAAGTGGTCGCAAGTTCTCAAAGGCCTCATTAGATAAAAGGAGGAGTTAAATATATTTACTTCTTCTTAAAAGGTATAAGAAGCTTATTATTTTATTATTTTCCTTACTTGAGATAGATATTTAAGTTCCTAAATATTTCTTATTACTATAATAATCCTAAGGTTAAAGCTATTAAAAATTCTATAAAAGTTAAACTTATGAGAATATTACTTCTTCTAACTAAACTTTAATGTAAGTTAAAATAACATAGGTAATAGCTATAAATCTATATTTATAGCAGCTGTATTTTCCTCTATATCCCTGACCTCTTTAACTGAAGAATTAACTAATTACCCCTGTAATAAGCTATCTTATAGAAGAGTTAGTATAAGTGAAGTTAATAACACAAGTATCTAAGTTAAATATACTTAGCTGGTAAAATAGCCCCTATTTCTCTACCAGTAAGACTTAAGGTAACTAAATACTAAAAAAGGGTTAAATACTAAATAAATAAAATAAATAATAAATACTTAAGAATTATAAGGTATAAAAGTAAATACTACCTAGTCCTTAATTATTATATATAATAGTACATATATTATTAAAGACCTAGATGTATATATAAACAGTATTGCTATTAACTGATTCCCCCATGTTAAGAGTGTTTCTTCAAGTTACCTAAACCTGCCATGTATCAATATTATGCCAACTCCTCCCGATATCGCTGTACTAGCGGCATACCACTATCTTGGAGACCACAGGGCAACGTGGACAAAATAGTTGCTGAATCCAGTCTAGTCTTATCGTTTCCCCGGATTGTCAACGCTGCGATCCACAAGCCCTATCATCTTGCCTAATTTGTAATAGTTATCCTGGGACACGTCCTTGTATTAATATCACCCATTCACTTTTGAATACGATATCATCACTCTTCATGTCTCTCAAAATGAAATCAAACCCCTCGCAGATCTACCGTACGGAAAGCTCAAGCGCTGGAGTTATTCAACATGTTTCAACCCCCCAACTACGAAAGAACCGATCCTTCATTTCGGTCCTGGGCATGTCCCTTGCCATCACAGCTGTACCGTATGGAGTCGGTGGTCCTTTGATGTCTTCCATCTACGGTGGAGGCCAACTGTCACTATTTGTTGGTGTCTTGGTTGTCGTCTTTCTTCAGGGTGCTGTTGCTCTGTCTCTCGGAGAGCTAGCCTCTCGCTACCCAACGTCATCTGGGGTCTATCACTGGTCCTACAGACTTACCGAGAACAAGAGCTATCAATATACTACAGCCTACTTCACTGGCTGGGTGTGGTTGATCGGAAATTGGACGATTGCACTATCTGTCAATTTTGGCTTTGCATCAATCATCGTTGCAACTATCACCATGTATCGACCCGACTGGACTGCGACCGCGAACGAAACACTGTACATATTCTTTGGCATCTGTGTCTTTATATTCTTGCTCTGTTCAGTGGCTGACAAGGTCTTACCCTTGGTCGATACTGCAGCTGCCATCTGGAGTGTTGTAACGACTGTGGCTATCCTCATAGCTCTTAGCTATACTGCCAAAGAGGGACGGCATTCTGCTTCATATGCTCTTGGACACTTCGATTCCAGTATATCTGGATGGGGAAACTTTTCCTTCTTCATCGGGCTACTCCCCCCCGCTTACGCCCTTTCAGCTATCGGGATGGTGGTGTCCATGACCGAGGAGTGTGCGAACCCAGAGATTGAAGTCCCAAGGGCTATCAGCATGTGTATCCCAATCGGCGGAGTCTCTATGCTGGCTTTTATTCTACCAATCTGCTTCACCCTACCTCCATTAGAGGATGTCCTTGCGGCTCCTTATGGTCAAGCACTGCCATTCATCATTGGTACCATAACTGGTTCAAAGCCGTTAAGTTTGGCTTTATTGGTTATCGTGCTACTTGTTACTCTCTTCTGCTCGATGAGTATCACAACAACCGCTTCAAGATGCACGTGGGCTCTATCGAGAGATGGCATGTTGCCATTTTCGGGTATCTGGTCTCGTACACTCTTCAACCAGCCGATCTATGCCTTGGCTTTGGTTACTGTCATCGAGATTTGTCTTGGTTGTGTCAATCTTGGAAGTACCAGTGCATTCACTGCTTTTGTGTCTGTAGGAGTGGTTGCCCTCGCACTTGCATACCTGATCCCTATTGCCACGAGTCTCACCTTTGGAAGAGCAGAAGTCTCAAAGGCAAAGTGGCATTTGGGGGCTTTGGGTACAGTGGCAAACTTCATCTCGGGATTTTGGATTATTTTCCAGCTTATCCTGTTCAGTATGCCCTCAGCTTTGCCTGTTACACCTGAGACTATGAACTACGCTTCGGTTGTTTTGTTTGGCTTCCTCTTTCTGTGTGGGGTATGGTATCTGATCTGGGGAAAGAGAAGTAAGTACACACCCTTTCTGTACATTAATTAATCACTAATTGCTTAGCCCTTACAAAATGTAACGTTATGGTGGAGTTGACGATGCGCTAAGATGCTCGAACATCGAGTAGACATAATAGACTAGCCTTATAGAGTAACTATATTGCCCAGTATATCTCACTCTCAATCTGGGTGGGTTTATTAAGTAAAAGGGGAAAGGACAAGACAGGTGTTATGTGATACAGATTAAATCGTAGTAGAATTCTATACAATAGAGCAGTTTATCTTGGATTTAGATTCCAAGTAATAAATCAATGTTCTATAGAAGAAATCTATAAGATTTTAGACACTTGATTCATAAGAATAAGCAATTCACCAAGGCCTTTTATACTTGGATATATACTCCAATAAATAATAATTCTTGCTTTCTGTAGCATTTAAGTAGTTAACGTAAAAGCCTAAATTAACCTTCGAGGCAATTGCTTATAGTAATACTGCATTTATTGTAACTATCTAATAAGGAAAACTACCCTCAGGATACTTCTCCAATACCCCTGACTTTTTCTGCAACTCGTCCTTTTCATGCAGATAAGGCAGTAGAATATCCGCCCAATGATGCTTCCCCTTGTATAGAGAAGCAGCCTCGTCCCAGTTCTCAATTGCCTCGGCCAAACGACCTGGCACATGCGGTTCTTGTGCAATGGTTGTAATAGGTTCAAAATACGTGCGAACCGTAAACAGCAAACATTTAGAGCGAGGAAGGCGTCGAAGGGATTGTCGTTCAGAACGAAAGTAGAGGTCTTCAATAGTGAGACCCTTGTTGTTGGCAGTTTCCCAGGCTAAAGAGTTAGCGATAGTAGCTAGAGGGAGAGTCGGACTTACAGGCCACTTCGTTACTGTCTTGATCGCCCATTCTATGAGACCAATGAAGACCATCATCAAGTTGAATAAAAAACTAAAGAGTCAGCAAAATACTTTAAAAGCAGAGTAAACTTACGTTGTTGCGGACAACTGCCTTGTCTGGCTGCATGGACTGGAAGAATCTGTTCATAGATTTTTGCAATTTTGTTCGATAGTGAGGAACCTTGGCTTCAATATGTAGAGTATCAAGAGACATTCGAAACTTTTCACTTAGACGCCAGAAGCCGGGAAGACACACAGCTCCAGCATCGAGATGATATTGGCCATCTAAAACGTTAGCTTTGTATTGCAGATGCGAATTTACTTACCCTCTTCTTCTACCATGATTACTAAATCATCTTGAACCAGTTTCGCTGCTGTTGCCATGGCCTCTTTGGGGTTGCCTATACTGTCAGCTGGCACTTTAAAAAAGAGAGTAGACTTACCAGCTGGGTAGTCAAAGGCCTCTCCAGTCAAGGTGTTTCGAAGTTTCCCACCGCTCAACTGAAATATCTTGGGATATCTCGCTGTTAGGTAGGCAGTCAATTCTTCAAGAACCTCAAAGCAGGCATCTCGAGTGACTGCATTATCGACATATTGAACATGCGCATCAATGTCCTTCTCTAACTCTGATACCTTTGTGTCATGGTACCACATGAAATTAGAGTCCATTTCAATCCAATTATTCCAGTCAAGCTTTCTGATGCCCATGGTGACATGGTTTGGGCCATGACGGCATGGTCGATAGAGCTGAGGCTTGGTTGCGTCGAGGTCAAAGTCGACCAGCGGTTCAGGAGCGGGAGTTTTCCATTCTACATCGTCGAGTTTCACTGTATCATTAGACAAGTCTATTGGTTAGGGATATAACATACCTGCTGTTTTGGAGGATCTGCCTTTTCGTATCCATTCGTATGCAATCACGAAAGCAAGACCCAAGGCTATGGCAGCCAGAGCAAAAGGAGAACCCAGAAACTCAGGAAGTAAAGACATGATGATGAGTCTGTATGTTGCAGTTGTGGTTCTTGGAGATCAAGACCATTTAATATCCTGCAGCGATGATAACCGTGGACTAGAAACTTGCCGCTTTCGGAACGCATTCGCTAACCAGTTATCGACATCAAATTCGTCATACGCTAAACTAGAAAGAGTAAATCATACCGATCTGGTCTGAGGTCGCTTGCTCCACTAAACCCCGCCGGATCATGTAGTCCGAGGGAAGTTGATGGGGGTAGGTTGTATACAATGCTAATATTGTCTATCTATAAACTTATCAAGGTATAGTTCCAAGTCAGTTAGAAAATGCCCTGCTGACTCTGTTCTTCTCAAGCAAGTCTCTAAGTTTTTATCTACTAGATCTTACATAGCTTTAAAGATGTACAAGATATAGTTACTTTTCTGAAGTCTGTTTATTTTATTATTTCTAAAATTGAGGTACTAAATATGTACCTATAAAATAATGTTTAAATAAGAGAAACTAAATAGATATTATATCTAATATTTACTTAAATTTATAACTAACTAGTTTTATTAATAGCAAGATATACATACTATCTACTTCTCATTAGTATATATAAGATATGCTAAAGCTTAGTGGTAGCTGTTTATTGGGGATTGTATGATAAGAGTATTAGTAACTCTAAAATTATATATCTACAGCTGAACTTCAAACTGCATTCTCAAGTTTCTCCTTAGTCAATCTATAAAGCAGAATATATACCCTGATATTCTAATAGTTCTGTCAGTGAGTACAACCAGAACATATCATTATCCCAATAGTTTCAGTGATAATATCGAACCAAAAACAGCCTTGCGAGTTGCCTTCCGCTCTCAGACGGAGAAAACCACGTCACAGCTGTTTGAACTACTGTGGCTAACAAAAGATCCCTATTGGACGACATGTCGCTGTCTCACTTCCTCTCTCATGATTTGGTGTAGATAGGCGATAGCCTGACTGGATGCACGGTTGAAAATAAATATACATCATTTTCAGCCTATAGCGAAAGCTACCCTGAAACACTTCGTACACGCGCATTGGACGCCTTAAGATGCCGTTTCTGCCTTGTCCACATATGCGTCAATTATAAGGCAAGGTGCGGACTACAATGCTTCGCTGGTTAACTATTAACTTCATTCAATTCCGTATCCTAATTGCCTTTTGTTGAAAACTCCTGAACTTTCCTTATATATATCCCAATTCCTATTTCACAGATCATGGACGTTGAATTACAGCGGACTGTATCTGGGGCCACGACCAGTAAAAACTCAGACCATCCCAATGATGGCAGCCCTCTGCTTTATCCAGCGACTTCCGATCAGGCTAAACGATTAAGAGATGAATCTTTAACTCTGATGCGAGAAAAGTACCCAAGCCTGGTAGATATCGAAGCTGTTAATATTCTGAAAGTGATCGGCTCGATGCGGAATTTTGTAATGCGAGAGGCTCAACAGGAACTCACTGAGCTTTGTATCTCTATCGCTTTCCCACTGGTCATCCTACAGTGTCGTTCCCTCACAAATCTTCTGGCGTCTCTATCATCGCTTGAGGAAGATGGTCTTACCTACCTTGACTCGAAATACTCTTCTGTTTTGACTAGGTTGGAAGAGTGTTTGAACTGGAGGTTGGAGCTTGTATGGTACAGGGTCTTCAATCACTGGAAAAGCAAAGTCAAGGACGGTGACTGGATTGACACGAAGACAAATGATCTGAGATACAACCTTACTCAAATCGCGCCTATGATTATTTCAGTTAAAGAAGCCCTGACACAGATTGACAAGATTGCCGGGACATCCCTTTTTCGAATCACGAACGGTGCAGAAAATACCCTTCATATGTTTGAAACAGGTATTTTGGAGTGTACTGCAAAAGCCCAAGAACTGCGGACCGAACAAGGTAGATACCACTATTTCTTTTACTATTTCAAGACCCATTGCTAACAGTGAGTAGAAGCGAAAAAATACCTTTCTCCGACAGTCCATACCGCTCGGCCTCAATCATGGAGTAGTGGCGCTAGCCCTCCATCAGGCGGCATCGTTCAGAGGACTTCATTTGGAAGAGGTCAAACTGGTCCCAAAGGTCCTGCAGAAGCAGATACGACCGGGGAATCCCAGAGAAGATGGCGTAGATCACGCAAGAAAGTCGACATCTCCTCCGAGCGAGCCGAGGATCACTGGACCAGGCTTTTTAATCTAATCAAGTCTCCGGTAGTCCTTATACTTATAGCAGCAATGCCACTAGCTATATACTCGACTATCCTTTGCGAATTACCAGACAAGCTTCCCGCACTCGACAGCAACTTTTACTCGACACTCAGCCAATGCGTTTCCTCATTCGCCGGGCTGTACGTCATTATCAAGCCAATCTTGCGCAGTGACGGGGGAGACGGGATCGAGACAAGATTTCCCAAAGTCTTTTACACGATGCTTGCTATGTCATTATTAACAAGTATAGCGAGTGCTGCAGGCTATGCTTGGAGTCCGCCAGCTAGTATCCCCCTTGCGTATGTATCTGGGCTGACGTTGAATATCGCAACACTCTTAATCATCCAGGACTCTGGCAATCAGATTAAAGAAGGTTATGAAAAGAACCAATATCTAACTTCTGAGGTTCATGATCTAGAGGTAGAGCTTGCTGCACATAGAGGCCAATACTAATAGATTCTAAAGTAGGTAGATAGATAGATTTAAACTAATGAAGTTATTATAAAATATCATTTATTAGCTATTAGCTTGCATTTATATACGGCTAGTTATTCTAGATTAGTATTTTCTAGTAAGATAAAATATACAGTACTTTTAGGAGTAACTTTTACTATAGCTTATGATTATTGTAAATTCGTTCCTAAACACTACGTCTTATTATTATACTGTAAAACTAGCAATATCTATGTTTCTTAGATGTATAAGATGATTAGGAAGACTCCTGAACTTCATGAAGCGAAGGATTGCTATGCTGGCGTAGAATCTCCAGTATATTCACCCTCCCTCCGGCTACAGCAACTTGCATTGCCGTTTCATTGCGACTGACAGGCTGGTGCACCCTGTCACCTTCTGTTATCAAAAATTCCACGATATCTGGTGATCCGTCGAGGAGAGCCTGATTAAAGGCGGAGTCTATATCTTCGTCCTCGTTAACGATCCGGTGCATGTCGGCACCATGGTCAAGTAGCATGGTAATCAGCTCCCTGTCCTCCATCTCCACAGCACGTGTCAAAGCTGTCAGACAGCCATATCTCACTTCCTCGACATCACTGCCTTTTTCTATTAATTTTCTTATGATTGTTGTTGATGTGCCCTGGATGACTGCGTCAACAATCGGAACAGTGTGTCCATGCGGGTGCCTGATATGGTGCAGACCAATATCGATGAGCTGGGTTGTGACAGAGTCTCGGCCAAGCATAAGAGCTTGAATGAATGCTCTACAAGGATGATAGGTATTGCGACGAAACTCGTTTTTCTTGTTCTCCGAATACTCCATCCAAAGACCAAACGCACTGAAATCGCACCAGTCGCTAAATTGCCCTTTGCTGAGAAATTCAACAATGTCAGAATCCAGTGCAGTGTCAGGGTCCGCTGTTTTAGCGTGTTCCATCCATAAATCTGATGCGTAATCATAAAAGAGCGTTGATGAGCCACTTTCATGAGTCATCAGTTCTTTGATACAGAGTAATGCTAGCCTCCGATGAGCGTGGTTCTCTTGAACTGTATACTCCCTGAGCGACGCATCCTGTGGTGGAGTTGAAGTCAAAAGCTCGTGTACAGAATAATGCGAGAATTGATAGGTTTGGTTGTCCGGGTTGAATTCGATGAGGCCTTGGGAGAAATCTTTAATGTTCCCGGGGGAAACTTTTGCTTTCAAAAGGTTGACATTGCAGCTGAGGCAATTATTCTGGATGATGTATAGAAACTCAGTGGACTTTGGCGGTCTTAGACATGCAGCCAGAACCTCAAATGCTGACTTGATCACTTGTTTGTCAGCTGGAGGTCGCCTATGGAGACGACGCAATGCATTCTCGTAAATTGTACTGAGGGGTGCATCGATGCTGTCTAAGAAAGACTGCAGCTCTTCACGACCTCGCAGCAGAAACAGATTATCCAATTGGAACTTGGCCCACTGGAACCTATATTGAAGTTTAGCTTATAGGTAGAACTAGGCCTGAGTTTGACTTACAGGCCCTCTGATCGGCAGGTAAGTTGCGTGATTATGGTCTCCTTCAAAGAAGTGTCGGAGATGGTAAAGTGTCCTTTTTGCACCTCCCGCTCGATCTTTGCTGATACATACGAGTGAATGTCGTCCTTGTTCGTGGTTTCATCCAGTTCCACAGATGAAAACCCACCGAATGTTGCTTCTATGTCTCTTTCCCGGCGGCAGGTGACGACAAGCTTAAAATCACGCCCTGATGTTTCAACGAGTCCATGAAGACATGAGATAAGCGTTTCTCTATCTTGAGCTTCATCAAGTGCATCAATCAGTATCCACATTTTGGAAAAGTGGCTTGATGCCGTCATTAGTGATGCCTTAAGATCATCAAGGGATACATCATCCACTTGTCTGTTGGGGCTGAACCTCGCACCGAAAGTGCTGATCAAATCATCAGCGACCTCTTCACTTTGCCTCGCCAAGCACTTGAGTAGGCCACCAAGTACCGTGATTGTATCTCGTGACCTAGGATTTTCATAATCGCAGTAGAAATAAGCAAGGCCCGACAATTGTGGTCGTTCTCTCTTGAGTTTGTTGACAATCGAAGAGCTAAACTCCGTCAGAATTTCCTTCACGTTTGGTGACCCATAAATATCTACTCACAACAGAACTGTTTTCCCAGCACCAGCTAACTCGTCATCTGTATCAGCTAGTGGTCGCCTATGCTCAAGAGGGCAGCACCCACGCTTTCCGTGAATCCAGAGAACCTTGTCATCCCCATCTATAAAATCCCGCAATGTTTCACCATCAGTAAACCATGTTGTGGTCCCAGGCAGTTGCATGATGCTGGTGCTTGTGTGTTGTCTCTCCATATCTTTGGAACACAGCCATTCAAGTAGCTGACTCATACTCTCGTCTATGACAGTTAGTTATTCTTCAGACACACAAGGGTGAAAATAGATTTGTTAGCAAGGTACCTACCACGTCGTCGTTCGTTGTCCCTCCGTACAAGTGATGACACATGATCACTAGTGTCGTTCAAGGAATGTCTAGATAATTAATTAGCTTGCCAGTCCAGAAGTACATCATATCTGTGGAGAAGTACGAAATATCAAGTTGCAAAGCCAAGGTAAATGTTTCCTTCTGTTGGTGCAGATTTGCCAAAAGCTCTTTGGTTTTATCTGCTCTCAGAGGCCACACCAATCGACGGGCCAGACGATCTACCGCCTGGATTCTGCTTGGTGACGATTGGTTCTCATAACCCTCCAACCTCTCCTGGACACTGGCCAAAATCCTTTCAAAATTCTTCAGTGCGCCATTGTCGCCACTTATTTGGGCAGATACTCTATTTTTAGTGAGGTCCGGCGATTTGTCATTTTCCAACAATGATTTTAAAGCGGTAAGTAGACCAGTCGTAATACTTAACTCTGTTTGAAAGTTGACAATATCTTCCGGCGCTCCTCTGACGTCAGAAACATAACGGTACGTCTTATGTATGACGGTTGCAGCAAAGGATATGACGCCGGTAATGCTGGCAGCGAGTGAGAGAGGGTCAGCCATAGGGAGAGTGAGCTGAGGGTAAAAATAAGATTCAGAATAGGGTCAAGTGTTGGCGGAGCTTTGCTGGGTGACTAGGGAATATGGCAGCACTGGGGGTTCCGTCCTCTTAAATAATCATGGATACGGCACCCTGTTGTGGTCAGGAAGCACTATCTGGTGATTTGGTAATGTTGTTCGACATAGCCACCACGACACCGAGATCGTTCAGGCGACGTGGTAACACCTCCACTTCTGTGACATTGGTAGGTAATCGTCGCTTGACTTTCGTCAGTCATTCCAAAGGATGGTCTGGAACAAATTCTGAAACCTTAAAACCACCCATTTCAGCTCAACTGTAACAACATGCAATTCCATTACTCAAGGTTATAATTGATTCCGTTGTAGCTAGAGGATACTAGGCAGTAGTAGAATAAAGGTTTCAGCCGAATACCTGATGGCCCAGTGGTTTTCTCGCTCTGTGGTCAGCTGAGCGCCATTTAGTCCTGTGTAGCTAGCCTAGGCTGACTTGAACACTACCTGGTTGTTATTGTTTAAGTATGTTTCTATCATGGTACTTAGTACGTGCATCTAGGTTTTGGTGATCTAGGCTGATACAAGATTAACCTCCGAGTGGAAACGGCGGTATAATACTCTACGGTGCATGCAACCTATGTAGTTCTTACGCCTTATGATAAAGAGGAAAATAGAGCAAACTATTAATCTTAAAATTCAAATACTAATTATATTAAGAGGACAATGCAGTTATATAGTAACCTCAAGGCTATCTGTAGTAACTGTTTTACAATATATCTGCAACCAAGATACTCTCGAGACCAGGCGTATGGGTAGCCCAACCCATGGCTGCAAACTTGTCCAACATTTCCCTCGGGTTCGCAAATCCCTCACAAAGAGCTGAATTGCTGGGTGGCGGAGGTGACGAGATGACAGCTTCAGAAACACCCTCAACATGAGGTCCAGGTCTGACGCCGTGGGACCATCCAAAAACATTGTCCTTATCCCAAACTGCCTTGATTCTTTGCAATTCCTCGCGATTTTCACCATAGTAAGCTCTTTCATAGGTATTTTCGTCAAGGGTTTCGTCAGGAAAGTTGACATATACACCCAGCTCGTTCATAGAATACTCCCTCAGCTCCTTGTTAAAGGTCCCAAGGAACTCTCGCATATCTTTCTCGAGCCATTTATCTTTCCAATCAATCATAACGTACGTGTGGTATACACACCCACGCCAAGGATAAGCGGAATAATCTGGTTCTTTATCATTCGACTTGCCTCCAGAATGGATCCAAGAAACTTTGATAGATCCTTCTTCACCTTTAAATTGTTTCTTAAAGGCAACGAGCCTCTTTTTGAGCACATCAATTATCTTTGAAAGGCTTTCCTTGTTTGCTTCCGAGAATCCGGTGAAAGAGAAGGACGTGCTGATCTTGAACATGGCATTAGAGGGTAAGCTTCTCTGCGTTTCTTCGGACCATTGGGCCACGAGAGTCTCATGAAGAAATCGAGTCGAAGCCTCCTGTAGAGTTCGATCCTTGAGCTGCTGTGGAAGTGATTTGGTCTCTTCTGGACCTTTGATGCAACTTTTCAGACGTTGATCGACCTCACGATCAAAGTCAGTCTCGAGTCCGTTGTAGTACGCCAAGAAGCGTACGCCAGGCACCTCACGGCTGTCTTTGAGATCCATCAACCAACTACTGTCGATGGTCATCTCGTCGGACCATTGAGCAAGGTAAAACTCTGTCATTGTCGTTGTAAAATGCTCCTGGGACTTGGGATCCTGAAATGGTGACCAAGTATAGACCCCAGCAACAACGTCTTTGTGGTGCAACTCCTCAACTTTCATCTTCAGTTGGGTCACGACGCCGAAGTTGTTTCCTCCGGCACCGCAAAGCGCCCAAAATAGTTTCTTCTTTTCCGGGTCAGTGTCATCACGGGTGACATGGACGACACCATTCTTCTCCTTGGGAGTGACAATGCGAGCTTCAATCAGGCTATCACTTCCTAGACCAAAGCTTCGAGTGAAAGGTCCCAGACCTCCACCTAAAGTGAAGCCGCTGACTCCTACACTAGGACATCGCCCGCCGTTGATCACAAAACCGTTGTGGTGTTCGTTGATCAATTCGTGATAGGCATGAGCCCATAGCGCTCCAGCATCCATGGTGATAGTCATGGCGTCCATGTCAAGGTCTACCCTTTTCATGTTGACCAAGTCAATGGAGATGCCGTCCTGTATGGAGGAGAAGCCGGCGAACGAGTGGCCACCATTCTTGACGCGCATCGTCAATTTCAATTCTTTGGCTCGTTGAACGACGATGCGAACATGAGACTCGTGTTCGGGCTGAACAACGCAAGCAGGTCTGTCGAAGCGATACAAGAGGTTGGAGTTTGCAACAGACTTTTCGTACTCCAATTCCCCCGCTGTGTAAACAGGGATCTTTCTTCCTTTAAAGAAGCCAACTTGTTCCATGCAGCGCTTAAAAAGGCAGGCCTGCAGCTTCTTTTCATTGTTTTCGGATCTCATGGTTGAAATTAGGTAAATAAAGAGTTTAACAGTATTTTTATAGTAAAAGATTTATGTTTTGTATTTGATGGGTTTAACTCGATTTTATGTGTTCTGTCGAGCTTTTTATAATAATCTTATGCTGGGTATTGTTCGCCACCAAGATACGAGAGTGCAATCATTATGTTGCATGATATTGAATCAATGTCTCAAATCCTTCAGGCAAGGATCATTTTCAGCTGTTCTCGTAGACTTTCTTTCTCTTATGGCTGCAGACTGCATACAGAGCCTGGTCTAGACTGCCAAAATATTGAAGCGAACCTAATTAACCAATAGAGCTATCACATCTGTATACTTCAGCCAGCCCGGTTTTAACTGTTTCGGCAACCCCTCAATTTTCAGCAAGCCACGATTAACAACGCGGTCAGAGGTACATACAATGACTTCTTTAGGTAAGTAGAATATTTACACCCTAAGGTAGCAATCGAATATTTAAATTCTTCAATAATCAGCTTTATAATATGAGATCCTATGAGATCCCAGTATCCAATCACTAAAAGTTAAATAATAAAGAAATATTAACATGAATAATATAGCCAACTAAGTAGATTGTGTTATCTGTGTTATCCGAAGTCAGTCCTAACCCTTCTTTACTTCGCACACAAGCCTCTCGGGAGAGAGGTCTTGCAGAAGTTGCACTCGAATTCAGTCTTGCTTGTCGTGTTAACAAGAACATCCAAGTCGTTGTCTTGAAAATTGTTCCGAAGGAAGATGTTTTCTGAAGCGACAAATTTGCGCTTAAGGGTCACACAACTCAAGCCGCGTATGGGACTGTTCAGGTCGCATTCCTCATCCATTACCAACAGACCTACACCCATGCCCTTATTTCTTTGGCTTTCAATACGGTTATCGCTAACCTTTGAACTAGCCGCGCCGTCAACAGTGATACCCCAAGCGATCTGGCAGGCAGGATTACTAGGACCAATGTGATTGTGACGAACCTTGGCCCCAGCAACACCCGGATCGATAAAGATGCCAAAGCAGCACTGGGATACCGCGTTGTGGTGCACATCTGCCCTGTTCGTCTGGACACAAAGACCGACGCCATAGTCCGAGACATTGTTCTTCTTCACATGGACATCAGAGAAGTTGTCCATACATATAGCAATCCCGTCAACTACAAGGCCCGTATGTACGACCTTGTTGTTTTCAATTGTCGTTCTGATCGAGCCAGCTGTGAGAGTACCATACTTGGCACCATCAGCGAGCGTGTTCTTGCTGACTCTGGTATTCATGGCACCAAGGATAGCAATATTGATACCAGAGAATTTGCGGACTTCGAAGCCAGTGATGGAAACGTCTTTGACAGGTCTCTTCACTGACAGAACCTTCCGGTGCTCGATGACAAACTTAGCAAGCTTGATACCCTCACCTTGCACACAGATACCAGCCTCCGTCTTAGGACCACTGAGACCTGAGCACATATTTCTAACAGTCTTCTTGGGAGGAATAATGACAGCCCCCTTACCGACGAGCTTGATACCGTCTTTAGAGATGGTCAATTGCTCGGCGTAGGTACCCGCGGCAACGATGATCGTATCGCCGCGAGAGGCCTTATTGATAGCTTGCTGGATACTCTGGTGGGGGCGTACATGGATTTTATGCCGATGGGTGTAGTGTCTACTATCTTTATAGTCGAGAGGATAATCGTCTTTGAAGTTACAGCAATTTTTATCTCCATACTGGCACTTGGGCTTGTTCCGGGCTGCGAGAGTTAGCAAAAGCATGAAAGGTTATAGAAATACACACATTCTAGGCCTCCTTCAACAGAGGGAGGGAAGGCGGTAACAGTGCCGAGAACAAAGAGGCCCGGGAGGATGGATGTGATTTTCATGGTGGTCGATCACTGTGTAGTAGCGAGTGTATGGTTCAAGATGCTTTGCCTAGGATTAACTCGGTGAGTGATGAGAAGGGGATAATATAGCCACCATAAGCTCTATTGTTAGGGCTGGATTGAAGCTTGGGGTTATATCCGATCTTAAGATTGAGATGTACCATGTAGGTGTGTGCAAGTAACACAACCAGCAAGACATGAGTTCATGTTGACGAAGAGGCACTATAGTTACGGGTGGCCATTAAGATGCCACAATATTATATAAAACGTTACAAGCTCACTTATACTCACTGTTTCCTTTCTTTTTGTAGCACCAGTCTATCTACCAGTAGAACATCAGTAAGAAAGCTTATCTACTGTCCCCTCATCAATCCGAGATAAACAGCCACTTATTCATAATCACGTCGTAAACACCTTCTGTACCTAGCAGCATTGAATATTATATTATTAAGCTTAAGCAGTACATTACTATAAACTACGTATTGACTCTTGAAGATTGTATCTCTAAAGACCTACTTGTTACCGGTTACTTGTTGGTATATCTATTCCTTAAAACCAGTAACAGCTCCTGTGTCTAGAGATAGAGTATTGGAAATATACCTTGGTAATTAAAGAGAAGCTTGATAATAAGCATAACACGCGATGCAATCACTGGTGCGAAATGATACTTTAACAAGTTCGTCATGGTGCTGTAATTGAGTTATCATAACGTGTCAGCTGTACCAGCCAGTACAGTTCCTTAAAGTATAAGTGCAAGTTGATGTCTTTCGCCAAGCCTTAGAATCCGCCAAAGCCCCCCCACTAATAACTCAATATTCAGCAAGGCTTCCATAACAAACTCCGAGATTATGGCATTACCTTCACACAGACCTCCCTTCCCACCATCCTCTTCTTTAATGAGTATAGACGACCTTGTCTTTCCTGCTGCTTTCAACGATCTATCTCCCATCACCAGAGAATTACAACCACTGCGTCTCGATCAACCCGATGACTTTCGCAGATTCCTCTCTGCCTTCTTTGACCTTTCCCGGTTCAACGGCATACGCAATCTCCTCTGGCTTATAGGCGTCCATGGAGCCCCTCGCTCATTATACTATCAAAAGTTTCTACGTCGTAAAATCACGATTGCAGAAGAACTGGATCTCCATTTAGTCTGGGCAAAATCGAGAATATTCATCAAACCACTCCCCGACTTTCTCCTCAACTACGAATTCTGGGAGGCCAATATATCCTGTGATCCTCAGTTGCACCGAGCGGCATGCGGCCTTCTCTACTCTTACTGTGGCCTCATCCGCTTCGGTCATGATTTGCAGATTGCTAAAGACTGTGATCTGGTTAATCGCGACTTGACTTTTAAAGCCTGGTCTGAGTTTGCCCGTGCGGCGCTTCCGAATCTTGACCCCAAGGATTACCATAATATGGACCCCCGGTTTGAATATGGCGAGTTGAGATTACATCGGCTTGATACTATTTATCGATATTCACCGTATCAGTTTTCCATATCCAGTATGGTTCAAGGTTTTCCCCACGTTTTATCTGAGAGCTATGTCCCTTATATGGATCAGTACAACAATGCTGTGTCGGCTTTTGGTGTTATTGTGATTGTTTTGTCAGCGTTTAATCTATCGTTATCCGCTGCCAAGAATCCAGATGTCGATCTTCGGCAAACAGCCTATAGATTCGCCATTTTTGCTATGGTTCTATGTGCTTTGGTTATTGCTTTGTTCTTGGTGTTGCCAGTGATTTCCTCGCTCCTAACAATCTACAGCTCGATGGTGATGCGAAAGCGAACAGCAAAATATCAGAAGAGAGAGTTACCCTCAGCTTAGTTAGTTAGCGTTTAATTCAAGTATTACTCTTTCTGACCCTTATATCCTAAAATACTGAGGGTTATATTACCGAGTTTACAAATTTCATTTAATAGCTATAAAGTAAGGTACTATAAGTTAGAGACGTAATCTATCATATTGCCCTCTAGAAATTGAACTTTTACAGATTCTCTCCAGAGAATAGTTATTAGTATATCTTGTATTATAGATTACGTTAACCAGTAGATTAATATTTATCCCCCATTCGCCTTGTCAATCCCGACATCCCTTTTAAAAGCCTCCAACCAATCCTTATTCTCAGCAATCGTCTGATTAAATGGATCGTCACTAAAAGGTTAGCTGAGCCACTACTAAAGACGGAAAACCTACTCATTATAACTGATCCACCTCGCGTAATGCTGAATTTCCTCGTCTGACGGCACTCTACTCGCCGGGTTGTGAGGTGACATAATAGCAGCCACCCATCTTCTCAACTCTTGTGTAAACCACCTCCAATAATTATGATCGTTCAAAAATGCAGTGCTCGTCTTGAGCACCAATGAACGGGCCGCTAGGATGTGAGGATCTGGTCGTAGAGGCGTGTTCCACGTCTCAGAGGTGTCGGTCGTTGTGGAATGTCGTTGTCGAAACGCTGCGAGCCAGTAATCATCGTCTGCGGCTGTATGATTCAGTGGTGAATCTGTACCGTGGATTATCACCCTCGCTTGATGACGGAGTTCTTCTTCTGTTGGCTCCAACCCTATGACCCGTTGCATGTTGAGATATGAACCCAGTTCTTGCTCCAGACGTGTATAGTCTTGGATCATAGCATTGAGATTGAGACCTTCCGACAGCCCAATCAATTCAATACCTGTTCGCTGACGAAATGGTAGTAGCCAATCTCCTGGTGAGTGGATGACCTTTATAAGCCAGTTGGCGATAAAATCGGATGGTGTCGCCGAAACTTCCTCAAGACGTCCCACAATCATACAGCACTCTTCCCTCAATTCATCGTCTCTTATACTCAACCCCAAGAGCTGTTTTGCTTGCACAAATTCTTGGAGCTGTGTTTCGAAAGGACATCCTTCAAAGATGTTGTTCTTTCCACTGATTTCCATAGATGAGAGACGACTTTCTGCGTTTGTTCGCATAGGTCCGAATTGTGCCCGTTGAGAGATTTCGGCGTTGGAAAAGACCAAATCTCTTAGCCATGAGCATACTAGCCCACCCTGGGATACTGGCTCTGAAGCAAAGAGTATTCGACACGCTTCAAGTTGCATTTCGTCCCCTGTTGGCATCCTCGCATGTTGATAGAAATGGTTTTGCATAAAGTATGCCAGTTCCAGTTTCAGCAACTCATACGCTGTCCTTGGTGTCTCGACAAGCGCTCTACTCCCTTCAAAGGGAAAAGGGCTATTTCGTTCCGTCTCGATAAAGTCTGCTTTGTCAGCATTGCTTTTGGGTAGTATATCGTTACTTACAAGGAGGTATCGAGTTTTCGACAAGCTCAAGAATATGCGCTTCAAATCCCCAATCACCCTTCCAATCAGCCATAGTCTTGCCAGCCTTAAAATGATCCGCTAGATGATGCACTCTATCACTCCAATTCTCCATAACAAGATTGCAGAAACCACACCTTGATCGAATTGCAGGCGGAGGCGCTTTCCACTGCCTCATGGGCCACTCTGCAAATTTGGTATTGTGAACAAGCTTCAGATGCTGGTTCAGGTGATCTTTTCGATTAAACGTGCGCTCTTGAACTGGTCGATTCTTACATGCTGAGTAATTGTGACTCTCAATGTGTGCGTCATCAGGGTTGACGTGTCCACAGAAAACACATTGTATTTCGGAGCTGTCATCTTTTTGACCCCGCGGCCCTTCAGGACTACAGACCCAGCGTTCGAGTGGTAGATGTAGCGAATTCTCGTGTCGTTGCCAATCATGCTTTGCCCGAAAGGTTTCTGTGCAAAAGGTACACTGGAATGCCTTGTGTGCTGTCGCTAGAGATCTTCGCTCTTCTTTGTAGGCTCGCCTTCTACGACGAGATGATCCGCGACTGAAGAGACCATTGAGACCAAAAGAGGCTTGGCTGGTGTGAGAGTTTACAGAGCTTATAGAGCTGGATCGTGATGTGCCGACACTTCTGACTGAAGGAGTGCGGGACATTCTTGTATATGGACTCGTTGAACCTATTCTATTAGCATAGGTAAATCAAGTTTGTTATGACATACCTGATGATGGCTTTACTGAAGCTACAGCCCTTGCGATAGCCGTCACTGCGGCAGGTTCATCTTCAGGCGGTGAGTCAACCCATCTCTGAAGGGGATCCATTTCTGATGTATTCCTCACAGCAGGTGTCCCCGGTCTAGGCGGTATATCCATAGCTCTCGTGCTGTGTCCTGGAGATGAGGCGCTAGAAGGAATCTTTCCTCTGCGCCGCGCGTTAGCTAGCCAATTGGAGATTTGAGTTTTTGTAAGTCCCGTTTCTTCTTGAAGCATCTTTCGATCCGGTTCTCGAGGATATGGGTGGTTCTGATGTGTCGCAAGCCAATTCTTTAAAATTCTAACTGATTCTCTTGTGAAACGACCTCCGACTTTTGCTGGTGTAGGTGTTGGTTGGAGTATTTGAGTAGTTGGTGTATATCCTGGGGTGAGACCGGGGTTGAAGGGTTGCTGTTGATCAAAACTGGGCATTGAAAATGTTTGCGGCGCAGAATCCGAGACATAAGGAGTCAAGTCGTCACTCATGAATCCATCAAGCAGATCCATGTCTGTAAAGAGATTTTGATCATTATAAGTCATGATGTCGGTTCAGCAGGTCACGAGTATGGAATTGTAGGTGAGTGACAGAGATATGCAATGTAATGTAAGGTAATGCATGTGGAAAGAAATGGAAACTTTAGTCCAGTAGGAGTAGTCAGCAAGTGACGAGATATGATTGGTTGAGGTTACTCTAAAAACCTTGTCATCGCGCCCTATTGATGGGGCGTCATGTGAGTGGTTCGAGAGGGGCTGATATTGAAGAACTATCTATTCTTTGACAGGAGTTGGTTTTGCGTTGATTGCTTCGTGCAATTGAGAAATCATGACTGGAACAGGTCTTTTGTTTATGTAAATATCGTCAAATAGTTTGAGGATGTTTGGATGCGGTTTGAGGTAGTTTCTCGCTTCCCAAAGGTATTTTTCCGCCTTTGCGGGGTCTGACGTATTTTGAAGCATGAGAGTGATGAGCTCTTCATGTTTCTTTCTGTCTTCTTCTTTGAGGTTTTCCTGTATCAAGTCAGTGGTGATCATCTATGGCATAGAGACACTACCTTGATGTCAAACATTAGATTCATTGTTGGCTCAATGACGGTCGATTTAAAGTCTACATCTGGATGCTCTTGCTGGATTTTCTTGGTGCGAGCCTCGAATTCGGCGATCGACTGCTCCCGAGTCTTTTCTTCTGGTTTTTGGACGTTCATTTTAGGATTTTGGACAATTTTTGAGGTTGTATAAGTCAAGTGTAAGGAAAGATTCTTCAGTGTGATGTAACTCTCCCCTCTTGAATTGACCAATAGAGAAAAAGAGTTTTCGCTTGGCTGATGATCTTAGATAATTGCATAAAATCGAGGATCAAGGCGGTAAAAAAGTGAGTGATGATAGAGTTGACAATGAGTAACTGTAAATAAGAAAAAAGTGATCAAACTAATGGTGAATGATACTTGGTTATTGATGACGATCCATCTCTCCTCAATGAGATCATAGCTTCAGAGCATCCACCAACAAACCCTGCAACTCTGTAATGCTCTCTCGACTCGTCTTTTGACTCGCCATGACATAAAAGACATTGCCCAAAACTCTACTATGAGCATTCCAAGTTCCAGTTCCTTCTCTCAGATGACTTTGAACCTTTTTGGCTGCGAGACTTTTGTACCCTATACCATCATCATCGCGAAGATTAATGGCAAGCACGCTTCCCAAAGCCCAAACACCCAGAACCTGAGGATTATGTGAAATGTCCGTCACGAATTCTCGAGACCAGACACTCCAGGCTTGAGTCTTGTCTTCAGCCCAATCCTTTTCAGCCCATTTCCACTCCCTTCTCTTCTCCATAGTCTGCATCTCCGATACAGACTCAACAGCCACTTGACATCCAACAGCATGAGCAGTATAACTATGTCCATGCAATAAAGCATCACTTTTATCATCGCTTTTAAATGCTTCAAAAATAGATTCTGAAGCCATTGTCGTGCAAAGAGGAACTAGACCTCCAGTGAGAAGTTTGGCGTTGACCGAGATGTCGGCTTCTGTGCCGAGAAATGACGCCGCTGTAAACCGACCCAATCGGTACAAGCCGGTAAAGACCTCGTCAAAAATTACAGGGAGTCCAGACCACTGTGGACCCTGCTCTGGTAGCGCGTTTTCAGTGCCGAACAAATGAGGGGAGCGCCTAACGACATCCACTAGAGCTCGCTGAAATAGAGGGTCCCTAAAAGGTCAGCATCAGCTTGTGACAGATTTAACAAACTTACACAAATATCATGCCTCCAGCTCCGAGAATAATCGGTTCCATCATCAATGCTCCAAACTTTCTTCCTTGTTTTTGCAGCTTTTGCAATGTGTTTTCGATATATCGCTCATATGTTCGGTATTGCTCGGTCTTGAGTCGGCTTTCGAGGTTAAAAACCTCCGAGATTGACGCTAATTTTTGTTTCTGACCCATCCCCTCAGGGACACTAACCACCCATTCACCTTTGACGCATTGAATCGTGGGATAGTCGAACCAATATCCTTTACCTTCGTACCATTCAATCTTTTCATTGTAGACACATGGTTCAGCACAGTCCATTGCGCCAATTGTGTCACCGTGATAGCTCCCTTTGAGTCCTAGAATATGAACGTTATCGTTCGGACCCCAGCCGTAGCGAAGTCTCGCAGCTCTGAGAGCCATCTTGACTGCAACTTCACAGCCGGTACTTCCATTGTCAGAGTAAAAGACACGTGAAAAGCGCGAATTCTGAGACCCATTTAGCATCATCTCGGCTAGTGCTAGTGCAGGTTCGTGAATAGCCTCGGCAAACATGACGTGTCCATATCTACCAGCTGCATATGCGGCTGCGAGGGTCAAACGAGAATTTGCATGGCCTAGACCCTGGGACCACCAAGAGGCTGAGCCATCGAAGGCAGGTTGAAGAAGGGCTTCTGAGTTTTTGTTGAGAACTTGGAAGTAATCGCCATGTGCTGAATCAATAGCCGAGATTGTCTCTGCAGACACGAGCTTTTGTTGAGTGAAGGGGTACCAGATGCTTTTACTAGCCTTTTCGCTGAGTGATTCAAGACGAGAGATTCTTTGTTTGCCGCGTTTGTCGAGATGTTCCAGGACGTGGGTGACGTCGTTAGTGACAGAAGCATAGTATTCCCTCATCTGTTCTGTATCTTGTTGAATATCCGGTAACCGAGAGGGTGGTTCACAAATTATATCGACTGGAATACCGCCTTGTTTCGAGAAATAGTCTTTGAGGTACTGATAATTCTCATACTTCATGTCCTGAAATAGAAGAATCGACTCAATATCATGACCCCTCATTCTGAGCGATTCATACGCCGAGATGGTTTGAGAAATACCCCCTAGCTTTGAATCACCAACTAGAACAACAGGTGCACGTAGAGGAGTGTATAGATCAGCTTGAGGTGTACCCGAAGGACCAGGTGAATGGACACCGCCAGCAGTCTCTAAGAATAGCCATCCTGGACCTTGGGAGGCGTATCGAGAGACGGAATCATGGATCTTCTCCAGGACAGCTTCATCGGACGGGACGGGCTATTTTGTTAGCTATATCTAATAATCCGCGGATGACTTACTTTGCCTGATGCCTTGGCGGCGAGGTGAGGACTGCAGGGGATGTCGTACTGGAATAGTGTCTCGTGGGTTGTCGACGGAGCAAACTTTTGGATGTGACTGTCTTGTTAGAGGTGTCTTATATAGATAGTGAAACATCTAAATGGTCAGCGTATCTTTCTTCGGATACTCGGATGCTGTGTTAAATAGCTCATACTGAAGGGATCTTATAACTTACACCATCCATCAGCTTCATCAGCAGCACCCGTAGAAACAGGCTTTAAAAACCATGTCTTGTCTCCCCTCTTAGAGGCAGCATTGCACAGAACCGTGCTGAAAATGGTCTTTCCAACATCTGTATTTGCACCGTAGACTTGATGAGTGCGTAGAGAACGCCTTAAAAGAGCCGGCACGGGAGCCATTCCTCGATCACATCAACTGTAAAAGTAAAAATGTTCAAGAGAAAGAAATTCAGTCTGTTCGGGGAAACGGGATGAATGCGGCTTATAACGGGATTTACGTGATCGGCATTTTGGTCCGGCGGGGGAAAAAGGCTCATTTCAGCTCAACACTCAACAAAATTGGAGTACATATAGCATCTAATTAGCGAGGGTTTTATCTCTGTACTTTTAAAAATGTCAAACCTGGAAAATCAGTTGGCCTCTCGTTTATTGAATCGCTCCAAGAAATCTCAACTTCGGAAACTCACGACAATTTCCTCTTCAAACATTGACTTTTCCTCCAACGCATATCTTTCTCTGTCTTCGATACCTTCTCTACTCTCAGCATACCACGCTCTTCTTCAAAATCACGCATCTTTAGGGTCCGGCGGCTCTCGCTTGCTTGATGGTAACTCTACCTTTGCAGAAAGCTTAGAGTGCAACATTGCTGCTTTTCACAATGCTCCCTCAGGATTACTCTTTAATTCTGGGTTTGATGCCAATGTGGGGATCGTGAGCTGTTTGCCTCAGGTTGGAGATATCATTGTCTATGATGAGCTTGTTCATGCTAGTGCTCATGACGGTATGAGACTGAGTCGGGCTGCTAGAAAGATCCCATTCAAGCATAACTGTGTATATGGGGAGGGTGGTCTTGATGATGTTCTTGCTAGCCTCGAGGGTGGCAGGTCTGTCTTTGTTCTCGTCGAGGGAGTATACAGTATGGACGGAGATGTTGCACCTCTCAAAGATATTGTGTCATGTGTCAGAACTCGACTCTCTGGGAATGGCTACATTATCGTTGATGAAGCTCATTCCACGGGCATCTACGGCAAGCAAGGACGAGGTCTTGTTTGCGAACTTGGTTTAGAAGAGGCTATATTTGCAAGACTGCATACGTTTGGGAAAGCAATGAGCTCTTTTGGAGGTAAGTCTGTCTTTTACAAGGTAGCTAACGCTAACATACCCAGCAATTGTTCTATGTTCTGCTGTCACAAGAGAGTATCTGATCAATTATGCACGAACACTTATATACACCACCGCATTGCCTTTTTCATGCCTCGCGGGTATAAGTATATCATACGAATACTTGCAAAGCAACCTCATCGAAGACAGAATCTCACACCTCTGGGGTCTTGTAAAACACACCCATCAACGACTATTATCACTGACCTCAACAACCAAAGTAATTCGTGTTAACAAAGAGCCGAAATCACCGATTATACCCATTTTTACATCCAATCCACGCAGCTTGGCGCAGTTCTGCCAGGATAATAGCTATACTGTAAGGGCTATTGTAGCACCAACTGTGCCAAAAGGGAGCGAGAGGATTAGGGTCTGTTTGCATGCTGAAAATACTTTTGCAGACGTCGAAGGACTAGTAGGGGTTATTAGAGACTGGTTCATAATGCAAAAGAAGGAGATTGCAAGATTATAGATAATTATACATTGGACCTAGGATAATAAACAGGCTGCTTAATAGATGCATTGCGTGAATTTGTGTCCTTAAAAATCGGGAACGTAGACAGTGTATAGCTAGCGTTTTGAGGAGAGGGATAAATTGTCTTGATTTAAGCCTATCAGTACATACTTCATGCACACTGTTTACTCTTGCAATCGATTAGATAGGGGAAACAAACCGGCAGGCAAACCCCCTGATTGAGGATTTGAGAAACACACTATTCTAATTGCTCTAGACTTTAAAGCTCAGCTTGTAATTTGTTTTTTCTAGCTCCAGGGGATAGTAGGAAATTTAAGATGAAATCGTGTCTTGTGGCTCTCTTAGTATAAATAGTTCTAAGTTTAGGGTGAGATAAAGCAGCCGGCTTCTCTTAGCCAGACTAAACTATAACTTATTGCTTTTTAGTTAACTCTATCTTTATTCTTATCTAACCTTGCTAGACTGGGCTGAGCTTAGCTTGATTGCAGCTACTAACTATCTGGGCCAAAAGAAAGCAGCCCTACAAATACTTAAACTGCACATTATGGGATATTTTTGTTCACTTCTCTGTTCCTGATCTATGTGAAGTCCTTTTTTATTTGCTTCGACTTTCCTTCATCAGATCCCCGTCACTCGTTACAAATTATCATTTATAGCTATGCGTGTTAACAATCTCTTGTCTTTGGCTTTGTGCCTTTTGGTGGCCGACTTTGTTGCTGCAAGTCCTTGCAAGGTCTCTTCGGCTCCCAGTATGCCTTTCAACTCCTACCGTAAGATAACTACTTACATGGTTTAGACTCTATCGCTTCAACTACACTATCTCGTTCCACGACTACAACTCTCCCGGAGCTTCCCTCCGACACTGAGACCTCTGCTTTGGGTACCACTCAAGCCAGTGAAACTACGGAAGCAGACGAAACCACTACTTTTGCTGTCGCCACGACTGAAGAGACATCTGTCATTATCGACATCACTGCCACCCAGGCCGAAACAACCACCACCACCGAGTCATCCATTGCCGACGTGACTATAACCCAAGAAGCTGAGACTATCACAACTGCAGAGACTATCACAACTGCAGAGACTACATCCGAGAGCTGTCCTGAGCCTACAGTCCTTGCCAACCCTACTCCTATATTTGTCTTGGATGAGGGTACCACATTCTACGATGATGACAACAGAATGATCAATGTACCCTTCCCAGTGTCAATCTACGACTCATCTTCACAACAAGTCTATGTCAGCACCAATGGTTTCTTGTCTCTATTCCAGGGCTCCAGTGCTTACCGAAACGAAGAACTGCCTTCGGCTGGAATTGTACAGGTTGCCGTCATGCCATACTGGGACGACCTCTTCGTTAGCGATAGAGGCTGCGATGTTGGCATCTTTTATGATGTCTATCAGACAAGCAGAGGTACAGCCTTTACTGTCGAGTGGAATGTTGGCTATGGCGTGGATCACTTTAGCGCCACCTTCTATGAAGACCATCCTGGAGTGGTTAGATATGAGTACTACCAGACAGTCAACAAAGGGTCTTCAGCAACTGTTGGTATTCAGAATCTCTCCAACGATCAAAAGTCCTATGAATCCTCTTTCAACACCCCCGGATCAGTCCCCGATCAGTCCTTCATAGAGATTGAGACATTCAGTGGAGGGGTCAGTGTGACTCGTGGTGGTTTGTAAGTAATCTATATATCTAGGGTCTAGGGATTAATGCATATAATGTCATACTCTATAAATATACTTACTTCATATCTCCTTACAAGATAAGCTTTATATATATAATATAGGACAGTTATTTAGTCTACCAACCTATAGCTCCCCCTTCCCATCCCTAAATACCTCATTATACCAAGGGGTCTTTTTCTCTTCCCAATCCTTCCTCGATCGACATAAATCTGTATACTAATGCTCTACAAACGTGCCATTCCCATTATTACCTGTCGTAAATGTCTGAGGTTTCTTCTGAACCTTCTTGGACCTTGTATCCCAGTACATCAAGCTTTCGCCATTGACCACAATATCAAGCAATGACCTGGCTTTGGTCTCTTTAAGCTGGACCTCCATCAGCTCTCTCAGATAAGGAAAGTACCAGATTCGATTCCACCAAAGATATCTGCGCTTCTTGGCGCCATCCTTGTGTGCGTTGTGGTGCAATACTACAGGAATGGCTTCAGAGAAGAAATCAGCGTAGAGAGGCATTTCTCCCCAATCTTCGACGATATCAAGCTCTCGAACAGAGATTTTGGTCAGAGGATTCTATGATTCTTTAATATCATCTGGCACGCCTGTAAGTCTGGGCGAAATATTGAGAGCTTTAGACTTCTCTGCAATAGCTGCTGCATCATTAAGTGCGATGATGTCTCCGTCCTGCTCTTCAAAAACCGTGGGGATAAACAGCTGCTGCGTATAGTCAAGTCCCACATGATACTCGAATTCTTTGTGTAGATACTCGATATCCCTGCTTCTAAGGTTCTGATCCTTGATGCGGTATAGATATAGATTGGCGATATTAATCGTTTATCTACTTGCTAGCCGGCCTCTGTATAAGAGTCTATACTAAATTCTGCTGGCCTGAGGGCCCTTGGCTATTTTTCTTTTTCTAGGCTAATAACTTCAGAGCTAGCTACATAAACAATATAGGCCTGGCTTCAGGATTAGATAATCTTATTTAAGTAACTCAAGTAACAGAAATCTTAGGTTGCTGTAAGCAATTCAATAACTAATGAGCATATAGAACAAGGGTTAGAATGATAAGTCTCTTGGGAATCCAGATAAATTGCAACTCCCGACCTGAATCCCTCATACAACCCTAGCATTAAATCGTGGTTTCGCGTCTGGGGTGTATGCCTCTGAGTCAATGTTGCAAGTACCCCATTTCCTCCACCAACGACGTCCATATGACAACCCTTTTCTATGTGACCAGTGGTTGTTTGGTGTCTTGCGCACTTTTGGCTGCCCATGCATACCTATGATATGTTAGTATGGCTATAAGACTTGGTAGATGGTTATACATACATCTCCCCTTGTTTCTTTTTGTCCTAGTTGTAAACAGTTTGCAGACCCTGCAGTATCGCTTCTCGCCCATCCAGGCGCGCAATCTCATAAAGAGAGGACATGAAATACACATGCAGTGTTTTTTGCAGTAAGGCACTTGACAGGTTGGATGATCATTTGAATAACGTTTACACTCGTAGCAACCAACAGACCATTGCATACCACTGTGATACTTGCGACGGTGCATATGTGGGTCGTATCTCAATTCCTTGCCGCGTATGCCTGTACAAGCATGTTGTCTACTCGATGTGCAAGTATTGGGGACATCAGGCGTTGAACCAAACTGGTCGACCGATTCCAGACGTGGCTTGGATGTAATGAGAGGTTTGGCAAGAGTGCGGATGTCGTGGCAGGTGACAGATAAACAGATGATATCGTTTTGACTGCACTGTTTCAAGACTTCCAATTGGATTTCTGGAGGGAACTTGAAAAAGTATGTGAAGGGTAGGGATTCTGGTGATGGCATTGTGGGAGACGATGAATAAGGCAGATGATGTTGAAAGGTTAATGCAACAGTAAAAGGAATATTGAGAGTTAGTAAATAACAAACTAAAGACAGTAATTTACAGTTTATTTAAAGTCGGCGATACTACAACTAATTCCAGGCAATTATTAGGCAGCATCGCATGGATTTCGGAATCATGTCACGTGAGATCCTTCGCTTGTGCTGTTGTGGATATTCTGCCTAATTTACTAGGGTTAAACTCCATCTCAGTATTGCCCATAGAAATAATTAAATTCATAGTAGCTAGATAATTTATACTTTAGTAATAGCTAAGAGATAAATAATTGCGACGATTCACTTTAAACTTCCTATCCTTATACTGTATAATCCTAGTTGCAGCTGGTATTGCAATATTCTATTTCCTATACCTACAAGTTACATTACTTGAAAGGTTCTCTTCTGAGCTCCCTTTAACCATTTCCAATCTTTCTTATCAGATGTTGGTGCATCCGTAGACCAGCTTCCAGTAGCATCTTTATAAACAGTTGGCTGTATTTTATCCCCCTCACTTCCACCATCTGCTTTAGAACTCGTAGCATTGAGCATCCTGATCAGCCCAGCCCGCATATAGTATCTATCACCTCGTTGCAAAACCAGAAGGATGGTATTCACTTTCTCTTTCTCTAACATCATGGCCGGAAGAGAGAAGTTCTTCTTCTTTGTGAGGCATTCGTCATCGGGGTAGAATAGAGAATATGATGTAATGTCGTTGGTGACAGGAAGGGCAGCCCAAATTCCATTTTGGAGGCCCTTTGGTTTTGGGTCTGGAACACATTCCCAGTCAATGAACTCGAATGATACGTCTGTCACCTTCCCAGTCAACTGTATGAAATGTTTCAACTCTGGTTTCGGACTTAGTCTATTGTACACATCGATAGATATAATCTCTCCAGTTATTGTTGATAATTCAATTTGGTACTCTGGATGGTCGCGGCTGGTCAATATCACGCCTCCCCGCCAGCCGGTCCATGACCAGGTTGGAAATTTGTAGACGCGAGTTGCGGGCTTCGGATGATACCATGCATTCATTAGGTGCTTCGTCTCATGGCATATTTTTTGACTCGTCTCAAGCGGGGTTTCTTGACTCTTCTCATAGTGCATTGGGTTTCCCAGAAAGTGATGCCAAAACTCTTTCTCCTTGAAGTAATTGAGGATACCCTGAAAGGCATTTAGAGAATCTTCATCATTCGTGAGTTGTCTCTTGCTGTATTCCATTATGTGCTTCCCTATGCTGTTGAGGGTTTTGTCTGGTGGTTTGATATTTAGTGGTTTTATGTCGTCAAGTTCTCGGCCCGTCTTGGCAGCCAAAGCTTCCATGCAGATGCTCAAAGACTCGAGGCAAGTCATCTTGTTGCACTGAAAAATAACTTGCTCGTCGGTGAAGAAGATCCTCCTCCGGGACAAAACCCCTTCCTGGTATGTCCAACCCCTTTCAGCCCATTTCGTGGAATCGATTTTCACCTTCGGTGGTTTGCCCAGGTAACGATATTGCTCATCATCTATTTGCACCGTCTTCTTTTGTTCATCACGCGGTGCAGTTATCCCAGCCAAGCCATAGCTGGAGTCATTGCCGGCAGCAGCAATGATAGTAAAATATGCTCGGGAATAGATCTTATCCATCATTTGCAGCTCTTTTTGCTTCGACTCCTCGTTTTGCTTTTGGTCGATGCACTATGAATCGTTAGCCGGCGGTAAATAATACTATTGGCTATGCAACTCACTTCTTGATCAACCCATAGATAATCACAACCTAATTCCTTAGTTGCTGCAATACTATCCTTGATTACCAACGCCGTCGACTTGTTTCCGTGAGGCTGTGGTTTGTCAACTCCCCAGACATATGAAAGAGCCGCGTATTTCCGCTCCATGGGAATCGAGCAAATTTCTATAGCCCCCCTAGTTAGGTATGCATCGCAGTCTATGACTTTGAGAAGCTGGGTCTCATCTTCTCCATCTGACCTGCAAATATCGGTGTGATTGTCCTTGCAGTAGGTGATCCAAGATTTGATTTCTTCGTAATCGATCTGTTTGGGCCAAGAACGAGGAGGCAAAAGACTGGAAGACGGCAGAAACGGCCTGGGGATTGGTTCAATGACTATGAGATTCCCCATAGCCTTACCGCTCTTCATCTTTTTGTCGTTTTCTTTCGAGTCAATACGTAGTAGAACCGTGTCCGTAAGATTGCGTTTCGATAGTTCAGACACTTCTAGTCTCGTGAAAAGCCGACCAGCCCATTGAGCGTGCAAAAAGATTTTCGAGTCGTCAGATTTAAATATTGCAATCAATCGGCAGATACTTCAAGCGGACGATGCAAGCTCTTTCTTGGATTTTTGAATTTCTGCAATAAGAGAGTAGTTCTCCTTGCCGAGCTTCTTAATGACGAACGGCATTGATAATTTGACGCAATCTTGACAAAGATGTGAAGATGTGCCAGTATCTGGAATCAGATCATATCTCCTTCGTTTGTTAGGAAAATCCGACATCCTGCTGAGGTATGAGAAAGCTTGGAGGTTCAAAGGGATGAGATTTGTTAATGGAAAAATATCCTCGTGAAAGTGAAGATATAATGTGTCGAAGGATAAAGCACCTTTCAAAATCGCTCTTCTGAACAAGCCAAAACCCCGCATTGTAACCGCGTTCTCATGCATGCCGCGTATGTCGCGATGTCGAATCAAGACGACTTGTCGGTATGTCACGTGTCGCTCAACTGTTTACCTTTTCAGCTGTTGAGGCCATCCTGCTTGCCAAGATGTGGTGGGCCTACGTGATCTATTGTCCCCTCTGGTTTTCCACTGCAGACACGTCTAGCAACCACGGAAACGTGCGGATAGTTTCGCGCAATAGTCACTTGACAATGTTGACAATGAAGAGACAGACAGCTCCAAGAGCTTTTGAGCATATTTATAATATCAAAGTGCCTCTTGGTATACTGTCTTGCTTTTTTTTACTAATATACATAATCTTCTCAAAGCAGGAAAAAACAGGCTGCTTATGTATGAACCGCCTTTGAACTGCAGTATCTTTACCCTTGTTATTATAGAGTCTAGTTGGGAAATACAGTATCTACAGAAGTATATTCTCTTGAGTTTAGCCTACCCTATACTATAGGTAACTATATTTACTAATTCAGGGTTATAGAGAAGCTTGGGCTATACTTAGTGTAGAAAAATATAAAACATTATCTTTTTAGCATAAATACCAACTCATATCTCTCTTAGATGCATACCAGAACTGTCCTGTCCTTCCTTGAAGCAGAAGCCATCAAGTGCGGTGTTAAATCCCGCGTGTTGATTGCAGCTTCGGTAATAAGACTCACGCTAGCTACGGTAAATGACCTGTCAGGGGAAAATGTGGATCCTGGGGTATTCAACTAAAGAAAGCTTGAGGTGGTGATTGGCTTTGCGGAGGAGATGAAGATTTGCAGATTTACAGCACCAAGACCAAGACAGAAGGCAGATAAGAAAGAAGCAGATCTCACATGAAAAGAAGTGACTTGGAAGCATTCCGCTTGGTAAACCTCGGTCCTGGTAAAGGCTAACAGCTTTCAGAAGCGGATCCGCTGTCAGGATGATGAAGATCATTACTAAAATAGTGCAGATCATCACTAACGAATCTCTAGCGGCTTCAACGACGGAGCATTTGATACGTTTGTAGTCCTCTTGAATGTCACTGGGTAGGGCTTTATATGAGTGTACCTTGCGCTTTGACAGGAAATGTCTTTTGCCTTCCTTTCTAATGGCTTTGTCAGGGACTAGGTAGGTTAGGTTCAATTGTTTTTCAATGGCCACATTCTGATGCGTGTGGGGAAGATATGAGCCAGATCAACCTCACGAATATCTTCAACTCCACACAGAGCCACCAAAGATCTTCAAGTCAGACTGCGGAATACGACTCGCAAGTACGAAATTCGACCAATGATCCCACTGAATGTCTAGCTTACTTGAAGTGTCATTTTCAAAGTCCCAAATATTTTAACGCTCCATCGACAGCGGTTCGGCTACTGATGGACACTTATTGCCTCTTTGGGTTCTGTCCTCTCGAGTCATTTGCCAATTCGCCTCCCGTCATTCCACGTGTACACGCACATCACTTACCATGATTGTCGGTCCGTCTGTCTTCCTCTTTCGTGAAAGCATGCAATGATGATCTGCACTTCCCCTGTCTTCTCCACCCCCACGGCATGGGATTGCCGTTGGGTCATTGTACTTGACTTCCCTTGGTCTAGTGTGGACTATCAGCTTACATCAAAGCCCACTCCGACACTGACAGCTCATTATTCCCGTCCTCCTTTATAACTTCAGCTGCCCTGTCGTTTCAGCTAATGACTTGGCACTGAATCCTACCGGGCATCCTACACATCTCAACATGTCGGCATCAGAGGCTCTTTCGGATTCACAACTTGCTGCGCTCAGCGTTGTTGAACGAATATGCTCTGTATTTTCGTTACTCGGCTCTATCTTTATTATCGTCACCTTCGTGTCGTCCAAAGCGTTCCATAAACCGATTAACCGGCTAGTCTTTTACGCTTCCTTTGGAAATATGCTATCGAATGTTGGGACTTTGATGGCAAGGCACTATGTCGGTTCGCCAGAATCGGCAGGTTGTCAATTCCAGGCCTTTCTAATCCAAATGTAGGTATACACCATGGTCCACCAGAAGACACTAACAAGGATAGGTTTATGCCTGCTGATGCATTTTGGAGCCTTTCTATGGCTATCAATGTGTATTTAACGTTTTACCTCAAATTTGATGCACAGAGACTACGCAAGATGGAGATCCCTTATTTAATCGGCTGTTACGGTGTTCCATTTGTTCCCGCCTTTGTCTATATCTTTATCCAGAAACAAGGGCAGCGAATGTATGGCAATGCTATGCTATGGTGTTGGGTCAGTACAGAGTGGGATATTTGGCGTATCATTACATTCTACGGCCCTGTCTGGTAAGCAACCCTACCCTCTCAAACCTGACAACGCTAACAATCCCAGGCTTGTTATCGCCGTTACCCTTTTTATCTATATCCGCGCCGGAAACACGATTTACCAGAAACGGAGAGAACTTGACGACTTTAGCTCGACAGATCGAGATCTTACCTACGGAGCCGACAATCTTGGGACAATCAAGACCACCGAAGTTTCGGTGACATCTGAGGCTATGCCTTCAAATGGGATCCAATTACAATCCATGAGCCCCGGCCCAAGCGATCCGGATTCAAACGGGGTCTACTCGGTTCACATCTCAGCTCCTGGCAACTCGGCAATCGCGAGTGAAGGGGTCCCTATTGAGCGGCAACAGACCCGAGCTAGCGTGGCAGTTCCTCAGCAACGTTCAGGTGGTAACCCAGCTCGGAAACGAAATCGAGAGCTCAACAACGCATCTTGGCAGTATACTAAGGTTGCCCTCCTTTTCTTTACTGCCATTCTTATTACCTGGGTCCCGTCAAGCGCCAACCGCGTTTACTCTGTCCTCAATACTAAGAGTGCATCTGTACCGCTCGAATTCATGAGTGCCTTTGTACTACCTCTCCAGGGCTTTTGGAACGCGATTATTTATATGGTCACTTCGTGGAGTGCTTGTAAGACTCTTCTTACTGATCTACGACAAGGCCGGCGTCCACATTTAACAGAACTTGTCGACGGCATGGCGCCTGAGATTGTTGGTAATCACAACCGAAGACATAGCCTACCTCAATTTAGGGTAACATCAACGTCGAATAAGTTTGAGACAGAAAGCATGACCGAACTAGCTCGTGAGAGTCGGCCGGCGTCAGATGATGGACGATGAGACTATATTTACGCATTATAATATATACATAACTCTAATTCTATACTACAAAATGTTTTAATTGCCTATAAAGCTATTGGTACTCATTCATTAGTTGCATAACAAGTGAAGTGTTCTTTTATCTGTATGTTAGTACAGCACTGTGTAAATATCATGGTTTTAGTTTTGCTTCTCAATTCGGGGCATTATATTGTAATACCTATATAATAACTCATTTTTCATTTTATTAACAAATTCTTATTATTCAAAGCTTAATATAGTTGTGCCCTAGAATACTATTTTTAAGTAAGTAGTAAAAAGCCCTGCAAGCTTCTTTTACCTTGGCATCTTCTCCTTTCATTAATAGTAAAAAACCACTATTTCTTTATCCAAGGGATTTCTATTAGTATAACTCAATTTACCTTTTAGTTGTTGACTATTACTAGAATTATTGCTTCTTAAACCCTTCTAACCCAAAACAGGCGGATTTAGTTAGAGCTAGAACTCACTATATACTTTATCACCTGAAAAGGTTACTTGTCCCGTTAGGGGACGGAGACTAAGTATTTATTAGTGAATCTAGACTCCATTCCAATATACTTACTGTTTCAGGATATCTCATGTCCGTCAGAAAACGGAGGCTTGACTAGCAGGTATATATTATTATAGGCCTGGTACTTCCGCTCTATCTCCAGTTCTATTAAATAACACCTTGGTCTAGAAATCAGTTTACAAATCAACAACATCTCTCAATGAACCTCAATATTCCTCGAAGTCGTCGTCATGGCCTTGTGGCACAGCTCGGAAAAGCCTCTATACTCTTAGTGGTGTCCCTGTTTATTGTTTGTCTCGGATGTTTGATGTTCCTCGTATTCTTATGGGGAGCCAGTGAGAACAACCACTTTTGGCGGACTATTGTACTCGCTGGATGGACAGCTCGTTCTATTACAATCACATCGCTTGTTCTCAGATGGGCCACAGCTGCCCAAGCAGTAACCTGTACTTCTATGCTTGCAGCAATCTTGCTTCAAACAGGTGCAGTCCCGCTACCAGCTGCAGCGTCTGTATCTATCATCCGAGTCAACAATCCTGGCCCTTGGTTTCTTCTGGGGAAGATAAAGACCCATTGGCACCATGGATCTCTCTTGGTGGGCTTACTTACTACCCTGCTCACATTGACCACATTGTCCCTACAGTTCACCTCGACGGTTTTGTTGTCCCAAGTTGGCATAGCTCCCATTCCTGTGGAAAGTTCGAATCTACAAACCCACTACGGAATAATGACCGATGGAGATACATATCGATACATGCCCGAGAGAGCTCCATCGTTCCTCGACATGACACCGGCAAGATACCCAGCTTTTGCTGAATGGAATATCAATAATAAAGACCCTCACACGACTAATAACGAACTACCATTCCCTCCCAACACTTCGTCCAACATGGTAGACACAGGGACAGTTTTGCGGGCGTTTCTGCCAATCAATGATGATAAGAAGCGGAATCAAGTGACAGAATATCATGGTTACGCAACAGTGGTAGACACCAGAGTTGTCTGCATGCGGCCCAACATCACAGATGTCGTCTTCTCAAGTGGAAACGGATACACTCTGACAGGTCTAGCAAACATCCGACAACGACCGAAGGGAGTCATCCAACAGGAAACACAACAGGGTGGCAGAAACTTCTCGGCTTCGTTCAGTTGTAATTTCTATGTCGCTACAGGTGGAAACTACTCAGGACCTGACTGGCCGCTTTCGTTCTGTAGGGCATCTTACCGTAATTCGCGCCAAGGTATGGACAATAACCCTCAAACATACTAATGCTGACCAACACTCAAGGAATCTACTCGTTTATGCAGTCAAGACTGGACAAAGAGCTCGGTGATACATATATAATTCTCAACGCAACCTTGAGTAAGGCGGTAGGGGACCTGGCCAACACCGGTCTCTGGGAAACTGTCACGACGTTAAACACAGAAGGTGAAACTATACTTTTTCAGATCACCATGTGCATGTTGACATTCCAGGCGCAGAGACTGGAGATTGACGCGATGAGACCGACATCCTCACTCTCGGAACCTACGTTGGTATGGAACGCACCAGTAGGCAGATGGGATACCAGAGCTGTTCTTCGACAACTTGGTGTCACAACATTAAAGGAATCAATCGTACAACGTGGTATATTTGATCTAGCGCCTCGTCCATGGCATTGGTCCATGCAGCCCGACTATATAGACTTGACCGGAGACGCTAAAGAAACGGTTGATGGTCTCTCGAGACTCGAAGATACTCCATTGTATGCTGGTATGATTAGCGACGCCCAATTCTCTATCTTCAGAGATGCGGCCATGTCCACCAATAACCCAGCATTGGCTCTTCAAGCATTCTTTACAAGGTTATGCTCTATTTGCTATTACGATCGAATATCGATGTTTGACGCAGTTGGACCCTCACGGGAAGTTGCTATGGTTCAGGTAACTCGACCACTCGGTTGGACTGCCTTTATTATTGTTGTTGTTGTGGTTGTGGCACATCTCATCTTGGTGATAATAATAACAGTGATTTTCCGACGGTCTGGGACACTTAGCAGTATTGAGAACGTATGGGCATCTGTCTCACAGCTTCTCGGTCCTGTTACAGATGACTGGATTAAGGATGCAGATACAGTTGATGACAAAGCAGTTGAGTTGTCGTTGAAGCAACGTGGCTTAGACAAGGTCCTAGTTGGTATCACCCGAGTAGAGAATCGTGTGTATCTTCTTAGTAAAGAAGAGTAGACCAGGTCTTAAAATTCAATTAATCACTTTAATAAACCTTGAAGTTGTTTTGCATTTTATGTTTAGGGTCAACTGTTAATATGTGTATCTTATTAAGAAAAGTTAATATATATTGGAGTAATCTTATATCACATAGGACTTGCTGTAAATACCTTAACTCACTGTTACTCAGTTGGAAGAACATTGCATCTTCTGTGAGAACCCGCTATTCGTGATTATATGCACTACTGCTCCAGTCCGGTCTTCAGATACTCCATCTTGGTGTTGCATGAGAATGTCACCTTTCCTAAGTGACGTTTTAGTGCGTGATTGCTTGTATAAAAGAACTAGACTTCTCTAAGAGATCATTTCCTTAACTTATCATACTCAACATCTATCAATCTATACAAATATTCATCGAAAACTATATTACAAAACTACAGAATATGTGCGCAAGGTATAATAGACAGGTTGTCTGCTTAGATTGTGGCAACCTTCTCGAGCAGAGTTTTGATGAAAAGTGCTGCAGCAAGTCGAAAGGGGTTTCCGGGAAGTGTGGGACGAGGGATAACTTTACGAAAACAGAGAGAGTGGTGTGCTCAGCATGTAGGGCCAAACGGAAGATGAAGCCCAAGCATTAGAATGGCATGAATCGGGACTTGTGAGGAGGTACAGGTTGTTGTCAACTGTGAATAGATACCTGAAGGGAACAAATAGCAGATAGAAGAATCATAACTTGATAAAGGGTATTAATCGCAGACCCCAGTTCGTCTCGTCAAAGGCAGTGATGTTGTAAAACAAATAACGAGAAGGGTGTTTAAATTACCTATATTTTTGTATGATTGGTTAGCAACTATAAGTCCTATATAAAAGCCAAACTATGTCACTGTTGATATATGAGTATAAATTAGCATTCTGCCACTTGACCTGAAAATCCAAATAACCCATGACGCTAATTGAATAAATATCTAAAACAACTCATATAAAGAATCAATACGAAACAATTAACATGTGTGTTAAATATACCATGAAGCAAGAATGCGACAATTGCGACAAGAATATCTCAACAGAGATACGGATGCGAGTCTGCGCCAAGGCCGCTGAAGATAATGGGGTCTTTGGGGATTGTGGAGATGTTGATGAGATTGAGAGCATCAGCAAAGTTGAATGTGCTGAGTGCCATGAAAAGCGAAAGAAGAAGGAAGAGGATGAAAATAAGTAGTAGAAACTATCTGCAGGCTAAAGCAAACATGGGGGCAATATAATAGCTTACCGTATACAGCTTTATTGACCGAATTTTAACTCGCTTGACATTATTACTTTCAAAGCCTCCAAACCTGCAATAATTATTAAACAGAAAGCTCTTTTACTTAAAGGCAAGAAGATTACTGCATAACCTGTAATAAAGATGGTAATATTATAGACTACAATTTAATATCCACCTGTTACTGGTATTAACGCCAGTTGTTGATACCTTAAAGCTTCTCCTCCTTCTTAATATCCTGGTGAATATCCTCGTGAGAATGAATTGTACCTGAGCGGTAAATAATGTCATCAAGACCAATCTCTCTGTTGATCTCGGCCATTCTCTCGTTATCGGCTTGGGCAGTTCCCTCGGATCCAAAGATAATATCCTAAACCAGTTAGCATGAGTTTTTACCAGTATAAAAGTACATACCATCTCCTCAAGGGATAGACGCTTGGTCTCTGGAACAAAGAACCAGATAAAGGCGGCTCCAATCAAGGTCAAGAGACCAAAGAGAATATATGTTCCATAAGTGATACCCTCCAACATGTCGGGAGTAACCTGTCCAACGATAAAGTTGTTCCTAAAACAGTCAGTTGAGGTCTGGATATTTTGCAAGCTACTTACATCCAGTTACTTGAAGCACCGAGTGCCACGCCGTAAGGTCGGGTGCTAAGGGGCCAAATCTCGGCGATGATAATCCAGGCACAAGGACCCCAGGAGTCTGAAACAGTCAGCATTATACATACAAAGCATCTGTTGACTTACATCCAAAGTGAACCACAAACAGCCAAACCATGCAGATAGCACCCCAACCAGCAGCTTGATGCTGCTCAAATTGGTCAATGTTTCTGGCAAGGATAACAGCAATGATGAGATGGCAGATACCCATGCCAATAGCACCAACAGCCAGGACAGGTTTACGACCGAGACGATCAATCCACAAAACAGCTGGGATAGTAGCGATAAACATGACAATACCGACGACTCCAGTGGCCAAAAGACTGGTTGTGTTGCTGCTGAGACCTAGTTGTCCAAAAATCTGGGGAGCGTAGTAGAGGACCTTATTTGTTAGCTCCGAATGGCATGAGCGTACAGGAAACATACAGCATTGATACCAGTCCACTGCTGGAAGAACATGGTAACTGTTGCCACGATGACACGCTTGAACATGGCCTTAGTCTTGAAAAGAGCAGCGATAGCGACAAATTGAAGCTTAAAGGTGTTGGCGGCAGTTTGTTCCTGAAGATGAGGGAACTTCTCGGCCAAACTTCTCTTCTCAAATAGAGACTGAGCCTTGATTTCGAGGAATTCGAGTTCGATAAGTTCATGGTCGGTTGGGAGATCACGGAGGTTGGCTAGAATCTGACGAGCTTCGTCCTCTCTGTTGTGGTGGATAAGCCAACGAGGAGAGAAGGGCATCCAGATCATTCCGACAAAGAGAAGAATAGCTGGTGCGAGTTGAAGGCAGATGGGGATTTGCCAGGCTGCGTCGGATTGGCTTTCACCAGTGCCGCCGATGAAATGGGTGCCACTATTCATGTTAGGTTGTGACTTTGGACTATGAGAGAGACTTACTAGTCAATCCAGAAACTAACCATGATACCAAAGGTAATGGCTAGTTGTTGAAGAGCTACGAGAGCACCACGGACTTCCCTGATGGATATTAGTCAAGCCACGATAACCGACTCGGAATACTTACGGAGGAGCACATTCCGAGTTGTAGAGAGGAACAATAGTGGACAAACTACCAACTCCGACACCCCTGTAAAAGTTAGCAACGTTCTAACGGTGACTGAAGTAACTTACGTGATGAATCGACCAGCTAGAATGACTTGATATCCAGCCTGAATAGCGGTAGCCTGGATAACAACACCAAGGATAAAAACACTGGTAGCAATAAGAATACCATATTTTCGAGAACACAACTCGGCAATAGCACCAGACATCAAAGTACCGAGCCAGGCACCAAGTTCGAGAATGGAGGTAAGCCAACCCTTTTTGGTCTGATTCTTGACATAATCTCCCATATCTGTAGATGTTAGCTGGGTTTTTTTAGTGGTACGGATTTCGTACGTCTCTCAAAAGAAGGCATGACGAGAATGCCCGAAAACATTCCCTGGTTGTAACCATAGAGAATACCACCAATACAAGCGAATGCAGCAATCCTAAAAACTTTCCAGTTCTTTACAAGAGCTCTGGCACCACTCGCGCCCATAAGGGCTTGTCGTCGTTGAAGGGCGGCATCATAAGTGCCAGCTGTAGTTGGTGCACCACCCATGTTGTCTTGTGCTGACAGTCAAGTACAGGTTTCAACAGGTACAGATCCAAAAAACATCTTGGCAAAGATGTGCGGTCAGTTTGTTATATATGTCAAGCCAAGACATGAAACGTATTGTTACATTATACTACCATGGCAAATCTGTCGGCTAAATGAGAAACTGTATATAACAGGCGAAACAAACTACGGACATTTTAGATTTCCCCGGGCTTCCCCCCGCAAGTGGATAATCTCATTCAGCCTGAACAGATTTAAATGGTTGGTTGACCTTTTAAGCAACTCAGGCTAAACACGATGGTTTGATTCGGACGTAAGATTTTAATGCAGGGTAAAACTACGCGCTCCAGTAAAAGTCTGGGGATGAAATTAGTTTACAAAAAGGGATAAATACGCGTCGATCTGCGGGGAAAGCTGGGGAAGTCATGAGAGTGATTGAAGCAGTTGATATTGATGTACAATTATGCGGCTATGTATGCAATAATGACAGGTCGATGGTTACTTCACCCTGATCCTTCTAGATAACAGCCGAGACAATACGTCTAGGCAAAGAAGCCCAGGTAAATGGCTCATCATGGATCTCCTCGTCCAACAATGAGATACCAGTTTGAAGATCCATATCAATAGCCCTGACGTACAATTTCCAGTCTCGAGACCACACCTTGTAGCCAAGGTACAGAACGAGAATGATGGGACCAGCCAAGAAAGACATGAAGAACGACTCGGCGTTGGGGGGGTCACCACTAGGAGACTGAATTTGTTAGCGCGATGTAACCCAAGAATAGGATCAACTTACATAAAGGGCCGAGTAGAAAGTGGCAACCAGAGCCAACACATTGAGAAAAACGCCGAGATAACTGCCCCAGACACCGAAAGGAGTCTTGTAGGGGATCAAGGCCATGTTCATTCCCTGAGCTCGCATTCCAGATCTCATTCGGGCGTGTGCGAGACAAATGGTTCCCCATACAAAAAGGAATGCGAGACCTGACAAGGCAAGAAGCCAATCAAAGATGGTGCCACCGTTGGGAGACTCTCCAATGTAAGCGAGAAGACCGAAAGCGAGCTGAAGGATGACACAGTAGATGGGTCGTCCCTTGCCATCAATGTAGTTGAGGAGCTTGGGAGCATGTCCTCTCATAGCCATGGCCTGCAGGGTACGTGTCGAACCAAAGGTGCATGTGTTTGCCACGGACAAAACGGAGATTGTAATGACGGCATTGAAAATGGAGGGAAGAACCTTGATACCGGCATCTTGAATGGCAAGGACAAAGGGTGATGCCTTTGTGTTGGCACCAGAAGCACCCTGAAGTCTGTCATCGTCTGAACGAAGGATTGTTCCGACAATGAAGAGGTTGATGACGTAGAAGAGAGCGATACGCCAAAAGACCTGCTTGGAGGCTGTAGGGACGGACTTGCGAGGCTCGGCTGTTTCGGCAGCAGCGAGACCGACCATTTCAGTACCACCAAAGGCAAAGGCTGGAGATGTTAGTCAAGGACAGACATTGGCGTGATAAACTCACCAGCTACGACAAAGACAGCGCAGAAACCCTTAAAGTCGGTGAAAGCACCGGGGTCGTGCCAGTACTTGGTACCGAGATAGCCTTGGTCACCTACGCCACCACAGTTGATGATGATGCCGAGGATGATGAATCCCAAACAAGCAGCAATCTTGATGAAGGAGAGGACGAATTCGACTACTAAAGTTAGTACTGTTATACAGCGACAGAGACAAACTTACCCTCTCCGTATCCACGAACACCAAAGATTTGAACAATGATCAAAGCCACGAGGAACACGGTAACCCACACAGCCTAGTAAACGTTAGTTTGGTTCAAGTGTTCTAGGGCTGAAGCATGCCAAGCATCGCCAAGAGATGCCAAGGTAGATCTCCAACTTCATCTCTACTAACCATGTGGATATCAGAACGCCAAAACTCGATAGTCTTGGACGCAGCGATCAACTCAAACGGAAGAACTGTGAGCCACGACAGGGCGTATTCCCAACCGCAGGCAAAACCCCATGATGGATCGACGAAGCGAACGATGTAGGTGTAAAAGGCACCGTTGACGGGATACAGAACAGCCATTTCGGCGAGGGCAAGATTCGTACATAGAAGCATGATTCCGATGATGAGGTCTGTTATTGTTAGTGTGTAATCGATCGATCGGCAGGAGTATCTTACATCCTATAATCTGTTAGTCTTGTACTTCAATTCATAGATGGTTCATAGTTACCGATGACAAGAGAAGCTGGACCACCCTTGTAGAGAGCACTTCCAGATCCGACGAAAAGACCAGCTCCGATGGCTCCTCCGATAGCAATCATCTGCATGTGTCTGTTTTGCAGATGACGCTTGAGTTGGCCCTCGCCTTCGGTAGAGCCGAGCTCTTCATCGTGAGGGGCAGCGACGTGTGTCTCGTCCTTGATCTCGTCTTTGTGGGGTGGTGTTGAAGACATGGTGTCTGTGGTATAGAACGCCTGGATAGAGAACACTCCTTCGAGGGAGAATACTCTTTCGAGGGCAGGACGAGACTTTATCCCTTTCCAAAACCCATGAAACAAGCTTAAGATAAGCTTTGTAGACGCTAATGCACGGGGGTCTTTCTCGATACTATCTCGTCGTCCGAAGGAGGGTGGTCTAGAACCCAAGGATGATCACGACACAAGACCCTTGTTTATGGCGCATACGCTGGTTGCACTTGTCAATAAGAGACAAGCAACAGATCGGCTTGGCCACTTGGCGTATCAAGATCGTTTCTCGGCGTGCAGGAAATTAGTATCTATTCGCCTCTTGAATTTATTGGCTGTAAAAGACATGGCCTGCGATGCTTATTTTACAATCTGACCACCACCATACGATCGACCTTCTTATCAAGGACATTCCTCGCGGCCTTTTGTTCCTACCAACGCCACGGCTTTGCCGTAGCGCTTGTCCTACAGATAGGGATGCTTTTCGGGCTTGTTTATTGGCGTAACCAGAAATGGCCGAGTGGTAAGCTACAAGGGTATGTCAGCTCCTGTTTTACCCCAGACTGCCAAAGTGGTCATCTCTTTGTAAGAACGGTGGATAGGGATTTCTGGGTTCTTACGCCTGGTCTGATCAAGGTTAATGGCATGAGTGGAGTTCTAGAACAGTTCTTTAGGATTATTGCCACAGAAGAGAACGAATGATAACTTGTCTGCGTATCTGCTGTAGCTTCATTCTCACCATTGTGGATATGTGTCCTACCGGATTAGGAAGGTGACTCGCGAGTTGCAGATAAGCTTGTGCCGGGCTTCCGGGGCTGTTGATAAGATAACCTGGAGTAATGGGGCTATGGAGAGTGTCTACGTAATTATCTTATCGGTAATCTGGAATGAAGATATGCTTTAAATTGTCTTGTGTTGCGTACTGGTAGAATATAAATACCTCAACCTTAATCAGTGGGTATCTTGAAGTTTACAAAGAGATGTATAGATTTACTCTTACTTATCCTTCTGGATTGTATTCCTTCTATATCGTACCTGTATAAACTCTACTCTCAGTCGAAATAAATACAATTAATATATTTACTCAGTTTCTTTCACTAACGTGTTTCACAAGCAAGTTGGCCAGTATACTGTACAGCTATTAACAGCCTACCCTATAGTATTTTTAAGCTTATATTAATTAGATAAAAATTAAATAAAATTATTTTTATAAATAGTATAGTTAGCTTTATTAAAAAGTATTTTTAAGTATTTTTATTTATTTTATTTTATATAATAAACCTTAAAATACAGTGTATTTCACAGTATAAATAGACTTTAAGGTTTATTACTTTATAAGATTTTTATAAAAATAAAAAAAAATTAATATAGCTTATTTAAGTACTTATATATATTATATTTAATTTATAGCTATTTTAGGCTTAATTCTGATTTTTAAGGATTTTTTAAAAAATAGCTTTTTAAGGTGAAAAGTCTACTGGCCAACTTGCTTGGATGGCCAACTTGCTTGTGAAACACGTTATCCATATCCCCAGACAGATTCGTCTTGAGTTTTGCAGCATGTAGTATCCCACAATAACTAATCAGTATATAGGGTAGCTAGTTGTATACAATTAACTAATTGCAAGACAGCAAGACAGTCTGAAGAATTAGATGTTCTCTGTATAATTACTATTACATGCTTCATTTTTATTTAACTTGGATACATCTGTTTTGTTAAGTAGAGTATTACTCATCGGGTAAATACTCTCAGTTCTATTCCTTTACTTAATAGCTGCCAGCGCATAAAGCAAATCTTCTTTACACTCGCGTGCAGCCGATAGAAATAAGGCCACCCTGTTGAAATTAGCTTTGTAGAGTTACAGAAGAAATATTTTAATTAGTACTCACATGGCTGACGTCGCTGCAACAAACTGGAATGGCGGCACAGTTGTTGACATTCGAGATGGTCGAGCCTAAACATCAATGTTAGATGTGGGAGTATAATTATATGGGGGGTATTACATGTTGCGCCAATCTGAGTGTTTGGATCCTGGATAACAATTCCGAGTAGTCCTAGCAATAGTGAAACTACCGGATTGCTACTGGTTCCCACAGTCTGGCAGCATTGGAGGTTGGGCGAGCTGCATTGATTTGCAGGAGTAGTTGACGTAGCAGCTGCGGATGATTCTGTCGTGGATTCAAGCAGAACCGTTGTTGTAGATGCTGAGGGAATCTCAGTCGTTGATTCGTCTGCCAGAGTTGAGGATGGAGCCAAAGTGGTTTCGCTACCCACAAGGCTGGTTTCAGCACTGGAGGGTTTGCAAGGACCCGCCCAAGCGCTACCAAAGACTAGAGTGAACACAAGCGTAGAAACTCGCATTTTGACACAGTCGTAAATAAATGCTAGTGATTAATCTAGAAAGATAGTTTGAAGTTGAAAATGAAAGGAGACAGTGAGGAACAATTCAAGACATTAAGAAGGAATAAAATATAGAGGCATACAGCGCTAATGCCAATAGTTTCTTCATAGCTCGTAGGCTAATGCCGGATCATAGCTCAGAGGAAATGAGCTTTGAAGTGGACCTGTTGTGACTGGTCCTTAACCGAAATTAGTCCCTAATTAAGTAAAGTTCACTCTATATTTACTACACCAGTAAAAAGTAAAGATATATAATTACAGGTACCTGTAAAATATATAGTTATTAACTGTTGAATATTATTTAGAAGATTCTACCTGGTGTTCTATATATGCCCCTAGTATCAAGTCCTGGTGAGACTATAGTAAATATCAGGAAAGATTTTTACAGGAGAGAGTTGCATTGCAGGCGCCATGTTTGAGCACAGTGTTACGATAGGGTAAGTGGCAGGGCTCAGGGTCATGACTTCTTCGTTCTTACGTGTCATGCGGCTCCTGTGTTGGTTGAATATGCGTGAACGCTTCCGAATGGCCAGTAATGCAGCGATTACCAGGCCTTTCACTCATTAATCAGCCGTGTCCACCGTATATATCCGTCATTCTCCCAGCGGATCCGATTCCAGAGTGTACACTACTAGGTTCACCTCCACTCAGCCAGCAACTATTCTCAAACAACAATATCAGTAAGCTACGAAATGCAGCCGTCGGGATTTTTCATTGACCCTACTATAGAAGAGTATCAGACCCATCCATTATCTGAATAATGTCGCAAGATACCGAAGCTACGAAACTGGCTCAGAGCGCATTGGAAGAACGTGAAACCTTGGATGAGGTTGAGCCTGGCGTTATCGGCATCGCCGGACATCGCTTTCGTATTAACTATGGAGTGCCTCAAGAGGTTACGGACGCACTGAATGCGCTCTATGATCAAGACGAAGTCAAGTACGAGGATATACCTGATGATCTGAAGGCATATGAAGTGAAGGAAGACTCGAATGATGGTAACACAGAGAAATCTGGCAAGTAGTTGTGCGATTAATTCTGTTGTATTGACTGTCATAAGCCCCGTTGGTCATCAGGATGGCGCAAGGGAGATAACACTCCAAAAGCCACATGGCATGTTCACTCATAGTAGATGCTTTGCTGCTCCCAGAAATCACAACCTTCCCCGACCATAATAGCTATATTACTTCAAATTGAATTCCAGAAGATGCTGCATAAGACTGCGGTATTTTTGGCCCCTGTTTCTCCCGATCATCCTGCTCCAACCGTCAGTGTCGTCGGCCGGCCGATTGAACCTCAGATGGTACCTTTGGCAGCACCTTACCGTACCACCACGACTGCTTTCTGAATAGATAAGATTTGTCTCAAAAGTTCCTCACATGTGAATTGCTGGTACCGGTTGATGACAATCATCAGAGCACCTTACATGTGGGTGTTGGTCGCACGGTCATTGGTTCATATCTGCCGAAAAGAGGTCAAGGCGCTATGCTGTTGGTTCTACGTCGGAAACACGGCACAAGTATATTAGTTAGAGCCAATGTGTATACAAATGTCGAATAGACAGCGATCACGAGTTCCACTGGAAAATAAGCTTTGTCCTTCACGGCTCTGATACAAAAATTATCGTGAGCTTCCTGAGTGATATCTCGATTTCTATTGCGTCAAGTAAAAGTCTGGGTTTTATTCTATGAACTAACGACATTTCCGTTACGAGGAAGAAATCGGATCTAGAAAAGTAAAATAGACAGAGGTAGAATAATAAGGGGATTGATTATGACAGGTGAACTTGGAAGGATTAGAAGCAAAGGCAGCCTGGTCTTTAATCCTTGAATATGCTGTTGGCTCTAGGTGGATTTTACTCAATGCTCTCCAGTAGTCAACGAAGTATCTGTTGGTCGCTACTGGATGTTTTGTTCCCATGTGAAGACCGATCACAAGGTTACTTACTGAGTTTTCTTTATGATGTATATAAAAGGCTGGACTCTTCCTCGAAAAACCATCATAACATTCTTCTCCAGGACACACACGATCTACCTACCAAGCACATCTATCTCACTATACCCTGATCCAGCCGAATTCTCAATCTTGAATCATGCATTTCTCCCAGATCCTTCTCACCTCCCTGGCCACTCTTCATCCAGCATCAGCTGTAACTATTCGCAACTTCCGCACTGGCACTTGCAAAGGCAATTATCGAGAATGCACAAGAATTCAAACATACTCCTGCTGTGCTGAAAGGATTGGTAATGTCTTCTCTTCGAGTCTCATCAGCGGCATGCCTCCTACTGGTATTGGAGCTATTTGTGTTGGAAAGGGGGGTAAAAATTGTGGTGAAATCAAAAAAGGCGGTTTTGGGTCGCCTCTTTGCCTTGCGAGTGGCAACTCAAAAGGATCATTTTGGTTTGACTGTGCTCAAACCCATCATTGCCATGCCCGCCGTGGTGCCAGATCACTCGATGCCCAGTTACAGGGCATACCTACCCCTGAGAAGACTGCGGCCCCCGATTTTGTTGGAATCGATAATCATCGGTTTTTCACGAACGAAACTACTCCTGAGGATATCGTGAATGGCTTGCTCGAGTTGGTAGAGACTGATGTGAGCTTTGATGATATTCCGGACGAGTTTAAGAAATATGAGGCTGGCACTCATGGAGCTGAGAGGGATGAGTGAAAGCTCTATGGCAACACTAGATTTCATCCAAAACTTGTTTTCGAAGGGCCAATTTGAGACAGAGCTATAAGATTGATTTGATAGTGTAGAACATGAGGCTGCCAGACTGTTCTCAGCCTAAGAGTTTGGTTAGTATCATTGTGGGATGTGCTGGGGTGACACTGGGGAACGGGATTTGTACCAGAGGGAGGCCGTGTAGTTCAGATAGCAGAACGGAGTATGGTTTATTCTGTGCCGCAGAGTAACACGTTGTGCTTGTTGACCATAGATGTAAGCTGTCAGCAGGTGGTATGCTCATACTGTATGAAGAATGAAAGGCAACTGTGTAATCAACATGCCCCAAGCTAAAATGTCCGTACCGTGTAAATCATAGACTTGAAAATGGACAACCAATTTATCAGGTTCGCTATTGCTATAGGCCGCAGAAACCCTGCAACACTTTATTGACACTGACCGGTAACCCCTGACACCCTCGAATAGTCAACAGCAGGCATCGCTTCAGCCGGCGATGATAAGAAACTGAACCTTGGAGGAAATGGGCTTCAACTTGACTTGTTGCTTACTAACATCTTTGAGGACAAGGGAGAAGAGCAATGACTAGACTGGAAAGAACAAGGCGAGATTCTCATGGGCTTAACGAGAGTAAGGCAATAATGAGAGAGATGTATGTAATCTTAGCTTCAGAGCCCTCTGGGCGTTGGCCTACCGGGCGTAATAGACTTGTGTGTGTGTACATAAGAAATAAAAACAGTGCTTGGTTCTTCTTTGGCTCCGTTTCTCTCTGAACATAACTTGTGACAATATTAACGGCAGACACCCCGAAATGAGGCCCTAACTAAGTAAACATCACTCTATATTTACTAAACCTGTAAAAAGTAAAGATGTGTAACTACCTGCGAAATATATAGTTGTTGACTGCTGAATTTCGTTGAGCAAGTTCTACCTGGCGATCTATATATGGCCCCTAGGGTTAAGTCCTGGTGAGACTATAGTGAATGTCAGATTCCGCTGTCTTTACCCACGACTCTATTTCCTTATCAGTCATGCCACTATTGGTTGCAGCTTTTATAATGCCATCAGTTTCGGGAGACACAATCTGTGATACTGCCTGCCAGGTATTACCCAATAACGAGACTTTCGTCGACGCCAAGAAGAGCACAATTACTACCAGCATCAAAGCATAGTGTATGATAATAAGTATCAAGACGGCTATTAGTCCTGTCCATTGAGAAGGAAGAACAACCTTTTGGGCGGAAACTGTAACAATAGACTGTTGCCTTGTCCAATAGGGCAGCATATCGTGGGAAATCATTTGGTAGAAGCGAGAAAATAACGCCTGAATAGCCAATGCTGGATCCGCGGTTCGATTTAGAATTGTTTGCACCAGATAAGAATGGTCCTGGTGGGCTGGCCAAAATAGAACCGATTCCACATGACCCATGAGGGCATCGTTGTTAAAGGTCCAACCGCCGGAAATGCTGTAGTCGAAAATACTCTCGCGTATCAAACTATAAATAGCAAACTCCATCTCGTCAAAATTTCTAGTAGCCAAGCTTTCAGGGCCCGAATGGATTTTGAGACCAAGGACACCCCTTGCCTTGAAATCTGACGGGGTAGTGCCTATACCTAGTTGCTTGAGAAGGTCTGATTCTTTGCCGGAAGTTTGGTTCAAATTTCTGTACTTTGCTCGAGTCTTTGGCTCTGATGGGATTGCTGATCCCAACATGGTTACATTGTACAGAAACGGAATGTTGAGAGCAGTGAAGCACAAGCTGGCCTTGAATACCTCGGTGCCATTAGATGCAATAGCGGATGTCCAGGGACCATCCTTGTCGAATTTTGACAACCGAAGGGTATCTGGAGCCGACACAACAGCCCAATTCTCGGTTGATCCTGTCCATTGAGGGATAACCAGATTGACGTTCAGGATTGAGCTGGAGTTCAAAAGAAGCAGTGGTTGGAATTCATAAGGCCGACCGGAAAGTGGGTTTTTCATACTCCCGTTACTGGTATCTCTGTCAATATTCATAAAACTGCATAGCGACAGAGGCCAAGAAGCCGAGGTCTCATCCCAGTAATTATTGAGGCGACAGGATATTCGGGCGAACTGGCTGCCATTGATCTTGGGACCTGACTCCCAACTCGCCAAAGTGTCAATTTCGGAATGCAGATAAAGACCTTCTGTAATTGGGTTACCCGTGAATACATATTCGAGGCTGGCGTTGGTAAAGATTGGTGCGACGCATGCTGTCCTGACATTGCCAACAATAGCAGGACCATGGTATTGTTCGAGAGAAGTTCTGTTATCCAAAGTCTCAAAGGGGAGAGAGGCTCTATAAATATCGCCTGTATCTGAGACGTGTTTGAGTGTGTCGTTACTGGCAGTGGAAGGACGAGCCTCAGCAAACCGCCAATGGGCTAGTGGTTTGGACTGCCAGTAGGAGGTACCAGCAGGATCCGCTATAGCTTTGTCGAGGTCAAGACCAAGGGCTATCGACTGAGTGATGCTGGGCCCCGCAATATCGACCATTTTCAAATCGGTGAGTAGAATGAAAGATGTAATGCTCATGGCGATACCGACGAGGACAGCAAGAAGAGGAAGAAGCCAATAGGACACGACGTTTTTCCGATTGGGTAACTTGCGGGAAGCTATTAAGAAAATCTCCCACGAACTTGCGGTGTCTATAAAAGCTTTAGACATAGAAAGACTTGCGAGATCCGAAAGACGTGTTCCTCTTCTTTCGAGTATGATAGCCGCCATTGCAGCAGCCAGCATAGCGAGTTGAAATTCTACCGAGGATTGAATAGCAGTTGAACAGAGAGCTGCAACTTGTGCTGCATAGCCTCCAAAGACAATTCTATCCCAACCCCAGGGTCGAGGGAGTCCTTTCCTAGCCAGGGCAGCGCCATTCCAAAAATAAACAAGAAAGGCGCAAGATGCCAGAGTTACGATTGTGCCTAGCCCAAGGATCCAGAATCCAAGGTAGCCGATTCTCCGTTGCCATGGTTGAGGTTGTAGTGTTCGCGGTTGCGGATGTGTCGGTGTATCTTGCAGCGTGAGTTGCGAGTTGATTGCATACATTTCCAGCTCAGTGGCACTGGCAGAAGTTGACTGCTTTCCAGCATTGGGAATCCTGTGATCTGACGGATATTGAGAATGTGTGATACGATGATATGGACCTCTTGCGTTGGCATTTGACTCATAAAAGTCAGAGACTTGGTTGTAGTGAGCCATTGAGAGAATCTAGACTTGTCAACTGGCAATCAAGGTAGACGGGAAAATAGAAGGAAATTAAAATAATCTTGCAAGTGCGAGGGACGGGAAGGCAAAAGAGATGTGGATTGATTGTTGGCAAGGGCTGAATTTATTTCAATCATGAGTTGTGTACAACGGAATGGATCTAACGCCACCAAGGGGCTAGAGTCAGCCATACTCCTCTATTTAGTTTTTTACTGTCACTCAATTATAAACATTGGCTGATAGGAAATAGAAAATGGCTATCATGCCATATTGTCCCTTCACTGCCGCTATTGTAGTTAATGGATCATTCTTCATTCATTCAGCATAGGGGCAATTCATCTGAAGTTATCGAAATACCTCAATTTTTAGAGCATCAGGGCTGAGATCACGTACGTACACTGCCTTCATATTAGGTTTACTTTAAACTCATGCACTACTTGATAAGCATGATTGTTTCACTGAGCCTCCTACCTGTCCAGCTCAGCCAGCCACCTTTACCATTTCCAAGAATAAAGAAGGAAGAGAGGGCTTAGTTGTATTGCTAAAATCTCATTTTATTGGACTGGCGAAGAAAGAGGAGATTTCTTTTTCGGCTAGTGGCTTCACATAATAGTACTAGCTTTACTATTAAATTGAGTTTCTAGGAAAGTCTCCGTTACTAGACGGAGGCAAGGTGCAACCTACCATTCTAGGTCAAGCTGGCCAGAAGAGGTAATAGCTTAATTTATAGGGTGATTTGAAGGGTATCTTTACTGACTTCATACGATAGTCTTTTCGAACAATATCAATTGAGCTCTGAGTAGTAATACCACAGCTTTCACATAACTATTCGATTTCACTAACTAGTTAGTATTCCTTCGATTTCAAGTCTTTAAATTTCTAAAGTTTTCATCAAAAAGCCGGAGTAAGATGTAATTCCTTTGAATATTGAACATTTCTATCTTTACTTTACTGACTCATTAATGTAACATATTTATAACTAACTGGATTATCAAAACCTTATAATCATTACATTCTTAACCTTTATACAGTAATATTCCTCATAATAAACCCAAAGGGGTATGATCAACATCCTGCCTTTATGCCTAAAGATGAAGTGTTTGCCTGGTTCGCCTGTTTGCCTGATATGCATTGAGATCTTATTGGTGCTGCAGAGGCTCAACTCCCACTTCATGCAACTACCCCGCTCCTGTTTGCTCCTCAGCAACAATAACTTCAACTTATCACATCGTATGACTTTATTGCAGTTGTCATTCTAGCACAATTCAACATTGCACCTCAACACTACGCAAGATCAACTGGACCATGTCGGTCCAACCAGCCTGGAACCTAGACACTACGTCTACCTCAACAATTCAAGTGGCAAAGGGTCTGTTACATGCGGCGACTACAGACGATGTTCAACCGCTTTGTATCATGGCCTGTGAACAGTTTGGCAATACCCTTGCCATAAGTCCACAAACCCTTCGAAAGATTGAGCACTCGGTCTTGCCTAGCCCCCAGTCTGCAGTCATATCCTTTATCAAAAGTACTATTGGATATAGCAAGAACGATTGCGTATCTTACCTTGGCAAAAGTCAAGCTGGGGTGCAATTCCTCGCACTAGCAGCAGCCTTTGCTACCTGGCCAAACAAGTTCGACGCTGCTCAATGCTTGCATACGATGATGATTAGCACCGCATCGGATAAAGCACTGATGCCTACAGTTCGACAGGTCAAACGTCTCCTTACAAGCATTGCACCAAGATGTCACCACTCTGGTTTTATGGATGATGTTGTCGGCTGGCAATTGCTTTTGAGCAGGCATCCAGCTATAGATAACTATGGCTCCATGGATGAGCCCTATATTCCAGATGGTGAGGGGATGGCCACGATGGTGGACGCTTTTCGTCAGCTGAATCGCATTGGTGCCGCTGATATTACCAAGGCCATTGTACGAATATTTGCCGATGCATCATGGATTATTGCCTTTATCAACTGGAGCTTAGGCTGTCCTCCTGGAATCGTTAACGATGATGGTGTGTTGGTTCTTGAAAGCCCTGAGTCGAGAGTCACTGTGCATTTGCAGGATCCAGAAGAGGGAGACTTCTCCATCACTATGTACTCATCGATACATGGTCCATCAGAACTTGTCGGCTCGCGGTTAGAAGAACCTGCTATTGGCATGATTAGCCTTGAAAACTACGGACAACTTCTGCTAGATGGTTGTGACCTTGACTCAGATATAAAGGAGAAGGCCTTGACAGCAGCAATGCCTTATGCTCTGTTCAAGATCGTTGACTTATACCGTCGCAAGCCTGTCCCGTCTAGATGGAATACCGTCCCTCCAAACAACATCTCACAGAAGAAGGGCCACTCGTATGGTGAACAGGAATTTACAAAAGGCATGCCGTCAATATTCGAGCCAGTAACCCATCAGTTCTTGTCACCATTTCGGGGTTTTGGGGCCATTCGTACAATCTACAGACTGCTCTTCAAACAGGAACTCTACCTTGACTCTATCGACGTTGAGACTGATATTTCTAGTCTGCCAGATGTGGCTCTCACTGTTGGAAACTGCCACTGTGGAACTTGCTACATCACCAGGGTTGATAGACGTCGCTGCAATTGCAATGACTTCTGGATTTCACTCGCTGGTATTTCTAGAGATATTCTGGCGTTGTCATTATATAACCTGCCTGATCTATTACAAGTTTCAAGTCGGAACACGTGCGAGTTTGACTCTTACCAGAGAAGTCGTGACGAGTTTTTGATGGCTTTGATAGATAAAAACGCGGCCATACCTGACCCTGTCAACTTGTTACTTAGGGCTCTCGAGTTAACAGGCAACGACGCGCGGAAGCTACAAAAACAAGATTGGGCTGTGTCGAGTGTCATGGGTCAAGCGACTTGGTTAAGTGTGTACGAGTCACATTCCTATTGCAGAGGAGGATACTTATCACTATCGTGGCATCCTGGGCTTCTGTATCACGATGGCGAGATTTTCAGCTTGGCTACCTTCCCAAACCATGCGAAAGGAATTACAGATGAATATCCAAAGGCTATTGTCACTGCTATCAGAACGCCCTGCAATCTCTTCTCAGACTTGAAACTGGATTGGAATGTCTCCAAAGGTGATGATAGCTTGAATGTTTATCTCGGTGTTCGACATGGCCCGAAGACGCATTTTCCAAGGAATACTACTGTGAGCGATTTCTTGGATGCTTTCAGTAGGGTAGTGGTAGTTAAGTATTGTGGTCATCCTCCCACCACCGAACTGCCCTCTTCAAACCCTGGTCTTGAGATAACTGAACCTTGGGAACCACGAAGATCGCTCAAAGGAGTCAACGTGGTACCAGTAGATGGCGACGATATCCTCAGGTTTCTAACTTTATATAACCTGAGAGATAGCCAACCACGAAAGGTTATTCTCCGCGACCAAGCATGCTTGAACTGTTGCATGAAAGGCTGTGAGGAATATGGGGCACTTACGATAATTCTATGAACTACCTCCTTGCTTCAATAGTAAACTATACAAGGGAACAGAAATGCTTTATCTAATCTCACATGAATAGTCAGTAAAATAATATAAAGAAATTCAGAACCTATTGCTCTTTGCATTAGTCTCTGAAATTACAATAAAGGAAAGAATTTTTCAGATTCTTCGAAGCATGCTCTTGTTAAGAAATATATATACAGCTAACCAGTATTTAGTTGTATAGTGTAATATAGCACTTACCTATTAATTACATCTCTACTATACATCTAAGACAGATTACCAGTGCTCGATCCCGTCTTAATCTCCTCTCTCCAAGCACTCCTTTCAATCTCAGAAACACCAGGTCCCTTATAAACACTCCCATAAAGCCCTGTAGCCCAACTCTTACCATCCTTGGCGGCCTGTGTCTCTCCATGCTCCTTGACATACTTCTTGGAAGTAAAGTGTCTTCTGTACCACTTTCCATAGGTAAGAAGATAGTAAAGTCTAAAACAGAGGAAGGCAAATTTGTCATTCTCAAGGTCTTCGGGATATGTTGCTCCCAAGTCCACAGCAGCCGCAATACCTGACATGACGGCGACTTCATGAGCGTTGACAAGAGTCCATGAGGCTGCGAATCGAGTATGGTTCTTGGCGTTGAGGAACATCATCCACGGGACCACAAAGAGGTAGTGTGTGTAGCTATGACACAACTGATGCCACCAGTCCTTTCGGATAATCTTATCCTCAGCAATCTCGTTGTCAGACCACAACTTGCTGTCTCTGTCTTTGTTGAGGTAAATTGTCTGGAAGACGTGCTGTTCGAACGGGACCTTTTCTGGGAACTGGCTCTGGTAGTTTGTGCAGTCGAAACACATCTCCAACTTGGACTTGTCCTCGGGGTACATCTTGATATAGTACATGGGTCGATATTCGGTCTTTGCAAAGTTTAGACGCGACGTCTGGTCGGTACCGTTGACGTTGGCAACAGCGAGGTCGTCTCGATAAAAGTTTTCGTAATGCTTCTTCATGTAATCCGAGTCGTTGTGGGTGATGGTGATGTCATCGCTAAATTTGGCTGATCCCAGCACTCTCTTCTCCTTCCAAGTCGCAGTTTTGCCGAGGACTCGCTTTGATGTATCTGCAAGGCAACAAAGAACCAGCTCGTCGTATCGTTCCTCTCCAACGGGCGCATTGGGGTCTCCTCCGGCTGGGTTATGATGATCTGGCATAGGAGTTCGCGGCTTGAGCTTTACAACAACGCCGTCGCTGTTTCGTTGGACAATCTCGGTCAATTCAGTTGACAGCCGTACAGTAACACCACGAGACACAAGATCCTTTCTCCATGTTTCGTAGAATTCCGAGAACTTGGGGAACACAATCATTGGTGGTTTGTTGCTTACGACAGTATTTTTGTCAGAGGGATACCACATTCCATATGTCGGCGACGTGCAGAGTCGTTCAAACATGATGGCAGGAACTCTCGGTGTTTCGTTTCCAGTGCCGAGGAACAAGGCTGTCATGGGAAGAGCGATAGTGTTGGTAAATTCTTCAGAGAACATAAACAGTTTGAAGACGAGTCTGAGGGGCATCAGAGCAAAGAATATTTCGAACCAGCGCATAAACTTGAGAAGCATTGTTAGGCGACGGACTTCCTTTTGATGACGAACGAGTAGCTCTGTAGGAAAGACGTTGTTCCAAAAGGTTTCGTCTTTTCCGAATGAGACGTGCAGCTCACACGGATCAGCGCGATAGCCCTGACGATTGAACATGGTGACGGTGTGATGGAAGATGTAGGAACCTCCCTGAACACCTTGATTGCACCAAGAAGCTCCATGGCGTTCTTTGTCGATGGGAATAGAGAATGCTTGACCTCCACAGTAGTCCACTGCATCGATGAGGGTCACGTCGAATTTGTCCGGATGTTCTGACAAGTGGTGAGCTGTAGACATGCTGCTTTTGTTAGTACAAGCTGATACTAAGTTAGAGGACATACCCAGCTGCACCAGCCCCTACAATAAGCACGCGCTTTCTGCCATTGCTGGTCTTGTTCTCTCCGTTTTGAGCCATAAGTGCGGCGCTATCGTGCTCAATATCTGTATTGTAAGTCTGCGACATGAATATTTTAATGGGTCAATAACATGAGATATTTTGGCTGTAACCTGAGAAGACCATCTCTTGGCTTCCCTGTGTTTTTATAAATTAAAAGTCATGACGGGCTTGACTTTAGCGACTGACGTCAATGACTCTTACAGACTAGTGGAATGTTACGAATTCGGATTAGACCTTGGTTTTAGCACCGATCTCTGAAGTACGCTAATCTTGTCTCTAAATTTCACCGATCTAGGGTGGGAGATCGATCTGTATTTCAGCTGTTGTAAATACTGAAGCTGAAGACGAATGAATGATGCAATCTCCTCAAGTGTAGTAAATCTGTAGTTAGTATAGGTATTTCATTGAAACAATTACAGTATCCATCTTGACTGTACTCTTAAGGGTATCTAGTATTTTACAGTTATAAATATAAATATTACAGCTAAAGTGAATATTTGTAACTATTTACTATTGTATCTCAATCATGATTTTTCTAAAGAATTCTTTATTAGTATATGTTCTATTCTATAATAATGATGAACAAATCAAGTCTATATACATGTTGGACTAATTAAACCTATCACTCAACAGACTGTTATCTTCAGCCCTCCTATTTGGCTTTCTTACAAGAGTAAGAAATTTAGGTATCGATTCCGAACCCAACCGTCCCCAGACATGTCTCATGTAATCAACTGCATCTCCAAACAAACCCATCAGCCTGTCCCATACGCTACCCTTATTAACAAAGACAGGCTGTAGATACAATTGTCCGTTTTCCGGAATCTGTAGCTCCGTATCTGTAGAGAAGACGACCTGAGGTGTTCCTCCCGTATTCATACAGACGCCAATCTTCACTGGAAAGAATGCAGCATCTGTATCCTCTTTTGGCCGTTGGCAAATTGCCTGGATAGCCATGCTGTGAAATCCCATTCGTTGGAACCCAAGAGGGATTTCTTGATAGCGCCGAAAAATAGAATTACACAGCAACGCTATCAAAGCTGCTAGCCCAAAAGCGATGGCTGAAATTCCGCCGCTCACAGTATACCCTCTAGCGGAGTAATCACACATCCGTAAACGCTGTCCATTAGGTCCGGCGCTAAATGCGCTGGATTGAACTAGGAATATGCTCTGTGAAATAAGCCAGTGAAGGATTATAGAGACTATCATCAGAGGCACTGAGTACCTGAATGGCAATGAGAGAAAGTGAGACGATCGTTGAATACCAACAGGGAACGACACTCGTAGAGCTTTTTTGACATCTTCTCCAAGGAAACGAACGAATTCGTCAGCGACCAACTGCCGTGTGAGAATGCTGTTGTAGAAGATGTAGAGAAAGCTGACCATGACTTGAGGACTGTTGGCAATGAGAATATTGGCCAGTAAAGCTGTGGTTCCAGATGGGTCAACGCCGGACAGAGAACCTGGAAGGTCTCCTGCAACCATTGTTGGGTTGACGCCGAAACCGTTGTCCCACATTGCTTTGAGACCTGTGTCAATTCCAGCCGCTTGAAGGCCGTGAATGGATTGCCAAACGACAAACGAACATACTGATACGCCTGTAGCAAAACTATGATCCGTCAGTAGAAGCTTGTAAACATATTCGAGAAACTCACAGTATCAACGAAATGGCCCAGAAGGTGGGACTGACGGCCTTCGACCACGGTATACCAGGACGCGTGCGCCACATTGCAAACATCAGCTTAGTATTTCCCTTGCCAAGGGTTTCATAGCTCGGAGTTTCGAGGAAGCTCTGAATTGCATCTCCTGAAGTAACCAGGGCTTGCTTGTCTCGTCCCATCTTGGCCTGACGGCTATAATGATATGCGGTCAGGCATATCAGCAACGTCTCCAAAAATGTGCAGATACACACTATAGTTACAACATGTGTGCTATAATGGAATCCGCACCTCTTTTCGTTGTCGGCACCTTCGCCAACCAAGCAATAATCCACCACTATCCCACGTTGTTGACCCAGTGTCCAGTTACTAGCAAATGTCTTTGCAAAATCCCAGTTGCAGTATCGCCAAGCCTCAGGTTGATATGCCCAGCAGATCCAGGCGTTGGACCACTCCCAGCTCGCCCATCCAACTACTCCTCCATCGATAAAGGAAGAACCATTGTTCTGAGCTGTAGTTACATTCCTGGCCACAACAACGAGCTCACTGGTAGGGTTTCTAGGGTCAACGTAGCGTTTGACGCAATCTTCTATGTCGATGCGTGTAAAGTTGGTGGCGACAGCTTGTAGTGCATAGATCATGGATCTTTGCTCTTCTTCATACCCTTTCATAAAGGGCCACCACGAGGAGTATTGGGCGAGTGGCTTGGAAACAGTCCAGTTGTATGCTGCTGTCTGAAAGTCAGACGTGGCTATGGCGATGGGAATTACTGCAATTGGCAATGATGTGAAGATGGAGGAATTCCAGCTATTATCCTATGTTAGAATTGAATCAGACTGTACACTGCTTACAGACTTACAAGACGTGAAGCAATGTGGCAATTGCTCCAAAAATAACCCATGTCGTCACTCGTTTCCATTCAATACGCTTCAAATTCTTCAGACTTGGTACTCCAATCTCCATAATTTTTCCCTTGCGGTGGGCCGAGTCCAACTCCTCGCGAGTCGGTGCAACCAAAATTTGCATGCAATAATGCCCCACGCCTAGGAAGAGGGATGACACTATGTTTAGAGCCACATGAGCTACTTTATCGACTGTCCTGGTAGTGGAGCAATCACCCCAGAAGAAAGTCCCAGTACCTCGAGCGTCTGAGGGAAAAGTGTAGATGGACCATAGAGTGACGCCTAGCTGTAGTGCGAAAATAAAGACGGCGACTGACATTTGTATTCGAAGCATCTGAATTATTTTTGCTTCTCGACCCTTCATGGCACTTGGACGTAGCCTTTCGGGCTCGAAGGCTGGTATATATTTTGACAGATAGTCGGCTTTCGCATATCGGTCAGCCCTAGCAGTCGTTTATCAGCATCAAATATTGAAGTCTAAGAATGATTGCTTACTTAGTTGATTCTGAGGTTTGGAGTAAATGCTGAAGCTCAATTTGACCCTCGTCAGGACTATTGGCCCTCTCTGTCTCATCGTGACTCCCGAATTGCATTCTCTGCGATATTTGACTGTATTCAACTGCAAGTTAGAATAAAAAGACGCAACATATAACACTTATCAGCTAGCCAAGTTGACCAAGTTAGAGTGCTGCGAAACTGTAGTTTAAATATACCTTATCATGGCATCAGGTCACAGAGCCGTTAGGAATAATTGTTCCGCTTGAGGCCGCCTATACAACACGCCAAACCAATCCGACATGTTTTATTTTAAGCCTCGAGGCTGAGATATCGAAATCGTGTCGCACAAGACATGTACAAGTTGTTAAGAGCCTATCAACGTTGCTTCGTAATTGAATCCTTCGACTTGGGCTCGCTTAACGGGGACTAAACAAGATACCGCTTTCAGCCTACAACCCTGCATATTCCTAAAATGGCAAATGCTCCAGATTATCAACCCCGCTGCTGCCTTGAAAATCTTGCAGGGCCAAACTATGCCATCGTCTAGATAGTCGTTCACTCCGGCCTAGATTAGTCGGCTTCTTGTCAGCCCTTGTGTATCTGACCACCAATTTTCTCTGGGTCTCAAGTGACCTCGGGCTATAATGCCGCAAAGCACACGACCAAAACCCCCGCTAGCGTCAGCAAACCGCACAAACAATGGACCAGCATTTGTGTTTGTGGACAACCCCGGTGGCTCTCTGACAGGACCTGGAAAGGACAATACAAAGACCATCATTAGGCGACAGGCCGCTAGATCTGCTTACATCCGTTATCAAGAGAATTGGGCTAGGCAGGTAGCTGTCACTGCACCGTCAGATTCAGAGACGAATACCACACAAGCTATTTCCGGTCCAATCTCACCCCCGGAACCCATTCCGCCGTCCTTACCTGGTGGATACGAGACATTTCGGAGTAGTTTCAACTTTGATATAACCGATCTGACCAGTTTCACCGACGTGGATCTCGCAACAAGTGCTTACCGTCTACTACAAGACGAGTCAAGTCACGTGGTCAGTCTTTTTAAGAAACAGCATTCATCATTCTTATCATACCTACCGAGCCGCTATGGTTCTAGCGCTTGTCTAGATGATGCTATGCGTTGCGTCGCAGCACGGGCGGGTCAGATGCTAGGCTCGCCGATGCATAGTTCCATGCCCTTGGTTCTATATGGAAAGGCATTAAAGAGTCTACAACAAGCCATTTCTCAAAGTCAAGACAATTCACTGTCAGATATACACTGTGCAACGCGGCTTTTAGTTCTATACGAGGTATGAAGCCTGCTCCTATTAAAGAATGCTTAACAAATATAATTCCAGCTGGTCGGTCAACCCGACACAACTCGATTGGCCTTTCATAACAGAGGTGGTATCAGACTCCTCAAGCTTCGTAAACCTGCATCTTATACCTCCGAATTTGATTGGATGCTCCTCAAGAACCAAGGTCCATCTACTGTTAGTTGCATCGATATATCAACCCTTCATCATCGCTAACGGTCCCTAAAGATAATAGGCGAGATGTCCAGGAACGAAAGATCAATGTTTGAGGCGCCGGAATGGCAGAATGTCTTCCAAAATGCTTCCGATCTCCAGTCTGACACAGACTGTCGTTTCTGGTGGAGGTTCTTTGCAATAACATGCTGCATGCCTGGTATAGTAAAGGACACAAGGGACCTTCTCAACGATACGTCGAATTTATCGGAATATTCTACACGAAGCCTTCTCATCTGCGAGCGTGCTCAAGGAATGCTTAAAAGTCTGCATGAGAATCACGTCGTCTACCAACAAGCACCACCACATCCACAGTCACTATTCACTTGTCCAGTGACAGTTGAATCGCCCGATCGAATTAGGCTTCGCGGTTTCTTTCTGTATACGATTATGTATATATGCCGTGTTCTTGCAACCGTTTGTCCAACCGAGATGGAGCGAGCCACTAGTGAGGTTGAAGCACAAACCTTTGCGAGCCAGGCTATAGTTATCGAGGAGGTAGCTGCCAAGGTAGATCGAGATATGTCCTGGCAAATGAGGCAGAGGAATGACTTGGCACGTTCTATAATAAGAGGACGAGAAGAATGGTTGTCGGTTGCTGAGCATGGAATATCCTGGAATGATTTAAAAGATCGTTTCAGGCAACGGTGGATGAAATGGGAGAGTTCATACGCTGAGGGTTGTGGTTTCGGCGAAGGGACTTGAAAAATAGACTTTAATTCGAGTTTCTACTCTGTCCCCATTAAGAAGATGCCATCAAACATTTCCAGTATATTAGATGTAATCATGACTTGTTCTATTTGGTCTGATCGAAAGTGAAACTGACAAAAAACCCAGAATATGACTAACAGAATATAAAATCACCGTACCCCACTGACGTAATACCAATAAGCCCAAGTAAACCTTACAGCTCTTCGTTTGTCATACACTCCTTACTAAAGCAGAGCTTTATTCCTTGTGTTGGCAAATCAGAAGGATGTACCTTCACCAAATTTTTCATGTTGAGATGATCCTGGACCGTGGTACCAATACCCAGGAAGAACTGCACGCCGTATCCTGGTTGACCAAACCATGGCATGATGGGTCCAGACAAAACTGAAAAGGGCTTTGTCACGTTATATACATGGTAATCATTGGGAAATTCTTCGTCTTTCCCGGTGTTGAGACTTTGTGGATGAAGAGCTCGCTGCGCAAAAGGGGCCGTGGCAGGAGAGATGAACCGTCCTGTTGCAAGCAGTTAGAATTTTGCATTAATAAGACGCTAATAATACTTACCTCCGGAGTTACCAAAGCGATCAACCAATGTACCAACCTTGAGGTCTATGTATGCCTTCATGGGTATCCCGTCCTGGTCTAAAGCAAAACCATTTAGGGGTGGAAATCTCCATCCTTCTTCTCGGCATTTGTTCCTCTTGGCGTCCCATATTATAGTATCATTGTACCATTCTTGGAGAAAATCGTTCGGCGACTTTTTCCCAAAGCGATCATAGCCGGCAACAAATGTGCTAAGAGGTAAGCTCTTTGGGTAGTCTATCGGTCCCAGACGTTCATCACCGCAGACGTATTTACCAGAGAGAGACTCGTTCCATCTCACATTGCAGCCATAGCAGCCAGTTGGCCTGTTGTCCTCGCACTTGTCTTCATCTAAAGTCAACGTGGAAGGACGTCGAAATAGAATCCCAGCGAGCGAGCTGACAAAAAGAGAAGACAAAAATACAGACTTGAACAACATCTTTGATGTGCCGGTGGTAGGTAGGGTATGTCAAGACAAGCTCATTACGATTGCAAATGGAAACGGAGAATATGGTCTTCTTATACCCTTGGTGCCGCCACCCAGCTGCGTTTCAAGTCAGCTGAAGTTATTACAGCAATGTTATAGTACCTTCCCTTATGATTGAAATGGCTTGTGAGGCATGCCTGATTTTCCCATGTACCTCTTGTATAGCAGCAAATAGATAGGTAGAAAAGTGACAGACAACCTCAGCTGTAATATTTGCAACAAATTAATTTCACATGACTCACTCAGGCAACTCCGATAGGGCTCAAAAAGAGTGGCAGACGTTCCAAAGCTTCGTTTAATCGGGTTATATTATTGGCAGACGGGGGATTAATTGTGAAAAAGACCTAGTTTAATAAAAGTGGCTAGCTGACACATTGAAATGGCTTGCTGAAGGGCAGTAGTGGCTTGGCAGCATACCGCTATTTAACATTAAATTCCAGAACGCACTCAACCTGAGATCCCCGCTTAAATCTGCGACTTGCAATACTTCTTAAAAACAAGATAGGTCTGGAGCTGTTCAGGTTTATCTTTTGCTATGTGATGGACGCTGTAGCTGAGCTGAAATGTTAAATAGTACTGTCGATAGTGCTGAAGACTTCCCCACTTAGGCGAGTGCGGCTGGGTAAATATTTACATTAGTGGTAAATACAACCAATAGAATATCGTCTAGGTACTGTAATGGGGTTCGCTAACGTGATAAAGGGCCTGGACCTTAGAAGAACCTTATAGTTACGCCTAATTCGTTACTCTATATGCATGTCTTACTATAACGGTGTAAAGTTGAATCTACATTGAACCGAAGGGTATTAGCAGGTCTCGGTTATGTTATAGTAGTGTAAAGAACACTCGAGACTAGATTTAGTCAGAACCGTGATCCAAGATATAAAGGAGTGTCTAGCTGAAGAGATATATTTAAGTCCGTTGAAACTTTTTAACATCTCTCTTCTTTATAGTCCTCAGCAAACACGTAATATTATTAACTCAACCCAAGAACAAACATGGAGGTCGCTGAAAAGGTCCTTGGCTATGTCTCGGACTTGATGGAAAAGAACGCCGAGCAGAAGGAGGTAGCTGCTCGCCAAGCCGAAATCATGAACGCATTGAATGGTATTCAGCAGTCAATCACTTCCCTTCAGCTAGAAGAGGAACAGCTGGAAGCCCTTAGCCAAGCATCACCCGCCTTCAACGAGATCTTAACGTGGCAGCAGCAATATCCTCTTGCAGTACAAAACAACGACACTCATGAGAAGGACGTTATGCTGCACAGTTTCGACCAACTTGCCGCTGGCTATGTTCAAGCTATATTCAGCGCCTTAACTGGAGCAAACGTGGGACCTTCTGCCCCTTCTATTCTGCCTTCGTGGCACCTTGCCAGCTACAAGAAGATGTACACGGCTGTCAATGGCCAATACACTTTTACTCTTAATGACTACCTGAAAGATTACAACACTAGTATCTCATGGGCCATAGCAAAAGCAGGATATGCTTTTGTATGCGAGGTCTTAGCTTTGCAAGGTAAGTAAAGTGTAGGTATATACTGTAAGTTCTTATAACTGACCTCAGACTCTTAGATCTACGAGATAAAGCAACAACGACACTCAAGGGGGTCAACAATGAAGTCCAGAGTAGGGCAACGACGTTCCGGACTAATGTCAACGACGTGCTCAGTGTGGCGTACAACCAGTTCCCTACTTTTGTCAAAAAGTTCAAGCCTAGTTATACAGAGACTGGGACAAATCTTGGCCAGTGGTTCAGGATGTGGCGTACCGGAGTTCATGTAAAGAACTTCGTGGGATGGAATAATGACGGTAACCTCGTTGGTTACCCATACGACGTTGGTTCTGACGAAGATAACGAACATGGCTGTGTCTTTCAAATCTTCCCAATTGCCTGCGACGATAACGAAGGCCTCTACCCCGAGTTAGAGTTCCGATTTTCTGAAAGCAATCACCCTTTGAATGGACTGGCTTCCCTCGTATCCCGCATGGGCGGTGAGCCGGTATACATCTATTCTACTGGAAATTCGCAGCAAAACGGGACTGGACTCACAACTACATCGGACCCGAGCTATTGGATTGAAGGTGTGAGTTTCAACACTGCATCCTTCAATGTGCTCCCGGTCAGCTCAGCGGATAGTGGTACCGACGCGCCAGCATTTGTACTCATGCCGGTTGTGTCCGTCGGTGGTATGGAAGAATGGTTGTGGTATCCCGGTACCGCTTCTCCTCTTACCTTTTGGATCCTGCGTGATGATGGGATTCAACAGACAGATTGGGTCAAGACTCCGAACAGTGAATCAACTGTGCCAAACGAGCCATCGAGAGCCCCCGGACCCAATCCGATAGATAATGGAGATAATGTGACCCCATGGCAGTGGTGGGCAGATTAATCACAGCAACTCTTTTCAGTTAGGATTTTTTACTGTTAGAATACTGCTATTACTCCTATAAAATCATTAGAGTAACTTTAGCCGAGCATACAAATAGTATATTATATCTACAGTACCTCTAGTACCCCGGAATTTCATCGATACTCTTCACGTTTATCTCCTCCTTCTTGTTAATCTCCCTTCGGAATGAACTACTGGCTGGGTATACTATTATTGTTAGCGCGTCTTCCCTTAATAAAATGTATACTTACAAACTCGTCTAAGTCTGTTTGGACTTCCCAGCGGCTGAAAACTCACAAGCCCATGCCACGGATCGACCCGGAGATGATCTTGCCAGAAATCATTTCTCTCTTCATTCCAACTATCCTGTTTCGGAAGAACAATCTTTGCAACAGTCTGCCATGGATATTTGTCTGAATCCCATTCTGTACCGCCGTATTCGACGGGCTGTTCTTCAAGATTCTCTAGAAGTTGTACCTGGAAAAGATATTCTGCTTGATTGTGGAGGTAGAAGTCATATAGCCATTCGCTCAAAACACCATCTGGTTGTTTATCAACGGTCTCACTGCGTCTCTTCTGGGCTTCAGTGTTTGGGACGAGATTATACTTGGCGACATAATCCCCGAATCGATAGGCTGTCTGAGAGTAAAATGTGATGGCCTCTAAATGTTGATTCGGAACTTGATTGCGGGCTTGTTGTAGTTTCTTGTGTGATCTTTGTTCGATCTTTTCATGCTGTTCTTTGGTATTGTATCCATGCTTGAGACGAAGATCCATAATCTCTTTGGTGGTCTTTGCATCTGCTAGATCAAGCGCAGGAGTACTGTTGAATTCAATATCCTGTGTTGGAAAGTCTTGTCCTGCTTCAAACATTGCACCTCGTACGTTGAAAACTTTCATAGCTAGACCTCGTGGCTGAGGGATGCGGTCCTGGACGTGTTAGAGGAATATGGATCAAGGGTTGGTACTCACATCAAGTTTTGGATCACTTGGTTCAGAGCTATATCGAAAGATGACAGGAAACTCTCCAGATTGAGCAAAGAGTTCTGTCTGCTTCAGATGTGAAGGCAGATCATCAGACACAACAAGTGTCCCTCTAACGATGCCCTGAGTTCGAGCGTGAGTCCCTGTATAGCAATATCCATTCTTTTCGTAGAAACGTCTCTGGCTTTCATTGATCTTCTTTACAATCTCTTGGATATCTTCCTCTTCGCCTGGAGGTATTTTTTCGACGCCTTCTGCATCCCAGCGGATATAGTTTCGCGTAGACATTGTATCAGCTTATGAGTTGAGGATATGCCTATACAAGAAACTAAGAATGAAGAGGATAATTAAGGATAATATCAATTTCTGGTTCATGACGTAGACTATTTCGTAAAATTTATATTTAGTTAGTAATTTTGTGTCTAGTTCGGGTTGTCCTTTAACCATGGGTATTCCCGTGTTTCCTCAACTCCGATTGGTGGAGATACCGATCGGATCTATCCTTCAGAGTTGATACAGTACTTTCTTCATTATTTTATTGACAAATGTACATACTTTTACAGATAATTACTTAAACAGACATTTAGAGCTTCTTAAATTATAACCGGAAACAAATCTGTAGATATTCAAGATCCCTTAATGGCTACATACATGACGCCTTCATCTCGCTAGTCTCAAAACAACCACACCAAAACCTCCCGTGATTTCTACTTGCGGTTAAACGCAACCAACAGACCCAAAAGATAAAGCTGCATCCGTTTGCTGACATGGATGTCTCGTGGGACAAGCTCCGCGCCAATCACACCCCAACTCAATTGTCTCGTCCTCACCGAACCCTTAACCCATGACATCAACCATTTTTCCATCTCAATAATGATTCGATCAGGGTCTGTCTCTGAATTAGATGAACGATTGCCGATCGGGTTTAATTAGGGTATTAGTTAGGCTTACTCCCCGCGTAGCGACTCCATTGCTACCGTTACACAACTATCCTCCCTTCAACTCTTGCCATGTCTGATTCAATCAAACTCCCTGACGACGTCGTACCTAACGAGGAAGTCGGAAATTCAAACGTTTACGGTCGTTTTCTCTATGGTCTAGAAGGTCTTAGTCTCTACGAGAAGAAATGCGTCCTCATCAACCGCGAGATCGATCGTCAGGGCATGGGCAAGTACCAATGGTACATCTGGTCCCTGTGCGGCTTTGGATACCTGCTTGATCTCTTGTGGGCTCAGGCCTTTGGTCTGGTGCTAGGTCCGCTACAACAGGAGATGGGTTTTGGTGATAATGAGTCTGGAAATATCTCTACAAGCTTCAACGCTGGACTTACAGCTGGAGCATTTGTTTGGGGGTTTTTGGCTGATATTATTGGTAAGACAGTCCTTTACCTGGAGATGAGCTTTACTAACACTTCCAGGTCGTCGATGGGCCTTTAATTTGACTTGTTTAATATCTTCCATCTTTGGACTCTGTCTCGGCGCATCAAACAATTACAACACATTTTTGGTACTGACGGCATTTGTCGGGTTCGGTGTTGGTGGTAATATTCCCATCGATACAACCATCACTCTAGAGTTTATCCCTCAGGTATGTTATCGTCTTAATAATAATACTTTTCTAACGTTTCCAGAACAAACGATTTCTGTTGGCTTGCTTGTCCGTCTTTCAACCTATTGGAGTCGTTATCTGCAGCGCCATCGCCTTTGGCTTCATTCCCGTCTACGCTTGTTCGCCCAACTTCTCCGAACCAAATCCTCTTGTATCATGCAACAATGCCTCGGCCGGTCAGAATTGCTGCTCTCGCGGCGATAACATGGGATGGCGATACCTTCTGTTCACCATTGGAGGAATCACACTCTTCATCTTCATTCTTCGCTTTTTTGTCTTTAACTTCCGTGAGACACCAAAGTATCTTGTTTACCGAGGTCGCGATGAGGAAGCCATCAACACTCTACAGCATATGGCTGAGATTAATAAGAAAGAGTGTGGACTTACCCTCGAGATGTTCGAGTCACTCCAAAACGACGAGAGTTCTCTTGGAAGTGGTAACAGCGCGACTCCTGCTCTTGGGGCAGGCAAGAAGCAGCTTAACTTGACCTGGTCCAAAAAGGCCAAGCTGGAGTTGTATCGTTACAAGATGTTGTTTTCTTCGGCCAAGATGACGCGTTTGACGGTTTTGGTGTGGTTGACATACATCATGGACTACTGGGGTTTCACTGTTGCTGGTAAGTCCAAACATCCATCCAGAGACTATCTACTGACTATCTAGGCTTCTACCTCCCAAGTATTCTTGCTCTTAAGAATGGTGCTGTATCTGTCAGTCTGAAATCGACATACGCAGCCTACATCTACACATACGCTCCAGGTATTGTTGGAGTCCTTCTCGGCGCAACACTGTATCGCATTCCCGCCATCGGCCGCAAGTGGACAATGGTTTTATCTTCAGCTCTAATGGGAATATCCATCATTCTCTTTTCGACCGTTGATACAAGAGCAAAGAACGAAGGTCTCTTTACGATGGAGTATTTCTTCCAATCCATGTTCAACGCCGTACTTTATGGCTGGACGCCTGAAGCATTCCCAGCTCCTATTCGTGGCACAGCTTGTGGCCTTGCAGGGTTTTGGGGAAGATTATTTGGTATCGTGAGTCCTTTGATCGCTCAGCACTTGTACGGACGAACGACTGGAGAGAATGGACAGGGAGATATCAACAGTGTGCTTTACTTGGCTGGCGGTGTCATGCTGGGTTGTGTTATCACCACAGCATTGTTGCCGAATGATATGATGGAGACTAGAGATGAAAGGTCGTGAGTTGAGTGGATGTCTTGGTGGTATTAGTTCTTGAGTATACGAAGCGATAGATTTTGATTCATATAACCAACAACTAGAAACTCTATTTAATCCCTAACAGTGACCTTCTGTATCCGTCTGTTACAGCTCTAATCCTCACTCTGATAAAACTGAGGAAGCTTAAACAACTTCTTGGCGTTATCCTTTCCAATCTTTCTCTTATCAACATCGTTAAGCACCAAGGCATCATACCATGTACAGGCGTCCTTGAACGACTCAAATGGATAGTCGATAGAAAACAAAATTCGATCAGCCCCAACCTCTCCAAGACAGAATTGGAGTGTTGGCGTGGAAAAGTGTCCACTGGTAGTAATCCACAAGTTGCGAGCAAAATACTCTCGGATGGTCAACTTGCATTTCAGACCAAGTGGCTTCTTGATATCTTCGAACCAATGGTTAATACGCCACATATCAAAAGGAATGTGCTCTCCTAAATGGCCCAGGATGACTTGTAGCTTTGGGTGTCGGTCGAAAACTCCGTTTGTCACCATTCCTAAGGCGTGAAGGCTGACGCCATGGGCGAAGCTCAGGGGAGGTCCGATGAGCCAACTTCGCTTTGCCCAGAGCTTTTCGTGGATGGAACCTGTTGGGTTGCGAGGATGGAGATAAAATGGGATATCAAGGTCTGTAACTGTCGACCAGAAAATATCCCATTCTGGTCCGTCGTAAAAGATCATGTCATCGCCATCTGCACCGGCTCTTTGAGTGTCGTTGACAAGAGCGCCCTTGAAGCCATATTTTGTAACAACTCTTCGAAGTTCCTCAGCTGCCTCTTTGGGGTCATGCATAGAGAGGGTTCTAGTTCAGTTAGTAATTGCTCAAACTTGAGAGTTGCAAACATACGCCATAGCACCCAATCTGTCAGGGTGGGGCTTGATAGCCTCTGCGATATAATCATTGACCTCAACTGCTAGAGCCTGAGCCTCTTTGGGGTCCCAGACATCTTGAACACCAGGAGCAGTGTACGACAAAAGTGTGTAGCCCACACCATGCTCGTTCATGTACTTGATGCGTTGATCTGTAATGTCGTTGATCTCTGCGGCGTGCTTATCGGGATCAGTGGCAAAGAGACCTGCCCACCATCGAGTCCTCTCTTTGAATCGAGGGAGGGCAAAGGCTTCTTCGAGTGCAACTTTTCCGAGCATATTGTATGAGTGAGTATTGGTGTGTGTTGAATTGATGGAGGTGTAACTTGAGTTGAGATACAAGATGATATATACTCGTTCAACTACATAATGATACTACATATCACTTTATTGGTAATATTGTTAACGGGTAATGCACCCCCGCATAGATGGCGGATAAAGCACCATACTGGAAGTTATGTACGGTACTTGACCTCCCGCGGGCCGATGGTTAGTCTGGGGTATGATCGGCGCTAATGGGCTAGTACTAAGTAGAGAGGGTTTGTGCCGTAGTGGCTTGATTCCCAGCCCCTCTAGCCACTGTCGACAACCGAACCTCATCGGAAGTCGGAAGCAGGGTAGGTTGGCCTCTGAAGAACAGAACAATAATTTCACCTCAACTCAGAGTATTCCAACATTAGAATATTCATCAACAAGACATCAACTATGGAGCAACAATACTCAATTCAAACGCCTTCGGATGATTCGGTTCAACCGCACATCATCGAATTTATCAAATCCTTCTACAGCATTTCCGATACTTTCGGAGAGACCGGAAAGTATGTTGACATGTTCACACCCGATGCGACATTCATTGTTGCTTCGAAGAAAGCTTTGGGTCACGGAGGTAGGTTTTGTCTTTGTAGTGTCCATTAGTTACTGACGCTCGCAGAAATAACTACCCTCCGAGAAGGGATGTGGGATGCTGTTTCATCACGCAAACATACACTCGACAAAGTGTATTCTTTTGGCTCAGGCACGAATCAAGTCATGTTGAACGGGACAGTGGCTTTAGAGCTGAAGAATGGTGGCTCTGCAGAAATTGAGTGGGCGGGGCGGATGGAGCTGGAGGCTAACGACGGAAAGCATCGGCTCAAGTTTTACCAAGTTTATCTGGTGAGTGTGAGAAGTTTTTTTGTAACAAAATGCTAATTTCTATAGGATACTGGTGCTGCAGCTGCTTATAAAAAGTGATAGTTAGAAATCAACATGTTGACTCTAAGACAGATGTAACAATATAGCAGTAATTGCAGATATATATATGCAAGTGAATTATATCCCTGAATAATATAGAGATAATAGAAGAACTCAACTTGAACCTGAGTACTACGCTAGAGTTAAATTTCAATGATGTATCTGGTTGTTACTGAAGAGGCGGATTTTTGGTGTTGATCTAATATAATATCAAGTAGGACGTCCCGAACCATCAAACAGTTTACAGTTATAGCTTGAAAACTTAGGTTTCGTGGTCTAACGGTTATGACTGCGGATTCTGATTCCGCCAGCGAGGGTTCGACTCCCTCCGAGACCTTTCTTTTTAGTTCAATTAAGATCAGTATAATTTTTTCTTTCTTTTTTTTCGTAGAATGTCTAATCTTACCACTATATGAGTATTAAATAATAAAATGAATACTGTCCTATACTATCTAGCAAGAGCACTGGTTTTCAACTTATTATAAACCCTACTATCACTGAAACTGAACTGCTCAGTTTTGTAAGAAAAAAAAACTAATATAAATATGTAAATAGGAAGCTACAATAAATATCACGCTAGACAGAACCATAACTAATTTATGCCCCAATAGTAACACCATTAGGCAGTACTAAACCAACAGGCAAGCCGTTGATAAATCCATCATACTTGTCACCCTTTGCCTGAGCCAGCTTCTCCTCAATATCTCTGTACATATCATATCTGCTAAAGTCAGTATAGCTCTCTGGATCAAAATGGATAAACTTACGTGTTCATCTCCTCAATAGTTAAAACTTCCTTCTCATTCTCAACCTTGTATGTCGAAACGTCCTTGTTCACTGAAAAGCCGATTCTCTCATTGATGTTGTATGCAGCCTTGGCGGCGGCAGCTTGAACTCGTGTAGCACGTGGCAGACGAACCTTTTCATAAACTGAAAGAGCTTGTGCAATATCGCCGTTAAAGTATCGCTTGCTGAATAGGATACCCAGAGCTGCAGCATCTTCAATGGCCATGCATGCACCTTGTGACTGATGAGGCATCATGGGATGGCCGGCATCTCCCAAAAGGCAAACGTTGCCCTTGTGGATATAAGGATAAGGCTTGTGAACCCAGAGTCTCCATGGTTGAATCTCCTTTCCGATGGCGAGATGGCCAAGAACTTGACTGTCGAGTTGAGGGTATGGCTTTAGGAGATCTTCAACGGGAAGACTATCGGCTCCCCATGCCTGTGTAGTGTAATCTCCCTGCTCTCGAGGGAAGAAACAGTAGTATGAGAGGAGCTTGCCACCGTTGCAGGGAGACAAGACAATTTTATCCCACTTGCCCTCTTGACCTCCCCAGTATTCCAGTGCGCTGTTCTGAGAGTAATCGACAAGACCAGCCTTGACGGCCTCTTCGGTGGTGACGTTGCAGTGAAGACAACTCTGATCAGAGGGCTTCTTCTCGGGGTGGATACCCAGAATTCCTCGTACAACAGAGCCAATACCATCAGCGCCAACAATCAAGTCATGCTTGGCTGTGACTCCGTTCTCAAAAGTGATTGTACCATTGGGAATATCGATAGACGAGCACTTGTGCTTGACCAAAAGCTTTACGGGCTCACCCTCTCCCTCCTCGCTCATAGCGGTATCCTTGAGCATGGCGTGCATGTACTGGCGATGAAACATGTTGTACACGAAACCCCATCGCTTCTCGTAGTCGTCCAAGTCATAGACACTGACGGGTTCACCAGTCTTCCAGTCACGGTTGATGAGCTTCTTGAGAACGACAGGGTCACCCTTTTCGACGTCGACGTTCCACTCATGAAGCCACCTGGTTCCGTTTGCGGCGCAGGATACGGAAGCACCAACTTCACCTGCAAAGTCGGAGCGTTCGTAGATGGTGACTGAGTGACCGGCGCGGCGGAGGGCGATGGCGACGGACATGCCACCAATACCACCTCCTACGACAGCCACTGAAAGGTGCTTCCAGTTTGGCATTGTTGTTGTGTCCTTGATCATGATGAATATTGGATAATGTGAAGACACTGAATGGTAAAGACTTGGTAGATGAGTGTATGAGTTGATGAGTTGATGAATCGATTGATGAGCTGAGCAACCATTACTATTTAGCTTTTCACGATTTACTGTTATCTACAATCATTTGCAGTGCATATCCGCCTGCAACCACCACACTACTATCATCATCAACCGCTTGCGGCTGGATTCTCGGAAGTTCGGAAGTAATGACAAGTTGGAGATAACGGATGTGGACGACGGAAGTACGTTATCCGCTAGCGTCGGGTAATGCACCTCGGTCAGCGGTTTACCGTAAAGTTATAGTGGATTACAGTGGACTGCAGTGGATTACAGTGGATTACAGCCGCTTATCGTAAAATCACAGTGGATTACAGAGGATTACAGTGAGCTTGTTGCGACAGAGAATGGAACATGTATAGCCTCAATTGAACGGGACAGTAAATACGACTTTTAACAATTAAAACCTTCATTAAATACAATAAATTCGTTATGTAGAGATGGTCAGATTCATCATGACAAAAATGGATATGTATCCCATAAAGAGACGTTCAAACTCTCCCAATCCAAGCTAAAGTCGCCACTCTCTGCCTCTTGAAAAACCCAGTCCTGCATCGCGTCAACCGATCCAGCTTGATTATCAGTGAAAACCAAATTATCAAACTGTTCATCTTGTATACTCATAGGCGCATCCAGACTAAAAAGTTTGGATACATAACGACTCCTCCCGGTAGATGATTCCGCCGATCGTCGCTGATCAATGGCACCAGAAAGAGTAGTAAGAATATCGAGGTAGTGCGCTGCTTGAGGACTTTGAGTCGACAGGTGCGTCAATACTTGCTTTGCACCTTGGAATGCGTTGTTTATATCTGATTCAACTGGATACTTTGCGAATATCTCGAGGCCGAGTATTAATCCAGAGGCAAACACAAGTGCTCTGTACGAGTCAGTAAATGCTACCCACTAATACGAGTGGACTTACTTCATAATGCACATGTTCCCCTGTAATAATCCAGCGTTTAGTGCTTCAACACAAGTCTGCGACAAATACATGGCAGCATCAAGACAGGCAGCCGCGAGTTGTGAATGTGCTCCCTTGGCGAGGGGTTTCGCTGTCAGAGTTGATACCAGAAACGGTCTCGAAACCAACATAACAGCCAGATAGTATAAACATGACACATGAACCTTGGCAATGGTTCCATGTGCTGATGCGTCTGTGATCCTCACCGACGCAGGAAGATCTCGCTTCCAACGTTCAATATCCTGAAGGAACTGTTCCACTATTGGGATCGTGACCTTTTTCTGATCGTATAATGTATCGGTTATGTCGTTTATAATAGATGACACCTTGTTAGCCGCTATTAGGCACTCGGTTATCCTATCGCCTGGTTGTGCGACGTCGTCTAATTTGCTATCCGATCGGATCTGGGCTGAGGCGGATGGTCTGCCGAGAAGCGAGTTGACGAGTTTATCCATGATGCATACACTCATCCAAACACGTAGTCTAATGGTCAGTAGGATTCAATCAAAAGATCAGAATACTTACTTTGTCCTGTCCCCAGTGTCTGGCTGCTGTCCATACGATTCCCTACAGTGTAGCCCCAGTGCAAGAGCCGCCTTGGCAGCGACACCAAGATACATGAACGCTGCGTTTCGTCGACACTCTCCAAGCATGTAAAATGCCATAAGAAGAAATGTACGAACCATATCTAGGTCTGGGTCTTCTAGAAAGCCTACAAATGCTTGATTACGGGCTTGACGGAAGTAGGCTTGACCTATTGTGCGCGAGCTGGAAAGCGACTCGCATTGAGCTCCAATTGCTATCACCAGATCTAGGGAAGCTTGTTTGAGAGGTGAATTTAAATATGAGGGAGATTCAGGGTCCAGAAGGTGCGTTTCGAGCTCCGTTGTGTCAAAGACGTGGATCAATGCTTCGGTCTAATCATTTTAGTATAAACGATGGAAACAGTTTTGTCGACATACCACTGTATGATAAGACCGCAAATATTGCTGCTTTTGATCTCTACTCAGTTGTGTGTTGATCTCACTATCGTGGGTCGTGGCTGTTGGTGATTCAATCTCAAGCATGGTATCGCTCTTTTCATTGTGAGAAAAAGCTGAAGGACCGATTTGTTGGGAGACTAAATTGCGGACAATTTGTAGGAAGGATATAGATGCAGCGCCTCCAATGTATACTAACTTGATGAGCAACGATTCACCAGTATAAAAAGTGTCTTACCTCTTTCACCCCTCGAGTTCAAGAGCATCCGGGGTGGATTCGTAGAAGACGCGTCAGTCTGACTCTCCTTATCATCATCTTGCTGCGAATGAGACGGTGAAAGAGGTCTATAAGTCTCCGTATCATTCTGTTGCACACTCTGTGCCGATATCGAGCTTGTCCGGCCTGTACTCGCGACTGAATTTGCAGCGGCAGCTCTCTCAGCTCTTGCTCTTGTCCTTGATCCTCTAGGGGCGTACGTGATGTAGCACTGCGTCTCCAGCCCTCGCTTCACGCACTGAGTGCAAGGAGCAGCGCCACTACATCGCTTTTTCGTTTCGCGGCAGAGATTGCACGCTTCTGCTGCTCTTTGTCGCTGATGTGCTGGGACGATTGGGCGTGGCATTTTGGTAGAGAATCTGTTGTTGAGAGAGCAAAGATAAGGTGAGATGCATTCCGAACGACGTTCCGATGATAAAGCTTGCTTTCCGGAACTAACACAGGGGAGGTAGGGGTCAGTTTGCGGGGTAGAAGCACTGGGCTTTTAGTGATGATAGCTGATCACTCAGTGGACCTTGTTAAGATACGCGCTAAGCTGTGACTGTTACCGAAGGTCCGTTATTGGTAAGTTTACGACGAGATGCAATTGACTTCAATTCTTGATATAGACTGCTCCTGGCATTTGTATTAACTACCATTTTAATATTTAGATATAATGCAATTAGAGCTGTTTAATATTCTAGCTGACGGTTGGTAAAGAGATTACTGGACGAAAAGGTACAATGTCACGGAAGTACTGTAGGGTATTAATCTACAGGCTTATCTTCAATTACCTCTTCTGCAGCCACGCCAACAACTTGGATATAACAGTCTATGAATAGTGCTTAGTAAAATGGTTTCTTAGTTACTCTATATGATCAAATAAGAATCCCCTATTTTATATTGCAGTGCAAAGACTGAATCTAATATTAAGCCAAACTTATCTTATCTATTTTATCTTACAGAGAACCCTGTTTTTATTCTTGTGGATCTTCCACACTAACCAGATTGATCAAGGGACTGTAATTCAGCTTTTCACTGGGGGAAACGCCCGGAAACTAGACTCTCCGTTCTCCAAATAAACCCAACCACTGACAGCTTCAGACCTGGAAATTTCAACGTTGAGCCAACAGTAGGATTCACATCCATGCTTGCTATTGTGCTTATGATTCACTGACAGTCTTACAGGCTGAAAGCCATGCATCTCTTATGTCAGGAATGACTTGTGAAATATGTACCCAATTAGTCATCATACGTCTCATCATTTCTCATGATCTGACATGTTTTACTCTAATTTCATTTTTCTCCTTGTCAATCTCCGTTAATCTCAGCAAACATGGGAATCCTCTTTTCTCGTCCAGGTCGCGAGACGACAGCTCTACCTCCTGGCGCTTTTCCAGCCGGCAACATCTCATCCATCAACAGCTCATCAATTGCTCCATATCTCGGCTCCAACACTGGCTTGTACAGCGCCCCTCTCCCACCAATACCGTTCGAATGGATCGTGTCGCCCAGTACCATTGACGGCTCCTGTCCAGACGGTGCCCAGATCTTGACGTGGTTCGGCGTCACAGAGGCCATCATTACAGTCGTCGCTCCTCTCCTTGCTTATCGGCCTTTTGTCCACTGGATATCCCGGGGAAAATTTGGAAGACGTGGTAAGAACGGTATCGCTGTCGCATGGACCACCACGTTTACCTTTCAGCTCGTGGCTAGTGCTATCGTTGCTGGTATCATGGGTAACACGCCAGGTTACGAGTCTTTGAACAAGCTGCATATTTTTACTGTCTTCATATCACGACCCCGGTTTCACCCCGTCGTTGTCGCGTTATTACGTTGCGTTGTTCCCGTCACGCGTTCTCGGGAATGGGATAAAACAAAAATCATCAAACGCAGCGTCGACGACCGCGTCGAGTTTCCCTACACAGACGCCTGGATCACAACAAGCTTTTCAGAGTTCTTGTTACTTCTCATATCCGCCATATTCACCGGAGTCACATGGCATCGTCTCCCTTCAGACAGCAAGGCCCGCGAGTACGCCTCAGACCACGTCAGTTTCCTGTCCAGCACCCCGGGAATCATGTTTCTCTGTATGCTGGCTTTCGTTCCAGTGTATAAGCGCTACGGTGAAGCGTATCCAATTGGAGGCCGTCGTTATGAGACAGGAAGACACTGGGGAGTGACGATAAGCAGTGATGGCAGGACGAGGATTGGGGTCAAGAAGGACAGAAGGAAGAGTGCGATCAAGAGAGGAGCAAACGCAGTGTGCGCAACGCTTCTTCTAGCGTATATTTCTTTGGTTCAGTGGGCGTATTGGACGCGATTTGTCGAGATGACAGGAGTTTTGTGAGTGCTGACTATTTAGTAGTGGGAACAAGGCGGCTGACTGAGTTCTAGGTTCTGTCCTCCCAAGATGATACAGTCTGGGGCTGTGTGGGTGGTATTTACGTTGGCTGGTACGTGATGTGCTGCATTGAGTTGTCTGGAATGACTGACTAATAATTACACAGGGCTGTTGGTTGGAGCTGCTTCGTAACCAACTTATTTTCATACGCATAACTCTGGCACTTGATTTGAGATATTTCAGTATTTGTGTTAGCGATAGCAATACCCTCACTTCGAACTATTCATATTGATATCTTTAAGCGTTCAACCCAAGATATAGTGGCTCAATTCAGTAAAATTCGTTTATTTATTCTAGTAAATTATCCCCAGATACCTTCATGTTGCCCAATGTAATTAATAGTATCGATGAATTAGTAGAGGAAAATGATACAATTTGAAGTGCAGCTTAACTTATCAAAGAAGATAACAGCTATATATATGTTGTAGGTTCAAATAGACTTTACTATTGAAATTTAGAGATGTTAAACTATTTTTAACTGCCTCGAATCTTGTTTATCTATAAACCAGATTCAATTATATCGAGTTTTACGTATCAGTGAAATACTATAAGGCCCGAATAGGCCCACTTCGGCAACGCCGGCATTGGATCGGAGATTGATATGCTTATCGATAAGTGGATCATTACGCATGATTTGTTTCCCAACTTCATCTCCAATTCATACTCATCATCAAAAACCTCAGAAATGTCTGCTACAGACGACGGAGAGCTCCCCGCAGTGTTTGAGACTATCTCAACAGGCTACGATACACATTCGGACAGAGACAACACTATCGACAGGATAAAATCACCGCGTCATGGGCTAAAGAGAATCTCAGCAGCATGTCAAAGATGTCGCCGCAGGAAACAAAAGGTATGCAGACACGGTGCCAGGGCGAGCGACAGAATTAACTCGTGTATAGTGTGACGGCAGACACCCTGTCTGCGGATCCTGTGCCGCTGCCAATGTCCCTTGTGTACCTTCGGATCGCCTCGTTGTCAGACCAGACAAGGAGTGTGAGTGTGACCATCTGAGAGGTCAAGTAGAGCGTCTAAAAGATCGCGTCAATGAGTTGCAGACTCGCTTGACGATGCAATCAAGACTTCCATCAGAGGCAATGTCACAGGAAAAAATACAGATACACGCTCTCGAGCGTCCAGAACCGGATGGATCAGTGGCAAGTCTTGAACGAGGTTACGTTGGACGTATGCTTCTGCCCACATTTCGAGGAACGAGTGTCAATGGACCCTCGGATACTGGATTCAGAAGTGGTCCTTGGCAGTTGTGGAATGGCCTTTCTGCTAGCGACACGCCTCCGACTGCCACGTCAAACACGTTCAACCTCCATCGCGATGGAATTGGATTGATTGACGTGTTCTTTGACCGTAGATGGCCGCAGTACCCCGTCATTCATCGGCCTACCTTCATGGAGCAGCACTACATACCATACTGTAACGGCCAGATACGAAACAGATTGTCTGCCTTTGAAGTACATATGGTCCTCGCTATAGGAGCTTCAGAGAAAGCGCGCATTAGTTCTGATGCACCTGTTTCCCATCAATATTTCTTTGAAGCGGCGGTGAGAGATCTTGATAGTGTGCTGGCAGCTGAAGACATTGACTGCGTGCGATGTCTTTCTTTGCTATGTCTCTTTGGAAGCAATGAACCGCAATCTGTCAACTTGTGGTACACCGTTGGTATGGCTTTGAGGCTTGCAGTTGGTATCGACATGCACAGGGAGGAAAGCCTAGAACAAAAAGGTCTTCTAGATGTGGAAATGCGCAAGAGACTATTCTGGAGCCTCTACACGATGGACCGAAGTGTGTCGATATCTCTAGGCAGACCACTCGGCATTCAAGACGCCGACATCACAATTCCTCTTCCTCTTGTTCTCTCAGACGACCAATTAGCCGGCCCTCCAGATCGGGCTATTCCCAATATTCTACCGGACGTCCGAGACATGTCAGCCTTTCGTCACATTGTGGAACTTCGCCAGATCAATGGAGCAATTTACTCGGCGTTGCACTCGGCTGGAGGCGCAAACTTAGAGACTGCCAACCTGGACGTTATACGCCAACAGCACTACACTCGTCTCAACGCGTGGCTTTTGTCCGCCCCGAGATACCTCGCTCCGCTGTCAATGTATCAGACACCTGAATGGTTTCAAATTGCGTACCACCAAGCAGTCATCAACCTCCACCGACCGTCGCACGCTTCGCCCGTGAGCAGCGCCGATGCCATTCGGCTTTGCGCTGATTCATCCATCAGTCTGATAAGTTGTTATAACGCTTTGTACGCCAAGAACAAGATCATCTACACTTTTGTGGCGCTGGATTCTTTGTTCCTGGCAGCTGTCACAATGCTATATTCTATAAGAGCAAGTTCCGTCGTCCGCCACGAATTAACCCGGGAAGTGGTTGAGTCTAATATTGAGACATGTGTTAGACTCGTGTCCAAGATATCCCACGGCAATCCTGTTGGAGAACGGAGCACACAGATTATCCGGAGGCTTGGGAATGCCACGCTGGCTGTTTTTGACAATAGTTCGTATGCTGAGGCTGACATTGATACAGAGTTTATGTCGTGGTTTGGTGTCAAGAGTCAGAATCCGGTTAGGCCGGAGTATCCTACGCCGAGTATCGATACTGCCTGGAATGATTTATTTGAGCATGGGTATGATTTGAATAGTTTTCAGAACGGGCATTTACTTTTGTAGTTGGATAAAGCTTATTTTATTTGCTTAATGCATATTATGCATCAATATTGGGGACTGCGTTAGTGTCAACGTCCCGAGACATCCGGTTCCGATGTGCCGAACAGCTCAGGTGCAGGTGTCTCAGACTAATGAACCGGTGCCTTACTGCTTACAAGAGGAGACAGTATGGAAAGGATTGCAAGTATCCACGAATTGCTGGTATTAGACCACCCCAAAAAATAATCCAACACATTTGGCACAAAGATTAAGAGGCATATAATATATATAACCCAATATGTATCTCAAACTAAGGTGTTAGAAGTGAATGCCCATACTGTTGACCCGGAGTAGCTAGCGATGGCTTTCCCCGTTGATATCCTCCACATCCCCTATACCGTCCCAGATTCAGCCAATCAATCAATCCAGCAATTCCTAGAAATAACTGAGATACATCTACAACTGGTCTTCTAGAGAATGTCGACACAGTTGAGAAGAGCAACGTTGATGAGAGCACCCTGGAAACATTAGAAACCACTTGTTCAGAAGTGACAATGAAACTTACAACGGGAGCCTTGGTCTCGCAGCAGTAAGCGTTGCCGTTGCAGTCGCTGCCAAGGACCTGAACAAGGCAGTCCAGAAGACCAGTACAGCAGACCTGGTTGTTCTGAGCAGAGCAAATGGGGTTGTTGTTGGTGCGAGCCTCGACGTCGGCGGGAGCAGCGATGGCGGCGGTGGCCATGGCGAGGATAGTGACGATGGAGAACTGCATTTTGAATGGAGTTGAAAGGGATGGTTTGGGGTTAAGAGTGTTTGAAAGTGTTGGAAGATGCTGTTGGAAGATGATTGTGATTGTTGGTGAGGAATTGAGATTGAAGAGGGAGGATGCTTGGGTCTTTATACCTGAGAGGCTCTCACCAAAACTCATCTTGGCCCAGCCATCTTGTCTCTCATGTTGCCTCGAGACAAGATCAACCTGTTCATCCAAGGTTACAATGCTCAACAAGATTCAGCTGAACCTTGGATTAGACCTGGTGGAGACAAATGCACTGCTCGCCTCACCTTGCAACTCGGCCCCCCTGCTCACGATCTACGAGTCGGGATACTCGGGCACGGGAGACCCCATGATCATCAGTTCAGATCATAGTGCATCTCAATTTCTTTGTTTACAAGGATAATTACATGCTATTATGCTTTAGTGTAACGGTGCCATTTGAAATAACTACCGACTGAGTCTGGACTGTGAATAAACACAGACTAGTAAAATCTTAATTATACACGGATACCTCCGCGGCTTTGTTCACGATAAACGCCCGCTAGAGTCATTAGTGAATTAGACGCCCGTAATCTGGGGTTGAGCCTCAAACAAGAGCACGAAAAAAAGAGTTTTGGCTGATCGGAAGTGTCGCTCCGAGAAATCGTCATAAGCGCCTCATTCATGCCTTGGCTTCTGCGGCTAACTCTAGAGACTCTTGATATATGATCATTTCAGGCCTCAAGAATAACTTGATATCTGACATTATCGGGTTTCAATTGGAAGCACAAGGGCTGAGATTACACAGCATTGGTTATCGTGCAGTATAACCGTTGACGGACTGTCGTGTAGTAAACTACGCCTTGGCTACACAAGGATCACCCTGGGTAGCCACGTCGTCAACGACATGTTGTCCGCAACTCGAGGCCTGAGCCCGGTGGTTCTCATTTGATGTCTGTGTCTTTATGGGGCTTTTCATGCAGCGTCGTGGAGTTATACGAAGGTCCACTAGACTTGCTTCTTTGTTACATAAGACAAACAACTTGTTCCTGACTTGGTCGCCTTCCAAGTTTAGTTGCCGTTGTGGGATCATGCAGTGATCGGCACAAAGATGGCGGCATGTCTCATGCCGATGGTCCGAAGCTGAAGGTAGGGACGGGATTATTGGTCCCCACGAGTTACCGAAAATCTCCAATCCTTGCTTTGGGACGATAACCTTTGGTCTTTTACAGCGATGATCGCTGCGAGGTTCAAATGCTGACTGCATTTTTACGAAAACTAATTGCCCAGACTTGTAGTAAACTTGAGTTGTACTGAGGCTTGAAAATGGAAAAGACGTTGCGGGCCGTTACGCTTGTTGTTAGTCTACCTCATCTCACAGTAGTTAGTTTTCCCCGTCTCTCGATGAAGCAATGGCGCTTAATCCCCTGTAAATTAAGCCAAGACAGGCTCGGCATTCTACTAGCCATGTGTTTTGTAAACAAGTGCTCCTTCTACGGGTCCAACGGCCAAGACATACATGAGAAACGAAATCATCCAATAATCTTTCATTCAGTGAATGTGGCAACATTTGACAAGCCTATCCATCCATACCTTTTTTTGCTGAACTGAAAAAAAGAAAAGAATGCACACGACAATGTCTCAGAGCCCTGTAAGTAAAATGCTCGCCGAGTTCCGATTCTAACGATCTGCAAAATTACATTCTTTACGGGAAGAAGCCTCCGTCTCTCTACGGAGATTCTGCTCGTGATCCCATGAGCTTCTATTGGGCCACGTCCTTGATTCTTGACCCCTGTTCAACTTCAGCCAGTGTTTTGCCAGCCTCTCTGGGCGGGAACCAAAATCATCCAATAAGTAAACCCGGACCGTGAAATGCAAGCCACTCTTATTACAAACTATTGGAAATTCTCCGATGATCACTACCGGAAGGGTAAATTGGCAGACGTGGGGACTAGATTTATATCGGTTGTGTAAACGTAACAACACCATGATCTGCGTCTCTTGTGTACCGTATTATATCTGTTGGGTATTGTAATTTGGCATATTATGGTTGAGTTACTGATGATCGTCTTAACGGTGAGCATTTGTGGCTTGCACTTATGCGGCTGAATAAAGAGAATGGGTCCGGTGTGATAGAATTGTCATACGCAGACTTGATTGATGGGTCTCTAATGATAAGTGATAGTAAGGTTCTTATCGGTCTAAGTAATTAATCCTGTTTCCATTGCTGTTATGTTGTTGTGAGCTGGTATGAATCATGATTATGCAATGTGTGGTGTTGTGGCAAAAATCTCGTGACAAGAAGCAACTCGGCGGCTGAATTTGCCAAGGCTTAGGCGAAGTAAAAGGTTTGATGAGCTGCGGATGAGTGCGATTGCAGTCTCAGGGTACAAGCCTGGCTGTGAAATTGAAGTTGTTGGTCGTTACTACAATGTATCAAGGCTCAGAATCAAAGTTAAATGGGTTACGTGGCATACAGCTATTACCACAGTGCAACACTAAACTCACAAATTTTCAAAATATGTAATTAATAACCCTAGAGATATCTATTTCCTAGATAGATATCTAGTAACTACTGTGACAAGTTTAATAGAGAGCAATAATTTCTCTGCAACTACCCTATTGCTTTCAAAATGCACGTCCCTTGCGGATCCGAAGTGGGCAGAGAGATCAGATGATATGATTCTTTAGGATTAAACATCCCTGCTACGGTACGGTTAATAGTCGCCTCGAGCGCTCTGGCCAGGAGATCTATTACCCGGGCCGCTTTCTTCTCCGCAACTTTGCATTTTTCAACCTTTGTCTCCATTAGCTGAAAACTCATAGCCCTATGAGGTATTATTCATCCTGGACGATACTGTTCTAGATCACAACCCACGCTCTGTTAACCAGGATGTTAATACGAGAAGCTGCAGCATTGTTTAGTTACTGCTGAAACCATCACTGCTACCCAAACTTTAACCGAGTCTACTTTGCACTCTTCAAGGGTAGCGAGTCATGTAACAACTGGCACTTCACATTTAGAAGTTGATGCGATTGGTGGGAATGCCGCGTTGCTTGCTTTTTCTCAATGGCACATTCTTCAAGGAATAAACTGAAAAAACTTTATTTAGTGGTACTAGATAATCTCTCCAACATGACTCGTGTCCAAATTCATGATTTGTTGAAGACTATAGCCGTCGGAGACTGAAGAAATGGCATGTCTAACCCCTGCACCCCTTTATAGTTCCATGCTCCAAAACTCTCCTACCAAATCAACTCCCCAATCACTATGAGGCTTCGTCTCAATCATTCTGAATCCAGCCTTGGTGTATATACGCCTCGCACCCTCCAGAAGACTCTGTGTCCACAGGTTGACATGCTCGTACCCAGCCTCCCTTGCAAAGTCGATACAAGCTTGTACCAAAGCTGTTCCAACCCCCAGACCACGTGCCTGCTCTTCAACCAGGAGAAGTCGAATCTTAGCTGAGTTGGGATTCGTATCAGAGACTAGCATGATGCTGCCAAGCCATACCCCATCTTTCTCGGCAATCCAGCAGCGCTCTTTAGCTGGGTTGAAATTGTCGATAAAGTCTGCCGTGATTCTTGATACTAGGGATTCGAATTTGGAGTTGAAGTTGAATTGTTTTGTATAGTTGACTCCGTGACGGTACGTGATGTAGCCCATGTCACCTGGTTGGTGAGAGCGTAGGGTGAAGGGCTTAGTAGACTTGCTGTAGGTCATCTTGAGCTGAATTATGATGTTTACATTTTATCTCTTCTACTGAACTATATATATTTATAAGTGCTATAATTGTTATAATTATCTGTTGTTTTTACTAGTGTATGTCACAAATGTCATCAGTAGGGCGTGACATGTAAAGGCGCAACTTTAGCTTATCTCGGCGGTAAATACCCACTACACTTACGCGAAAGTGGGTAGTTGTGTTTACAAGCAGAACAGGAAAGAACATTCTAGCTTAAAAAGAAAGAAGCTCGCTACATATTCCGTTTTAATACTTTGTTACTTTAATTTGATAGTTTTATTGGTATGTAAATTAATTTAGTTCATTTTACAGATCTCCTTCTCCTTCAAGATATAAGTAAGTAGTATAATATTAACTACTGAGCTTAATATGGCATCTATTCAAGTAGTCTCCTATGCCAAAGTATCATACTTCCTCACACTTCCTCACTATATCCCGCTCTGACTAGCAGTTGCACAATGGCAATTGTCTCATCGGACTGCCGTCGAAAGTCATCTATGAGCCTTTCAGCCTGTGGAAGAGCCTCTTTGTCAGTTATAAATCTCTCATGATTCTCGGGATCCCGCTGCCCCCCAAGATACTTAAGCCTTTCCGCAGTGTTACGAATCTTGACTGCCCCAACTGTTCCAGCTGAGCTATAGAGGGTATGGCTAAGATTTCCAATCTCTCGAATAGCAGATTTATCTCTGCTGAGAATTAGAGGAGGACGACTGACATGAAATAAGAATATTTACCGTGCTGATTCTAGCTTAGTGATAAGTTCTTCAAAGTCGGCACAGAAACCCTCAAAAATTTCCACAGTAAATTCGTGTGAGCCCTCATCCATTTCTAGGATCTGATCAATCTTGGTGAAATCAAACAGGTCGTGACGCCGACGCATCTGAGCCAGCATATCCTGATGAGATATTAGTTTCAACTTAGTAGAGATACTCCAAGGAACGGAAAATCTATTCCTCAGGATTCCTACTTACATCCCAAGACACAGACATTATAACAATATAGTCTATCTGTTATCATTAAAAATTGAGAAGTGAAAGAATGGAAGATTAAGTGCGAGATAATGCGGGGTTATATACTTAAGTAAGCTCCTAATTTTAGCGCAGCTAAAAATAACATACAAGACTACATTGCATTTTAAGCAAGACGGAGTTACTTCAATAACCTAGATTATAGATAAGTTATAGAGAGATAGCGATAATCACTGTATATTTAACTTAAATAATGCATTGATTGAAATATCTTAGCAATATATAGCATTACTGCTTATATCTCACAAACAGCCTTTCAGATAAACCGATCTTAACCAAGGGACAAAACTTTTCACATCCTGTGAAACTGGCACACAAGCTTGCCGTTGTCGTTACTGATATGTTCATTCAGATCAACACGTCGTCGCTCCCAAAATGTCCCATCTGCCGCGCGTAGTTCCGCCGTAAGCATAGTGCCTTCGAGTCGAGTCTCAATTTGCCGATTGAGAAAATTCTATTATGAAAGCACATATTAATTAATCATTCTTTTCAACCAGTAAATGCTAGCTGTAATAGGCAGCACTGGGAAACTCACCCCGACCACTCCACTCGAAACTGCCATTAATATTGCCGATAAACTGATTGACGTCTAGCTCGGAATCGTTAATTTCTCCTTCAGAATCAGGTAGAACGGTCCTGAGGATGTGTCCATCAACAACGTCAAAGCGAAGAGCAGATTGGGCGAATGATATAGTTGTCTGAAGATGTAGAAATATGCAATGAGTATAGGTGGAGTAGAATCGTGAGGAACAGTTTGGCGGTATATTGAGGGGACTGAATCGCTGTTATACAGACAATAATTCCACTCAAGGTATGCACACTACTTACGCAATTGGTTTTTTATTCAGAATGATCTCGTTCTTTACGCGGATTGGAACAGTCCACGCTCTGAGACTGTTTTGGACAAGATGTGCATACTGCTTACGCAATTAGTTTCTTATTCAGAGCCATCTTACCCTTAGGGCGAATTGAAATAAACCACACGCCAAGACTGTCTTGGACAAGATAAAGCGTAAATCAATTAGTGACACTATCTCTAAGAATTATAATCCTGTATAGTTACTTCACAGGATATGGTATTTCTTTAGTCTGAAGCGGTAAGATACATAGAGAGGGGTATTTGTCAGTAATTCCTTTACTACTACACTAACTTCAGAGGATATCATTCTCTATAAATTTCAAAAGGAAAAACTGTATTTATCAATCATTAAAGACAGATGTGTTACATTTTCAGGTTATAGATAATCTAACTGAATAACATAAGGATCAGTGTCTAATTATAGCTGTAAATAACTTGTGGCTAGTCTTGCATTGTGCTTACGAGACAAGCAGAAGCGGTGAGAGAAAAGAGAAGAAAGAAGGTCGATGTAACCATTTGAGTGCCAATATGCAGAATTTTAGCACTGTATGGCGTGTTTGTATGCATTTCACTCCAAGTTGAGTAAATGATGATTCGCATTAATGGGACAGACTTGAACAGACCACATGTCGGTTTCGATTTGGGTACATGGGAATCGCGTAAAGAATCCACATGACCGTTTTCAATCCTACGCCGCACAGCGGCAGAAGCTCTTTTCCAGATCTAAAATGCAATAAAAGCCAGTATACCTGCTGTACACACCAAAAGAATCCATGTGAAAAAATTCATACCACGAAAACCCTATCTCGCGCCGAGAGCAGTCGAACTTGCATACTTCATCTTGCTTGTATCCCATCGATGGAATATACTTTTTTCATAGTCCACATCCAACCGCTCGACTAATTGAGGATATTCATATCGCGTAGGGTCTGTCAGCCAGTGTTGACTCTCTCTGGGATCTCGAAACTCGTCGTCTGATACGTCACCGAATGGCTGACTGAGCATAGTTAGGAGGTTGAGGGAGAGGTCAACAAGTGACGGCTTGGAATTTGCTGGGATGCTAAGGAGATAGTCACGGTCGAAGGAACTAAAGTCATCCTTAGCATCCGAAGGCTTGACAGCTGACTGCAGTGAAGCTATCTCCTCATAGATAGTCTTCAGTCGTTTGTGAAATCTGGCAGCCACTGGGTCATCAGTTGCACAAAAAGCAAGGACAACAAGACACTCGTTAGCTCGTTCCAAGTCATTCTTCCAAGCTAGTGGGTTAAACCCGTGAAGACACTTCTGGATTGCTGCGTGAAGGAGGATCGTTGCTGTGGCATAAGCTTGAAAGCTGCGGTTATTGTTAGGGATGATTCCTCAGTGCCGGTACTAATCACTCACATAACAAGCCAACAGCGCTTGAATACACTATCTTCTTCAAGAAGAAGTTTGAGAATCTTGGCCGACTGTCTCGACACAAGCACGGCCTCAGTGCTTTGTTCGGCCATCGGTCTGTGTAACGGTATTGGTAGGTTGTTCCCACGCTGACCCGAGTTATAAGACTGTATGAACTGACATGCGATGCGACGGTACAAAAGCATGACTGCTCCAAAGTACAGCAAGTGGACATGGAGGGCAGATCTTTTTGCTTCCAAGGAGAGATCAGTACTGCTGATTGCCTCGATGCGTATTGCATCTGGTAGCTCTTGGTGCCACTTTTGCAAATCTCCTTGAATTGATTGTATGGCGGATATGGTGAGTTCCTTGAAGGCTACTTGCATTCGGAGGATATTTGATTTCAGGATGCATATCTTCACCATTGCGATTTGTATGACTGATAAGTGTTAGAACTTGGACATAGTGGCGGAGATTATGGCGTGTTGACTGACCTTCTGAAATGTCTGAAGAACGGGATACCCGTAGCTCTGTGAGCTTAGCGCTGTCAGTACGGAGGTAATAACAGTTATTCTGGAACTCACAAGTTTAGTGTCGCATATAGTATCGTTGCCAGAGATGTAGCCTAGGGTTGACGATAGCCAGCTACGATAAACTGTTAATGATCGATCGAGTGATTGTACGGGAGTGACTTGCCTTGACAAGAACAACAATGTCCGCCATGTCTTTTGCAGATGAAGCGCCTCAGACGCTGGTACATAACGTGAAGGAACAGAATTCGGGCTCAGCCCGTACATACGAGACATGCTCAGTCCGATTTCTTGACACGGTTAGTCTCCATTACCACAGGGTCAAGATAAACCACTTACCGACGTAGGAAAGAGCCACCATCTCTTTATCAAAGATGTTGTACTGTGCCAACAGGGTGCATACTTTAATCGCTTGAAGGGGTTGCTGCTCGATAATGGCATCTAGAGATAATTTTGCAACGTTATAAAACCGAACCCTGAGATCCTTAGAGAATTTGCTAGACTGGTATTGGGCTCCAACAGCTGCGACGGCCATTATGCAGCCAAGCTTTGCCTCGAGAGACTCTGAGAAAGATTCTTCTGCTTCAAACACATGACGATAGTATTCCAGGATATCATCTTTGTTGAAGACGTGAAAAAGCTTTCCGCTACAGCTGAAGAACGAATCCAATGCCTGCGCAGTAACTGAAGCATCGGGGTTTTGAAGTTGGTCCGAGCTGGACTGATTCGTTGAAGTTGTCAAGGGCGACGGCTGGTCAGTGATGCTGGAATTCATGTCCATCTCCATAGAATTTCTGTGCGGGTCACGAACTTGTTCCTGTGTCGAAGAGGCTATACCGGATCCAGTAGGCACTGATTCGGTAGTCCCCAAGGAACTCGAAATGGTACTCAGATCACTGCCTTTACTGGAAGCGGTGACTAGACTAGGTGTGACTGTAGTCTTGGCATTCGCGGCTATTATTGAGTTGACATCTCCACTCGCGCGTATACGCTGTAGCAGCTCATCTGCTTCATCTGGCGAGCTTGTCTGGAGATTGCTAAACAGCCGCTCCAGAGACTCAAGACGTGACTTGGTAGCTCTTATCAGCCTCTGCTTGTCGTCAGTCTTGTAGCTGCATTGCCTGTTCTTGCGAATACAAGTGCTGCATCTTGGCCGTTCCTCGTTGCACTGTCATGTAGCATCAGCAACACTGATATGAAGCGATAGATTGCTCAGCCAACCTTGGTCTTGGACTTGCGACAGTTCTCGCAAGCTTGTACCGCGTTGTGATACTTGGGCAGGCGTGAGTTTTGACGTGAAATGGGTGTGTAGTTCTCTTCAGCTCCTGATTGTGAACTTGCGGGTTGTATCGCACGGAATGACATACTGGTGATGACGATCAATCAAGGGTTTAGGTGGAGTTAATGTGTGCTTATTTTTTGTTCTGTATGGTTGTTGGAAATGATCCCCACATGTCCCGTGACTTTCATGGATACTAAGCCAACTTGATTGGATCGGAGATAGCCGGAGTTGAGATAAGATAAGCCTGGGTCTGTTATTATCCAGGTGCTATAAACAGCATTAATTTAGATAGTCAAGTTTAACCAAGCTATAATAACATCTCAGCTAGCATTAGAACGTATCCAACACACTACATTACTTACTCATATACACGCCACACCCTATAATTTCATTGATATATCGCCTCTTATATTCTTACCCGTGTTAATCCTATACTCCTTTACTGTCAGCATGGCATCCCGTCGTTCTGCCGCGGCCTGCCTCGCGTGTCATCAGCGTATATAATCGAAGGGTTGAACCTTGCTCAAGTGGCACTTTTACTGATTAGACCCTTAGGGAAGACGAAATGTGACCTTGTGATTCGCGGTTCGCCTTGTTCGGCATGTACAGCTGACGCTCGTCCCGCAAGTGCCTGCGTCCAACGTCCAAATAAACGGTATCGACGCCAAAATTATGCTCGCCAGAACGCGTCCGAGCATCACCATTATGAGGACCACATTTCGCCAGCAGCAGGCGAGCCTCACAACGGCCGGGTGTCTCCTCCACAGAGCATCGTGTCCGGCTCGCGTGCTGCTCAGCCCACTCGCATCGGTAAGATCACTCGCTATGTAGCCACAAGGTAATACTGATTTCCCGCGGTAGATTTCTCCGGCGACTCAGCGGTCATCATATCCCTCACTGCAAAAGATGCTACGGGATCATTATGCGAAGTCGACTTCAGACATACGCTTGACGCTCGTCATGCTCTCGATTCAGCCGATCATGCTTACTTGGAAGCTAAAGGTGTTTTTGCTTTGCCAAGAACTGACATCTGCGATAAGCTGATCAGGGGTTTCTTCTCGCATGTTCACCCATGGTTTCCCGTCATTGACGCGGCGGAATTCCTTACCAAGTATGGGAAGGGAGGTCCTACAGACGTTGACTTGGTGCTTCTATGGGCTGTCCTCATGGCTGGCTCAGAGGTATGGTCTCCGTTTGCTCATCGGTCCACCCCCGTACGCTAACTGTCGACATGGTAGTCAGCTGGGCCCGACTTGGTTACCCTGGCTGGCTTCACTGATCGGCTCCATATGGCCGATGCCTTCTACGTACGTGCAAAGGTAAATGACCTTCAATAATTGTCCACTAGATTCCTCATTAACAGCACTATGGATATTATACGACATGAACGATCTGGAAAACAAAGAGATATGCACGCAAGTTATGTTGCTTTTCTCACGTTATCACAAAAACTTCCCAAAAAGATGGCATGCAGTCGGAATTGCGAGATGGCTATGCCAATTCCCAACCAACTCTGCTGTCCGCAAGCGAAACGAGTCAGCCAGAAAGAAAGCTCTGCAATTGCGAAGATGGCATTGCTGCCTGGCGAACGATGCGTGGGAAGCAATAACTTCGGGTTGTCCACTCAAGATTACACGGTCTGAAGGTCAAGTGGCTACCCTCTCGGCGGAAGACATCCTAGACGATTTCAACCATTTGGACCCGATTATTCGCCAACGGTTTATCTCTGGAAACATTGAACGTCTCATTAAGTACGCAGTTTCGTACTCCAAGTCCGTGTCTGTCCTGCGTAATGCTCTTCACCAGACCAACGGGCCTGATAGCCATGTTCCGAGCACGGATGAAATCGATTCATGGGTAAGAGACTTGATGGCAATCGAGCAAGACATTGTCGGAGATATGGCCCAGGACACCCGTTCGTCGGATGAATGTCTACAGCTCACTGCCTATCGATTCCAGGTTCATCATGGGTAAGCGACACGCTTCCTATAATATTAAGCTCTAACTAACGTACTTCAAGAGCCACGCACATTGCCCTCCTACGACCTTACCTTTTCGTAACGCCATCTGGCCTAATGGCCGAAGAGAAATTGTTGTGGGAATTCAAGACGAAACGGGATATGACTGCGACGGCTGGAAAAGTTATTTCCACCCTCGAAACAGTCATTGGGGCTCGGCTTCTTTCGCATCTTGGTCATGGCCTGTAAGTAAACACCTGTCGATGAATTTTTAGCGATGATCTGACTCTCGAGATAGCACGAGTGTCATCGTGCCAGTGGCCCAGTACTGCCTCGTTCAGCTCACCTCGCAGCAAGACGATGAACGCAAGATTGCTCAACACAGGTTCGACTCGTGCATGATTATCATTGACGAACTTCGCAAAATTGACGGGCATGCACTTACTCTGTCCAACGTCCTAAGGGCTGCGCGCAACCGCCTCGTTCTTAATGTCAGTCAAGGATCGAGCGCTGCTGACACCTCAGTCGTGTTCTCAGATATAGATGGACAGAATATAGACATTAACAATGTCGTCTGGGAGGACTGGGACACAGCGATGACGACGGTTTTCTGGAACGGCTTGTCCCCGCTTGGATCAACATGACGGCTCCATTTTGTATTCCAAAACGTATCTGGTCGACGGTGACTTTAATGGCGCTGCAACACCAGCATCCAGAGGCTGGAAGACGCCTGTATTCTCGCCGTTGGACCAGCTACAGATATCACAGTATCGCCAACATCCCACCCGCTACCTTCGATCTTGAGCATATTATTACTCTTCCTCGCGTCACGTATCTCCGTTATCATGATAATGTAGGGGTTACCGTATGTCACGGGTGTGTGAACTGACCCTATTGTTCTGAATAAGAGAATTTCGCATCGTAGCCAATGGCATAAGGCTTACCGGGAGCAATGCAGTTTACAAGAATGCCTTGTTTGCCGTATTCAAGGGTCATAGCCTTCGTGAGATTGACGATGGCCCCCTTGGTTGTAGCGTAGACTGAAAGCTTAGAGGCGGCAGCACCCAGTCCTGCGACACTGCTCAGATTCACGATGCTGCCTTTCGGATCCTTGTAATTATTGATTGAGCCCTTCTGGAATCGCGAATCTGGTCATCAATATCATGCTTTCCAGGGTGACTGAAAATGCATGACGCAATTTGTCCTTATCAACTTCGATCACATTTCCAGGCGGTCCTGGAGTTTTGACGTTGTTGACCAAGATGTCCAGGCGTCCGAATATATCCAACACAAGTAACTATGGCTACTTCCCCCCCTGAGAGAGCGGCTGCTGCGTACGACCAAGTGGTCTCCAAACATGTTGGATTGAGCCAGGGCAAATAGTTGTTCTAATGGTTTGGATGAATTACCTTTTCGGGTGCCGTGTCGAGAGCTCGTATAACAACCGCTCCCGGACGACGACTAAATGTTGAGGCTATTATCTAGGATTTATATGCCGGGGTCGGCTTTCACTTGTTTGCGGTTGACGAAATCACTGGTATATATTATGGCTTTTGATTTGTGCCGCGGATGTTGACATGCCGAATGTAACTATGCAATCCTGCAATTCAAGCGCCGGATCCGGGAAGTATCTTTTTCATCCTGCAACAACACCCGCGGCCAGCATGACGCAAAGGTCTAGGTAATGCGGCCAACGCTACACCCGTGGCTGTTAATGTCGGGCCGCGGGTTACAGGGATTAGTACCGGATAGCCTGGAAGCGCGCCAACCCGAAGTTGTGTTAGCCAGCTATACTCTCCGTTCGTCTCGTATCAGCAGGGAGGCCTGTGAAACTCAAACACAGACAATCTCATAAAAACAAACTCTTCGTCTTTATTCTCCTATTATCTATCAGAGGACCAAACCAATCACTTTGCAAATATGGCTTCTGTTACTGAAAGTCTAATCAGATTGTTCGACGATGTTACTGCAATAGTCGTGATCATGATAAATGTAACCGTTAATCAAGGCGGGCTCAGGCAGGGCCGAATGTTCTGCGTTGGCGAGAGTTTTCAACAGTCTTATCGATCATGTGCATTTGAGGTGGATTATCATGGTAGGTTGAACGATATGCATCACACGGGACTAGACTATAAAGTTTCGTTCCTGGGCTTGTGCAGGGTAAAGTTTGAAGTCAAAGCTTTTCAACACCTATCTACTATGTAACTACGTATTCTTATCGCAACCAATTAAATTCATTTAGCTAGGTAGTACACGTAACTTAATTTATGAATTCAATAGATTGACCACACCTTACCTCGATTACCCATCTGAGCACCGATATTTCACCATCACAATTTCCATCATGAGAGATCTAGCTCTGACTCTCTAACTTTAATCTCCAACTCAATGCCATCCGGGAAAATTGCGACGTCTTCTTTTGCTCCAAAGTAAGGCTTTGGCGTTGTAGGAAGCTTCCGCCAGTCGTACTTGAGGATAAGAAGGGCAGTGGCAATCTTCATTTCGTCATGTGCGAAGAAGCGACTGAGATACAATAAACAAGTCAGCAATTTAATCTAGGAGTCAAAATGATAGGAAAAGAGGGCAGCGGTACGTACCCAGGACAAGCATGTTTCCCCAATCCGAATGTCTGGCTCTCCAAGCCCGAAGCAACAAATATAAGGCCCTTAGGATCATCAGATGTCTCACGCCTCTTGATCCATCGGTACGGATCAAATTCGCCTTGTTGGTCGATACGGATGAGAGGCATAAGAAAAAATCGACGACCTTTAGGGATCGTGAGGCCGTCGTGGAATACCAAGTCTTTCTCGACGTATCGGCGCACAGTGGTCAGAGGACCGCGGATATAGGTCTGAGTTTCCTTGAAAAAAGCGTCCATGAGGTTCATATTGGCAAGAGCCTGTCGGGTCCAGCCCATTTCGGTGACGAGAGAAATGACCTCTTTGCGCAGGATGTCAATCCATTCGGGGTGTTCGCAAAGCTCCCACATGACTCCGCCGAGTTGCTGTGAGAAGATAATGGTCAGAAAAAACCTTTAGAGGTTCTTGAGATGATGCTTACCGTGCTGGTGTTGTGAAGAGCAGCCATAGTGAATGCCAACTGACCGGCAGTCTGATCGTAATTCTTCACCCCCAGGCTGTTGGTCACGTCCACATGCCACGCCACAGAATCACCAAACTTTGCCATCTTTTGGCCAGATGCCAAAGCCGCCCTGGCCTCCTGCTCACGCCGTCGTACCTCCTGGCCCATGATTTCGTCTGCACGCTTCAGTTGTTTACGGAGCTGTCGAGGCAGAGGTAAAAACCAGTGTACGATGGGCCAGAGTGCGGTAGGAAAAGCCCGAACCTCACTACCAGCCGCAAAAGCGGCGCCAGCATGTTTAGTATGGATGTCGATCAATTCCGGGTCGCGGCATAGTTCCTCACCCACCATGACACGAAGAGTAACCTGAGCAACAATCTGCATGGCAGCATCTCGGATGGATATTTTCTGCCATTGTCCTCCCCGTGTTTGCTTGCCGAATAGAGCCTCAATGACGGAGAGGGCTTCCTGTACCATTCCCTTTGTGAGTTGGTTGAGTGAAAGGGAAAGCTTGGTGCGGATGACAGTTGGAAGGACTCGATCGTGGTCGTGTTGAAGTTTGAAAGCCTTGAAGCCAGGAAGTGACCATGGGAGGTCGGCCGCGATTGACTTTGTGAAATGAACATTTTCTGCGACTCGTACTTCCTCGGCATATTTTTGCGGAAGAATCAATTTGGGGCCGGTGTGGCTAGCGACTTGAAAGGGTGAGTCCGGGCATAGTTGTGCTCCTTTGACAAGAGTTTCTTTTGGGAAATTGATCCAGCTCTCCTCAGGTGTCTTTCCATCCAGAAAAATGAGGGGGTATTCAGGGAGAGGCCTCTCTTTGAAGACCCAGTCGTACGCATATATCGCCAAGGGGATGGCTGCAATAACTGTGAGTAGTTGGGCAGCGATTGGAACGCCTTGCAGCATAGAGATTGGGTTGCTGAGAGACATCATGGTAGCCCGTTGATGTAGGTGGATGTGATTTAACGAGTTCCGTTATGTGTACCATATATATAGATCTATACACGAATCGTACAACGTTGTGATGTTACATTTTTGGAACGGTGGAGCATACCTTCAGTGTAATGTTCTCGGGCCGCGGGCCGAGTATTGCACATGAGACAGATCTGCACCCTGAACCCACCTCATTAACGAGGATCAAGTAATATATCACAATATGGGGTTTTCTGAAAGCCGCGGAGTCGATTTTAACGGCTCCGCGGAGAATTCACTAGGGACATCCAGTCCAACTATGGTTCGGTGCAGGCGTTCGGTTCCCATAGAGCGACAGTGGTATCAACCAGGAATTTGTAATTTACCAACGTGAACCCAGAATATTCTGGTAAAACAGGACATGGATAAGCTCGCAAGAGATAATTTTCAAACTAAGGGTGTTTTACGTGCTTAACAACCCTCCCGAGACTTGGAAGTATACGCTCGAAAAAACAAGTCTGTAGCTTCGTTCTATTGAATGGGAAGGATAATGTCTATATAACTATTTTCTCAGCCGCTTCCACAATTTCCTGCAAAATGAACTTTATCTCTTTCACTGGCCAATCGACATTTTTCTTGTAATCAGCCTTGAACGACCATTTACCAGAGCTAACAATCTCGGTCTTGGTATGGTCTCCTTCAGGCAAGACCACTTCCATCGTCGTACCAGTTGGCACCTCAACATCCACATATACAACTTCCTTATCCTCTTCGTTTTTGATCTTCCATGAACTGGATACCCTCCCATAAGGTGTCAAGTGAGAAGTAGTAGCCCACTTGAAGTCTCCAATAATTTCTGGCTGCACTCTACACTTCTTCCAACCAGCCTCGATCCGTTGTAATCCGGCAAGTCTCTCCACCATGAACTTTGCAACGGCTCCATAGGCGTAGTGGTTAAAGCTAGTCATTTCACCAGGGTTAATAGATCCGTCAGGAAGCATACTATCCCATCGTTCCCAGGTAGTGGTACCTCCCATAGAAATGGCATACAACCAAGATGGACATTTTTCATTCAATAGCATGGCGTAGGCGACATTGGTATGTCCCGTTCGAGTGAGGGCTTCGCATATATATGGCGTACCGGCGAAGCCTGTGCCTATGCAAAATCCATTTCTTCGAACGATTTCTGATAGTCGGGAGCCAGCGCGTGAGATTTGCTGTTTGTTGAGGAGGTCGAAGCAGATGGCGAGGGCATAAGCAGTCTGGGTATCTGAGACTAGACGTCCATTTGGAGCAACATATTCCTCTATAAATTCTTTACGAGCATTTTGAGCCCATGCTTTATAGTAGGAACCAGCTTCTGCCTTGCCCAACACGTCACAAACACGTCCCATGATATCCAGGCAGTGTATCAAGAATGCGTTGGCAACGAGTGGAGGATCTGTCGTGGCTTTGGCAGCATCATCTGGTGGGGCACTTGGATCAAGCCAGTCCTTACAAGGTCAGTACAATCCTTCGAATGTTGGGTTTTACATACCGCAAGTTGGTCAGCATCGAACGACCAAAGGTGAGTGCTTCCATATTTGTTCTTGGGAATAATCTTGAGCCATGTCTCCATTGACTCAAACTGTTCCGATAGTACAGACGGATCAGCTGTTTCTTGATACAAAGCCCATGGAGCCAGAATGACAACGTCATGCCAAATTGCACAAGGCCACATTGGACCCCATATCTTGCACTTGTCAAGAACACTTGGAGAGACCATCGGAGGGAGTCCTCCTCGCTGCTTCTGATCAAACCAAACACCTTTGAGCCAATCTCTGAGAATTGGGTAACAGCCGTAGATAAAGGTAGCTGTTGGTGCAAACAATGCCAAGTCACCTGTCCATCCAAGACGCTCGTCACGCTGGGGACAATCTGTTGGAATGGAGAGGAAGTTATCTCTCATACTCCAACGGACATTACTGAACAGCTTGTTTAGTTTGTCGTCTGAACATGCGAAATGGCCCTGTTCTTCCATATCCGTGTGACACACCACAGCTTCAACGGCCTCTGTGACCTCTTTGTCGGTCCAAGGCCAATCCTCTATCTGCAGATAGCGAAAACCATGGTAAGTGAACCTTGGCTCATAGCTCTCTGGTTCTGCGTCACCTCTGAGTATGTATGTATCAGTGGCATCGCATACCCGAAGAGGTCTCGTGCCCAATTCCCCATTCTCGAGGACCTCGGCGTGCCGTAGGGTAATCTTGTGTCCACGAGGACCTTTGACTTGTTTGACGCGGATGTAGCCTACTAGATTCTGACCAAAGTCGACAATAGTCTTTCCTGTGGGAGTGATGATCTTATCAATGGGTTGAAGTGTCTCGATACGGCGGACGGGTTCGACGGTACCAGAGGTAAGGTCAACCTGCTGAGGTACGAATGGCACGACTTTTGCGTTCTCCCACGAACCAGCCACCTGACCGGGAGAAGACCACCCTGGTATCTCAGCGGTAGAATCGTACTTTTCCCCGTCATAGATTTCAGCTTGACGGATTGGGCCTTGGGATACTGTCCATTCAGTGTTTGTTGAAATGGTCTCGGTAGTGCCATCATCAAGATGTAACTCAAGTTGTGCCAGTAGACTTGTCCCAGTGCCATAAATATTTCTACGACCTCCGTCAAAGCTCAATCGACCAGTGAACCATCCTTCCGCCAATCTAACACCCAAGCAATTGCTTTGGCCGTTGAGCAGATGGGTAACGTCGTAAGTCTGATATGTTAAACGATCATCATAGCAAGTCCAACCTGGTGCTAGGAAGTAATCGCCGACGCGTTGACCGTTGATTTCAGCTTCGTATATACCTCTAGCGGTAATGTACAGTCTTGCCGAGAGTACATTCCCACTAGTAGAAAAGGTCTTGCGAAAGAGATCTTCTGGCTTGGGCTTGTCGTTGGCTTTCTCTGACCACGGAGCCGAGATAAAACCACTCTTCCAGCCACTTCGCTCGAGGATACCTGTTTCTAACCATGCCTCTTCGCTCCAGTCAGTGTAGGCGGTTTGTTCGTCTTTCACTCTGACCGAAACTGTGTATCTCTGGCGGGACACAAGGGACTCGGCAGCTGGCCAAGGGACCAAGTGAGAATCGGCTGATTGAACCTGAACAGTGCAGACATGGCGTTTCTCTTGTCTCACAAGCTTGTTGACTTGTATTTCATAGGCCTCTTGACAAAAGCCTGGTGGTGCGTCTTGAATTCGCCATGAAATGCGAGGTTTCTTTTCGTGAACACCAAGAGTGTTGGGATGACGATAATGTTCAAAACGAACATCAACAACTTTGAAAGACATGGTGAGGATTTTTGGGTAGAGAAATTGGAAGAATCGTGGATTCTGGTCTTTGCGGATCTATTATACCACGTAAAAATGGTTAGCCGCTGACAATGAGGAGTAGTCTCCATTCTTTACCTCGTGAGGGGAAAAACTCACCATAAAATTGTAATGCAACCATACGTAAAGGAAGAACTTGCCCTTATTTCGGAAGTGGAGGTCAATATCGGTTCAAAGTTCTCCGTAGCTCATAACTCGGTGCATTGACTTGCGAAAGAGATGTCCTTCAAGTCTCTTTACAATGAGGCAATATCGTCCAAATCTCATCTTCAAGTGACTATAAACACCTGATCTATTTCTCAATTTCGGTGCATAGAGACCCGAGGGGATGGTTCTAAAATCGTGTGATACGACGTTGGACCCTCAGTTAAGAGAACCACCAATCACCGACCTTCAAAGCCGACGCTGAAATCTAGCGCCGGGTTTGGAGTTTTCCTATTGGTTATCCAGAAACTTCGCCTAACTTTGTCATCTCTTCTGGATCCGGGGCCCCGCGCTATTGATCTAGAGGTGTCAACCATGTTATGCGGGGAAGCTGAGGATGTAACTATCTTGTTTGTATGATGATCGTGTATATAAACTGAAGGATCAGCTCCTTCTTCACCTCCACCAATTGTCTATCAAGAACTACCCCAGTGGGCTTCTACCTCATCATGGAGAAACCCGAATCTACTGCTCATGTTGAGCGATCTAATACCAAATCCATCCACATCTCCCCCAATCATACCCGCGGCCATGCTATCCAGCAACAAGAACACAACAGAACTTACCTTGAAACCTTTCGCAAAGATCCATGGCTTCTTCTCTGGATCGGGGTCATGCTCTGGACCTTGATCGTTCGCGGCTTCGAGAATCAGTCCTCTGGCTCAGTCATCAGCATTCCTGTCTTCAAGGAGAGATTCGGCAAGCCAGATGATAAAGGTGCATACTTTATCGAGACAAGCTGGCAGTCGGCACTCAGTGGAGGTTCAAACGCTGCAGCAATCTTTGGTGCCTGGGCTTCATCCTACTTTGCCGATATCATCGGCTTCAAACCAGTCGTTCTTGTCGCCGCAGCTATAAATATCGCCTCTGTTGGTGTCGAGTTTGGATCCACATCTATCGAGATGTTCTTTGCAGGAAAGATGGTCAACTTTGTTGCCATTGGGGCTTTCCAGAATCTCTGCACTGCATATGTAGCAGATGTCTCTCCATTGGCTATCCGCTCTACTGCAATTGGTTTCTGCAATCTTGCCCAATGTATCGGTCCTTTTGTCTCAGCCATCATGTCCAATTTTAGCTCTCAGTGGGACTCCAATTGGTCATGGCAATCCTTGATCGTTGCCCAGTGGGGTTTCGCAGGAGTCGCTCTCATCGGTCAGATCTTTATGCCTGAGTCTCCTGTCTTTTTGGTCCGAAAAGGCAAGATTGAAAAGGCTCGTAAAGCTCTTGCCCGCATGTACTCCGACCCTGAGGATGCCGCTGGACATTTAGAGCGTATCAAGTTGACTCTAGAAGAGGCAGAGTCCCAGAATCTTGGGTCTTACATGGACTGCTTCAAGGGTACCAACCTCCGAAGAACTCTCATTGCCATCATGGTTTTCCTTTCCGAGCCCATGTCTGGTTTGGGATTTGTTTCCAACTATGGTGCTTTGATGTATCAGTACCTCGGAATCAGCGACAAGAAGTCGTTTGAGATTCAGATTGGCGCTCAGATTCTTTCCATGTCTGGTGCAACTATTGCTTTCATTGTTGGTGATCTTTATGGTCGTCGACCTATGTATTTCACTGGTTGCGTCGCACTCGCTTGCCTTCTGATGTGTATGGGTATCTCAGGTTCGATTGACAACACTGCTGCTGTCACAGCCTCTGTTGGCTTCTACACCATGTACAACTTCTTCTACAATGTCGGTGTGGGATCGACGGTGTACACTATCGCAGGAGAGGTTCCAACTTCTGTCCTCAGAACCAAGACCATTGCTGTTTCAATTTGCATATCCTCAGCTGTCAACACGATGTGGGCCTTTGTCGCGCCATACATCTTTAATCCCGAGTATGCCAACCTAAAAGCCAAGATTGGTTTTATTTTCGGGGCTTTCATGGTCATATTTGCCGTCATGGCGTTTTTCTATGTTCCCGAGACTCGAATGAGGAGTTATGAGGAATTGGATGAGCTTTTTATGGACAAAGTTTCCGCTCGCCAATTCCGTAAACATGTCACTCTTGCTGAGCGTCGTGCTGAGGAGGCTTATGCCATTGAGCATGGTGAGGAAAAGGGTAGGGATGCTTGAAGTGATGGAAGTTTATCGAGGAGGCTGTATTTAGTGAAATTCATACATTACTTGAGTTACGACTAACAACTGTTGATTTCATCGTTAAAAGTTCCACACTTGTGTATGCGGCATTTTAACCCTCGTTCAAGTTCTGAATATCTGTAATCATGGCTTGAGTGATAAGACCGCGCTCAATTTGAACATCCCCATACAATGCTTCGGCAACAGGACTAGGCCAACCATCATCCACCTTGTCTTCTAAGGCCAGTGCATGAGCAATCAGAAACTTGACCATCCATTTGTCGAACCTATATGACTCCGTACTCATTGAGTTGATGCAACTCTTTTGAAACACGACCAGTCGATTAATCTATTCTTTATTAGTAGTTGAAAAGCCCTAAGTTGAGTATCATCTTACCATCCTTTCAACACTCGGCCAATATCTTTGTAGCTGTACCAAAGATTCAAGGTTCGATTCAAGACGCATACGTGCGTCTTCCAGCTCATGTGTGTCTCCAAACATAAAGGTGTGAAGGAGTACTGAAGAAGACACGATCGTGACGTGGCCAACGATATTGTATACAGCCTCAGCCCCAGGAACCTCTCTGGACGCTTTGAGCACCTCGCATACTATTTTAGCATGAGCTTTGCATGATTCTGAGTACTTTTTGCTATTTTTCGTCCGAGGTCGGCGTCGGTCCAGGTAATGGTAGAACAATAGCGTATAGTAATGGTGATAACCTAGATGAAAGGCGACAAAGACGCGACCCAAGCCGCTGTCGAAAAATGACGCTAGGTTTTCTTTTGAGAATGTCAAATTAGGTCCAATAGCATCCTCGAAAGCAATGAGCTTGTTTTCGAGTTTTTGAACCGACTCGTCTATCAGAGATTCGTCCCACTCAACCGTCTCTGCAAGATCCTGGTGAAAGTTTTGTATCTCGGTATATATCTCGACCAGGCTAACCATGTAACCCCATAGACCTGGCTTCCACTGTGAGTCAGGAATATCTGGGTCCCCTGATTTCATGTGATGAAATACGTATTCATCCATGGGAGCTCGAGGAAGTGTAGTTTGCCATCTGAATTGCCTTGACAGATTGGAGCCACCACTGGCCCAGGTGTCAATGATGAAGCAAGTCCAGAATATCCGACGTTTAACTTCACGGGTGACTCCGTCGTCGGCATCGTTGCAAACACCAAGTTTGAGAATCTGAGTCATTCGGCTGGCCAGTCCTATGAAGTCATTAGACGTATGGTCAGCTAAATAAGTGTCACTTACCAAAGTATAGTGACTCGGCATCGGCATTTCCTTCGCCGAAAAAGTTGTTTCCAACCAAGATGCAAGCTTGAATGTTTTCAACGCATATGTTTTCTAGGTCTTTCTTTAATGCCGCACTGGCTTGTTCGCGATATGTTGATCCTAGGGCCACTATCTCGGGTTGCGTAGCAAACCTATCTTCATCAGACTCCTTTTACTGGCTAATATGGATCTATATCACAATACCTTGCTGACATACCCATCATAGCAAGAAGAACCGGCTTTGAAACAGTCCCTTCAGCAACCCTTGCTTTAAACGTGGGTTCATGAAACAGACTATGCGGTGAGTTGTGGATAAAGCGAAAATAGAGGTCAACCAAGTATTGTTCCTCTCCTCTCTTGTCTAATCGATGGTGTGGCGTCACAGATCCTCTCATTGATAATTCGGTCTGTGGTGATGTCTTTGCACTACCAGGGCATGGCAAGTTCCGCTGCACGCATGGGGAACATGGCAAATCTCCAGTTCGGTCGCATTTTCTTTTACTCGTTCTGCAATTTCTGCATGCCGTTGCAGGTCTCATTCTTAGTAAGAATAATTAGGGATGTGTGGGCGAATAGGTAGATATATATGAGGAAGAGTTAAATTAAAGATCTTACTTCTGTAATGCGGGGAAGACTATACCTAGTAAAGCCAGTCCTAAAATTATCTAATGCCACTAACAAACTTGGAGGTCTTGAGCCACTTTCCGCAGCCAAATTTGTCATTATGTGGCGTTTTTGTGCCGGTGTGTCACATTACTGGAGACTTGTTATATTGCCTCTTCTAACGGTACCAGACCGTTTGCCTTTACCAACTCCGCAAAGATGAGTTCTCCTGTCAGTTCGACAAGGCTGTGATATGTAACATTATGTACAGCCTATAAACATCCTTCCAGCCACAGGCCTATATAAATGATCTCGGGAGAATTGATATAGCATTGTTTGCGGACATAGTAAAATTGGGAGATATTAAGTCTTTGGGAGGAAAACAGATCAGGTCACTTAAGAAACAACTGACATTCACCATAGATTGACGAGCGAGTACGGCGAGTGATGTAAGTATCAACTATCAGGTCTGTCAACTTTCATACATTGAAGGGCAAAGACTAATGGAGAAGTCGTGCTGCAGAAGATCAATAGCGGCGATGGCCCCCTCAGCATATACAGCGCTAAAGCTTTCTTTGATCAGCCAGCTTGGCCTCTAACGTGTCAAGATCCAAACTATACAGCCACTTCATGTCATTCTTCGTGGCTTGGTCCTTATCAACCGTCTGCAGCAACTTTGCTCTTTCAGTCTCGGACGACCTCATCATATTAGTCGCACGCATCATTCCATGGATCCTGTCGATCTTATCCTGTCGCCATGACTGCCATTTATTCAGCGCTGCAGGCCAAGCCTCGCCATTCCATTCGTAAGAAAGGCATCTTCCAAGGCCTGGTTTACTCCCTGTCCTGACGAGGCCGGCATGGCGTGCGCAGCGTCGCCTATCATGATAACGTTTCCAGAAGATGATGACCAGCTAGGTAGTTTAGGCATGGCGTAGAATGGCCAGCACAGAATACTCTCCGGACGTTTGCATAATTCATCAATGGCCCGTTTCGCCGTATCATGCCATTGGTCATAATCCTTACGCATCAAAGCGGACAGAGATGCTGGATCTGAGGCCAGAGCCTCCCAGCCTTTTCGATCAGCTTCCGGATATGTAAATTGCGTTCCAACCATGAGATCTGATCCATCCGCCAGTTCGGGAACCATGAAAAGACTACCAGGCTTTCCTAGGATCGTACAACCAGCTGCAAAGTCCTGATCCGGCCATTCCACTGACTCTGTTGGAATGTGGCCATATACACACAATAGATTGGTATAGACAGGAACAAGATCCGTGATGTGGCGTCTCAAATTTGAATGAATACCGTCGGATCCGATCACGATTGCGGCGTGTTCTGTCCTGTCTCCAACCCGGAAGGCAACCCCTTCAGGCGCATCGCTGATAATATTCTCGAATTTCAGATCGTAGAAGATGGGTACTTTCCGCTCAGCCAGGGCCGCTTTCATTTCTTTGAGTAGGGCGAGACGATAGAGCCGGTAGCAAGGGTAACCATCCGGGTCATCCGAAGCAATCCTTATTTTTCTCACAGTCTTGTCATCTGCGCCTTTAGTGGCGGTATATTCGCAGATATAGCTCTTATCCTCCAAGCGACTTAAAATCCCTAGCTCATCAAGGACTCGGCACCCGTTAGGTGTGAGCGTCACGCCGCTTGAAAGCATGTCGGAATTCGCGCTCCTGGCCTCGAAGATTCGACAAGGGATGGATTGTCGATGCAAAGCTAGGGCGAGAGCGGTACCCTGTAACGTTCGTCAGTCTCAAATGCGCATCATTCATGCGGAGTCTGGACTTACCCCAAGCCCAGCACCGATGATGGCGACACCATTCGCTTTTATGTTAGAGGACATAATGATCTTGTGTTGAGATTTAACGGGAGAAAGTATTAAAGTGCTGAAGAACTTAGCTCTCTAAATTCGTTGGAACGTTTTATATAGCGGCATATCTGGTGTTTGTAGGTTCGAGCTATGCATCAAAGGACATTTCGGAACGATCAAATAAGTCCGACGGCTTGATAAAAGTAGTCTGAATCGGGGTAGTGGGAAGCTAGTAGTCATACAACCTAACCTATCGCGAGAAAATAGACAGTCAACAAAGCGGAAGTGAGCGGGATTCGACAAATTCCGAAGCTCTGTTGCACGGACTCGGCGTTTATACTTATTTACCGCTTCCCTCCGTCACTAATGATGTAGAATTGAAACGCGCATCATGACTGTAATGATGTCCTAGAAAATATTCGTAGCTTCATTCGGCTTCCGCGGACTGGGCTACTGTTGAGTGGAGTGGTTAAATACACTCATCCCACTCTACAGCAATCCGTTACTATCAAGCCCACTGAGAGCCTAAAGTACAATTAGGAGGAGTCATATTGTGTATTTACTAAATCTAGCTGTTTGCTCTTGTCCTGTATATCTTCCTAGCGCATGTCTTCCAAGATCTGCCAAATTCGTCGGCGGTTAGTAAATCCACCGGGAACATCTAGCCCAACCTCGGCATAGCTTCATATGCCCTTATCCCTGTAACTGGCTGCATCTGGAGGTGCAGGATGTGGGCAGCTCACAACCTGTCTAGTGAGCTTTTCCCAGTTCCACTTCTTGACTTCTTCCTTATCTGAGCCAGTCTTGTTATACACAGCCTGAGCATCAAGATCCCAGAGAAAAGGGATTCGGAAAAATATCTCTTTCCATACCGGCTGAGAGACTTTATGGTCGCCGTTAGGAAAAGTTTCGGAATCTCGAAAGAAGTTATGGATATAGTCGTTAAGTTCCTCTGGTGACGCGTCTGCATAGGTCTCAACTAGATTATCGTCCAGTCGCTCGAGGTTTGCAAGGAGTCTAGAGGTCAAGTTGGGGATATCTATAGGGTCCTCATCCCACTAGTGTATTGCAAGTCTGTCAGCATATAGAGCCACAGGCAAGGCTTCTACTGAGATAGCAAGCTTACCCATCCTTCCCATTCGTCACCCCATTGTTCCATACAGGGACAGGGAACGTAATAACGTTCAAAGCCGAGGGAAACTGGCTGGCCAGGTGCATTGTTTGGAATAGGAGGGATATAATTCATATCCCTTGGTTGCGGTTGTTGTCCCCGTAGTTGGCCAAGATAGCCAGCACAGCGGCGTTCCAGTATCAGCCAAAGCTCATAGGTGGAGCCAACTGTGACATTAAACGGCGACGCGATAGCGCGATTAGCGATGTTATCGCAAGCTGCGTGAATCCCCATATACATTTTTGCTTTCGCGGTATTTGGCTGTTTATCGGATTGGCAATTATGATCATATGGGTGCTGGAAATACACCTGTTCTCTACCCGGTAGCAAAAGTAGTTTACCAGGGTAATAGTCTACCTCCGAAGCATAGCGAATGATGGTTGGCCACCTGCACTTCCAAAGGTGCAGCATCATACGTTGGCCAATGGGGACCAGCTAAGACAGCTGTGTCATCGCCGAGGACCATACCGCAAATACTGCAGTACCCATAGTCGGGATTGGGAACCATAGTTAGCTGCAACAGGAGGGAATAATAAAGACCTGAAGAAAAAAAGACGTTGGCAATTGGAAGCCCAGATATAAGGTGTAAGGGGCAGTTTCTAGGGAGTTCAAGATGAAAAAGTCATAAAGAATATTGACGTCCTAGTTCTTATATAAGCAGACCTTACAGGGTTAGGTTAGGTACGTACCCTACTGTGAAAATACAATCCTGCATCCAGTTGTGCATACAGGATCTTTTGCTCGTTCAGCAATTTAAACATGCTGTTGCAGGTCTCATGTTTCGCCAGGGTGGTCTTTATAGGTAAGAGTTATGCACATAGGTATGAAAAGGGGTTCACTTTAAAATCTTACTTCGGGAAAGCCACTCTAAATACTCTATCCATTCCCTGCATTAGTCTATTTTATACAACTTCACAAACATTGCTAGCTATACAGCTCTCATTATTCTATCTATCATATTAGTTCTGAGATTAGAAAGATTTACTGAAGATACATAGTAGGTATAAATACTAAATATTTATTTTGTCTTTCATGCTTTAATTATTACTTTCTTGAATCCCACCTGCTCAGAATTACAAATGTAAAATCGCTCTCCCTGACCATAACATGTTGTTATCAAGCTTTGCTATTTATCTGTGATTCTGCCTTAGACTACACACTCCTCGAATTGGTTTAGGATTGTCAGCCAGCAAGATATGTGGCTATTTGTAATAGGCTAACCCGCGGATTCAGCTGTCACCAAGTCGGTCTGAATGGCTGTGCTATGCATGGCTTGCCAATAATATGCAAGCCGGGGCGCACTGCAGGGTTCTGCGTACAACGTAATCCACCAGGCTTATATACCGGGGTACTTCACGAGTCTATACAAGTAATCTCTCGTTCCTCTTCTCACTCAACATCCGATCCCAAGGCATTGATTGTTCGAGAGAGCAGCCGGTATGCACCCATATTCATCAGTACACACTTAGATCACCTTGTATCAAGTCAGCACATCATGCCCAACACAGCCGAATACTCAATTGGATGGATCTGTGCATTAAGCAAAGAGCTGAATGCCGCCAAAGCATTTCTCGACACTCTCCACGATCCCATCAATAATGCGGAAATCAATGACGACAACAGCTACATACTCGGTAGCATCGGAAATCACAATATTGTCATTGCAGTCTTGCCCTACGGCCAGTACGGCCTCGTCAACGCCACAGCCGCGTTGAAAGATATGACGCGGACATTCTCCAATCTTCGAGTCGTCCTGATGGTCGGGATTGGCGGCGGCGTCCCGGGCAAGAAGGACATCCGCCTGGGTGACATCGTCGTTGGGTCCGTGGGACACGGAAGCGGCGGCGTCATTCAATACGACTACGGCAAGGCCATCCAAGACAAGGCGTTCGCGGTCACCGGTCACTTGAACCAGCCGCCCATGGCTTTCCTCACAGCTATAAGCCATCTGCGCAGTACCTACGAGATGGAGGGACATAATATCGACAGCAATATCGACAAGGCACTACAGAAGTATAAGCGGCTACGCAAGAAATACTCGAGGCCCAAATCTTGCACCGACAGATTATACAAAACAGACTTCGTCCATAACGGAAGTGATGGAGTAGTCTGCAGTGAGTCTTGCGGTGACGATAAGCTAGTACATCGAGACGAACGAGGCGAGGACGATGATAACCCTGCTGTTCACTACGGCTTGATAGCATCAAGCAATCAATTGATGAAAGACGCCTCTTTGCGTGATAAGCTTGCGGCAAAGTATGGCATCTTGTGCTTTGAGATGGAAGCCGCGGGACTGATGAACCACTTCCCCTGTGTGGTCATCCGGGGCATCTGTGACTATTCCGATTCCCACAAGAATGATGAATGGCAGGAGTATGCAGCTATGGTTGCCGCAGCCTATGCCAAGGATCTGCTACTGCAGGTTGCTCCAGGCAGTGTGCAAAAGGAGGAACGGATTGAAACTATTTTGGGAAAGGGTGAGTCGTCAAGCATATCTTGATGGTCGGAAGCTGATGGCCACGGATAGTCGATGCCAAAATTGATGACGTACGCCAAATCACCTCGGAAACCAATCTTGACATTAAAACACTTTCATCCAGGGTCCAGGATGATGCTATATCCAGATGGCTCAATCCAGCAGACCCATCTGTCGACCACAACAAAGCTCGTCAATTGTGTCACTCAGGCACCGGACAATGGTTGTTGAAAAGCCCTCAATATCGAGAATGGAGATCGCAAAAGAAATCGTTTCTCTGGCTGAATGGAAATTCAGGTCAAGGAAAGACTGTTCTAAGCTCTACTATCATCGAAGATTTGCTGGAGAACGATCTGTCCCAACGTCCCAGCTGTGTAGTGTTGTACTTCTATATTACATTTACCGACAACCGAAAACAGTCTCTTGACGCTATTCTTCGGTCTTTGATCAACCAGCTTTACCAGAACCGGCCAGAAACCGAGTCCCCGATCGTCTCGTTATATTCAAAAAGAACCCAACCAAGTGTACAAGAGTTAAAATCCACCTTTCGCGACATGTTGGCAGCTACTGAAGAGGTCTTCATTGTGATAGATGCGCTCGATGAATACCAGAACCGCAGTGCCCAAAGAGAAGAGCTATTGAGCTGGATAGAAAACTTCTACAAAGAGCCAGCCAACACCCATATCCTTGTCACTAGCCGTCCTGAACATGGCATTCAGGCCTCTATCGAATCATGGGCTGATTCTGAGGGTATCATCACCCTCATGACAGATAATGTGGGCAGGGATATTTCAGACTATGTCCGTGATGAGGTTAACAACTCTACAAGCTTCTATCGATGGCATGGGCAAACATCAACACAAGATGAAATTGTTGATACCTTGACAGCGAAAGCAGATGGAGTGTAAAGTCTCTAAAGCCCCCACGCAGAGGAGTAAATGCTAACAATTAATCACAAGATTTCGGTGGGTCTCTCTGCAATTAGAGCGCCTGAAAGACTGCATCAACAAAGAGGAAGTTAATGAAACGCTTGAGACTCTTCCAGAAACGCTTCAAGAAACATATTACCGAGTTCTGAATGAGCTGAAGGGTACTAGGAGGAAGTATGTGATCAAAATACTCCAGTTGCTAGCATACTCGGACATCCCATTGTCGGTTGATGCGGCTGTCGATGCTCTCGCGGTAAATCCTGCAGAGGCACCGGGGTCGCGATTTCTCAAAAAAAATCGTATGCCAATCCCAGCCGAGGTATCGTCACTTTGCTCTACACTTTTTATTTCAGTTCCCACGTCCACGTCCGTGCCTACACTTTCGTTCAGGTGGGCAGACAAGAGAAAATCACTACAATTATCACATTCATCTGTGAAAGAGTTCATATTATCTTGTCCTAGTACTCACTTCGACGGGTTATTGACCGACACTACAGCTAGATTGAGCATTACCGAAACCTGTCTTGTCTACTTCACCGAAATGGATTATTCTATATTCGAAATCGGATTATTCGTGACATACCCCATGATGCTATTTGCTGTAACGAGCTGGGTGCGCGATGCCTCTTGTGGCTCGTCAAGATTCGACACCTTTACAGACTTGTCAATGAAGATCTTCTCAAATCACTCACTTTTTAATCGATGGATTGGACTGTTTGAGGAGACACATAAGGAAGGGCTGATTGGCCATTTGCCAGAATACGATCAGCTGAATTACGCAAGTTGGTCTGGCGACCAACACTGCGTAAAGAAGCTGATAGATGCAAGCGGCACCGATTGTATCAAAGCGCCAAGTCTTAATACTGCACTCCATATTTCCACCAGCTTCTGTCATCTCGAGACCGTTGCGCTTCTGATTCGAGAAGGTGCTGATGTCAACTTCAAAGATTATAGCCTTGTGGATGATTACAACGGACCCTACGCACAAGAATGCAGTGTCCTCTGTGCTGCCGTTAGGTCTGGCAATATCGATATCATAACACTTCTGGTTGAGAAAGGCGCTGATGTCAACGCCGAACAAGAAGGAATAGGTAACAGGGCTCTTGAAGAAGCAGCCCAGCTTGGTCATTTGGAAATTGTTGCATATCTGCTGGAGAAAGGTGCCGATATTAACGCCCATTCGCATTTTCGAAATGCCCTCGTTGCTGCCTCATACGAAGGTCATTTAGATGTCGTTAGGTACCTAGTGCAACAAGGTGCTGACATCAACGCCATTTCGTTTAATAGCAATGCCCTTATTGCTGCCTCCCAACAGGGCCATTTGGAAGTTGTCGTATTCTTAATCGAAAGAGGCGCTAGCATTAATCCTGGCAATGAGAAGGCGACTAACCCCCTTGAATCTGCTTCTGATTGTGGGCATCTGGATATCGTTAGGTATCTATTGAGTAAAGGTGCTGACGTCAATGCTCAAACGGCAGTTGTGCACAATGGGAATTCCCTTTATAAGGCCTCCACCAATGGCCACTTGGATATTGTTATATGCTTATTAGAGGCAGGTGCTGACGTGAACGCAGGAGGAGGATGGCATGGCACTGCTCTTCACGCTGCCTCCCACGCTGGCCATTTGGATATTGTTCAGCGATTAATAGAGGCAGGCGCTGAGATACATTCTGAAGGGAAAGGGTGTTAATTGTATTATTGTAGATTAGATTATCTAGATATATAACTTAAAATCGAGATGCATGAGTACCCGATTCTTTACTTGGCTTCTTGTCCTGATAGCTCGAGCGATCGTCTTATCCTTTTGATACGAATGGGTTTTGATTAGTGGTTCTTTTAAGGTGATCCCTTTCCAGTGGCGGATTCCCAACTGCAGATTCATCCTCTGCTGGCAGTGTGAATTCAGCGAGTCCGAAAAAGTGGTCCAGCACCTGCGGAAGACGAGCGTCGGACCCTTGAGGCTCTGCTACATCTCCATTTCCATCCTTTCCCGCTTCAACAGTCTCTTCTGTAGAAACCATTTTGTCAAGCTTCCCAAGACCAGGACTTTGCTCTCTCGTTCTGGCTCGTTGTTTCAAAGTCTCGCGTTTCATGTATGCTTCTGTCTTGGCCTGAACCCAGCCCCGGAGCTCCCGGTACAATGGCCTCATAATCTTTTCCTCCGCTTGCTTAACAGCTGTATCTAATGCCCTGGCTTCGCAATCGCATTCCAGACTTGCTGGTGCAGAGCAAATAGCACAGTTCGGATCCATTCTCACTATAGTTCGATCTCCAGGTAGTCCATCATTTCCCCATACTTGTTGGCTGCGACGGAACCGCTCCACGAATGACTTAAGGACTGGATCGTCAGAATGATTGTACTCCTCCTGCACAGCAGGTATTAAACTTCTCCATGTGCGCTTTTTGAAGTCAGATGAACCGTCCGTATCTGGATCCGCAAACTTTGTATACAACTCTTCAAAAGAACCGGGGTCCGAGTCTTCGATTGCTTCCCTGAGGGTACTTCGAGTGTTCGATGGGGATGTATCCCTACTTGAGTGTTCGCCCTCGGAGTCGTCCAAATCCACTATGTCTTCCTGAGCAGCTGGTAGTGATTTAAGGGCTAGAAGCCGCATATGACTCACGACATGACTCTCCATTGATGTTTCCGTCTTATCAGTACCGCAAAGGGGACATTCAGTGAATACGGGACCACTTGAGTACGCGCCACGATCAGCCAATACATTGAGCTGGGCATCGGTAAACTTTCCGGCATGGTGAGACTTCATATGGTCGATGTAATCAGCCTTGGTTTCAGCGATAAACTCTTCATGGACTTTAGACTTGCAGCGCCATCTTAGTGTGTGCTCTTTCATGTGTTTCATCCACTGGCCACTGTGGGAGTAAAGATGAGCAGCAGAATCGCAAGTCTCGAAGAGGCAGACGTAGGGATCGAGGTCGTTCTTAACATGCATCCTGTCAATTATTAGCGCTTCTAAATTTTGGCATTAGGGGGCTGTAACTCACTTCCACCGTTTTGCCTCAATTACGTCGTGGACTGGAAGTACATGAAAGCAGTAAGGGCAGGTGACTTCAGGCACTGCTTCAATGCAACTGATCCAAGCCGCGGACAGCTCTATCCGTTCCTCCATACCTCTAATGTATGTAGCCATACCTTGGTCCTCTTCAGAACTTTCAGCTCGCATTTTGACCTCTCTCTTCAGCTTTTTGTACTTTCGCATCAGAACCCCTGTAGGCGGCGGAGGAAAACAAAGTTCACCCGTGACACTCAGCGCGATTGTCTTGGAGACTGAGATAACAGAAGGTGCAGCAGCCTTTCTGAACTTCTCAGGAGATAGCGTCGTCGCGGTCTTGGTGACGGACTGTATTTGGCTCGGAGTAGGGGCTTCTACAGCTCGACGTTTGACGCTTCCCTGGTCAACTTCTCCACATGGATCAGGTCTTGGATGGGATATCACAGGCTTGGCCACTGGTTCTGGTAAACGTATTGAACCTTTCCCGTATCGTTCTCGCCGATAAAGAATTCTTTTGCGACGAACGATCATCGAATCTGCAAGACGATTGCGAATATTCTCATCTGTCCCAGGGAACCGGTCGTGTATGTAATTGGTGAATAATTGTCGCAAGAATGGCTCTGCATCATTGCCTTCGTCGTCTCTTATTACAAAGCCTTCAGCAGCTTTGACATTTTGAGACTCTTTACTTGCCCGGCGAATGGTGTTGGAAATCTTATGAAGCAAGGAGATATCATTCTTAACTTCGTCAAGTGCCTTATCAAAGCTTTGTAGAGAGTTTTCTACCGACTCTGTGGTTGACCCCGGTAGAATGGATGAGAGTAATCGATTACCTAACAATGTTAGAAAGTCAATCCAAGTCGAAGCCTTAACGGTAGGAGTACTCACAAGTCTTTCCATGGTGATCAAGTGTCTGCAGGAGGCCAACTATGGCATCTTTGACATCAGATGCTTCCCGCAAACGACTGTCCAGTGAATCTCGACTACTGCTAAAGACGCGAAGATTAGCTGACCAGAGGGTGAACCTGGCTAGCTGATCTTCCACCCGTATCAACAGTCTTCTCGTAATCAAGGACGAAGCAATCTTGTCGGCATTATTGGCGTTGTCGAGGCATCGTTGGAATAAATTGAGACATGATTTGGCACTGCTAACTATCGTAGTTTGTGATAGAGCTTCACTGTCATTGTTAGTGCCTGGTGTTGTCATTTTGTCATTGTTCCCAGGTATCTAAAAACCCATTAGGTAGAATAAATTCGAAAGGTGAACATGTTATGGCAATATGTATGGAAGCCTGATTATTTAGGCAAAGGGCAGGGATTAATGAGGGGTCGACACGATAATGTGCGACAGATACCCCGGTTCGCTGTCAGCCTCAGTCAGCAAAATCGTTATTTCTCGGCTTCAACAAAAGACTATCAGTGACTGCGACACCGTCCCTCGATCTAGGGTGCATCGTCACCATGCGACCAAGTTGTGGAGTCAATATAAACTCATTTCAACGAGCTTACAAGGTCATCCAGCAGACAGCAAAGTCTCTACGGTTAGACGAACATGATGAAGAGCTCAAGGCTTACTACGCCAAAATTATTGTATACTGCACCATTCTTGAGAGTCACCTAGTCTCAGCACGTGATAATGCTGCCTCGCTATCGAACGAGACTCTGGGCATTTTTCTAGCCCCCTTAAGGCGAATGTCTACGGTTTTTGTGGATCAGATATCCAATGACAAAATCGAATCCTGGCTCCAGGATGTGAGCGGTATATTTGAGAAGGTGCGGAGGACCAGAAATAACTCTACCAAGGTCGACATGCTTAGTTCCTGCTTGAACCTTGGGACGACAGAAAAGGAACGATGTGACATAGAGAAGTCGCTCGACCATTGCGAAGAAGAGCTCAGGATCAGGTATCCTGAAGATCCATCTCAGTGGGCAGCAGAGGACACATCTCCTCAGCTCAGTATCGGAGAACCAACTTTTGCTGTACAAAGTGCCGCGCAGTCAATATTCCAGGCTATGGTGGAGTGCATGGATTGTCCCTGCGCGCCAGCTCACGACTTAGGTGCTAGACTGTGCCTAGGGACTTATCGAAGTTCAAAGAAAGACCTTGACGATGAGTTGGAAAAGGTTGATTTCAACATGTTTCTTGAATCACAGAGGAACTGGCAAGAAGTCATTGTCCACACGGTCAAAGAGAGGCAAGTGAAATTGATAGTCGACGAGGGGCCCAAATCCGCACCTACAGTCAGGACCATGAGGGTGAAGAACATATGCGAACAGATCACAAAAACTAGCTCAAGGACATCATACCGACTTGTGTTCAAAGTTATCCGCAACAAGCTTTTTAAACTGCAGTCAGAGAGGTGTTGTGGCCCAGACTACAAGACCCAGAACGCTATATCGTTGGATGAATTCCTCAGAAGCAGGTCAGGATCTTTTACAGAGAAAACGAAACGAATCCTGGCTGTCTTCTTGAGTTCGGCGGTATTCCACTTGAACGGTACGCAGTGGTTGCAGTCTTCCTGGAATTCGTCCAACGTATGCTTCTTCCGCACGTCCTCGTCCGCTATACCACTAAGGCCGTTTATACATCGTCCACTATCAACCAATGATTGCTGTGCCAAAAACCCTGAAGCAAACCAAGAGCACTCTTTTGATACGGATGACCTTGATCCGGACGATATCGACCCAGACGATGTGCTATGTCACAACTGCCCCGCTCTTATTATTCTAGCCAGAATGCTTTTGGAGGTTTATTTCGTGGCACCATTCGACGTCCTAGCCCATAAATTCGGCGTAAATCTGGGTCCTGAGTCAGAGTCAACATGTTTTTCTCGATATGTGGATGTTGACTGTGTGTTCCAAGCTTGCAAAAGAGAGATCCCAGAAAACTCACAGTTCTATCTAGCAGTGGAAAACTGTTTGGATCCCAAGGTCTGGCAAAATGATGAGGGGGATCCACTCGATCTCTTGACGCTGAGGTCAAAAACCTACAGTCAAGTAGTTCTTCCACTAGAAACGGAACTAAGTCAAGCATATGGGGATATCGACATCGAAGACCTTGACCGATTTGCACAGAATGTCGATTTTGGAAATTGGGGACAGCTGACTCAGAAATGGGACCAACCACATAATAGTCAGCCATCACTTTTCGACAGTCCGGTTTCTCTACCCTTGCTATACAATCGAGAAGTCGGATCACAACCACAGCCTCCAATCACAGAAGCTGATGATCGTGGGGCAAGACCTCGGTTCATTTCATCACCGAACAAGCGACGCTTTAGTCGTTCGCCTAGCGGACTAAATGCTGACAGTGCCCTATCTGATCTCGCTTCGCCATCGGATTCAAGGGCTTATCCCCATTCATCTTATACCGTTGGTATTCTCTGTGCGCTTCCCCTAGAGCTGCTCGCAGTACGAGCTCTATTTGACACTAAACACGACAACCCCAAATATGTTCGAGGGGACAGCAACACGTATGCTCTTGGGACCATAAGTGGGCATATGGTTGTAGCGGCCTGCCTCCCAGCGGGCGAGTATGGAACGAATGCGGCTGCTGATTCCGCCTCTAATATGAAGCGAACATTCTTTAATGTCGAGTTTTGCCTCCTTGTCGGTATTGGAGGCGGTGCACCCACAGAAGAGAATGACATTAGACTGGGCGACGTGGTCGTAAGTTTGCCAACTACAAAGTATCCCGGGGTCATACAATATGACCGCGGTAAGGAAATTGAAGGGACTGCTTTCGAATTGACTGGAAGTCTTCATCCGCCCCCACGTTGTCTCATGACTGCTGTCAGCTCTCTGCGATCAAATCCTGATCTCCACCCCCACGCGCTTCAACCGTCGATTGATGCAATTGCTATGCGGGTTCCGGAATCATTGAAGGCAAGGTACCAGCATCCCGGACAGGAGACAGACTGCCTACTGCAAAACGTCTGTGCTGCTTGTCAGATGCATGGGGCATGTGGCAACGTCGGTAGCCCTATACACTCGAGGCGACGCAGACCAACAAATCACCCCGAGATCCACTACGGACTTATAGCGTCAGGGAACAGGGTTCTCAAAGATGCAAGTGTACGGAATCGCTGGGCTCGGGAACATGGCATCCTGTGCTTCGAGATGGAGGCGGCCGGTGTGATGAACACGTTTCCGTGTCTTGTTATTCGTGGCATTTGCGATTATGCTGATGCTAATAAGAATAAGACGTGGCAACATTATGCAGCGGCTACAGCTGCTGCATATGCGAAGCTGTTATTATCACATACGGTTGCGAATGATACTAGCTGGTTAAGAGCTTCGGAAGAGTGTGTAGAAGATATTGTGTTACCCAGTAGAGATGGTTCAAAGCGTCAAAGGACTTAAGAAGTGTGGCAGACTTAGATTACAGGGAGCTTGGTTATAGCTATGGGGGGCCTCGATATAGCGCCCCCACCGCGGAATCCCTCCGTTAGCAAGTTATCCCAATCAACTACGTTTATACTACGTAACCAGTTGATCTTCAGAACCTTCAAGTTCAAGATATGTACGGACTGTTCAAAATGAGAACAGCAAGGGTACATAGAAAAGTCCTTTATAAGCATCAACGTCATAATGCTTGTTATTGTGAACTTGTGAAAGTTGAAGAAACACTAATGCCCTACCTTGTAAAGGCAGATAGTTCTAAGACTGTGCTGCATTCCCAGAGGCCAGAGGGGTAATGATTCATAATCCAACGGATTCAAGACGTCAAGTTGAATCCTGGTCTCGTGTGCTCCTGTATGTGAAGAGATGTTATAATCTCATAATGATAACCAGGAAAAAGATAACATGATGGTGCGTCAAGGTTATAATATTTATGTCAGGAATGAATAACCTCAGTCTTTTATTAGCCGTCATAATAATAACTACTACATCCCAGTTTTTGGCATTCTCAAAGTCCTGAATACTCACTTGGATCAGTATTGATAGAGATTAAGTTGAAAACTGACAGGTCTCAGAACTATTTGCACCACTGTCTACACATTTTGAAGGTAAGTGATAATATAATGGAATAGAAAGACTCTAAGTGATGCCTTGAATGGGCCACAAGAAGGGTGGTTCGTGATTCAAAATGGAGAAAGGATCAAGACCTGGCTTCGGGATTCAGAAATACAGCGGAAGACATGGGTAGAAGATGAGCAATTTTGTGTAAGCCATTCCGCTGTTATCTTGCATCTTCTAGCGTGGTAAAAGCTATTTATCCAACGCCCTTCGCACGACAACACTCCACAATCAGTTGAAGGATTTTCGGCTAATAGCCTATTAAACGCTATGTCGGTTACAATTCAACAATCTTCTCTATGTGGACGACGATCGTGACCCTGTGGCGATCCGGGAATAATGCAAAGGATGGTCATGTAGCTACGGAAACCGTACCCGAACCAACCATTTGAGACATCCAGTGGGTAAAGTTGCTGAAGGATCGATACCGTGGTCATGCATAATGCGAGTTCCGGTCAACACTTCTTGCTTAAGAGAAATTACGCTACATCGACCTGGCAGTATTGTCATCTGTACAATTATCACTCCGGATTGTCGCCTCCGGAGTGTCGGGGGATATCTGGTCGTTAAATGTCCTGCCGAGACATGACCCTGATGTCTATCGCCATGGGGATACTTCTCTTATTTGACTCACTGTCAATTCTTCGTACGAAGCAAACGAGTCGTTGTATATTATCTCATCATGGACGCTATCTTGAGTAAACTGCCTAGGTATAGACATACACAGATAGTTCTATTAACCCCTTCGCCCATTTTAGTAATAGTTATGGGTAGTTCCTGTTTGCCTATTGTTACAGCATATGGAAAGATGATCAGTCGAGAGAATATCCCTCATCAAGTTCCTCGAGTTAGAGAACAGCCAGAGATTCCATGCAGGGTACCTAGCCAAGCTTGGCGGACCATGAGAGGCCGAATCACCGTCACTACATGACTTTAACTTTAAACTATCAGTCCTGCAGCTCCGATCCTTTGATAATCTTCGATATAATAGGTAAGTCGGTTATTTCATTTAGTCTTGGCATTGTCTGGCAAAGGAAAGATAATGAAACCACAGCGGTGTAGAGATTTCGACAAACTATAAAAGACCAGAGTTATCCATCACTCTCCAACATCAACTCAAGCTCTCCAATAATCCAACTCTACTATTTACATCAACCCCAAACGCAAACATGCAATTCAAAAACACCATCTTCGCCATTGGTCTTCTGGTCAGCGCCTGCACGGCTGCTGCCGTTCCCGAAGCCCAGCCCGAGCTCCGTAAGTGAATCTGGCTCTTTATAAGATGATTGGCCTCAGTTACACGCACGTACTAACCTTCTCAAAGCCACCCTTAACCTTGCCAAGCGTGCTTGCAACGAGGATGGATACCGCAAGTGTACCCAAACTTGCCCGGGTTTGGGCGGTGCCGCTATTGGATGCCCCATTGGTAAGTCATGGTCTTGAGATAAAGGAATATTGCTGATCGAAGACTCTTGAAGGATGCTGCATTGCCCACAAGTGCTGTTAAGTTACTGGTCACCTTGAAGCAACGTCATGAAGTGACAGGGGAGCCCTTGTAGTAGGAGGGTTTAGAAACTACACTGCAGTATATCCAACTCAGGCCAACAGTCGTTACCGTCTGCAGAACAGGTGTCTTAGTCTAGAGATCGAATACAAATACAAACGTTTGTTTCCATGTGATGCCCGTTTCAATTGTCTGATTAATGTTATTACGTGTGTAAATATAATAAGAAAGCCAGCAGGAAGCTAAAGTATATAATATCTGCAAAGAGTCCGGCAGCAATCTTCAAGTAGCTACTGAGGCGCCTGAATCAAAGTAAAGATAGTACATGTTATAAGTATATGTATAGCAGGGGAAGTAACGAACTATTGCAGTTCTTGACTGGTTATCTTTACCAGAGGATGTGGTACTTAAGCCCGTGCCTTCTTTACCAGTCTCACAATTTACAGGTTTTGTATTAATTTATAATAGGTATGAAGCCACCAGCGTTTTTACCTTGCATGTTATATTCAGTTATCTTATTTTTACTAAGCAGCGGGGGTTACTTCTTACGCCTTGATTTAACCAAGACGATTATGAGCAATATTGTAAATTTATTATATGCCTAACGAGGCTGTGATCGGGTAGTGTGGCTTACGTCTCGATAATGCAGGGACATGCATGCCCCTCACGTTTTCGTGGCTATGTAATAAAGCCCAACAATATGCCTCGTGCCAAGCATGGTAGGACTCATCGAATCAAGTTCAGCCACAACGAAATTGATATATAACATTCTGCTGCCTTCGTTGAACCACAGAGGAAGTCGGCTCCCATATGTCGTCAATTCCTTCTCTTTAAGGATGCTTTTTAGTATGAGACTTCCGTCCTTCTTCTCAATCTGCCGTCCATCAGATTTGAAAAGCCAAAACAACACCGAGAATTCGACATCGGAACCTTCTTCTGAAACTCTACGAGATTTGGAAAGCCAAAACAACACCGAGAATTCAACATCGGAAACTTCTTCTGAAGCTCTACGAGATTCACAAGAGCATTCAGAGCAATGTATCTTCCTTTGCTTGGAGGATTCCAGCCGAAGACAATATGCTGTTATTATACCTTGTTGCCGACCGGCAAAGCATCGCAGCGGTGAATCGAAAGTGACATGCAAAGAAACTTCATCCTGTGAATGTGCTCGCGAGTGTGAAATTCAAATTTATCAGAGATTACTGGACTACTGCTACAAGCATGTGGGCTGGTGGAAAAGATGGTTGCCCTACTATGGAATCATTGAAGTCCTGGAGGTTAATGTAAGTTTACTCTGAATATTAATTCTTTATGAGCGATACTAAGACTACAGTTTCAATTCACGGGTATGATCAAGCCAGATGGGCGCTATCCAATATCTATGGAGCACCTTGTCGTAAATGACATGAAGGAAGAATGCAAGAGCATTATAGCCAGCTATTCAGATTTGCCGCTTGATAAACGCTGTGATAATGATTGCCCTACCGACCAATGCCTCATTGCCATGGAGTATTGGCATCAACCATGTCTCAGAGTCCGGGCAGAGAGAGCGGAAAAGCGTCTGAGACGGCTTGAATTGTTGCCATATCTAAAGGAATATGCTCGAGATCCCACGAGTGTCGATGGACTACACAGTCTGCTGGAGGAGGGTCTAGCGCAAGACAGCCCTATCTACAACACAAAGTAAGTTCACGGGTTACTTGCTCCACTTTTCTCATTTTGTTCTACAGCCAATCTGACTAACATGTTTAGGGGCCGGGACAGCGTTGCCATTCCTTTTCCATCTGAGGAATTTCGGGGTACGAAGTCGATTAGAGGACTACACTATGTTCTAGGATGGCAGACCGACCGAATGTATGTAACACTCCCCTTTCGAGTTTCGTGTGCTTCACTTGCTGTTGCTGTTATTTATCTTTCTTCTGTTCTTTGGAAGGGTGCGGGGGGAGATTGGGGAACAGCGTTGGCATTCGCCCAGGTTGTTGCAGCGTCTTTAGCGATTGTAATTACCGTTGTCAGGTTGTAGTAAACACTCATTGTACTGATGTTTCCTAATGATTTATCAAATAAATACTTTACTTCTAGACCATTCAAGCCTGTTTCCCTCAACAGTGATACCAGATTGAAAAGAGTCCACAGATGCTCTGTTATGATACCTGTTGAGAACTATTCTCAATATCAGATCCTTCCTCATTGACAGATTGAGAAGCCTTCTCTAGTAGCTTCCTCCAAAACATAAAACCGATGCAAGTCGTGAGTAGAACTGCAGTTATAATCCCCATAATAATCTTGCCTGGGTGCGTGTCAAGATCGTCATCAATCTCTTCAATGGACCACGGATAACACTCCGAGTCTACAACAATAAATATGCCAAGACCCATATAGAAGAACGGTACTACCACAGCCGCATACTTTTGGGCGATATGCAGGATATGTCTTTGCTTCATTATGAGATACGCAGCAAGACACCACATTCCAAGCAAGATATAGTATACGACAACGTAGATGGCAACCTCTGTCCCTTTTGCTTGTGAAAAGAGAGGGATGTATGTGCTCATATTATCGGCGCCGTTCATGACAGTCATAGAAGCAACTTTGAAAATGCTCTTAAATCCAGCGGTGGCGGAAAGTTCGGCAGCCTCATCCTCGTCGTCTTGATCCGATTGGAAGATAGTCCCAAGAAGCCACCAAATGCCGAGTAAAATAGGCAAAAGACCAAGGAAACCAATTGGTTCGGCAGGGATAAGTAGCGATGCTCCAAAACCAATCATACTGACGGCGATGATAACTGTAAAACCGACATATTGCCCAATGGTGATTTTAAGAGGCGTGAGTGATCGACTAGTGGACGCTTCGGTGAAAAACGTGATAAGAACAAATATATCGTCAACGTTGGTGATGGCAAAAGTCGCACAGGCGATACCTACCGCTTTGCCAAAGTCGAGGCCCATAGTGGCGTAAGGACAGTGAATTCGATGGTTATATAGTGTTAAGAATGAATAGCGATGGTCTATTGGAATTTTAAACAAAGGGGTTCAATAGATATTTCATCCCAGACCCACAAGCCCAGGCTGATAACGGAACAACGGCACTGTCATATTCTTGGCAGTTTGCAAATTTGGTGTTGGCGAGATGTTTTCTTAGCTATCTTGGCATACCAGTTAGAGACTGACATTGATTTCCTTGGTGAGTGCTTGTTGAAGAATACTTAAACTCCGACAAAGACATGTCCTTCATCCAATTAGAGCGCCTCAATGGCTCAGTGGTAGAGCGTGTCACTAGTAATGACAAGGTCCACGGTTCGATCCCGTGTTGAGGCACAACAAGTTGTACATCAATAGCATTTTCTTTTTGTCCTTGTAAATAGGTAACCTCACATCACTATCTTTTTTGTTCAAGTTTCATAACCTTTGATATCATATCAGATATAAATTGCCCAAGTATAGATTGAAAAAATATTGAAATCGATTGTCGCTAACTTAAATCATTCTATTGTACATAATTGATACACCGTCTTATGAAGAATTGTCTCCGCAAGAAAAGACACCCCGAACACCAGAAGAAGACTCGAAAATGTCAAGAAGCTCAGTAATGGAAGCCCACAGACCAGCTGCGTTCATAAAGAGCGACATAATGATGAGAAGAGCGTTGATAATGGTCAGGCTCATCTTCTTCCAATTACGGAAGTATTGTCCCTTGTTCATGTGAAACCAAAAGACGGCACTGAAACCATATGTGAACCAAGAGATTGTAGTGGCAGATGTGATGGAAAGAATAGAGTCAAAGACAGGGATAGCGTTGGACAGGATGAAAACGACAACCCAAAAGCCAGTGACTGAAGCGACCCAAGTTCCCCAAGACTTGACTGAGCTGGCAGTAACTTCATGAAGGTTACCAGTCCATCGCATGACGTTAACAAAGATGTACTTTGAGCCGATGTGACCATAAGCCAGACCAGTAGCAAAGATAGCAGGGAGAGCGACACCATAAGCAGCCTTGGAAAAGACAGGTGCGGTGGAACCCAAGATAGGCGAGGTGGTATACTCGGCTCCGAGACAGTAAAAGATGACCGCAAAGATGACATACATGGTCATGGATCCACACTCAAGGACGGTAAGACAGAACTTGAAGTCCTCGAGAGGCGAGGCCATCTCGGCGAGGTATCCCTGGATATTGTTAGTTGCGTTTGGTTAAACAGGTGTCATCATAACTTACAACAAAGCTGAGATTAGCAGCGTAGGCAAAGACAATCTTCAAGCAAGCGTTGAGACCGTCGCGGAAGCTGGGGTTGCCAACAATGACAATCTCTCTGCGCCACTCGGACATGTTGTCGACACCTCGAGGACCATCAACGCCAAGAACAACCATGACAATGATACAAGCGGCAAGAACACTGAGAGCATTGGGAATACCAAGATGTGACACAAACTTGGTTGTGCGAGGCAAACAGAAGAGGTAGCATGCAGCGCAGGAGATAAAGATAAAGACAACAGTACAAGCTGCGTGGCTGCTAATGGTGTTGAGGGCGATAGAGAGGGTAACCATGGCTGAGGCGGCGACAAAGATGACCTGAATCATCATCATGACACCTGCGATACTCTCAAGGGTTCTTCCACCGACGAAGCGGGTCATGTCGACAATGTTGAGCACTTGAGGGTGGAGTCGGTAGTATTGGAGAAGTTCGTAGGCAGTATACCATGAAATGGCACCGATACCGATGAGAGCAATGATACCAGGTACCAAGCCAAGGGTCTTTAGGGTCGAGGGAAGCGACAGGATACCGAGACCGATCTGATTGGCAAAAAGGATAAAGATGGTATCCCATCTCTTGAGTGTTCGAAAGTTCTTGCCGCCCTGGGAATAGATGTTTGAGTTGTCGGCAGACTCATCGACGGTCTGAAAGTCGTGGCCGTCGTTGGAGGAACTAGCTTCGTGCTTGTTGAAGCCGTCGCTATCAGAAGCGACTCCATCGCGAGAGTCAGTCTTTTGCTCGTTGAGTTTCCCCATATTTGCTGTTTGGAGTGTATGTATAAAAAAGCCAAGAGTGATGGTACACAAAAGAAGAAAAGAGTGCAAAATGTTATGTCACCAGGACAAAAGCAATGCTGGAGATATATGATGATCAAGATGATGCAAAGAGAGAGAGGCGAGGGTTGAAGGCTGAAGATAGACGAGAAGAGATAAAGTGGGATTGACTCAAACTTTTATAACGTCCGCCTCGTCTTGATCTTCCTGTCTAAATGGCGCAGTTGATTAACAGTGCTCTATGGGTATAAGGGGGCAAAGGGCACTGAGACGTCATGGCGAAGGTGCATAGTGGTGAGTGATTGGAGAAATTGAAGTGACAGGATCCGCAAAAGACGTCTGGTATTTCGTTCGCCTCAAATCAGGGCTGCAATAATTGGGACCGGGGGTTTGTAGGCAGGCAGTTGAAGAATGGAGTACCAATATGGGGCGGTGCTCTTTTTCGCCCCTTGGCTTGCTTGGCTTTTACTATAGCCCCATGGGGGTTTTTGATGAAACGGAAGGACTGCCGTATAACGTACAAGTTTCCTATTAAGGGCATTATCTACCGTTCGGCCAGATTCGGTCTCTTTTTGTCTCTCTGTGGAGTTTAAAGGAAGATGGCCGGACCAGTCGGATATTGAGTTGGTGAGTGCACAGCTCACAAGGTTTCCTTGGCTTCTGCTTCAGATGGATGGAAATTTGACCGAACAGAGTTTCTGTCTGTGCTTTTACGGACTCGCCGGGGTTTTGACGTCAGGGATTTAACATGTTTTTGGCGTTGAGCCGCATTCAGCCGCCAATGTTTAAGACGACGTCCATCTAAAGATTCAGTATCTATACTCGAAAATATCTATTATCAACACTGTTTTTATCTGTTTGAATCTCAGAATTATCACATTTCACATCGTAAATCGAACTGTACCTCAATCTCGCCAAAATGTCCTTGCTTCCTTGTTCAGCATTACTATGACTAACACAACTCCATAAGTGTCTTGGCAAACTCCATATCACACGGTCATCCCCATAATAGGCCCACGCTTTGGTCCCTGATCCCCAATAATCACGAGACAAAATGTCAGAAGAAATGCAAGAAACGAGATGCAGGCAGTCCTCGTCGTCAATTAATCACAAGTCTGGAGAAGAGACAAGGAAAAGTAGTTTTCATTAGTGATGAAAACCAGTATTCTTACGAGCCCCCATGGGGAAGATGGATACTCCCCAGAATGATGAAAACGGTGCTTTCTAGGTTCTGTGGGAAATACTTGGCAATTAGTTTACGTCAAGTGGTTCCTCAAATGTGAAGATCACAGAGACTTTACACTCTCTCAATCTTGTTCTTGTTCTTTGATCTACGAACATGCACAACTATGTCATAACTTGCACTTTAAATCCTTCTAGAAAAATAATTTATGCCAGCGAAAGGCCATGTTTTTTCCTCCATTGGGTTAGTCTAGCCGCGCTTCCTGGTCATTGCTTGCGTGGCACTTCAGCTTGTATTGCCTGGGGCAAAGATCTACACCACCAAATAGACACGAGTAAGGTCGTCCGAGACATTGACATCCAACAGCAGATTATTGGCTGTTGACTTGTTCATTAAACCAAAGATAGGGAGATCGCCAACGGACATTTCCTTGAATCCTCGTTGTAACGCGATTTGTATCAACGCGCACCCATCACCAACAGTTATCACCCCCACTGATAACATGTTATTGGTATGCATTAATATCTAAAGGCCAACGGTTTCCACTAATTTCAAGGGGCAAATATGTCTCTGTATGCTAAAAGCTGGAGTCTAGCTGACCGGGAAATCAGGGGTGTTATGCACGTCCCGGTTTTAGGTCCCGACGGCCTTGTGCGCGATTTTATTCTAGAAATATTCCTTTGGGACCAACGTTCCGTTTCATAATTGGTCTTTTCATTCGGTTCTTCTGCGGGATCACCGGTGAAGCGTTGATGTCTTGTACTCAAAAGAAACAATAGCGCCGGTGATCCTGGGATGCATCACATTTCAAGCGGTTTGGCCCGAGTCTTAGCCTATTGCTTTGACGGATATTAGCCGCGGTGGAGGTCGGACTGTGAAAAGTGTCTCGGGTCTCGGGTAGGATGATCTCGGTGAGTAAGCATGATCCTATGATATCGAGCCATGATCAAACGGCTCAAGTCGGACCATTACGATTATCAGGCTTGATTTTAGTAATGGCATTGATGCCCAGTCTTGGCATAGAAAGTAGATGACGGGGTAAGTTGTGGTTATCTGGTGGCATTACTGAGTTGTGTCTATGCTTTAACAATCTGGACGTTGCTAGTGGGTTACATCACAATGAAGGAGAAGACTAATACGCGGGATAAACGACGCATCGCGAGAACTTCCTAAACAGGTATTGCGTATAGCTCTGATTACATGGCTTAACTGAAAGTGTTATAGATGCTCTGATGTTTACTAGTTTGTATCTTTGAACACTATTACTTAACAGCATCTGCATGCAGTAGATACCTGGTAGGAAAATAGATAACATAGCTTGTAGTAACAAAAAAGAGATGGAACATTCTTCTATAGTATTTATGGGCAAGATATGGCATAAAACAGCCAGTAAATTATATTTTATATTAATTCTAGGTGGAAAGTGAAATAATAAGTTAAGTTATCTACATTAAATTAAAGTAATTGAATTATTAATATTAAACAACTGTCTACAATATAACGCAAAATGCTCTAACCTAACCTATAGCCTCATAAATAAAGAATATTTACCTATAACTTGGCAATAATTTTTATGTAGAACCTGCCTAAATACTAAATACTAAATACAGCATAGCTTAATTACTACTTTTACTAAATCATTCTCGAATGACTTAGAAGATAGACATAAATATACAAGCAATGAAAGAGGATAAATCATGCTAAAATTACCACTCCTCCCAACCTATCCGGACAACCACCCATCAGCATTATACGTAGCCAAACTTTGAAACCCCGAAGCATTCTGCAATCCACTCAACTTCTCCTTCAGATAATCCCTCTGATGCTGATGAATCCGATCAAAGCTCAGCACAAACGTAACAAGAAAAAGAAAATCCTCCACCCTCGCCTCGGCATCCTGCTCCTCGCCAGCCCCAACTGGTAAAGCCAACACGTCAGCCACAGTAGTCGTGATCTCAAACAGCTTGGCGAGAATGCCCGGTCCGTGTAGTGCAACGCTGTCAAAGCTCTTCAGTCGGTCAACCAGGTTTCGTAGCTGAGTCGACAAACGATGTGCCGGGAAGTGCATCGAGAATCCCTCGTGGGTGTTTTGCGGCGGTGTGGATTGTAGAAGACCCTGTGATAATGCGAGTTGCCATACCAAAATTCTCATCCAGAGACGCGTGATGAACAAGTCAGCATGTTGCAGCTCTGTCAAGCCTTCACAACCATTCGATGTCAACTTGTTGTCAGTCTCGGCGACTTCAATTTCATCCTGATCAAGTTGAGCTTGCTTATGCTCTATCCACTCAGCTGTCAGCTCAGGTGCTGTGACTGATGGATCCTGTTGAGCTCTCCAGTGAGTCAGGAATTCATTGTCGAGCACATTGAATAGCTCGATCAACCGGTTGAAGCCCTCGTTTATATTAGGTGAAAGCTCATAGTCTGGAATTGGGAGACCAGTCTTTAGAGGAGGTAACAGAGCTGGGTAGCCTGCAACGATTGTCAGGTATCGCTCATGGATCGATATCTCCCAATACATCCGTTGTCGGGTTGCGATTTCATGATTGCTTAGTGACCCATCCGTAAATCGATCGAGATCCATCAATTGTATCAGCGTTCCAGCTTCTCGTAGCATAGTCAAACCTCGCTCTAGCCTCTCAAACGCCATGAGAGAATTCTCTAGAAAAATGCACGTCATGACGCGTTTGGCGCTGACCGGTAGCTTGCTGAGGTACCCAACCCCCAATTCAGCTTGTCTGTGCGCTTTGAAACCGAGAGCTACAAGATCCATCATCCTTGCAAGGATATCATTATCAGGGTTCCATGTCGTTTGCGATAAGTTGATTGTAGCCCCTGCCAACGCGTACACAAAAGCAGCATCTTCAAAGCTATTTTCCATTCCCTCGATCGCTGTCACAACTTCCGACGGTAGAATAATCGGATTGACGGGGAAAACAGCCCGCTCATATTCCTTGACAAGGCTGAGGAAGAAGTCTTGGGTATACGGCGTGCCATTGCTTGTGGGTATGTAAGACGGAGAAGGATCGTCAGTTTGCGGGGAAGCCGAGTTGGACCTTGCATCATCAGGTCTTACGCAGACACCCTCGCGTATCTGAGCGACCAATCGTCCTCGTACTGTAGGCCGTCGCTTTGACGGGGGCGCCGAGTAGACGCAAGCGAGGTTGAGATGACCGCATTGGGAACATGGAGTTGAACCGTTACATTTGACCTTTCGAAGTCGACAAGGATCGCATGCTCTCGTTGTTCTGCCGCTCATTGTGAAAGAGTGAATTCTAGAGATCAGGAGCTGAAGATGCGGAGTAGCCGACGCGATATATCACGCTAGAAGGGTTCTGGCTAGATGACCCCACCTTGCCACTTTATTGAAGTTGAAGGGCTTATCGAGGCAGGTATCAATGGCCGATGGAAGAGAACATGTGATCATTACAAGGGTAGGCAACGTTGTAACAATAAAATTGATATTGAATGTACTTGTACTCAATCGAGTTGCTAATAACTCTAAACACGTAAAGCAAACTAAACTTTATAACTCATCCTGCTAATCTAAGACTGATTGCTATTGACCTGCTCAACATAAACAGCAGAAGCCTTTTCCTTTCTAACATCGTCAAACTCAGCATCCAATCTCTCAACCTCTGTAGTCTTGAACTTGCGCGCACTAACACCACGCTCAAAGAGAACATCAAGTTCACCGTATGTCCTACCCTTGGGCTCAGGCAGACGGAAGTAGGTCCAGACAGCGCACAGAGCACAAGTTCCAGCCCAGAAGAAACCAGCCTTGGCGCCCCAGTTCCAAGCAGAAGGGTTCAACATGCGGGGAGTGATGATGTTGGTCATGATACCGACAATGTTGTATGTGTTTCGGGCGAGGACGACGGTCTTGGTTCGGAGGCGGGTCGATGAGAGCTCAGCGACGAGAGAGTAGCAGACGGGACCGACGGTCGAATCGTAGGTGAAGGTGTAGATCAGAAGTAGAGATCCGATAACCCACTGAGCAGCGACGTTCTCCTTTCCGGCAAAGGCGACACAGCCGATGGTTAGAAGAAGGATACACATGGCGATCTGACCCCAGAGGTAAAGAGTGCGGCGACCGAACCATCTCATGAGGAACCAGGAGAATACAGTACCGACAGCACCGATAGCATACTGACCGAGAGACATGGAGAAGCTGTTCTCAACAGCCATGCCAGCCATCTGGTAGAAATAGGTAGAGTATCCCATAAAGGTAGCACCACAGAGAGTCTGGACCATCCAGGTAAAGCAAACAATCTCTGTTCGTCGAAGACTGGTACCCTTGAAGAGATCAAAGTAAGAGGTGCCAGCCTGTGCTTCCTTTTCCATCTCGTTTGTGTGAATCATCATGGAGATGGTCTCGTCGGGCTTGAATTCGGACTCGGTGTTTCGGGCGGTAAGTCGCTGCAGGGAAACCTTGGCCTCTTCGATGCGGCCCTTTCGAACGAGCCACCAGGGAGACTCGGGGGCGAGGTAGATGCCGATGATGAGAGGAACGGGCCACATCCACTGAAGAGCAAAGGGAATCTTGTATCCCCACTGATCATCGCGGGTGACCATGGCACGGAGGACACCAGAGGCGATGAACTGACCGAGAACCCAGCAGAGGTTGACGTAAGTGGTCAGATAGGCGCGGAGGTGAGTAGGGCATACTTCAGAGGCGTAGGTGGTAGTCAGAGTCTGGAAGACACCCCATGGAATACCGATAAAGATCTCTCCAATAAGAAGCTGAACAAGAGTCTCGGAAAAGAAGATGATAAAGATGAAACCGATGCATCCGATAAGAGCACCGATCAGAGTCTTGCGATAACCGAAGCGATCGGCAATGATACCATTGATAAATAGACCAAGAATCTGACCGCAGAGAGTACCGTTGGAGAGACCAGACTGCCAAGCAGCTGTCAACTGATAGGTGCCATCAGGCTGCTCGACACCAAACTTGCGCTGGAAGGGAGGATAGGCGAAGAGGTTGTTGAGAAGAACCACGTCGAAGCCTTCCATAATAATACAGAGTGAGAGGAAAATAGACCAGAGACAGGCTTTCTTGTAGAGCTTTAGAGACTTGATGAGTCCCATGTTGCGCTCTGCGTCTGTCGCGGCGGCTGCTTCATGAGCAACGTTGGCGTCAATGACGGCAGGGACGTGTGGCGCGATGCCATTGTCAACCTTGGAGTCAGGAGACATTTTGAAGGAAGTGGCGAGATGTAGACTCAAAGAGGTGTAAGAGACTAGAGAAGATGAGAGTGATGATGGTTCTGGGATGTGTTATTTCAGCGAGCGATGCTCGACATCTTATAGTCGAAACGAGATGCTGAGAATGAAGCTGTCAAGTTTAATTGAGACATGATTAAGACGAGAAACCAAGTTCCACGACGCAATTCTCGGCCAGATTTCTTAGCGTCGAGGCGAATCGTGGGGATGGACGTGTCTAGACTTGATCGAAAGGAGCTTAGAAGGAAAGGTAATTGGCCAATGCCGAAATGATTTGGTGGTGAGCCCATGTCGGACCGGGAATCTTTCGAGCTTCAGTCCCGATTTCCGAACTAGTTTCTGAACAAGACGTTCCAACGTCGTCGTTGGTCATGTTTAATGAGTGGAAACGGTCTCCTCCTCTCCCCATGGGGACCAGAATCTGGGGTCGGACCGAGAGACTGCAGATCATGGGGAATGTCGTGTATGCATCAACCTTGGTTCTGAGCTGTTTGTGGCTTAATTCAGTGGATCATCGTACAACCATTGAGAGGCACAGATGAGGCATTTGACTTTGAGCTCATCTCGTCGGACCGGTCATCAACCAATCATGTTGGAGAAATCCGTCGGTCCGAGGTCACACCAATCAGATCGTGATACCACCCTTTCATGTCTCTGGTGGTTGGTTCATTTCAATTAAGAACTCATCGGTCCGACTAACGCGGGGAGAATGATGAGATGCATGGGGAAACACATGATGCCAGTTGAACATGTCGATCTCTTGACCTGATGGTATTTATTTCCCACGTCTCGTAGTCAGTCCAACTCAACAACGCCTCATCATCATCATACCATCTTTACAATGACTGTCAACAAACGAACTAAGCAGTGGTGGAAGCAGGCCATCATCTACCAAATCTACCCTGCATCTTTCTGCGATTCCAATGGCGATGGCATGGGAGATCTCCAAGGCATCATATCAAAGCTTGATTACATTTCTAGCTTAGGTGTTGATGTTATCTGGGTTTGTCCCATGTATGACAGTCCACAAGTCGACATGGGCTATGACATTTCCAATTACGAAGATGTCTACGCTCCATACGGTACTCTTCAAGACATGGAAGAGTTGATCCGCAAGACTCACGAGAAAGGCATGAAGATCATGCTTGATCTTGTTATCAACCATACTTCTGATAAACATGCTTGGTTTGAGGAGTCAAGATCAAGCAAGGACAGTCCTAAACGTGACTGGTACATCTGGAGACCAGCCAAGTACTCCAGCGACGGTCAACGTCTCCCTCCAAACAACTGGCGCTCCAACTTTGGAAAAGGCAGTGTTTGGGAATGGGATGAGAACACAGGAGAGTATTATCTACATCTCTTTGCCAAAGAGCAGCCCGATCTCAACTGGGAGAACCCTGAAACCCGAAGAGCTATCTACGCTTCTTCTATGGAATTCTGGCTGGACAGAGGCGTCGATGGATTCCGTGTTGATACTGTCAACATGTACTCCAAGATCCAAGATTTCCCCGACGCACCCATCACCGACCCCAAAGCCGAATACCAGCCTGCCGGACTACTTTACTGCAATGGTCCACGAATGCACGAGTTCCTCAGCGAGATGAGTGAGATTCTAGAGCGATATGGTGCAATCACTGTCGGGGAACTTCCTCATACACCTGACCTAGAGCGCGTCTTGCGATATGTCAGTGCCAAAGAAAAACAGTTGAACATGGTGTTCCAATTCGACGTTGTTGATGTCGGCTTTGGAAAGACTCACAAATACGAGACTACGCCGAGAAACTACACTCTTCCTCAACTGAAGGATGCGTTTGGTCGAACGCAGAGTCTGATCCAGGGAACCGATGCCTGGACAACCGTGTTTATGGAGAACCACGATCAGGCTAGGTCTGTGTCTCGCTTTACAGACGACAGTCCCCAGTATAGAGTTGCAGGAGCCAAGCTATTAGCTCTTCTTCAGTCTTGCCTGAGCGGAACCCAGTATGTCTATCAAGGCCAGGAGATTGGTTCAGTCAATGCTCCAAAGGAAACCTACCCTCTGGAGAATTACGTCGATATTGAGAGTTATCAGTTCCTCGATATCGTCAAGGACAGATCTGGTAACGATGAGAAAGAGGTTGACAAGGCTTTCAATGCTTTGCAACATCTAGCACGAGACCATGCGCGTATTCCCATCTGCTGGAGTGATACCAAGTATGGAGGATTCTCAGAAGCAGCTGAAAAGACTGGTGTGTCAGTCAAAGAACCCTGGATGCAAGCTCACCCTCTATCTCGAGAGGTCAACGTCGCATCGCAGCTAGACGATCCACATAGCGTTCTATCATTCTGGAAGAAGGCTCTTCGTTTCCGGAAGGAGTTTTCTGATCTTATGGTTTACGGAGATTACAGAGTCATTAGACGGGATGACCCTGATGTTTATGCTTTCGTGAAGGAGTCGCCTGTGGATGGATCCAAGGTAGTTGTGGTTCTCAACTTTACTACTCAAGACAAGACATGGCGTGCTCCAACTTGTGAAGAGTTGGGAGTGCGTGAGGATAAGGATATAAAGCTGGTTCCGATCATGTCGACCCATTCTGGAAAGGAAAGGGCTGATGTTTTATCGCCGTTTGAAGGAAGAGTTTACTTGGTGGCTTAGAATGCACAAGACCGGATATAACATGACGAGGATTTTGGCCTGAGATAAAGGCTTAGCTTGAGTGCATAAGACATGAAAGACTCTTTAAAGCATAGTAACTTCAATATTAACATTAAATATCTCGCCCCATCATAACCTTAGACATTCTACATTCTGTGTCGTCCACGTCAGCAGAGTTGTCTCTCTTGAGCAACTGCATCACTGGTTACAAGTGCATCGACAAATGATGGCGGTGCTTCTTCCTCTGGCGGTGGTCTAATCCACGAATCATCCTCATCCAAATCTTGTCTAGCATCCGTGATTATAGGCTCTTCCACTGGTGAGGGACTCTGCTCTCGCTGGTCACTCGACCTCAGCAATAGTATATCTGCCTCTCCATCAAAAGACAATTTTTCTCCTGCTACTTTAGCCTCGATGTTCCATTGCAGCCCATGTGTTAACGTCATATTGTACGTCCGGAAGGACGGTGTAAAGTCGTTCTTGACCCTCCGCCCAAAAGGAAACCCAGTCCTTTTCAACCCGATGCGAAGATTGATCATCTGCCCTATATCAACTGGATCCCATCGATCAGTACAAGGAATTAGGACATCGTTCGAGAGTCGCTCCAAGGCTTTCGAAACACCAAGATCAACAGTCTGTATATATTGCTTCTCTATCATCCCTTTAGTCATGACATTTGTATATGTGACCAGAAGAACCTTGACAGAAGTCAATGTAAACTTCTGAGGTAGATTCTTCAAGATCTCCCAAGTCTCTTCCCAATTCGGATGAATAGCTAGACGCAGCGGTATCGGCGATGGGTTATCTAGCTGGATAATGGTTGGAAGCTCGAGTGACAGGTCAAATGCAAACGCAGGATCATGGGTTTGTCTAGAAGATCTCTTGACCCAATGAGATAATCTAGAATCTTTCCTGCCAGGTGTCAAGCTAGGAAAGCTCACGCTTCGAGGATATCGGCATCGCTTCACCTTAAAATCCACAATAGGTGGGTTGGGAGAGTAGTGAACCAGCTTGACGGGATGTTCAGCAGTTGTCAAAATTGTCTTATTAAGGTCATAATACTCGATTTTGGCAACGATGCAGTACTCGACATATGCACCAACGACTCCAGGCGAGTAGAACGCATACGTAGGTGGTAGAGCATGGTCTGTTGCTCCAACTGGCGTGTAACTTGGGGATCTGTTGTCCTTGTTGCATGTCGAGTCGGCGTAGATGGGTATCTCGAAGCTGAAAGGCCATCGCTCCTCTTTGCTGGTGTTAAAGATGTACAATGGGCCACAATAGAGTAGCTCAGGTTGTTGATGGCATGAGAGAAGAGTGAATGCTGAGTTATCATGCCTGTTTGGACCAAAGTCAACTGCAGCTCCTGCGTGGAAGCAACATGATACAGCGGCTTGTGGGCTTGAGATGAAGCTTTTTCGGTAGACATGTCCAGTGATGGTATCTCCGGGTGCATATGTGTCTTTGTCAAGGCGGATGCCTAGGCTCCTGTTGGATTTGAGTGTCTCTGGGTGCATTTTCTGTTGACATTGATGCGATGATCTGTGGTATGATCTTGTTGGGATGACCTGTATCTTATGTTATTCTAGTCTCTAAGCCTCGTACGTTCGAGACTTGCTACGCCGCAAATAGTTCTGCGCCATTGTCACATTTACAATGCCAAGGCCGGAAACAGGAGCAGTGCCAGTGAGTGTCAATTGCTTGGAAGACTCGCGAGGCTTGCCCCTTTTGAGTGACATTGGCCAATTGTATGAACAGATCGTTTGTGCCAAGAAGAGATTGCAGGTTTGGCTGAAATTGGGCATTTATCTGATGATCATGTGGACTCTTTTCCAGTTGAATAAGTCATGTGAGGTCACAATCAGCCTTGGGCGCTAACGACCGTCGATTTCCTATTCGAGGTCTGGTTATCAAAGAATCAAGGGGCTAGATTCATGTTCAGGCTATATTCCATAAGATCATGTTTCTGTTTTGAGAGCATTGGGCGAGCTGATGGCGCAGACGTACTTGGCATGTCTTGGCAGTCAGGCTCACTTTGTACGAGGCTGTTACAGCATCATTCTAGACCAGTCCATTAACTGACATTTGTGGAAATAGAGTCTTATCTAGATAGATATTCGCTGACATAATACACGGATGTGAATTTTATCACCATTTATTAACTACTTCTCTCGATTGGCTCCTAAACTTATATCCCAAGCTATGCACTTAGAGAAGCTGTAATAGGAATACTCAAGATTGAAATAGTTCACGTAAAAATATTTGAGTAAATAAGATTCATATGTTTCATCTTCCTAATGATACACTCTAGACGTTTATGCAAAGCATGCGGGACACACCGATTCAATCCCCGAATCTTCAGATAATAGCAATCAAGCTTACTCAAAATCATCAGGTGATCCCTCAAAAACACCGAAACCCTGATCAATCTCATCCAAATCCTCGCTCTTGCGGAAATCGCACGACGACTGAACTGCTTCCTTCCACAAACTCTTGCCATCTTTAGACTTGGCAGCCAGTCTAACACCCTTTGCAACAGCTCTAGCAGACGCCGCGTACTGTCCAGCACCAGGAATAGCATAAGTTCCAGCGATAACAGCCTCCTTCATAACGTTGAGCATAATCTCACACGAAACACTGGCAATCTCTCTGAACCCGGCGTCGAGGCCCTTGCCAACAAAGTCGACAGTTGCTGAAGCGAGGTACTCTACAGCCTTGGTATCGCATTCACACTTTCCAATGGCGTACAGCTCGCCGTCTGGGTTTCTTCGGAGCTCGTCAGGTCGGCGTTGGTCCAAAGGAACGCCGCCTCCGGTGCAAATTCTGGTGTTTTCGTTCTTGCACCAGACACCGCATGCCCATGTGCCGTCTCGTGGGGAGGGGTCGATATAAATTAGGCAAAGGCCTTGTCTGGAGAAAGCCTCGTTCTGTTCGTGGTACTTGTCCCAAGACGGTATTTGGTATTGTCGCTTTGCAAGACTGGAATCTTGTGGTGGGACAGCAGCGCCGTTGGCTAGAGGTGCGACGGCGGCGGCAAGAGTAAGAAGAGTGTTCAGGGCCACCATTTTGAGGATGAGGGGTGATGGTAGTGAAAGGATGTTGACTTATTTAAGCTGAAGAGACAGGCTGAGATTGAATGAGACGGGTGATAATGAATGCTGAGGAATTCCATCTCTTTATACTATCTGAACTTGGATATTGGTTAGCGGAGGATTTAATAACTAGAGGCGCAGTTAAGGCTGACCGACTAAATCAATGCAGGAACAGGGTTTGAAGTCTCGGATATCTTTATCCTCGAGTATTTCCTCCACGAGTATCCTCAACAGAGCAATCCTCCGCCAAGTGCCAAGTGTTCGCTTCACTAGCGCTTACCTTTCACTGCCACGACAGGCCCTTTATTCTTAACTTTAACTGGCTCCAGAATAAATAACGGTTAGAGGATTTTTATCTTAATTTTGGCATTAGATCCTCATATTTTCTATTGGCTCAGAGTTCACCGTAACCCGAAATATTTACAAGTATCACAAAAGCGGTATACTGCCAAGAGGTAATTGATCCTGCAGGAATGGAACTTGGGTTCAAACATACTAATTGCGAGGCGGGATATTTAAGAAAACATTCACCCTTAGACCTCGGCAGGCTGCTAAGCCTACTGCTATAGGACATGGATTCATTGTATTTTTATTCAGTCTTTCGTTACTCGCCTGTTGAAAAATCACCCTTAGCCCCGGCATACACCCAAGTACGTTCGAAATATTTATCTCACTCTATGGTAGCTTTATTATTAGACTTTTCATTAAGTATTCTTGATAATTGTATAATACTCTATCAAGTCTCTTAAATATAGCTCAGAAGGATGAGTTCCCTGCCAGTTGCAAGTTTCTAATGCTCTTGAGACAGTAACGTCAGTATGGCTCTAAGTATTAAAAATGCCATTAGTAGAGCTGTATGTAGTACTTGGTCTTATGACTGCAATTCAGTCTTTAAATACACCAGTCCCAGATAAACCACTAGATGGATCCAGATAGCAGTAGTAACGATAGAAACCAAAATTGATTCCACAGGTAATACTATAGTCTATCATTTAACGTATCAATAAGCCCTCCCCCCAAGTCCGGTTTGCGAGGCTCGCACAGCCCTGGGCGGGCTAGATATTGTTGCACTATCCGCCCTCTCCAGATGCTGAACGGTCACCAAGGCTGAGCTCTCCACAGGACAGATGACGTCAAAGTCAGCAAGACTTGATCTCTGACGCTGAACATCAGTTTGGCTACCAGGCCTGCTAAAAGGAAGTGGATAGTTCTGTTCCATCTTATACCGACTGAGCTTATCCAAGGCCGTCTTAAAATCGTCGAGGACAATCGTGTCCGTGAAACATTTAAAGATGAATGACAATTTCCAAAACGGATTGATGTATCCGATGGGAAGCGCAGGCGTGACAGCGAGTAGATCCACGATTATAAAAATGATACTAAGGGACATGCTCGCTAACAGGACACCGAATCGAGGCGAGATTCGAATAAGCTCCAGAGGTTTAAACTCGTAGCGGTACTTGATGTTCCAGAACAGATTAAGAGCCGTAAAGATCCACCATGGATCACTGATAGATTATTAGTTACTCTCTTGGGGATCCAGTTATGCAGAACGAACCGGCAGAGAGCTTCCAAAGGTCTCGTTGAAGAAAAGAGTCGAGAATAAGGAGGGTTAAAGTAGGTAAAGTTGGCGTAAATCTCGAGTACCCAGTATGGCTGGACAAGTATGATTGTGCCGATGTAAATAGCATTGTATCGTTTCGTAAGGAAAGGCTTATTCTTTAGCCAAGAGATAACATTATGTAAATTCCATGAGATGATGAGAAAGATTACTGTCGAAGAGAGGTACCAGCCCCATATTGGAGGTCTAAAGAAGGTAAAGAAGCCATTTGGCATGGCAAGAAGTAACTTATAGATTAGTGATATGAATGAGTAGATGTTGGGATACTCACTTCAATTAAAATAAGTTTGTGGAGTAAAACACCACGTCTCATATTAATAAGAGTGATGCCAATCATGATAATCAAAGCACCAATCATGCAACCCTGCGACCAAGCCTCGAGGGCGATTTTAGCTGGGCTTGAAGGCCACGCGCCATGTTCAGACATTGCGTATGCGCAGGTCGAATCATTGCGAAATGCAGGATATAATCTTGACAGGAAGGGGCAGTACAGAAAGGAAGAGCAGTGAGAAAGGGTCATTAAATACATGGGTTAGCCCATGACACTACCCCGCCTCTAACAAAAGCACTAGAACTAGTCCTTGAATTTTGGTTCGTCGTGAGAGTTTAGTGTGTCTGGTAATTAGAGGTTCTAGCAAGTTTCCTCCGGGGTTAGTTCGAGCTAAAGCGTTGGGGTGACATCTTTTTGAGCTGAGGGCTGCATGTTTTAGTTGCCACGAGATTCATGTCTCGGGCTACCGGCTGAGAAGCTAACTGGGATCGAACAAGTGTACTCAATCGGCCATTGGATTTAATTGAAAACTGTCTGAGAGTGTTGAGTATCAGAGACATACCAACGTTGATTGAAACAACATATAGTATTCTGGACAAAGAAGGCTAATCGACCTATGACGTTTCTTGTGGGCTGCTCTCAATGTTCCGAACCTCGGCAATAGGCTATCAATGACGCATGCAATTCCTGTTTCTGAAAACTTGCAATAAGCTACACGGTACGCCCAGGAAACAAACAACACATAATGACAGTCCAAGACTGTATGCTTCTTTCTCTAGATATAGTCAAGTCTACAGACAAGCAACTGATCTATTGGAATTTCGCTTTGAGCTCCTCAACCGCCTTTATCAGCTTATTCGCCTCCTCAGTATATCTCTTCTGGCGCTCTTGCTGCAATTGAAATGTCTTTTGAAACTTTTCCACCATGAAAGGCTTCAAAACAGACTTTTTCGCAATCCTGTAGTCGTAAATAGCAGTATCCTCAGTACACTTGGCAGCCAGTCGTCGGTATTTCTCCGACAGAATCCAAGCTTCTTTCTTGAGCGACGTTGACTCGTGTGTCGGTGCCTCGAGAAGCTTGTAGATGACAGTGATTCTGTCCGGAAATTCCAAAGGCTAGAAAGTCAGCTTCGAAAATAAGTGAGAATGTCTTCACACATACAAACTTGTACTCGGTTGTGATGCTTCTGAGGATGAGACCGAGACCTCGAGGCGTCGGTAGATCCAACCACTGCGACTTTTGTTCATCTGTCGCGTCTTCGCTTTGGTTGTGGATGAATTTTACTCGGCCTGTTTCGGCGTATTTGTTGTACATGATGTTATTCACGTGTCCTGTCAGATGTGAGAACGAGTCGGCTTGAGAGATGGGTATACGTACCCTGAAAGGTTAGTCCACCAAAAGAGTACTTCTCAAGACGCACTTACCATACTATCCTGTACGTTTTCCATTATTACAATCAAATCTGCAGAACAACAGTCAGACAACTCACCATGTCACCCCAAAGCAACTGGTGATTATCAATGCCCCGCCATTTTTTCTCAGTGAGAAACCCTTGTTGCCCAGCTAAAAGTTCGAGCCAATTTTCTTCAGAATAGGTATACAATTTCTGGGCCTGTTGCACGCATTCCTTGGGATACCGCTCGGTTGTTAGCTCCTTCAGTTGTGTCTGCAGATCGGCAAACCATCGAGATGGAAGCGGTGAACTAGGTTGGGCTTGACTTGTCGTGTACTGTCTAGAGTTGAATCTTGTAGCGAGACCAATTGGTCTCAGACCAAGACGCAGTCGACATAGAGACATGGTTGTGATGAGGATGAATCTTGTGAGAAGGTTGATAGTTGAGACCAAATTGAGACTCTTGGAGTAAAAACTCCGAGGATCGGCCTCGGTTGTTGCGGATTCCCCACGGCTAAGAGCGGTTAACTTGCTCCGTCCAATTGAGGCTAATCCCTTTAGAGAAGCGGTATAATGACATAATTGAATCTCAATTGAATGAGCATTCTTTAGCAAATATCTATGTTTGAGTATATATTTTATTGCATATAAGATACTGAGTACTTAATAATTATCTGACAATTAGGGTTAGCAAAAGATTATACGGTGATGAAAACGGCACGACTTTTTACGGTCGTCAGTGTAATCTAGTGAGTTAGAGCATGAACATTTACTCCTGAAAGAAACCCAGCGATGAATTAACGACCAGATTGCAGAGGTCGTTATAAAATGTGTCAAGCTTTGGAACTTTCTCTTAATGATAAAGGAGCCTAATGAACTGGAATTTTTATATACTCTCCGGGTTTAGAATTGTTTATCAAGGGTGACCCGTCCTAAAGGAGTATTACGAGCGCGTCCTTACCCTGTACAAATTTATCAACGCGTCGTGCATTTTAACACGCGCCATAGCCCGATGGTGATGAGTAACTCACGTGATATCGCACGTGACGAAGAAGAAGTCTTGAACCTGGATAACTACAGGATATCTCATATTATTTCCACAAATACTGTGGGCATCTTGTTATACCCGAGATCCTATCTGATCGAATCATTCAACTGTTCTATCAACGGAATAACTAACCAACATCTCCCGAGAGACAAAAAAAGTAAAGGGTGCCATCCTGTGGGTCAGATAACGGTGCTCGAACCATGCATTGTGATCCTTGCACCTCCCAACCAGGGGCAATCGTCCGTACCATTTTGCCTTTCAACTGCATATTTCCCGACGGTCTTGAACGGGAAATAACAATCCTTTACCTGAAAGCTGAGAGAAGTGGATGTTTTAGCGCTCAGATTAGTTCAGGAACATATCGTCCGGGTTGATAAGTGGAATTTGTGTTTATAAACTGCATAGAACATACTAAGAATACTTTTTAAGCGCCGGAGTAATGTACTGCCAAGTATGAGTGCGTCATAAGAAATCAGCATTGTATTCACTGTTGCATTGGGTGTCTTGGTATTTATATAACCAACTGACTTTATAAAGTCTAAAGAATGGACATGTGGCTCGTGCGATATCAGACGACTTTACTAAACTTACCGTGCTTAAACCGGACGACAGATTAGCCCAGCCACAAGGTCACAGCGCATCATAGCAGTTAAAAACCCTTTCTCCACTTTCCATCATAGCACCAGATCTATGCATTCAGAGTAACATCAACGGCAACTACGACATTTTTGTATATACCTATATGTGATCAAGTTAGTAATAATAGACCCTTTCTTATGCGCTGATATTAAGAAACACAGCCGTTTAAGTAGCATTCCAGCTCGTGTCCCCCTGACCAACAGCCTTGGCAGTCCCTGGTTTAGTCTAATCGGGGCTAGCGAGTGTCAGGTACTGCAAAGTCCCACCAGAACGGGACAGGGGAAAACGGTGTGCTGGAAGTGATAGTGCAGTAATTCCATCCATACAGAGAGCGTCTAAACTTAGGTACAGTAAACTAAGAAATCGTAAAAAGTTAGACCCCGGGACGGAAAAGTCCAATGAGGCAGCCGTTAGTCTCGAAACATAAAACCCTCCTGTTTGCCTACTTTTTGGTGACAGACAGGATCGTTCCCTCCCTCTCTATACTCGGTTTCTTTTCGAGTAGTTACTCTCGTTTATTTCTTTTTTTGTTCTAATATCGTTCGTTCCATTCGTTGTTCTCGAATCGATTCGCAGCGCGTCTTAATTACTCAACTAATTTTTAACTAATCCGACTCGAAATCTCTCGTTTAAACAACAAACACACTCGTTCAACTAATCATGGTTCAACTCAACTCTGTGGCTCTAGGAGCCATTCTACTTTCTCCCCTCGCTTCCGCCGCTTTGACCAAGTGTCCAACAAAGGAAGCTACCTGGACTGCCAAATCTGGCGCCGACTACTCCATCTGCCGAAACACCGATTACAAGAACGGAGGAGGCAGTCTTCAAGTTGTCAAGGATGTCCGAAACACCAATGCTTGCGCTCAAATCTGCAACCAGGACCCTCGATGTGTCAAGGCTGTGTACGACAAGAAGAACCGTATCTGCCATGTCAAGGACGAGAACAATGCGGATCGTATGAACTGGGAGAAGGACAACAACTTTGATGCCATCACTCTTACAAATGTCGATGAGGGAAAGTTCATTTCCGTTTGTCCCTCTGGCGGTCACCAGTACCGCGCTCTGAAGGGCAAGGGCAAGACGTTCAATGTTTGTCACAACACTGATTTTGTTGGCGCTTCTGCTCGACAGATCAAGAACGTCGCTTCCCTCGCAGCCTGTGCCGATCAGTGCTCCAACATCAAGACTTGCAAAAAGGCTGTCTACGATAACGAGGGTAAGGTCTGCCATATCAAGGCCGCTGAGCCTGCCGCTTCTCTTTTCTGGGTCCAGAGCAAGCGATTCAGCGTTGTTCAGCTGCCCACCACCATCAACCCTGCTACTCAAGGTCGTTGGTCTGACATCATTCGTTTGCCTGTTATCCCTGTCGCTGCCTATGTTGTTCCTCAGTTCCCTCAGTCTCAGCAGCTTCTCTTTTTCTCTTCCTGGGGCAAGGATGCTTTCGGCGGTGCCTCTGGTCGCACCCAGTTCGGTGCCCTTGACCTTCCCACTGGAGTTGTCGCCCAGCGTGAGGTTGCAGACACCCACCACGACATGTTCTGCCCTGGTATGAGCCAGCTTGGTGATGGTCGTATCATTATCCAAGGTGGTTCCGATGCCGAGGCTGTCACCTTTTATAACCCCAAGGATAACTCCTTCACCCGAGGACCTGACATGCAGATGCCTCGTGGTTACCAGACTTCCACTATCCTCTCTGACGGTCGAGTCTTCACCATTGGAGGAGCCTACTCCGGTCCCCGCCAGGGCAAGAACGGTGAAGTCTACGATCCCAAGACCAATAAGTGGACCATGCTCACCGGAGCTGATGTTAAGCCCATGCTCACCACTGACCACGAGGGTATCTGGCGCGAGGACAACCACGCTTGGCTCTTCGGATGGAAGAAGGGCAGTGTCTTCCAGGCTGGTCCCAGCACTACTCAGCACTGGTACAGCACCAAGCAAAAGGGATCCGTTCGCCTGTCTGGCAAGCGAGATGATGTCAACGCCATGTGCGGTGTCTTTGCCATGTACGATGCTGTCAACGGCAAGATTCTTTCTGCTGGAGGTGCTCCTGACTACACCAACTCCAATGCCAACAAGCACGCCCACATCACCACTATTGGCGAGGCATACAAGCCTGCTTCCGTCAAGCGTGTCGCTGACATGGCTTTCCCCCGTGGTTTCGGTAACGCTGCTGTCCTTCCTGATGGAACTGTTCTTGTTACCGGTGGCCAGCGCAAGGCTTTGGTCTTTACCAACACTGACGGTATCTTGATTCCCGAGCTGTTCAACCCCGCTACCAACAAGTGGACTCAGCTCGCTCCTCACGCTGTCCCTCGCAACTACCACTCTGTTTCCATTCTTCTCCCCGATGCTACTGTCTTTATCGGTGGTGGTGGTCTTTGCTACGTCAACAAGATTGGAGGTTCTTCTGCCGGTTGCGACAAGACCGTTGACCACGCCGATGGAGAGATTTTCCAGCCTCCTTATCTTTTCAACAAGGATGGTTCACTCGCCAAGCGACCTCTCATCTCTGGTCTTACTCAGAAGGGTGTCAAGGCTGGCAGCACGCTCAAGTTCAAGGTTACCAACTCTTCTGGCAAGGTCACCATGTCTCTTGTCCGTATGGGCAGTGTTACCCACTCTGTCAACAGCGATCAGCGACGTGTTCCCTTGACCAACTTTTCTGTCAAGGGCAACGACTACTCGGTCAAGCTGCCTAGTGACAATGGTATCTTGTTGCCTGGATACTACTATCTCTTTGTTATGTCACAGGGTGTTCCCAGCATGTCCAAGACTGTCCAGATCGTTCTATGATGTGGCCATTATTGATGTAGATAGCAGATAACTTGACATAAATTTACCAACTTGATCTTTTCATCATTCCGCTCCCGTGTATATTTTGATTTGAATCCGTAGCCTCTATATCATGACTACTAGTCAATCTCCTATGAGATCAATTCCAGTTGACTATCTCATATAAAACCTCCGTTAGTCACCACTCCCGCCAACACCGCCATAGTGAGAGCTGCAGTCGCTGTGTAAAACCCGGCTTGAGCCCCGCTGCTTCCACTCGTTCTGATAAAGTCAAAACCCTCAACGGCGTATTTTTCGCTAACGACTTCCGCCAATGGGCCTCCATCCTTGCGGAGTAGCCTAGCCTCAAAGGTATGCACCTTTTCCGGTGACATCGTGTAGTTACTGTCCCTGATATTTTTAATGTTTCCGTCAGGAGGGGTCCATATGTAGTAACCTTTTGAGAGCGACAGGTTGGCTGCAAGTTCCCAGCTTATTCCGCCTTTGTAATCATCACCAACAATCGCAGCGAACCAGAGTTTGAGAGAGTTGGCCTTCGGTTCGTCAATTAATCCTCCGGTAGCGTCCCAAGTGATGTTGACAGGTTTACTAATGTCGATTTTCTCGGAAGGATCAGGGCCGGTGAACTCAAATGCGTGGACTGCGTGAAATAAGGCAAGGCCAAGAGTGGATAGTAGGAGAGGTGAATGCATCTTATTTTGTGTAGAGAGTGTTGAGGATCAGGTAGCAGGCAATAGTAGAGTGTGGGGAAACTGGTTGCAGAGTTGAGTAAGTCCAGTATCGACAGAAACAAGACAGTGGATATATCAGGGAGCCAGAGAAGGGAATGCCGTCTCATAGATAAGCTTATTCTAAAGACAGAGAACTACAAACACATACCTGCGTGACTGGCAGGTAAAATAACCCTTCCGTTGGTCGGCCCTTACTGATTTGAGCCACGATGCCTGGAGTAAAGTCCCTTGTAGTGTGGGGGCGCTTGGCAGAGAGTCGAGAACGAGTCGAATGCTACGTTGGTCTGGTGAGGCAGACTCTGCTCAACGATGTGTATGGATGATATGTAGATATATAAAGAAGCTCCAAGAATTGGAAGGACATGGTTTTGAATTACGAGAAAGATCAGAATTTATATTCTTGGATATGTGACGGTGAGAATGAAGGACATGATTTTTGAAGGAAGTTGGCTTGGCGTTGGGGGCCAAAGGCATCATCTGACGTAGAACAACCTTGTTCAACAAGAACCTGTCAAGCTCTGACGTTACAGGACTCATTATTCTCAGCTAGGATCCATTTGTTAGTTAGCAACTGACTGCATAACCACTACGCCACAAATGAGAATGGGGATCCCAAGGACGAATCAAAGAGTTAAACCAAGTTAATTCAACGACTAAACAAAAACCATCTTACCCGTTGACCTCCCATTCTTTCCTTTAGCCACAACAATAACCATCTCAGTTTTGAAGTCAGGAACACTAATCTCCTCTGGACGAGACCTGTCTACTTGACCAATCCTAGCTTCAACTTTCCATTTTCCACTCATAGTTTTGACATCGTCTACTTCCTCACCATTGATATAAACATGCAACTCACAGACCTCTTGTTCGTTGATCTTGCCACAAATTGCAACGACCTTCTCACCCTCCGTGACAGAAGCTGACGCCTCAACAGTCAACTGAGGCGGTGTCAAACCAATCTGTGCAACATCTGCCTTGGGAATGTTATCACTCCTCAATTCGGGTGTTCTTGGAGGAGGTTGACGCAGACGACTATGCTTCTCAAAAGCAAAAGCGTATCGAAACAAGTTGTTATCATCGTACGCCTTGGACGCAAATGTGAGGTTTACAGGCATTCCAATATCAGCCATTACTCCCATGGGAACGCTAACAGTCGGTATGCCAAACTGACGAATGGCGCAGTTACCATTAGAGTACAAAACTCCGTTGAGCCATGCGTGCTCTGCAGATTCCTCGTTCACGTCTGAATCGGCCTTGCCAACATCCGCGTTGCAAGGCCATACAACAGTGTCAAGGTTCATGTCATCAAGCCAGTCTTCAAACTCAATCTTGCGGGTCGACTCAAGGTTTTGAAGAGCCTTGCCGAGATTGGGAATCTCAAAGGTAGGGACGCGTCCATTAGTGATGTGAGCCACAACGGCAGTGTGTCGTACCAGAGGATCGTTCGAATCGTACTTGTCTTGTAAGCAACCCGGTGGGTGAGGGAAGATGGTGGATGATTCGACCTTTGCGAGAGTAGTGGCGACCTTGCTGTCTTGGTTCGCTGTCAGGAAGTCATCCCATGTATATGCCATCAATTGACACATGTCAATCTCGTTGCGATGGGGAGGAGTCATAGAAACAGTATCAGAAACCTCAGGCTTCTCGAACTTGGTAACAAGAGGAAAGTCTGTCTCAATAACAGTCGCTCCAAGCCCTTCAAGAATCATCCTTGCTTGATTCCAGAGTTTGATAACGGACTCACGGGTATGAACCTTTCTCGCATACGGGTCAGAGTCCATACCACCAATATACATCTTTGGCACACCGATCCTCTTGCCCTTAAGAGCGTTGGGTTCGGACAGATCAAAGAAAGTCTTTGGCCGAATGAAATCAACCTCGGGAAGTTTCACAAAGGGCTGCTCACGCCAAAAGTCGCAAGTCTTGATGGGATCCTTTGCAACAATGACATCCAGAAGTGCAAACATGTCGTCAATGGAGCGGGTGTGAGGAACAACAGTGTCGCATGTAGGAAAGAGTGGCCAGTTACCTCGGATGGACACCAACCCTCTTGAAGGAGTGTATGCAACTAGACCGTTGTTAGAGGCAGGAGAACGGCCAGATGAGATTGTCTCCTCGCCCATTCCAAAGGCACCGAAACTAGCGGCAGTCGCTGTCGCAGAACCATTAGAAGATCCCGATGCAAAAGCTGCTGTGAGATATGCTTCATTGTAGGGAGACTCAGCACGACCATAGACACCACGCTGCATACCCCCTGCTGCCATGGGAGGCATGTTGGTTCGTCCCAGAAAAACAGCACCAGCTTCCCTGAGCTTCTGAACAGTAAAGGCATCTTCATTTGCGACAAGGTCCTTGAAAGCAGGAGAACCAGCGGCTATCGTCATGCCTTTCATCTTGTACGAGTCCTTGATGGTACCTGGGATGCCATCGAGTAATCCCAACGTGACACCTGATGCACGGCGTTGATCTGACTCTTGAGCAACATCAAACGCATCCTGGTTGATGATGGGTACAGCGTTAAGCTGGATCGTTCGACGGTCATATTTGGCGATTCTGATGAGGTGCTTGGCTGTCAACTCGACGCTGTTAATATGACCCTGAGAAAGGGCTGCTGCGAGCGTTGAAATTGGAGCATCGACAATGGATGAAGTCTGCAGAGTTAGCTTTTACATGGTGCAAGTCAGTGTTGTCACTAACCTTGTTTCCATTCTCGATTGCCATGGTGACGGAAGTTTGATGGTCTAACTACTGAGACGGGGAGTGATGTGTCCAGGCTTCCAAGGGGATGAGATAATAACAAGTGCAATTCTCGCTATACAAACGACTTTAAGTACAAATCCATGTATTATCACTGTTAATATACGGCAGTGGTTAAGCACTGAATTAAAAGCTGTTAATACCCCACAGATATGAAGAGAATTAACAGCTGTTAATTAATTGAACAGCTGCTATTATCTCAACGTTAATTTAGCTAGCTCCAATTCAGTTATTAAACCCGATTAGACCAAAACCAAGTCATATCTCTTTCTTCTTACTGGTCCACTAAATTAAGCTTTGGTACAATTTTGTTGGTAGCATCTTGATTGCAACCCTTCATTCCGTGATTGGCCATCTTGGCTGACACTGAGACTGAACTTATAAGTATTTGACCACCGTTATTGAGCTTCATGCTTTTCAACAATATCCTCAACTCCCTATAATGCACCACTCCACAGATCACGATGATGTCCCTGGTACGGTTCGTCTCATTGATATCAATGGGATGATCTCGACAGGACCTCATGATTCTCAGCACAAGGATATCGTCCTTGTCCCCCGCCCAAGCTCCGACCCCGAGGACCCCCTCAACTGGTCCTACCGTCGAAAGATACTCGCCGTCAGCATGGCGTATCTGTATGTTCTGGGAACAGGCATCGCAACTTCTCTTCAATACTCTGTCCTGGCAGACATCACCAAAGACACCGGCATCTCCACCGCAAATCTCGTCCAGGGAACAGGCGTCATGTTTCTTTTCTTCGGCTGGGCTTGTCTGATATGGCAACCGATTGCCCTCACCTACGGACGACGTGGTGTCTACCTCGTCACCATGCTGCTTACCATTCCCATCATGACTTGGACTGCCTACTCTTCCTCGTCTGGGGTTTGGTTTGCGCATAGAGTCTTGATTGGTATTGTTGTTTCACCCATTGAGTCTTTGTGCGAGGTTACTGTGTTTGATCTCTTCTTCGCACATAACCGTGGAACATACATGGGACTCTACGTTGGTATTCTCTTTGGGTCCAACTTTCTTGCTCCTCTTGTTGCGGGATGGTTCAATGACGCCTTCGGGTGGCGGTGGACCATGCATTTTGGGGCAATCATTTGTGCTGTGTGCTTTGTTGTCATGTTTTTCTTCATGGAAGAGACCATGTACTTTCGCAATGTGTCCATTGAGAGCCAGGTCGTGGAGGAAACAACTCGCACCGAGTCGAGAAAGATCAAAGCCAGCGGGGACGAAGAGTCTCGGGATGTTGGAACAGATTCACAGAACGGCTTTACTCAAAGAGCAATTACACATACTCCAGCCTACAGTATCAACTCGGGGAGGAGAAGATATACCTGGTTCAAAGCCCTCCCAGGAAGACCCAGCAACATGGATATGTTACGCATGGTCTACCGACCAGTTCTCATGATCTTTCACTTCCCGACTGTGGCATGGGCTGGGTTTCTTTACGGCATCAACCTTGCCTGGTACAATGTCCTAAATGGAACTGCAAGCCCTGTTTTATCTAGTAGACCCTACAACTGGTCAGCTGCATTAGTCGGTTGTGTGTATGCTGGACCTATCATTGGTGCAGCGATTGCTTGTCTCTGGGTCGGAAAGGCTGCGGATTGGATCGCTCTATGGCTTGCAAGGCGTAACGGAGGCATCAGAGAGCCTGAGCATCGTCTTTGGGTATTGCTTGTCTCTGGAATTATTTCATCCGCTGGCCTCGTCATTTGGGGAGTCGGTGCATACTACCAGGTACACTGGATTGGACTCGTCTTTGGCCTTGGTATGTTGACAGTTGGGTGCGTGTCTGGCGGCGCAATCGCTGTCAGCTACAATGTAGACTGCTTCAAGGACATTGCAGGTGAGACCACGGTTTCTATTATGCTGATTCGAAACACGATCGGTTTTGGATTTAGCTATGCTATTACACCTTGGTGGACGACTCAGGGGTTGAAGAATTGTTTCATCGCTGCGGCTATGATTTCCCTCGCGTGTACCTTTACCTTTGTTATTATGATAATGTATGGGAAACGACTAAGGAAATGGTCCATCCCAGCTTACCAGAGGTATATGGCTACTATGGCTGTTCACTACGATTGAAGAAGGGATATTTGGGTAACTGGAGTCAATGTGATTTAGTTGGTCTGGTAACTGTGTATAATAAAATGGCAACAAATCGATTTTAGCAATCATGCAATACACCTTGCCAACTTTTGCAATTCCTCTCTGGCAGCAGTAGCAGTAGGAATATCCTGCTCCAAATTCTTGACTATGTCCTCCAAATACGACACTAGCCGACCGACCGCTACTTGACACTGATGTTCATCGTAAAGAAAGGCGTTATAAACCATGTGGCCAACGCCGAGAAGCTGCTGAATGATCTGACTACTTGCCACCTTGAACATGATCAGAGATGCCTCGGATATCTCGTTCAAAAAGTCCTCCGCAACCTTAATCACATCGCTCACAGGCGCATGGCAATGAAGCAGAGCCATGATATTTACCAAAGCTTCGGTACAAGTTATCTGAACTTTCATGTATTTGCAGCGATTGCTTTGAAGTTCGTCGTGTGGTTGTGAAAGAAAGCGGAGGATGAATGGTTTGCCAGCCTTCAGTTGGTGGAGACTCTCAAGCAGAGCGTTTGGACTGGGATGATTGCGAAAGGTACTGAAAACAGCCTTTGTTTGATTCTGCTGACGAAGATTCAGGATTGCGTATTCCATCAGTCTGAACAGATCCGTAATGTAATCCCATCCGGCTGTCCACGCTTGCGTCTCACGCTTCATAGTTGGTGTGATGCGAGGGTATTGGACCGAGATTTGGGCTTCTGGTAAACGTATGATATGGCCCATGACGCATGCGGAGTGGATCTCGAGACGATAGACGCACCAGAAAAGACGGCGTCTGTTGTCGACTTCTGCAAGTGAGATGGAACAATCCCAGTAACTCTCGTTCTGAAATCCATGCTGAGCGATGAGCGCATGACATAGCCCAAGATATCGATGTAGATCGCTCTTGTTTCCGTTTCGTAAAGAGTAAACAGCTAAAAGGCCGAACGTTCTCAAGTAGTCCAAGTCATGAGAGTCGGGAACGCGAGCGGGTATATGAGAGACAGCTTCATCAAAGTATGTGTTACTATCGTGCGTGTAGACGTCCCCTAGTAATGCAATGTCGAAAACTGCTTTCAGAGTTAGACTCTGAGCACTGACAGCGCATAATGCCATCAAGAGCATGTATGATGTCTCATTGGCGGCAGGTATACTATCTGCCCATCGTACTTCAAGATCAGTCTCGGATAAAAATGGGAAACTGACCCTGTTAGAACCCGGAGCGATATCTCGATAAGAGGAGCATACGTACTAGCACTGGTACATAGTATTGCGGTATATCTCTATAAGACGACGTATGCAATTGGGTGACTTAAAGTCCGACGTTGGAGCCTCTGTTTGCGAGGTGCACGCCTCCCGTCTTGCGACAGCCGGTTTCCTGCCTCTCTTTTTCACAGGTCGATTAGTTGTGCATTGTACGCCATAATCGATGCATGTCAGACAGTTGTTGAAGATCTCGTGAGACTGTGCCTCCAGCGTTAAGCGTCGACATTTTAGTCCTCGCGAGTGACAAAAATCGCACGCTTGTAGGGCTCGCTTCTTTGGAATTGAAGATTGCGCCTGCATTGTTCTGAGTGCAGAAGTACCGCAACATTTGGCGGAAGTGGTAAGGCGAGACATGACGGATAAAAGGTAAGTTTATCAGTTGGAGAGGCTTATCAATTTAGTAGCTGTTAAATAACATGATAAGAATCTGGGGTGGATACGTAATGGGAAGGATTAAGGTTTGGGATCCGCAGATAAGGTGGATAATATATCCCATGAACCTCTTATTTCTAAACTTCCCGATAACAACCTTCTTTCTCTTTATTAAAAGAGTTGATAGCTCAATAATTAATTGACGTGATATCAAACCAATCTATATAACATCTGCCATCGGAATATAATCAGTCTTGAGTGTTCTAGACAGAGGCGAACGCAGACAACTATACTTCTCAAAGGCGTAAGCGTGCTAAAACAGGTTGTCATCATCGTACGCCTTCGACACAAACGGAAATATGCATTATTTTGACTGTAGCGTATTTATATCCCCTTGTTGCAATATTGCTCCAGAAGATTGAATGCGCTATCAACAATAGACTTGAAATCCTTCATAAGGGACTCGTGGGCGACTTTATCTTGAAGACAGCATAATCGCAGAGAGCTGAGGGTCATTTGCTCAAGGTAGAGAGCCCCAACGGACCTCATACAAGATTTCTGTGGGACCTGGGAGTCTTGGCTATTTTGTGAGGTGTCTTTCTCAAAAGGATCCTTTTCAAAGGGGTCTTTCGGGACTTCGAATGGGTCCTGGGAGATTTCAAAGGGATCTTCTGAGCCAGGGTCAAAAGGGTCTTGGGAGACTTCAAAGGGATCCTCTAAGCCAGGGCCAAAAGGATCCTTCAGTAAAGGGACAGCTTCGAGAGGACCGTCTCCAGCGCCTCTGATTATATGTTGTCAGTAGTTCCTAGAATATTGGGGTCAGAGTTTCTGAGAAAAGACTTACTGGACATGTAGAGCCTTAACCCCAGCGCCTTCAATTACGCATGCCAGAGAAACGTACAAAAACGACCGCGTGATGACAGACCACTTCATCCTCGTTACATAGGGGTAGTTCGTATGAGATGATTCCAAAAGTTGAAGCTGAATTCTGTACGTGGATATATGGAGAACTGATATAACAGAACTTTTACATGGCCTGCTTATCGCTCCCTTAATATCCCTTCAGCTAGTACTGTAAAATGCTGATCCAGACTTGTATTTGTTTTTTCCAGGGTTATGTTTTTTCACCCCACTACTTTATGATTCAATATCAACCAAGAAACTTCCGTATCCAGCCGTCAGTCTTAGACAAATTTGTTATGGTTTTTCATTACATTCCGTGAACTATCTGAGCAATAAAACATGTTTAACAAATGAGCCAGTATCTTGTTAGCGATTCCAAGCTGCAATGCCAGGCCATGATGTCGTGTATGTTGCCACACCAACGTGCTGTTGCTAGGTCCTCGATCAGCCATTATCTACTTATCCTCCCTCGCCAACTCACCACTAGCAAGTTGTATTCCAAGACATATCATCTTTAGCATAGTCGATGATGTGAGACACGGGACGTTTCTCATATCAGATACTCCAGGTGGTAGACCCGGCCGTAAATTATTTAGAAAAGCTACAAAGTACACTAACCTTTCCATGAACAGCCGTAGTAATTCATATACTAGACTCTGTTAAGAAGTGGCTGTATTTAATGGCGGCTTGCTTGTTTCTATGGATTAGAAAATGAATTCTATGTAATAATAAACATTTAAACCGTCTTGAATTCATTCATTGCATGGTCGCTCTGGTGGCATCATTGATCTTTAACTACAGAACGGCATTACATTAAATGCATATACAAGTCTTCTCCTGATACGTTTTAGAAATATTTCGGAGATACCTCTATTATTCCCAAATGTCAATACATTAAATTAATCATTTACCTAATGGCTAGTTTTCTCAACCTTGTACAACTATTACTAGCGTGGACAGGAGGTCCCCTTTCACATTCAAGGCCTTTATACAAAAGTCAATCTGTTTATACAGCCAGAAATCTTCGAATGGCAGTCTTCACTCCTCGCTATGTATTGCTAAGACTTCCACGTGCCCTCTATAAAGAGTAGTGTACCACATTTGTTCTCACTGTTACACTATTCTACACCTGTTGTTCTCATAGAGTAACAGCCACAACGTTCTCGTCACAAGGTCCAAGCAGGGTGGGATACAAGCAACAAATCAGCTACAGCAACCTAACCAGATCGTAATGGAGTTGCAAGAGTGTGTTCTAGGGTTCCTTCAATGTTCAAGTTCCCCTCTGGCAGGTGTTGGTTGCTACGAATATAAAGATCCTTAAGCTACTGGTACGATGCGGTATTTTCTCAGCCGTGGTTACATAGACTAATAGCTGCATATGGCTTAGACGCGAACTGTCAATAAAACAGTTATGCGCCTTACAGTTGGAGCTGCATTTTGCTTTAGTGGAGGTGAGGTGGCTTACTGAGGTTTCGGCTATACGGATGCAGTGCCTTTTGATTGGTCAGCTCTCGGAAGTTCGGCACCAACTACACGAGCCACTACTACAGTAACAAACTCGTCAGTGCTCCATAGCCTATAGTCTGGGTTGCCTATCAGAAGAGATGACTTAGGTTGTTAATGGATAGTCTAATCGAGCTCGCCCAGTGCTATATAACAGAAGAATGCTCCAAAACAGCATACAGTTACTAATACTCTTAACTTGTTGCTGCTATAACTTGAATACCTCTACTGTTGGCTATCATCCTTCAGTTACACCTGGTTCAAGGTTCTGGTGTGGCCTGAGTGATCTGGGACTGCCTGCAGACCCAGGCACAATCACCCTGGTACAGCCTGACCAAAAGTTCCTTTCCTTGTCAAATACATGTGCTATCAGAACCCTTTTCTTCTTGACCCGATGGTCAGATCATACAGATTTCCGTAGAAAAGGGCGGTATTGAACTATGTCAAGCCGTACGAAAAAGTCCTCAAGGGTAGTACTTAACATTCAATACTAATGCAACTTAACTTCATTGATAGTATATCTAATAAAATGAAACCACCTCAGTGATACTTTAGATAAACTAGATCTATCGATTTCTGATTGACTAAATGATATTTAATTAAGATTTCATAATATAGTAAGATAAGACCTCGACAAGAGAAGTCTTAGAAGACCAGGTATCTTTAGCATTGTTAAAGAATCCGAGACAGGTAAGTGTATACAAGATATTAAACAGGTGAAATCTTTCCGGTTTCAACCTGCCAAAAGTCTGACATTTACGTCTGTCAATCATGACATGTACCAGCATGTTCACAACATCCGATTTTATCTTCACCGCTACCAATGCTAGAGCGATAGAACGTTACTCTTTCGTATCCTTGAAATTCCTCCATGCACGTAGCTCTGCCTGGAACCAACAGTCAACGACCAACAATCAACAATAACATTCCTTCCATCAACCCCCTCCACAGTTGAGGAGTAGACGGACCTCATTGGAATACTCCATGGCCGGCCTCAACGAGAAGAGCATGATATGAGATAAAGGACGGGTGGCACAGCCAGCGGCTTCCCGTGAAGTGAAGAGTACAATATACGCAGGGCCAAATGATGGACTTCAAGTATATAAAGGGTGAGGTCCCCCGAGACAATAACACTATTTTCACAATCCAAATCATTACCAGAATTACACGGCTTAGACAATTTTGTAAGATATCAGGCCAAACCCGGACGACACCAATCAGCTAATAGCTCTATCATCAGGATCAATCTCTTCACCATGTTCAGAAAACAAAGCCCCGCAAAGTCACTCCTCACACTTGCTCTTTTAGCCAGCGTGGTTATTGGCTTGCCCACCAACCCAACTGTTGACCGCAAAGATGATGAAATCGTCAAGACAGAGCAAACATTTTATTCTGTGTCGTGCGTCCACGCAGGTTGGGGACCAGCCTCCCATTGCGGAGCCCATTGTACCAGCGCGGGTCGTTTAGATGTTAATAAGTCCACGTGCCCAGTTGGAAGCCAGCCGTACGAAAATGTCTATTGGGATTGTTACTGCATAGGAGAATGTACTCCTTGTAAGGATGCAGCTAAGGATGAAGCCGAGACTGAGGTTGAAGCTGAGACTAGAGCTCAATCTAAGGATTAGGAAGGGTCCATGTACGGTACTTTATGAGTAGAACGAGGGGTCAAGTTTACATCCATACAGGTACCAGAATGAAAGACAGTGTGTCCTAATATTCTTCAATCTTGTTTTTATTAGCAGTTACTGGCTTGTATCCCAAGGGCAGAGACCAAATACAGTAGTATCACTTGAGCGTCTTTCACCGACCTTGCGTCTAATGAAATCCAATTTGTCATTCCGTATTCATACAAGTCTACTTTCATACTTTTATTAACAGTTGTTCTTCTCTATTAACCACAGTTATATAGCCTATACCCGGTGTATTTGCGAAGCTTAGATTGCCTTGCCTTAACAGTATAACACTATCATGGTTTATTCAGGGCCTATATCTAGATTTTAGTACTCCTCCGTGCTAGAAGATCACTCCGAGTTTGAAAAAAAATAAAAAGGATGGTTGCAGAATTGCCAACACTATCCTACCATTGTCTCTGACTTCACAGTAACGGTTCATGTTTGTTCTTATCATCACGCCATTTTATGCTCATGAGATAACAAAAGTTCCTTAAATCACACAGACCTTCCATTTTGAGTTTTGATTTTTCGCTACATCTGTTGGTTGTCAACAGATAAAACGACGCTATACCAGTCATCGTACTGCCCTAGTCGAGGCACAGCAACCAACTGCATACCACGTCGACCTATCGCCCTCTTTCGATTTCCGCTTACTCCAGTACAACCGCCGGTTGAGGATCATCATGCCTATCCCAAGGAAACCCATTCCTGAATGAAAGCTCATCTGTAGACTTCTCTGTTGACATGACCACCACACACGAAAATTCGCTAACATTCATGCTAACAATATCATAAAGACCTCGGGCGACGTGCTTAGTGACCTGAATTACCACCTGATTGATATTTTCGTTTGTACCAGTGCGAGCGATGCGAAAATTAGAGTCTTCGTTGAGGTTGATATAAATAACGTCGACTCTCCAGACGCTGACGAAGGTATCTGGATCGGAACCAGGCCATCTGGATGGGTTGGTAGAGGGGTCAACTATATACTGAATTGGAGCTTCGGCTGACATAATGGAAGGGATTGAGTTTATGTCTGTTATTGAGTATGGAAAGGGCGTTTGTTCTGCTTGCTGAAGTAGAAAGTGCTTTATATGAAGCTGGGAGTTGGGTAAGCGAGCACTCGCTTATATACCTAACCAATTGATTTTCGCTTTATGTCAATTCGAGAAGGTCGGAAAAGGTGACGTAGGGTCCTGGTAGAGCAGCGCACTACAAGCCAGATACTACCAAGTGTTCATTGGGGAGTGAGATGAGGCATGTGGATTGGTTGTATACTGCTTATCAGGGCAAGGTGCCGGTTAACCGGATGTGACTTGGCAGCAATAATCTACTTCAACCACCACGTGAGTGAGACGAAGGACACTAAAGTATGGATGATATCTACAGGAGACTGAATTTAATTGGTTAGGGAAATAGAGTTATTTTGAAAAGGCCGAGATTGCTGATGTAGGATAATTTACAGTGTACGCTGACAGTTCCGCAATCTCCAGCACCACGCTCAATGGGGTTACCGAAGCCCATGACGTTATGACCCTTGGAGGACAAGGTGGACCTCCTTCCAGTTCATAGACGTATTGAAAATTCTCTTGTGTTAATTCATTGCACGTACTCTTTCCTCGGCGGCCCTAATTGACATTATGGGATAAAGTCGGGCGCCTCCAACGTGTTGGGCTAGGACCTTCCAGGTCTATGCTAACGTCAACAGAATCCGCTGTCCACCGAGCCAATACGGTGAAGCCAGGGGTTGGAACGGTTGTCTTGGAATGTTTCTGCTAAACGCTCACCAGTGACTTATGACAAATCCATCCTTCCTCCACTTGTTTCAAACATAACATCATGCAGCAGAGCCTCACTATTTGACACATAAACGTCGTTGACCTGCTCTATTGTGTCGTGATAGTACGAGAATAACTTGTACTAATAGTAAGTATGGATAACAACAAGTTAATTTCGCACATGATATACTCAATTATAACCACATTGTTGGCCATGCATTCAAGCTCCATATTATCACAGACGAAGTTCTCTAGTATAGCTACCGTTTAGTATCACTCAAGAGTACCTACATACGAAAGGTATGAAAGGGATTGGGGTTTCTCTAATGAGTGATACCAGAAAGATATATAGTGCAGCTTATAACGGCTTGAGGTATGCACCCGAGGTGTTGTTTTTAGATACCTACTACGACCTAAGATATACCATGTGAAGCGATTGCTCAACTACCTCATTTTTTAAGGTTACTAATCATTTTTTTTTAAGAATAATTCTTCTTACCTTACCACTATACTCAGTTACACATCCAGCAGACATTAGAGAACAATGTTATAGTTATTCAAGCTTTCATTGATCATTATCTTGGGAAAAACCTCTGACGGATGCAAAACCTAGGATAAAGACCTAAACATTTCCGACCAAACAACAAATTTTAAGATCCTTTCCCCCTGACCTCAGTTCAAACTTCAACTGTCAAACCCTGTTGACTCAGATGCTAACCACACAGTCTTTGTTCATGAGCACCGTGGTAGGGTTATGAACTGTGTTCATCTCTTCCACTGACTTTCCAAAATGACGACAGATACTGTTACATCCGTAATAGTAGAATGACTTGCACTCCGGGCTTGCCTGGCATAACTTCTGGCAGCTCTCAAAACCCTTAGCTCCCCTATTGGTAGGTAGTTCCTGTTGACCAATGGGGTCTCTCAAATGAACACATGAGCCACTGCCATTGGACCCTTGTCCGGAAGCAGCGTCTTTCTTGAGCTGGACGATCTCATCCAATAAGTCCTGCTTTTCTGCCTCACAATCCGGTAGGAAGGGGTCCTTCTCATCATCTTTTGCAAAAGGGTCTTTGTACTTGGTCATGTAGATGACACCTGGCTTTTCTTTATCCTGTCCACTCTCATCACCGACGACACAAACCTTTACGCCCGGGGAGTAGCTGCAGACCGACTCAGTGTCCTTGCAGAGAAGTGCGCAATCGTGTTCAGATGCGATTTTCTTGTGAGAAGTGCCTGTGCGGTATTGGTCGCACTTGTATTCGACCTGATAGTCCGGAGAGATTGTTTCGATATGGCCCGCAACACAGGCAGCAGAGGCGCCTTGGCTGGAAAGAAGAGTAACAAGGGGAAGGAAGATTGAAGACTTCATTATGTCGTTCTTTGCAGGGTTGAGTGTCAGAGGTGAGTTGAGTTGAGTGTTCTGTGGAGAGTGAATGATGTTTGTGATAATGATGGAAGAAGGTGGGATGGGAGGCGTCTTATACACTCAGCTGATCTAGCTTTCGTTCTATCCCATGCTAAGAATCTTTAGTTACCAAACTCTCAAATTGCCCAGTATTGCTGTTGTTTCAGAGCTCCTATGTCATGAGGCTGGAACGTAGAACCTTGGCATTACGCCTGCATTACTCTGCGAAGTTCCGACTGGCAAAGGGACTCGGGTACATCGCAAACACGGAGATTGGTATGCTGCCCGTGTCTCGACGTAATGTTACAATGTCTTCCGTTGGATGCAAATCAGATTTAGTTTGTTGTTGCTGTTGAACTTTGTTACTACTGTAGCTGCTATACATGTGACTATATGCTTTACCTAGGAACCTTCGTCCAATTTGAACAATATTGTAGCACTCTATTCGTGTCAACTAGAACCTAGTCATTAGGCCAGTTTTTGAGTTTCATTCCATCTTGCACAATATTTAGTCATTCATGCCCTATTAACCTTGTATCATCTACTCTCACTTCTTGTGAGCCTACTTAAAACCTGCTCCAGTTCATTTCTGTCGCCTCTCAATTCTAGGTTAACTCTGTCCAGCATCATGTTTCACTCAGTATTGATAGCTCATCATCTATGTCTAGGTCAATACTTGCCTGCCAGGATTCGTAAGTAGGGGCAGACCTTGTCTCATTTACTCTGGATTTACTTTTGATGTTACCTCATGTCTCACAGATCAAGGGCAATCCGATTGTCGAAAGGGACATCATCTTTGATTTCATCAATTATATACTGTCTCGACCAATCTCCCAAATTATGATCAGTCATACAGTTTCAGCCTCAGATCACTAGTCTTACATGCCGTGTTCTGAATTATGCGTCATATCAGTGGGAGGAGGGCGGGATGAACAACAGGCTAATACTATTCATCGAGCGAATTTGCTTATCTTTTACGTGCCTGTATAGCTCCATTATAGCTAATAATATGTATACCGAGTAGAATATATCATACGGCAACTATCGTGCTCAATGAGTGGTTTCATCCTTATTTTGGATGTAACCACATCTATACCATTGGCCTTGCTGCATTCAACACGTTGATACAATACTGAGTTTATTCCGGGGAGGCGGCATACATCGGTAGAAAGCGGTTAGCTACCGAAACTAAGATATCCCTGTATAACTCTGTTATACCTTACGTTGCCTGAGATTGACCACATGTGAATATGAAAGACTTGCTGCAGCTGAATTGAGACACTCCAGCCACAAGCGGGGCACTTAATGCCCGATAAGGATAAATACGACACAGAATAAAGGACAACATAGGATTTGGGACGGCACGTCGGGTGCTGGACCTTATATGGCCCCTTCTGTCACATTCTGTTTCCCGGCATGAATCCCCAGACCAACCCGGTTAGTATGATCGTTCGGCAGATGCTAGATCCCGATTAGTCGATCGCGAACACGGATCGCGTAGATTTGTTTTTCTGGTTCCCTACATTCCTTATTCCGGATCGTTGAAACATCGATTAGACTATTGACGCAAGCGTTCAAGCGGGGGATTTGCACTCACAGACAGATCAGAGGATTGTCCAGTAAGGAAAGCCGCGTTTGGTGGTGACAGATCCAGAGCAACGCCAATGACAGACATCATAGTAACCGCAACGCTCATGTAAAATTGCTTTCATTTTGTCATTTCCACATTGTTGCAGTGTGAGTTACCACCAGAGTACGGTAAGTAGTTGTAATTAGACATTCCTACGAAGACAACAGCAGCGAAGCTTGATGTAAAAAGCCTGCTAATACCATCTATTAAACAAAAAGCTACCCTGGATCCAGGGATGGTTGACCACTCTTGGTGGGCACTCGGATTACCAGCCGCAGAGGTATTCCAGTGGCGAAAAAAACTTGTTCAATAGAAGATATACTTGTCAGACAGGATACGTAATCAAGGAATAGATACTATTGTCACAGTTAATAAACTACGGTCGGTTCGATAACATGTACCGGGTCGAACATTCCACTCTACATCCTGGTCTGGCGGAATGATTCCGCAAAGCAGCGGGGAGTGAGGTCCAAAGTCAAGACCCGAATCCGCAATGCAATGGCGCTCAGATTACGCTGTAAATAATCAATTAATATAGAGTCGGCAGTTGTATAAAGAACATATAAAGATTATTCGATATTATAAACTTAAAAGCCTATGCAAGAAAACCTCTAATCTGAATGTATTGAGTACCAAACTCACTAGTATATATGAATACGTAACCCAGGCTTGCCCATTTCAACCCAACTTTCTAGTAACCTGCCAACACCTACTCTCCGGTATCGGCCGTCGTTAAAATTACCGAAAGGCGCAACTAATAAAACGTACTGCTCCACGTCTCCCTTTTCTCGGCCTTCAGTTGATTTTTCGCTTCCAACAATAACACATAGTTTGTGTACGCCTGATGGCGGTGATCCTTCGTCGTAGATGATTTCCCTCTCCGCCTCAGCTGAATGCAAGTCTGATATCTCCCTTGCCTGAGCAGTAAGGTCAATCCTTCCATTCAATTCTCCCGTATGCAACGAACCTGAAGTAGAATCTGAGTCCCGGGTTGTCCAAGGCGATTTGATCTCTCCTTCTGCGGTGTCGTATGTCCATCGAACATGGTCAAAGGAGATATTCAAGTATGTTATTGGTCCTTCGTATGCAGTCCAAGACCAGGTCGGGACTCTAAACTTCTGGTCTCGAGGGAACTCGATCATTTTGAGACCATTACTTCGCTGTGTATCCCTCGCCCACAGAAGACTGCGTCCGAAGAATGCCCCATTAAACACACCATAACCTCCTTCGGTCCTGAAAGCATTGACAAGTCGTTGTTCTAGCCCAGCTATCGCTATGGGTCGATCGTGTATCTTTGTGAAATCAAGGTTCGAGTACTGTTTGTACAGTGATTCATAGAATCGGATCTTTGCTCCTCTAGTTGACCTTGTTGCTACCTTGGGAAAGTTCGGATCTCCGAGGAACGAAGCTTGGATACTGTAGGGTTGATGTCAACTAAGAGGACCGAATGAGATCAGGTATGCAACTTACTTGATCAACTTTTTCAATGTTTCGCAGCGCACCCCTTGGCCGCATTCCCAATATGTCTGATTCTCGGTAAAATATATGGTCCTTGGCGCAAGAGCACGCTCTTGTAGGACCCATCCACGCTTATTCAAAGCTCCTTCTATCACGTCATGCTGAAAATCATCAATGACTCCAGAGACATAGATTGAATCATTGGCAAGATATCCATCTAGCCTCACCACTTCGGGCTCAGGCCTTTCCCACAAAAATCCACTCGATGTTCCGCTAGCGCGACTTGCAGCAATGACACAGTAGGCTGAGCTGAAGACAGTCTCCATCCTTTTCGCTTCTGTGTCAAAGTCACCGCCGGGTCCTTGCACGATACACAGTGAGTCAATCCAAAGGTAAGGGACACCAAGCATCCGAGTTACCTCGATTGCATGTCTGAAAGTGCTTGGAAATTGGTCAATGGCAATGCCGGCACTTAGTCGATGGGCAAGATTTTCTTTTGTGGTGCAAAAATGGTCGTGGTCTTTGCCGCTGCCCCAAGGATGAGACAGAGCAATATATCGCAGGTCGCTCTCTGGGCGGCATATTTCACTCACTGCCTCACGGAGGTAAACCTTCGAGCGTTTGTTTTCCCTGTCGCCAACTTCGATGAGACGAGTCGGTATTTGAATGCCTGATCTGCGCGTGGGACGACATCGAGGATGATGTGAGTCGCAATCTTGAACCCATGTCATAAGAAGGTCGTAGAACGGAGGACTACAGGGCTCGAACGGTTTAGGCAGACCCAGTTGGATATCAATAGAGTGCAGACTGCTCCGTTTTGAGTCATCTGCTTTTCAAGGTCAATTCTAAGTACTGTTCGATCAGTTGGTGTTTGGCGCACCTGAAACTTTGGAAAGTGAGAGTAAAGGAACTTTCATTGTGTTCATGAAAAGTGATGAGTCGACCCTCGAAACCTCAATCACATCCGGGCTGTTGAAAATATTTGGTGGAAAAGAACGAAAAACAATTCCATGCAGTGCACACTGATGAACCTTGGACCTTATAGTAGCGATAGTCTCTCTCAATATGGGTTCGTCGCTCCAAAGATCTAGCTTCCTGCACTTCGCACACAAATTTGTTGTTTCCAGAGACATAGAGATAGATTCCATGATGGTGCTTTCGTGTCTCGTTATAATTTCGAGAGCAAGAGTCTTGTCCTCCATTATGTCCCAAGTGTCATTAAACTTTCCGAATCAGATTAGTTACCTTGTCAGAGGATGCTCTGTTGCTTACCGCCTAGAAAGAAGAAAGAAGTTGCAGTCAGTCGGTCTAAAGTCCTCTTCTTCAAGTTGTTATATGAGACTTACAATCTGAATTGGTACAAAATTATCGGGTCAGCCTCGCAAAACAAATCCAAAGGGCATGTCCTGGATGATTCTTACATGCTGCCGGTAATGAAAGTTAGTCTTTCCATCTTGACTGGATGTATATCTAGTATCTGCCACTTACACTCTATGAAGTACAAGTGCGTATGATAAGTGATCTTGTCAGGATGGCTTTATCATGGGGATTAGACTTACGTACTAAACACAAAATTAGCTATCATTGCTGGCACAATTTACCCATGCGGTTTCACTTACAGTCTATGAAGCGCGACGGGATCAAAACCAGTTAGCTATCAGGGCCGCAACCTTCCATTCGCTCCCAATGTACCTACATCCTATTTGCTGTAAGCCTTGCCACAGTCAGTCAGACAAGATTTCGTACCAGATTCGATTGTTTTGATGTCGAGCCTGAACTGGTTGACAAGTGGCTGGGCCTTCGACTTTGTTGGGGAAGGGAAACTCCAGTGCGACTGATACCAGAAGACAAGTATCTTCCACCTTTTTGCTCATCATCCATCGCCGCCCTCATGATCTTCTTCAGGAGTTTTTCTAAGTCGTCCGCACTAGCACGGCATCGCTTGATATCGTCCTGACTCATCCCGTCTTTGGGTAGATCAACAACAAGAAGTTTATCCCTGACCAGGATGATGAGGTCTTTGATCACGCTTGGCGTTGAACGATTGCATTCCGGGTCAACTTCGAGAATGTGGGTCATCCAACGTCGTACCACACCGCTCACTTGAGCTTGCCTGGTAGTAAGGTCAGCCGTGAAGTAAAGAGTTTCTCGATGAGCGTCGATATCATTCTTCCCCTTGTAGAATTGCCCCAGTCCCTCTTTGTTACCATATAGGAGCCAAATCACACACTCGAATATAATACAACCCATAGACCAGACATCATAGCGGCGAGATCTAGGCGCTCGGGTATTTAAATTGGTGATGACTTCAGGGGCCTCGTAATGCGAAGTTGAGTATTTCTGTTGGGTTGGGTCTTGTCTCTGGGAAGTGGCAAAGGCATGCTGCTTGGCTAGGCCGAGGTCGGCAATCTTGAGAGTACCTAGCCATGGAGAAGCGTCGTCCTTGAAATGGAGGATATTATCCGGTTTGAGGTCGCCATGGCGCCAGTGCTGCTCTTCAGTGTTATCGCTCGAGTCATTGTCGTCGTCTGAGCTTACTCCTTCGAAACGAATTTTTGGAACAGTCAAACGATTGTCATCAAGTTCGTTTTTACCTCGGGAGAAGATTGTTTTAGATCTCGCAGCACCATGCTTCTTTCTGTGATCAGTAGATGTCGCCTTTCCCGTCTTAGTCCCGGTGTTCGTGCCGTGTAATTTTGAGAGCGCACTGGCGAGACCAGTTAGTTCTTCTAGGACTCTCATGACCTTGTTACCATCCAAAACAGATCTGTCGTGAGATTCTCTCTGCCAAACGTCCCGCAAAGTGCCACCGTCGGCCCACTCAAGCATGATGAATCGTCTGTCCCCTTGTTTGAACGCAGTTGCCTGACTGATGAGGTGTTTGTGCCGAAGCTCGGCAATTTGAAAGAGGGCGTTTGCTTCGTTACGCCAGGAAACCTCTACGTTGTAGTTGGGCTCGCTCAAGTTCTTCAACTCTTTCAGAGCAACACAGGTCTGACTCTTACTCGACTGTTGTTGTATTAGTCATGATCTTTGTAGTGTTATTGAATACTTGCCTTTGACGTTCCGCGACCAATGAGATGGCTAGGATGGATTTCGGCTTCAAAGACATTGCTGAAATGGCCATCCTTCTGGGAACTGCCCTTGGATATGAAGGGAAGTATGTGTCTGGGATGGAATTCCCGAGAAGAGCATTTCATATCCAGTATTGGCGCACAAAAAGTCCACTGATGTTCGAAAAAGGTCCATTTATCATGAGGATCCCAAGAAGAAAAGGCTTTCAAAGTCTTATCGCGGTTGCAGACTTGTTGCAGTCTCTCTGTGTGGATGCAGCAATATCTGTCCTCCGAGGCAATATTGCATATTGGGAGTCTTTTGTCTGTCATGCCATGATCCTTGAAAGTGCTCATGATGACTTGTAGACTATCAAGGTGCCAAGATGCAGTCATGAAGAGTTTCTTCCCATCCTTGCAAATGAAGTCTACCAAATCTGGCTTCGCATTTGGCAGTAATTGCTTTATCTTTTCTTTCGTCACAAGCTTGTTGATCTCACTCTCGGGAAGGAAGTGTAATTTGCTTATTACGCTCTCTTTGAGCGATCGTCGAATTGTGGTTTTCCATCCACTGAGTTGCGCCTTGTCGACGTCCGGTCTCGGATTCAGGTAGTTCCAGATACTGGTCATGAGGGTTGAGATCATTGGGTATGCGATTTTCTGATCAAAAAAAGATGATTTGACAAAGGAAGGTAATAATTAAGGTAGGAAAAGGCGGGAGACTGTTGGTAGAGAGTGACTAGAGCCGCAACTGAAGATTGATGACATGATCATCACTGTACCTACCGGTTGCATCAAGGCTCAGTTGTGGTTGATGCATATGCAAAGGCTATAAGCTGCAGTATAATTGCCTCACGTCCGCGTGACTGCTGCCTGACGCCGAGCACCTCTCCCTGTAGGCTCTACGTAGTGCATACCAAGAAGATCAGTATGCCCTTCTCAAGATCTGATAACCAATTGGTTTGAATCCCACGCGCCTCAATTTATGCTTGCCTATGACTTAATAGTGAGGCTTCAGTGCTCGAGATCAATGTGTTCACGATACAGGCATGACTGCTGATTGGAGTTTCCAATATCACCGATGTGCAGGGATCTTGCAGACCTAGTTCTTCATCACACGTCTATCACAATGCGGGCGTTTTCTTGGCTGTATGACTGAGGCGTGACTGAGCCAAGAAGAGGAATACAGACAGCAGAGAATCATTCTCATACTGACCTGGATGGTTATTACTGCTGTTTTATATGTGTTTAAGTTGATGCTCCGGGATGACGAGTATCTCCTCAATTGGAACTTTCCGCCTTTGCTGATGTTCAGCTAACAGGATTTCGCAACTGGATGCAAAATCAGGCTGTGAATGTGGCGTCGCGATGGTGTTATGACGCTGACATGCAGCCAGGGTATTGACGCTCTGGTCGCGATGTGTTGTATTCGCTTATATTGAGGCCTGCTACGTGCTTTACCCGGTGTGCGGCTGGAGTTATGCATGCCACACAAGCAACTATTGACGCAAATCGCTAATGTGGGTGTCCTCAAATGGCTCGCATAATTTACCTCGGCCGGTACGATGAGCACAAGTCGGTTCGCCTTATGAGGCCGCCGAACTGCAGAGCCTCAAAGTTCGCATGGGAGCCCGCTCATGTGTTCACCTGTCAGGTCCCTCGAACGATCGAGTAAGAAAGGCTTTCAACCGCTCTTAAACACTCCACGTAGAAATTGACTCTGTCAGCATCAAGTATCACAAACCAGCCGAAGCCAATATCAAATCCAGCATCAAATATAGTTTGCGCTCAAAATGGCTCTTTACAGAAAATTAGATAAATGCTTACTTCAACAAGATGATTCACAATTTCTGCCATTAAGCGAAATCAGTACTATAGTGACTGAAAACAACATCAAGTCGGAAATCCCGATGCGAAAGCGATGTTTTTCGAATCGCAATCTACCGCGGAGAATACTGAGTGAGGCCAGGAACATATTTTCTATCCTCGTTCTTATCCAAGAGGCATGGGCCATAGTTGACCTCGTGCGTCGCGATAATATTAGCGATCAAGACCTTCCCCTTGTTCGAAAATCCATCGATGGGGACGATGCAAACGTTCTACTCTCTGCTAGCAGTGGCAAGATCTTCCCTTCTTTTTCGTCATGGCCAAAAAAAGCCAGAGTACGAGACTTTCTCAGTTTCCAGTGGCTGGTACAAGCCCCGGTGCTGAGTCTTTTCGGTCAACATATAGTACTAGATCCGAAATGCCCTCTTCCGCTGATAAACTGGGTCATGAAATGCAAGAGTGGTCCGAACAGCGTGATCCACAAATGCAAGATACATAGAGCCCACCAGACTATATTTAAGGTCAGATACACCTATCAGTGACGGGATCCGTTTGGCGCTAACGAGACTTAGCGCGATCTAGAACCATTTGTAGCTGTCAAAGAGGTCCATAGTGACGAGGCTTTCGAGGAAGAGAAGAAGAACCTGGAGCTCATACAGTCCTTGCAGCACGAACACCTCATCAGACTGATAGCTACCTGCCAGAAAGGATTCACTTGCTACTTCATCTTCCCTTGGGCTGATGGTGGAGACCTTCGAGATTTCTGGAAGAGGAACGACCTAAAACCACGGTCCCAGGAACTGATCCTGTGGTCTCTCCATCAGATGCTAGGTATCGTTAGTGCGATTAAGGCTCTTCACGAAAGGAACATTCGGCACGGGGATATCAAGCCTCAGAATATTCTTCATTTTCTGAAGAAAGATGAACAAGATACTATGGATGAGAAAGGCAGACTGATTCTTGCAGATGTTGGAGTCTCCAAGAAACATAGGGAGATCACAAGCATGAGACATGATCCCACAAACTGCCAACAGTCAACTGTCACATACGAAGCACCCGAAGCACAGACAGACCAGAGAGAAGGCAAGCCCAGAGGTCGTCGGTATGATATGTGGTCTTTAGGCTGTATGTTTCTCGAATTTACTGTCTGGCTGGTCTTCGACTATAGTATGGTCAGAAGTTTCAGGAAGTCTCGGCGTTCACGAGATGATCCTAAAGACGCATTCGGAAGTTTTTTCGTCCAGACCTCAGACGGCTCGATTAAGATCCACTCGGCAGTCCGCGAAGCCATTGGATATTTACGGACACATCCACTTTGCAGTGACGATTCTGCTTTGACGGATCTAATCAAGCTAATTGAAGACCATTTATTACAAGTTGATGTCCAGAAACGCGCGGAGGCCGCTGACCTCTATATAAGGCTTGAAAGGATCGTTTACAAAGCTAAATAAAACCTTCGTTACTAGGAAACGTTATTTTATTGCAGTACCACTTATCAAATACATTTTACTTCACATCGCCCTGTGATTCCCGCTTACATCCTGGTAATTAGGCTCTCTGATATGGTCCTTTCCTTAGTTCAAATGTAAATATGCATAAACGTCAGCGATAACCTCGTATCAGTAGAGAGTGGCAGAATATAGATAGACGGGAACGGTAGCTGACTAATCATCCTTGGTATTCTCCGTATTAGATGCTCCTCTTCAATCAACATTATTATACAAAATAGGTGTGTAATTAGATACTAGAGAGGCGAGAGACACATTCATCATAGAGCCTTGATCAACGACTCTTCAAGTGGCAGATGCAAGTAATTGTACCTGTTTATAGTGACTGCCAGGCCCTCCCCATCTGAATCCAAATAGGTTTCAAGCACGTCATACCTAGGATTGCGTCAGTCTTGAGATAAACGAAAAGGACCGCCCATTTAACTTACTTGTATGCAACATCGCGGCCATCCATAAGATTATTTTTCATTCCAGGAAGCTACCAGCTACTAGAGATGGCAGTAAAAATAAGCGATTCAGAAAGTCCAAAATGGTATTTCGTATGCTTGACCATCTGACCCGGGTCATTTTAATAGCAATGGACTGATACAGCGGGAAGGTAGCGTTTGATATTATCCTTGTCGAGATACTCCATTGCTATGTAAGAAAGCTTCGATGTCGGGCCAGTGGGATACAGATACATAATCTCCTGTATGATGGGGTCTTTCGTAATCGCAGCCGAGTAAGCGAATCAAGTTTCGTACCCAAGCGTATCTATTATCGAGTTTACTCCGTACATTGCAAAACGTATCGATTCTTCCTCCTTATCGGGCGCCTTGATGGACATCTGGAATCCAGGCTTGTATTAGAACTCTCTCTTCTGACCCCAGGTATCCAGCACATAGTCCAAGCACAGATCAGAGGTCACACGCCTCCTCTTTGGCCATCCAGATTGACATAGTGGAAGCTATTCCCAAATATATCCTCGAGAGCAATAGGCCATCCAAAAGCACCAAAGTAGTCAACTGTGCCGTTTTGCAACTTGATGTTGTAAGAGTTTTCTCCAGGCTGGCCAGTTGGCAATGGTTGGGCCGGAATAGCAGGTCGGAATTTGATACCATGATTGTTCATGTAGCGCAGTCCAGACTAATGTCCTTTAGGATCCATCCATATACTATCAAGAGCGTATACCCTGCCCGAAGAAGTAATACTTCTGTCGGGGATGAGGTAAGAGAGGTTCAAACTCCAATTTGCTGGAAGACCGAAAGCTCCAGCAGAATCCGCATTGTATGACAGGGCAAGGCTGGAGTTTGCAGTAGCAGATTTGCCTCGAAGTTGAATTAGAGGTTTACTGAAAATGAGAGATCCAGTGTTGGGGTTGATTGATTCGTTTCGATTAGGCACAATATGCGTGAAGGCCTGTGAGCCTTGGTACTGGTTGTTGCTTTCGGGTTCCTGGACTGACAGGTTCTCTGATGTCAATGGTACAATAACGGGTAAATTGTTAGTTGGTTGAAGTTTTTGCAGTACTGTTCTAGACTAATGATAGGTTTAGACATCACACAACTTTCCAATACTTTGTGAGAATGTAATAGGTGACTTTTTTCAGCTCGCAACTCCGTACTCATATCTATATCGTATGGTACGACTCCAGGTGGCTCCACTATATATAAAACCAACCAATTATTTTACTATCAGAGAAGTGAACATAAAACAGAACTGATTCGAGATCACCCAATACACGCACCCTTGAGATTATGTGTTGCAAAGCGATCGATATCCTGGCATGGTGCGAAATCTAGGCCTGAAGTAAATAGATCGCAACAGTTGTGCATTTCAGCCCGTCGATACCCTCTCACTATATGCAAGCCAATGTACGAGTCACCAATCTTTTGAACCTGGTTGATCCGTACCCCTCATATTTCAAATGACATGTCTTCCCTCGTAGTCGAGGCTGTCAACGACGTAGTCCTTGCACGACTCTAGTCCCAACGATATGCAATGATACCCAAGCTAGTGGGGTACACTAATGTATCAAAAGAATCTACCGCTCATATTGGCGGAAGTCTGCTAATCCCGTTGTTACTCGGTATGTATGAGGCTGGCTGCAATAACCAAATAGAGCAAGCTTTGGTGCCTGTCTCACCTCAGAGAACTTCTATATAAAGCGCCATACGCGGAACCACTGCATTCAATTATTGCTCTGAAATATATTTCAGCGAACGTAGCAAAACGCAGCAAAACACAGGACAAGTTACACAAATCACCATGCATCTTTCCAAGACGGCCCTAGCTGCAACAACAGCAGTATTGATCAATAACGTACAAGCAGGAGCAGGTAGGCCAGTTTTGTCGTCTCCGGTACCTTTGCCAAATCCCCACCATGCACTTGAGACCCCACGATTCCCAAGCTGATACTCATTCCCAGGAGCAATGGTCAAGGCTTGCATCTGGTTCAGTGCTTCACCCAAAACCCCCTTCCAATTTCACTGGGACACGTGCGGCAGCTCCAGTTACTGCATGTATTGCGAGGATTTGCCAAATCCAATCATGGCCGTGAGTGATTCAGGCTTGACCTGTGAAGACATTGGGAAGGTTGAGTCAAAGGCAAGCTCTTTTGGCGGCAACGGTTGCTCGAACGGTGGCCACTGGGAGCTTTCCTACAGGGGCGTGTACAGCGGTACAGCCTCTAGCCGTTGGACTAGTCGTTGGACAGGCGATAGTACCAAGCATAACAGGATCACCCTGCTTGACAATTACTGCAGCCCAGGCACAAATATCTTCGGCTCCAAAGCAGCATGTTCTGGTACCGAAGTTGACTGGGATGCTAAAACTACTCCTGACATATATGTAAGTTTACGCTTGAATCATCTATAACGGTTATAATGCTGACTGACTGGCTCCAAGTTCGTGTTTCGCCCGGAGCAGATAGAATTCAACTCTTGGTCAGCTGGTGTTGAAGAAGCCATTAGAGAGGCCGTTCTTGAGGATTCAGGGAAGACTGCAGACAACATTAAGGTCTATGTTGATAATGAATCGCTTGATTCCAACAGTCCTGAAACCCTGCCAGAGCTCAAAGCTTAGGAATAAAGCAAGCCTACAGTAACCTTATTAGAATCGAAAGTTATTCAAGTTTTCTTTAACTTGATATCTATCATAAGAATTATTTAAATTAGCTATAATAAGTATATGTAGTTAATGTCTACTCTAAAATCGTAACACTATTTGTCTAGTTTTATTTATATATTTTGGTACAATTAAAAAGAGATACAATTGTTGTAAAGCTAAGTAAACCTTTATTACCTATATTTACTATTTTATAATAATACTAGTTAAATATATACATCAATCTATAATATTATAGTTATTTCTGCTTAAGTCCTAGCACTTAAACTCTCTAGTATAGTCTATAGTACATATATTAATCTGCTTAAATTACAGAAACCTTATACCAGTAGGGATTTTGATGATATAGATACATGAGAAGGAAAATAGGTCAATTATCCTCAGTATTCAAACTCCCTACACTATAGTTCAATAAAACCCTTCTTGTCAGGGATATATCTAGTAGACAGTATCTTTTATTATATCTTTGTAAAAGTTACAAAGCCAAACTGTTACACTAACATGGGAATATAAGTGCAGTACATCCACCAGTAGACGCATAGTCTAGTAGTACTTTATACTAGTTATGGTATAGTGTTGAGAACACCTCCTGATCTCGCTGTTTGCCTTCGTGATCTTAGAGCCACTGTATAATAAGAGTCTCGAATTTTCTCGTGAGATAACCACAGCGTAATCACGGTTAATGTTAAGATTACTGTTATAAGTATAAACGGTAACAGCCAATCCGTAACTTCCATTGTGCCAGATTCTGTGGCTCGGAACGCAACACAAGAGAATAATGCCTGGAGTTATTACTAGACTTGTTGTATATATAAAAGCAGCATGACTTACCGCTGTGAAGTTACCTGGGACAAAAACCATAGCGAGAATTGTAATGGCGTAGATCGAAGAACTATCTTGCGACATTCTGTGAGAAGTCTTGAGGTTAATAGCGCTATCGCCCTGCGTAACCATATTAAACACCTGTCCTGAAATTAGATTCTGCAATCCATAAAGGAATCAAACTTACCAATTGCATGGCTGTTTCCTTCCGCACTTTGAACTGCTCCAACCAGCTGTCTTGACATACATACGAAACGTATATATACTGAATCGCTGCTTGTGTTTGACTTGCTGCTGTACATTGACGTCCTCGACTGGTACGATGACAAAATTGTTCATGAGCTTGGAGTAATTTGACGCTTTGCTTAACGGCTGACCTTGAACGTGCAAGGGCTATGTCTAGCAATGACGATACGTAATGCAGCTCTAGCGTGATCGAAAAGAACGTTTCCCTAGTGTACGAATCGTATGGATCTCGATCTTGTTTTCCACTCATTTTCAGGTTTTGTAAGTATTCATCGACCCGTCTGAGCTATGAGGGACGTTAGTGTCAGAGTTCGGTATCTCCGTGAGTGGTGAAAAGAAATACTTGGGCCATTAACAAGTCCTGTGCGTGAGTAATGTGCTCAGCAGCTTTTTCCAACCCAATGCTGTAGGTCATTGTGTGTATGAGAAAAGGACTCTTTGTCAAGTCATGTCCTGTGACTAATTGATTGCTGGTAGAAACAGAACCAAGCTGTATCATACCGATAAAAGAAAACCAGATGTCATCATCTGGTGCCACGATTAAGTACATGCATCTGTGAGTGGCTTCGGAATATGACATGTAGACAGAGCAGGGTGCCTTATTACACTCTGAGGCCGTTGCATCTTCCGTTTTGTCTTTGTCGTACCATTCTTTGTGATGCCATCGTGGCTGTTGACAGTGAAAATCTAAAACAATCATTGAGTCAGACAGGCATCACTATTCGCTTTCCCTACTTATCAAATACCTCACTCTCCTTACCAATATCGTATTTTACTTGAGATACCGCTGACCAGTAGTTCGGGCGCCCAACCAAATCGAGCAGGAAGTTGCTGTTGATGTTGTAATCGGTGCAGAGACGGGCAAGAAGAGTTTTCGATATTGACGGTGTGAATTTATATCTTGCGCTGGAATTCTTCGCAAGTTTGATGCATCTAGACGTCGATATTGTTAGGCTAACATAAAGCAAATTAGGCTGTTGGGGATGTGATATACAAAGCCACAAGGGTCGGACTATCATCGCCTAGCTTGAGAGATTTGACCAGTCAGTAGAATACCCAATATATGACGACGATATATACTTACATCAAGTATATCCCGGACTTGGGAGTCATCCTGGTCCCTACGATAATCTGGTATATACGTCAGTAAGTGACATCAACGGGACACAAAACTCAGAACGAACGTACTTGTTTCGCTTTTGGGCCCCGCGACCGTTAGGACATCTACCCGAGAGTTTGGCAAGAAGTTTGTTTCGTTACAGAGTACCTTGTGTACTTCTGATCGATAGGTATTGAGAATCGGATTTAGCGATATATTGAGAGGTACTGGGGTACGGTTGCATGATCTTGAGATTTCGTCAAGCATGTGATTCTCTCCCGAGACTGAAGACATCTTGTCGTTGTTAATTACTTCCTATAACAATGTATGAGAGATTTTGTTTTGTACAGAAGACATTATAATTTTTTTTCCTTTAAGAGCGATGCTTACCGAAAGGAGGTTGCATTATTGACCAAGTCTTTTTTCATACACTAATGAGGGGGGAAAATAGCAATTGAATATAGACAAGGCCATTGCTACTCACCAAGCCATAGTTTTATATATTTTATACAGGCTGCAGTATACAGATTGATGCATATGAGTTGGGAGCTTATCTTAATGCCTAAGGAAATGTAGGACGTGAGGCTTGATTTTCAACCTGTCAGGTGACTATTTCTCAATGTATTATTGGATCATAACTGGTGGCGCTGGGTCAGGGAAAGCTACTTTTCAGCTGGCAAGGTCTATATTCTTCTGATTGGGTCTACTTCATTTGATGTAACGTCGGTGTACTCCATATAAGACGCCTAGCTGTGAACTCCAAGCCACGCAGCAAAATACTGCCGCCTGGTACAGTCTCTAAGCTTCACGATGTTGATATAATGTATAGTTTACTCGGTGTAAGCACAGCTGAAGTGGTACCTTGCAAGGAACAGGAGAATCACCCTCAATATTTCCTGGTTATGAAAGTGACCTGTGACGCATAATGTGAGGAACCTACCGTTTCTTGTCAAGAGGTTTCAGTAATAAGACAAATTTACCAATCAAGATGAGATGCTTAAAATTTGGGCCGCAACGTAGTCAACACGGCTAAAACGTTGCACTTGACCGATGTACTGTTATACTCCTCGCCTAACATAAGATAAACTCTACTGATACACACCCAACTATCAAGTCGATTCCTACATACCCCTACCACATTAAGTCACATCCTACCCACAATACCTCCCAATACCACCAATCTTGCAATTTGCCGACAACGATATCTGATGTACAGTATGTCCGCAACTGATAAATCACAACGGCATGGGCCATGTTGAGGCAATAAGCGATTGCCATCTGACTGCAGGTGCACTGGGAGTCCTTATATGGTTGAGTCCTAGGCCGTTGGAATTTATGGGACTCAAAAGTCCCAGATCTCTGATCTCTCCACTTTGGTCAAAGAAACTAGCGACAAAGAGTATTGTAATCCTGTTGACAGGACAAATGCCTAAGAAAAAGAAGGAGATGGATTACAGCAGGTTTATCCAGCATCATTATGTGCCTAACAAGGAGCTATCGCAACGGCCTCTCCGATGCCCCCTCCAGCGCTTCCTTCAGGGCTTCCTGGGCCATGTGAAGCGCTACCAGTCAAATTAGTGAATGAATGTAGTAATTGTGACGACTGCGATGATCTCTACGACCCTGATGACTCCGTAGGAGCTGATAATGCTTTGTTTTAAATGCGAGGTCTCTATTTTTGTCCTCTGATTAAGGACCTACCTCGATCACTAGTTTGATGTCTCTGTTGTACCTTTATCTATAAACCTTGCGCCCTTTGGGTTGGATGACCTTGATACTTAGCTAAATCTCTTACCTTGCGGCTCGTTTTCGGTGGAGTATCTGTGTGCAAGTGGGGAAGACTGGATGTCTTAAGTTGTAGTTCTTCTCTCTCTGGTTGGATTCCAGATTTAATAGCATTTTACGGCTATTTATCGATTGGTTTCCAAGACCATCTAGCAGAATAAGACAACAAATACCTCCTCCAAGCCTCCCAGGCTTCCGCATAGGCCCTAACATAATCCGCTTTGCTAACGAGCTCAGATTCAGTCAAAAAATAAAGATTACACCAAAAAGCATAAATGGATGAGCCTTCGAGGCAAGGGGTGGTTACCATCGAATCGATACATATTCGCTTATGAACCGTCGTGGGAGGGACATATCACGTGTCAACGATTCTTTCTTTCTTGGGAAGGTAGCAAATAATCCCAGGCCGTTATATCGAGGAAGGAATAGGCGAATAGCCCAAGAGCAAGGCCTAGTTCCAAGACGCCACAAAGGATGCTTCAAGAAAGATCTTACATCTGACTCCGCAGCTGCCGCTGAACTATGTGCAAGCATGTTGACCTAGTCAGGCTTGAGGTAATCTCAATATGTTGTATCTAGGGGCATTAATTGCAAAGCATTTAATCACCAGCTGCAGCATGATACCAAGGGGTATGATCAGTATTGAAGCATAACTAGTATTTTATCTTTCGCTTGAACCTTTTAATCTTAGGGCTCCGTCTGCGATTTCAAAGTGCAGCAAGATGCCAGGTCAATCCCTATATGTAACGTTGCGGATATGCAATTAAATCCTCCGTGAGTGGCGTGATTCGAACTGAGACCCATCCGAATCCCAGTACAGAATCCTTCCAAAGCTACCTAGAGTCCGTCAGAGGACCCATAGGTTTCTATCAGAAAGAGTGAAATATTACCTCCCAAGCAGACTGTCCCAGTGGTCAGGAGACCACAAACTTACACAGAATAGTATTTAAGTCGGTCTCTATAGAATCTCGAAGTGATTGTATTTCTTACGGACAAAGCCGCCTGATCTTAGTGTGCATAAAATATCGGATCTTGTATGGGGTGACGATATGTTTTGCTATGCTGCAAGTGAAATGGTTCGTGAAGTAGTAGCGTACAGCACAGTTCTTCACATATACAGGACATTTTCTCCTTATTTTCCAAATGGCTTCATATCGTTAGACCAGCTCTTAACATCTGTTCCACCTAGATCGGTACAGACTCCAGGATTTGTCTCCACGAGGATAACCTTACCCTTGCAGTCGGCTTCAGTCCAGCCTGCAAGGAAGTACTTGCCAACCTCTCCAATTTGAACAACGGCTGAGCCAGTTCCGGGAATAGGCCTGTTAATGCAGTTGCCCTGAGTGCCGACATAGCTATAGGTCTTTCCGCCGCTGCAATCGGGGGAATCGGCATAGAGGCGAGCCCAGAACTGGATTGGTTTATCGGGGACGCCCTGGGGTGAGGCGGAAGCAAGGCCCGAGAGGGCAAGCATAATGAAAGACGCGATGTACATGATTAGATATGAGAGGATTGGTCTTTTTTTTTTATGAATGATGAATGTAAGGTGGGTGGAAAGTGACTGTATACAGTTGGATGTTTGAGACTGTATTTGTGCTTATTTTTCTGGGCTGAGAAGTGGCTTTTACAACTCGTGAAGGTTACGAGTGGTAGGAATGTATAGGAGAGTTCTTGTTTTACTTATCCAAAAAGGCGCACTTGTCGTCCTTTTATATCAATATTATCCGGCCATTCCGGATAATTACTAGGATACCAATTTATATCCTTCACAGGGCATTGGCTAACAGCACATGCGTGGGATTATTGTGGCTTCGAAGGATTCAGGATTGTGGACCTGTCCTAGCAGTATAGAATATATGTGTGATATTGTAGCTAAGAGTGCATTTAGAAGGATTACCTCGGTCTTCCTTTGACCGCAGAATAGTGCACTCTTTGAATCCTACATGCATCCTAGAGGCACATGCTAGTGGTCGCAACAGTGTCCTCATCGGCTATAATTTTCGACCTTTCTGCTTTTCCATTAGCTTATTGAATGAATAATAACACAATAGTTTCAAATGTACCTTATCATAACAGTAGAAGGTTACGAGGATAAACTCTCAATTCTGGAAATCGAAGATAATACAAATATTTATTTCTTATCCTGCCTTATTTTATTTATTCTCGAGAAGTTTATAGATTGTCAACATACATGAGTCAAGGCACATTTCCATTTCTAAATAATGCAGCGAAATGTAGGAACATGCGAGTGAATCCCAGTCTAAGCCTGGCCCGATTACGCCGTAATAAAAATCTTTCAGGATAACAGCAAAATGTACACTAAAGACGAAGATAATATTTTCTCCAAAATAACCCCAATCTGTCTTCTTCCTGATCCATTCCCCACCGATCATTGTTAATCGAGTTACGGAGATCGTTCCAGCTATGAGCTCCATAGAGAAGCGCCGCTTATTACTATGACAACAGAACAATCACTGAATGATACCCGTTATACGAAAATCAAGGATGAAATTCCAATTGTGGGGCATTCGAACTGTATCTATACTGGGAGACATCTAAAAAAAAGAAGCACTAAGGTCATCGTCGTGTTGTTGCTGCAAGAGATCGTTTCGTGCCCCGGCTTGGTGCCATTAGAGTGTGGAAAGGCGTGGGAACTTGTTCGTAGTGTGTTTATATTTCTAGATTATCATGAATCAGCTGAGGGTATGATGGGCAACCTGGCAAACCATGTGATCCTGTTTTGATCAACTATTTCGTTTCTATCTCGAAGTTTCATTATTTTTACGGTTGAATCGTTGTTCCAGACTCTTCAAAAATAAAGGGTCTTTCTTTATATTTGCCTTTATATTTCGGTGTTCATAACGTTTTATTGCTTTAATAGGACCAACATACTTTTTGCGTCATTGCAATTAATATTAATACTGTCTTATAAATTAGCAACAACAGAATAAATACATAGCTGACATTGAAGACATCTTGTTAGCTCTCAAATACCCTATAGCAATTCTGCGTGTTTTGATCGATTCTAACTTTATATGGAATAGGTAGTGGGGCACATGTCTGTTTAGAGACTAGTATGGTGGGAGGCCGACCTTGCTCTTAGTCTTACTCCTCATCTATCATTCTCCCAGATAAGCACTTCATTCATCCCATCAACAATCGTTTCATCATTCTCATTTAAGTAACCATGGACGATGCGTCACTCCTTCTGGCCCTCCAGCTCCAGCAGCAAGACTTGGACCGCTGGGAACGAACCATGAAGGGAAAGCAGCGCGAAGGCGACGTTACAGATTTGGAATTGGCTTTTAAAGCATGTCGTCATGAGCTTGAGGTAATGACAACCCAGATCTCTGACCATATGTTGGCCCTTAGTATCGCAAGGGCTGTTGAATCTGATGGTCAGGCTATCAGGGAAGCTCAATTGGCCGAGGAACAGGCCGTGAGGGATCGTGAGTATGCTCTCATGCTTATGAAAGACCCTAGTGCGAGACCAGTTACCGTGGATTTCCATGCTGAAGAAGACCCCATGGATGATGCAGATGAAGACCTGATTGATATTCTGAGATCATTGAACCTTGGTGGCATGCAAGGTGCAATGTCAGGTCAGCCTGAGTCATCGACTTGGGCATCGTCACGAATGGATTCTCAAACAAGGGAATGCATTGCTTGCAATGAGAAATTCCCACCTCTTGCCCTTTCCAAGTCGCCGTGTTCTCACGAATACTGTAGGGACTGCCTTGTGGGCCTCGTTAGTTCATCACTGCATGACGAGAGCCTATTTCCTCCAAAATGCTGTGGCAAGAACATTCCTGTCACGTCAGGTCGTTGGTTCTCCCCAACACTCGTCGGACAGTTTCAGGCCAAGAAGCTAGAGTATGATACACCCAATCGTACCTACTGCTACAAACCGTCGTGTTCAACATTTATACCCCCTGTATTTATTGCCGGGGAGGTGGGCGTGTGTCCTAGGTGCAATCGAAGGACTTGCCTTCACTGTAAAGGAAAGCATCACAAGGGTATCTGTCCTGATGATGTCGCTTCACAGCAAGTTTTGCAACTTGCAAGCCAAAACGGTTGGCAGCAGTGTTATGCCTGCAACAGAGTTGTTGAGTTAGAGACTGGGTGTTACCATATGAGTGAGTTTTTGGTATAGTCCGATTCATGATGGCATTACTGATTTTTATTCAAGCATGCTATTGCAGGGCCCAGTTCTGTTACGTTTGTGGTGATCGTTGGAAACGTTGCTCTTGCCCACAATGGGATGAAAATCGACTCATCAGACGAGCCAACGTAGTCGTTGACCGAGATGACCATGGTATGAATGCCGCTGTGCGCCATGCTCGTGTCGAAGCCGAAAGACTCAACTTGATGGAGAATCACGGATGTGCACACGATCTTTGGAGGAAACGGGAGGGTCGTCACCGATGTGAGGAATGTCACGATGTACTTCCAACCTATATTTTTGAGTGTCGTCAGTGTCGCATCCAGGCTTGCCGGCGATGTCGCTTCAATCGCCTCTAAAGTAATTGTTAGTGGACGATTTTGCAGAGGAGAGGCATAGAGAAAGGGAAGATGCCATTAGGAATATATGCAGGATGGTATATATGAAGTGGACTGACTTCTCAATAGACCTCTTCTGATATATATAACCCTGTAGTCAGCCTTGATACTATTGGCTGAACCGCCAATAGATAGCCCCCAAACCTCCATCGTCGCTAATTTCTCTTCCCTCTTTCAGCTCGGAAGTGGGAAGGATCGAAAATGGGTAAACCACGGGTATTTTATACTCAGTGCTGTGCTTTCCAACCAGTGAGGTAATAACCTAAATGTATCAACCCACTCATTTTGGTGCATCCAAACCGCTATCTTTTTACTACTCATTATTTCTCAATAACGCTACTTCGCAGCCATCACTTTGTATTTGATTTATCTCTTTCTAGTATCCGAATACATGGAAGTAACCGGTCTCGTGATCGGCGTGGTCGGCCTCGTTGGCCTCTTCAAGACTGTCCTCGAAGCTTGGGATTTTGTCGATAGCGCCAAGGACCATGCGGAGAGTTTCAAATATTTCAGAACAAGACTCGACAATCAGCGAGCTATTTTCCTTATATGGGCTGAAAGGATGGGCTTTTCCTCACCTGGGACATACAACAAAGATCTGGATCACCCGCCTTTTCGAGCCCGTCAGATCAGAAACACGTTTTGGGAAATGCAAAAGCTCTTTTCGGATGTCGACAATCTGGTCAGGCTATATGGATTAGATGTTCATTATGCAGATACTCGTATGAACGCCGGTCCTATGGCTATTGCCTCTTTTTCAAGCTTCACAGACGCGGTCTTCACATCTCGATACAAGAAGGCAAGGGCAATTGTCCAGGAAAACTATCAGGGCCAAGGACCACTAGAATCTGTACAGCAACCAGAGAGCCCTTCATTATGGAAGAAAACGAAGTGGTCCGTCCATGATGAAAAGAAGGCCGACGGCTTTATTGCAAAGATCGAGGCATTAATTAACGACCTCGAGAGACTGACTCAGGATATCAAGGCCTCCAAAACCAGAGAAGAGTTTGCAACAGAAATGGTCGCCGCAGTAAGCGAAACTGAGCTTCGGGAGATTGAAAGTTGTTCTTCAACCGGAGAAGATATCATCTCAAGTGCTGCAAGCATTCGTCTTAACTCGATTCGTCAAGTACAGTTTCGTGACTCGGGGAGTATATCATCAGCCTTCCATACTGCCCGAGAGAGTCTGTCATCAGAGATTGCAGGCTCAAGAATCTATAACTATTCGGCTGACTTTGATGCACGCGAAATAAACTTTTCAACACTAAAAGCTGCCAATAGGAGAATTTGTACAGACATTGCAACAAGGTTACAACCAACTCCGATTTTGTTGAAGCGTTCCACAGCACCTGGCAACCGCCAGTCACGGCTCCTGAAAGAGATCAATAGGATGGCTTCAAGTGCTCGATTTGACGATTGGTTCACGATATCCCCAATCGATGATAGTCTGGATAAGTTTCTGGGTACCTTTCGTGGCCCAGAGGGCACGCCCTATGAGAGGGGGATCTTTCATGTTCGCATAAACGCTGAACCAGGGTATCCAATGTCACCGCCACGAGTATGGTTCCTGACCAAGATTCTGCATCCCAATGTGGACAATCATGGTGCTATATGCATGGACATCCTGGAAGAACAATGGTCACCAACTTTGAGTCTGGTTAGTGTGCTTGTAAGTGTGGCGTCGATTCTCGATGATCCAGCTTGGGAAGATCCCATTACAGGACAGATGCCTGTAGAATGGACATCAGATAAAGATTTACTGAATCATCGGGCAAGAGCATGGACATTATTATATGCAACGGGGGCGATTGTTAACCCAGGGGAGAGACACGACGGATTTTATAATGTAACTGATATTATACCGCAAAGCAGTTGTAATAACTAGTTAATAAAGGGTTATAGAATGCTGAAAATTATATAGGGAACCCAGAGAATTCTGAATAAGAGCAGATTGTATATTCTGCTCAGTTCACTAAATAAAGTTAACGCTTGTAGCGAGCTAGTGTAGTTCAAGTCCCACTGCAGCCGAGGCACACGAAATGGATACCTGGCTCAGCTAAGCTGGGATATTTATGGCTTTATAAAGGGTACAGACAGCCCTGCATCGGAGTTTTCTGTCTCTTGAAAAGCACCGAGTGAGCGGGACACCATGAATACACACCGGGACCGTCGACGTCGCCTAGCAAAGGTAAGCTGTACTGACCCAACAAGGTCTGTCTTACTGTAAGCAGGAATTAAAGAAATCCATCCAGGCTTGCGATTTTTGCCGGAAAAGTAAAGTCCGATGCGACGGGTGTCGACCAGTCTGCGGGCGTTGTCAAAGATCCGAGAGTGATTGCCACTATGCCGATGTCAACAAGCCCGAAGCGCGTCGGCATGCGCACAAAAGAGCATCCCTGCGATCACTACGCCACTTGTCCGGACAGGAAAACCTCGCTGAAATTGATGTCGCCGCCTCAGCTCCGCTCCAAAACGCAAACGACACTATTCAGGCGCAAGGAGTTACACCGCCTCAGACTCACCCGAATGCCGAAGCTGGAGTTGATGCAACTACAGTCAATATCAATAACTCCAGCACAGCTCAGGCATCGAATACGCGAGCTGTATGTGCGGAGGAGACTGTAGTAGGTGGAAATGAAGATATGCGTTACTTTGGTATGTCCCGAACCAAGTCTGTTGCGACTTAAGTGGGTTATTCATGCTGACTTGCACGACAACAGGCCCACACTCAGGCGTATCGCTTTTCTCGACAGCTGTTCGCCGAGAGTCTGGACATCAACCTCCGGAATCATGGTCTCAATGGACACACCCGTCAATTGAACCAGTTTTCAAGAGGCGAGAGAACCGGCCACTACCATCATGGCCAGAGGCATTCTCGCTTGTCAGTGAATTCTTTCGTCACGAGCACCAAGCGTTCCCCTGTTACAACCCACCTGCATTCATGTCTCTTCTAGGGCAGCACTATTCGAGGACCTGCGCTATTGAGAACCCTGCATGGTGGACCGCTCTCAATGCCGTTCTTGCAATTGCCCAGCGTCGTCGTGCGGAAATTGCGCAGTCACCTGAGGCGGAAGATGTAGCCTGGGGATACGCAGCCAACGCACTGGACTCTTGTATGGACATTCTGATGCGTAGTACTCAGCTGCTATCTGTACAAGCCATCCTCACTGTGGCATGGTTCTTTACAGGAACACCTAATCCGCAACCTAGCTTCATGCTTGTCGGCTGTGCCGTACGTTTGGCACACTCAATCGGCCTTCACTCTAATAACTATGGCCCGCAGACGAACGTCGTCGACATGTATATCAAGAAAAGGGTCTTTTGGATTGCTATATGTATGGATCGTGACTTTTGTCTTCGGACAGGAAGACCTCATTGCCATGACTCGCAAACATTTGCTGTTGACCCACCAACTGATTCGCCCGACGAGACGGAAATAGTGATGACTACGGCTGGCTTGAATGTAAATCTTTTCAAAGCCCAATCTCGACTGGCTATCATACAGAGCTCAGTTCATCGTGAGCTCCTATCAAGCAAATTATCACCTACTGGTATTACAGGTCATATATCCTCTTTCATGGATGAGTTGAAAGAATGGACCAACGAGTTCGCACCATCACTTCTCGAGAACCTCGTGCAGAGACATGAGCATCTTGGCCTGACACGTTTATACCTGTCGTATCATAACACAGTCATCATAACGAATCGTGCAAACAGCTTCAGTTACTGGATACCTCTCAGCAACCTGGCTAGGCCAACACTCACTCCAGACATTGAAGTATCCATTGAGTGTTGTTTGACTGCGTCCCGGTCTATCATAGACCTTATTCAGTCGGTACCCGAGACCTGCAGAAGTTTCTATTGGTAAATCTCATGAAATTGGGAGTCCTACTTCATAACTGACATATCTCAAGGCTCAACGTGCCAATTATTTTGAATGCTGTACTTATTATCTGCATCAGCATACTTCGGGAGCCTGAGCCCAAGACAACAGAGACTGATTTGCAGTTAATTTCAAACACACTCCAGCTTCTCAAAGCTTTGGATGAACCATACGGCGATACCTACCTGACTCACATACGAAAGATGTGCCACGAGCTTTATGAAAAAGCGCGGCAAACTAACCGATTGTCCGAAGTACAATCGAGGAGGCCATCGCAATGGGTTGACTTTGAAGGTCTAGTATCTGCCTGCGATAATCAGGGTATTAACAGTATGTTCGAGCTCAACCTAGATACTGGAGATCACGCGATGCCCTATTATGCTCCTATTTGGGACATTGACTTGTCGTTGTAGCTGAAACTTTCATATCTTAGTTCAAGTGGATAGGGTGAGGAATGTGCCGTTTATATTTATCGCTTCGAAATCACACTTGCGTATCTATGTAAAGTACACCTAGTAGAGTAGTTCCATCTTAAGCCTTAAGATATATCCTGAGACCCCCAGTTCTCAGCACTGTACAGCATTAAGCTAGCCAATTTACCCATTCTGCCTTTGATCGTCCTCTCCTTCCCGTTGGGACCTTGTACTCAATGGTTGACCTGCTTAGTTTGAAAGCAGGGGCCAGGACTTTGAACTCATCGTCTATCCCATATTCCTTCGCACTCATTCTCCAATAATATTCAGGGTGCTGGAATATTTCAGGACGTACTCTCATCAAGGATTCATGCGTGATGCGAATCAGTTCAATAATGTCATCGTAATGACGAGGGTTGAACTGCAAGTCTCGACTTCTCAATGCCTTCTGTTGTTCCTCCGAATAAAGCCCCAGGTGATAGTACCAGATGTTGTATTGCGTCAGGCTAATGTCGATATCGAAGGTGACATCCTCCTCGGTACGCTGTAATATTGCCTGAATGGCAGCCACAGCACCGACTAGTCCAGTTTGATAGTCCGAGTTCGCTGAGAATATATTAGTATAAATCATTTGGCAACTCCTTTGAAACAGTAATACTTACGAAGTAATGGAACAACTGCCTCCTCCAAGCCGAGGAATTTGCCTTGAAGGTGGGATATACCGACTAGACAGTCGCTGATTTGCTGCCAACCAGATCGGTAGGCCAGGGGCCCCTTGAAGCCGTAGCAATTCTCTCGCATATAAACGAGACTCGGGTTCAGCTCGCGCAGAGACTGGGAGTTGAAGCCAATTTTTGCCAAGACACCTGGACGGTATCCATCAACGAGGACATCAGCCCCTTTAACAAGCTCAGCAAAAAGATCTCGTCCTTCTTCTGTCTTCAAGTCTATATTGGTGTCCCGTTTACCGGTCTGAAGATCAGGCATGCAAAGCGGCATCTCAGGTAACTTGTCGCACGAGACTCGCAAAACGTCAGCACCGAGAACGCTCAGAAACTTACATACAGCTGGGGCGGCGATGGCGCGAGAAAAGTCAATAACTCTGATACCAGCGAGTGGACTGTAGGCTTTGGGGTCCTTGGCTTCCGGCCAGGGTTTCTTGGGCGCTGAGAGACGAGTCGTCGTCCACAAGGGCTCGTTAGATATGATCTTGCCATGGTCACTGGATAGGAACTCTTCAGGTTCATGGCAAATGACACCAGCCTGCTTGAACTCATCATTCGCCGCCTTGTCGATTTCCGTGGAGTTCCATTGGGCAACCTTTTCAGCGTAGATCTGGATGGCCTCTTCAACGCGTACATCAGCATCCTGAACTCCCAGCATCTCCATTGTAGGTGTCGCATTCATGGATCCATGAAGATGATACCAACGGCCATCTTTTGTGCGATAGATGTTGCTTGCGAGCCGCCTGATTGGTTTGCGCATATTGTTTAGGTCCATTTTGCTAAGCTCCGGAATCATTTGCTTGTTCTCGAAAAAGACTGTGCCGCCAATGGTTGGGAGGAGTACCGACTCCAGGAATAGAGTAGCAGCATCTGTATTGACCTCAATGTCCTGGTAGGGAATTCCATAGCGTTCTGTTGCGACAGCACTAGCGGCCGTGGCAACGAGAGCATTGAGTGCGGCGCTCGATTCGGTCATCTTCAAAGGTGTAAGGACAAAAGGCTGGTCATCTTCGCCTACAAAAGTGACCTTCTCGGCAGCCGCGTGGAAAGAAGCCGGCAACTGCAGCTTTGAATCACAGAGCAAGACATGCTTGAGGATGCGATCAGCCTCGGTGAAGATTGAGTACTTGGACATTTCGTCGCAGGACGATGTGTAGTGGTTATTGGGAATGGTGTTATGGTCTGGCAAAGTATACAAAACTGGATATTATCTGGCTTATAGCGGTTGGTTTCAAAATGTAACGCCTAGAAATTGAGTTCCTATTTATTTCTGGTCATATTGACTCAATCCGGACTGTTGATTTGCATCCTGGATGTTTCAACGACTAGCTCGGAGTTTTCCCTAGTAGCAAAGCATGCGGAGCTTAGGGTGTACTAAAGCAGAATCTCAACACATTGAGTTTCGGCGTTTTGATTTACAGTTCCGTAACTTCGGAGTTTTACGCCGGAGTTCTGAATCGACTATCCAAGTCGCACGAACCGTGCACGGCCTTTGGTCTAGGGTACGTGGGCGTGGTTCAGTTTCTACCTGTCGCGTGCCAAGAAATATGGACTTGTAGCTGATGACTGGAAACTTGAGCTATTTATCGAACGGGTTGATTTTCCTCGCATATTTGCTGTTCATTTTTTCATTCGTGGTAGTCTTGAGAGCGGTTTCAGTAGCGCTTGACGTGTAGATGGTGTGGGAAAGGGCTCATTTGGTATTTTCCGGCCAGGATTATCGCTGCACTGCCTTGACCTTTCAATAATAATCAATGGTTACAGAAAAGATGCAATGTTTTTCTTTATAGTTTTAGACTTTAAGTTAGGTTATCTCTTCATTGTTTTCGTCTCTGTTCGTCTAACTTTGCATTCCTACTTGCGATTACGAATAGATTCGAGGTAATATATTCTGCTTTCCTCTTTCTTAACAGATTCGGCAACGTATCGTTATTTAATGCTAGACTCCACCGTCTTAAGCTACTTAAACTGTAGCAATACATATTGTCTTGATTGATAGACTATCTATCTAATCTTACACCTCTTTCTCAAAACCATTCCAACGGGGGAAATTCTTTACATCCATATCAAATAGATCAAGAAGTCTGCCCACCATTTGATTCAGGATATCATCAATTCCTCCAGGTCGTGTGTAAAATCCCACAACAGGCGGTGCAACAATTGCGCCAGCTCTTGTCACCTCCATCATGTTGCGGAGGTGAATCTCGTTGAATGGTGTTTCTCGGACAGACAACACAAGCCTCCGGCGCTCTTTGAGGCAAACATCCGCAGCTCTTGTTATCAGGTCATTGCAAATACCTGCATTGATACCAGCAAGCGTCTTGACTGAACATGGTACTATAATCATCCCATCCACATGATACGAGCCGCTGGCAATTGGCGCTGCAAGATCCTGCGAATTGTAGGCGTGATCTGCAAGCGCGCGCACTGAGGAGGGTGTGTAGTCGGTTTCCCACTTAATGGTCTCGGCAGCCCATTTAGAAATTATAAGATGAGTTTCCACATTCAGTTCACGGAGAAGCTGAAGCGTGCGGATCCCGATGGCCGCGCCGGTCGCGCCAGTCATGGCAATGATTATTCTCTTTCTGCGCCCAACTCCATTTGCATCGTTGTGTGTCCCCATGGTCAAAGTGAGCCTTTGTAGGGATTGTCAAGCCTGAACGAGGTGAATAGCGCTCTAGAAAAACGTAGCTTTGCCGATAGTTCGCGAGCCAAGGTAGACGATTGACCTGACGTATAAATTCAATTGATAACAAATGGTGTATCTGATAGTTTCGTACTGGATATTAATTTAATTGGTTACGTGTTCGAAAGCAACACTCGACTCCCATCGCAATTTATAGCATTGAATGAAACTCCGACACAGATAGAGAGTCCGGCGTCGCGCAGCTGTTACCAAGAATTCCGGTTCCGGAGTTTCGGGTTCCTCGGTTCTCTAGGATACTCCCCGTTGCTAGCTAAATGAAAGTTCACCAGTCCTTCCGAGTATTCGTGAAAAGACCGTGATAAATATATAATCAAGGTTACCTGGTACATAAATAGAAATTTCTCAAAGAGCCTCGAGAGTCCAACACCAACATCATTAAACCCATCCCTCAAACACAAGAACCAGTCCTGTATTGAACAAGAACTTCATTCTACAGCTATGGCATCCGAACAGCTCCCTCACATGAGCTTCCGTGCTTTTGTAGAAGCACTTCGTTCCGATGACGACCTTGTCGAGATTAACGATGAGATCGACCCTCACCTTGAAGTCGGGGCTATCGTACGGAGAGTATGCGAGACCAATGGAAAGGCCCCGTTATTCAACAAGCTCAAGGGCCAAGACGAGAACGGATTCTGGCGAATTCTAGGCGCTCCAAACTCATTGAGGTCAGATCCAAAGCAGCAGTTTGGCCGCATTGCCCGTCACCTCAACTTGCCGATCGACGCTTCGATGAAGGACATCTTGGACACGATGACAGCCGCCAAGAATGCAATCCCTATTCCACCCAAGCTTGTTGAAACGGGACCTTGCAAGGAGTTCAAGCTCTTGCCTGATCAATTCGACCTGACAAAGCTCCCCGTACCACTATTGCACCAATCCGACGGAGGTAGATATGTGCAGACGTATGGGATGCACATTGTCCAGACTCCAGACGGTAAATGGACAAATTGGTCAATTTCACGTGCTATGGTCCATGACCGCAACCATCTAGTTGGTCTTATTATCGACCCTCAGCACATTGCCCAAATCTATAAACAATGGAAAGCGATAGGTAAAGATATGCCTTGGGCGCTCGCCATTGGTGTTCCTCCGGCAGCTATTATGGCTTCCAGCATGCCTCTTCCGGATGGCTTGAGCGAAGCAGATTATGTTGGTTCGCTAGTGGGCTCTCCCTTGGAAGTCGTCAAGTGCGAAACCAACCACCTCTTGGTACCTGCTAACGCAGAGATCGTGTTCGAAGGCACATGTTCAGTGACTGAAAGCGGACCGGAGGGCCCATTTGGAGAGATGCACGGGTATGTACAAGTTCACTACCACCATAGATCTAGCATTTCCCTCACGGAAGTCTAGCCACTGACTGAATGTTAGATATGTGTTCCTTGGCGACGTTCATGCTTGCCCAAAGTTCTCCGTCGAACTCATCACACATCGCCGGGACGCGATCCTTCCCGTCTCCAACCCTGGTCGTCTTACAGATGAAACTGTAAGTGATCTATTACCCATCACCGTCAAAGGGTGCATTATGAGTAACAAAACATGCTCAGCATACGATGATCGGGCCTCTTGCCACTGCCGAGATCAGTTTCCTCCTCAAATCCGCCGGTTTTCCTATAAAAGAAGCCTGGTCCCCTTTCGAATCTCAAGTGACTTGGGTGGCCTTACAAGTCGATACTGCCAAGCTACGCGAACTCAAAACAGCGCCTGAAACTTTCTGTCGACAGATTGCTGAGACTGTTTTCCAGTCCAAGTCTGGTTGTACCATCCACAGACTCTTGCTAGTTGGAGAAGACATTGATGTCTATAATTTCAAGGATGTCATTTGGGCCTTCTGCACCCGCTGTCGCCCAGGCATAGATGAGTTTGTTTTCGAGGACTGTCCTGGATTTCCCTTGATCCCATACATGTCACACGGCAATGGGGATCCGTTCCGTGGTGGAAAGATCGTCTCGGATTGTTTATTGCCCGCAGAGTATACTACAGGAAAGAATTGGGAGACTGCCGACTTTCAGAACTCCTATCCAGAGGCACTACAGCAGAGCGTTCTCGAGCGTTGGGCAGGATGGGGGTTTTGATGATTTAGGTAATTGACCTCCTGGTGTTATGTAAATTGATATTAATAGAATGTTTCTCAAGAAATAAATCATGACTCGATGTAACTATATCCAACATATACAGATTCAATAAGCCATCACTTTAATCACCCTCTATATAATATTTCATCTGTAATGTAAGGATATAATCTTCAACCCCCATATTCATAAACTCCGTATGTCGCACAACTCCGTATGCATCCTACAAACTCTATTTCTTGTGGTGGGGTCATCGTATGATACCTTGCTGCCCATGTAGAGAATAGTGTCAGTTAAGCCATCTACATGTAGTTAGCACATCTACACCTAAGCCAGTATGTTCGATTACAAAGCGGAAGAAGGCCTCAAGAGAACGAGTACTTAAACCCCCGTTGATGCAGGTGAATAGGCCCAACTTCTTCAGCCATTTCTTCACTTGTATAACTCGCCCAGCATATCTCGATAGAAAAACAGTTTGAGCAAACTACTTCAAAAACTACGAAGAATACACCATGTTGCCAAAGGCCAACAAAGCACTATTTGTGACGGAGGACGTGCAGTTTGTCATTCGCGATGACCTTCAACACGAAGCAGCTGAAGCAAATGAGCTGCTGGTTGAAACACGCTACTCTGGGGCGAACCCAGCAGACATTAAGCATGCTACACTGCTTGGTATTCGACCGACCGTCATCGGCTACGACTTTGCAGGTCGAGTGATCAAGGCGCCACCAGCCTCTGGTTTCAATGAAGGGGATGCCGTCGCAGGATATACTCCATCAGGCCTGGGCCGCCCGTTAAAGTACGGCACCCACCAAGGCTCTCTGGCTGTACCAAGTGACATGGTGTTTAAAATCCCGCCGAACCTGCCAGAGGCTCATGCAGCGGCACTTCCTATTGCTGTTATGACCGCCGCCGACGTTGTCCACAACTTGTTCAAGTTTCCTTTGCCTACCAATCCTTCTTATTCTTCTGGTCCGATTTTAATCTGGGGCGCCTCCTCAGCCGTCGGACTTTCTATTCTACAACTAGCACGGGCTAGCGGCTGTAAGAATATCTTTGTGACAGCCTCCCCAGCCCGTCATGGTATTCTTAAGAGCCTTGGAGCAACACATACGTTTGACTACTCGTCTGGGACCGTTGTCGAAGAGATCAAATCGGCTGTTACAGCGCTTGGCGAAGGGCCAATTACTCATGCTGTTGACGCTGTAGGAACGGAGGCAAACCCGTCCTCGGCAGATCTAGTGGCTCAGAGCGTCAGTGAGCTGACAGTACTTTGTTCTGTTGTGCTCCGCCCGGGGACTGCATTCCAGTTGCCCTTGGCCATGATAAAGGAAGAATGGAACATTCTTCCAACTGGTGCTCCGGCGCCTATTACGATCCCCCCTAGGGCAGCGGATCATTGGAATGCTTGGGACGTGCTGCAGTGGGTCATCGCCAATTATGGTAAGGAGTTCAAGATCCCGTCCATCCAAGTCCTTGATGTGACTGCAGAAGAAGCGTTGGGAGAATTGATGAAGATTCAAGATGGGAAACGAGGGTATGGAAAGGTCGTATTTGAACATCCCCTGAAGTAAACTATAAGAATCAACTATAGACAGCCTAAACAGAAATTCAAGCATCTGACTGAGTCAGGTATGTCGATAGCACAATTTCTCGGCACCTACAGGTACCAAGACTATGGAATCAAACCAAGCATCAACTCATTAGCCTCTTTCCTCCAAGTGTCTGCTTGTTTATGCACGCCTTTCAGTGTAAATACCATGTTCTTAGGGTCCTTCTCTTCATACATTGGCCAGTCCACATCAACATAAGATACTATGAAAACAGGTTAGTAATTGCAAAATCAACGTAAAGGTTCCCAAAGAGGGATAATCAACTTACGCTTATGACAGTTTCGTGAATGAGTTGTGGCAAAACTAATCCACATACGGCTCATGGTCTCAGCCAGTTTGTGGTAGGGTTCTTGATGGCCAGCTGGGAATGGGTCGACATCCCATCCGGCACCTTGCGTATTGGCAAACACGAATGGAATTTCCTGGAAATGAGCTGCACCGTATTCTTGAGGACTCAAAACTTCGGTTGTAGTATCGAAAAAGTAGCTGTAGGTCGGAACGTGGTGGGCAGCAAATCGTTGCGTTGTACTGCGACGGCCCGTGATGAACACGGCGTCTCCGACCATGAGAGTTGTAGCCCCGTAGTAATCTCCCGCATAGTCGGCCGAGACCGTTCCAAGCCCCGCATCACCAGAGCTCTTCGCTGCGCCGAGATATAAGTCCCAGAATTTTCGGTGATCTCTTGCTGTGATACTTCTGTAAGGGTTTAAGCTATCCAGAATGGATTGAAAGTCACTAGAGTTGTTGACTGGAGATGACGAAACAAGGGCGAAAATGTTTGTGCCTTCGTTTCGATTGGTCCCGACAATGGTTGGCACTTTGATGAAATGACCACTGGCCATGGCTGTGGCCCCAGATTCTGGAAGAATGTCTCCATCGACGGATATAGGGTCGGAAGCAGCTTCCAGCAATGACGATACTGGCGCACTCCGGAGACAGGCAAGGGAGTCTAGAGCCTTAGAACAATTGGCCGTGGCCAGTAGCTTCTTGAAACTGTGCTCCTTATCTGCTTCGCGGGTAATCAACTTCCCATAATACGGGTTGCCGCTCTCCATAATGGCTGCGCTGAAAAGCCTGTCGTCTCGGCCGCCGTATGCGATAAGATGCAGGCCAACACTGATAGCACCAGCAGACTCGCCAAAGATGGTAACCTTGAACGGGTCGCCGCCGAAATCTGCGATGTTCTCTTGTATCCAAGCCAGACCCTGCCTCTGGTCGTGGAGAAATAGGTTGGTCGACCCAGCCTTCTCCGCCTCCGGACCAGCTAACATGCCGAGAGCGCCTAGCCGGTAGTTGAAACTCACAAAGATTACAGGTGTGCCCATCTTGACCGAATTCTCAACGATGAATGATCCGTTGTATCGGAGGTCATTGGCACTGCCTGCTAGGAAGCCACCGCCATGAATCCAAGCCATTACTGGCAACTTGGCAGTCGCTGGAACATGGGCCGGGCGTACAATGTTGAGATAGAGACAATCCTCACTCATCTTCCCAGTAACATTTTGGCTGAAACCAGGCAGACCAATGTCAACGCCCATACACCAGTCGCTGTAGGTGTTTGTAACACGGAGACCATCCCAGCTTTTCGGTGGCACGGGTCTCCGCAGTCGTAAGTCTCCCACAGGTGGAGAGGCAAATGGGATTCCGAGGAAGAACTCTTGGTCATACGTGTGGCTTCGAGCGCCAACTATGGTGCCGTTCTTGATGATGACAGTTGGGAGGCAGTCTAGAGGATGGCAGACAACGGTGCTCACCGCTCCGAGAAGCAGAAAGATGGGGGCGGCTTGAATTCGCATGTTGATAGAAACAACCCGGCAGAAAGGTTATAGTATAGAGAATCGAGAAGTCAATGTGATGAATCAGAAGTAAATTACAGCGACCTTATATACTGATCTCATACTGCCTACGAAGTATTGTATTGAGCCAATGAGAAGCTGATATAGGCCTTGTAGTCTATGTAGGTAGATGTGGATCTGTAGATGTGGATCTGTAGACGTAGATCGGCAAGAACGTGCCGTAATTCGGTTAGTTACGATACAAGCGTACGTGATTGTGGATATCCGAAATGGACGGGCTCGGAGTTCCACTCAAGGGAGGCTACATTGTGTCGAAACCCCGAGATAGTCAACACTCCGAACCATTTCTAAGTTACATACTGTTCAGATATCTAGTAAATAAAGTTTAAGAAAATAAGTAATACTTGATACAAAACAAGTAGTAATTAATATCCCCTCTCGACAATTCACTAGTAGAAGGGTAGACAGTATAATAACAAATATTAATCTTAACTATGACAATATAGATAGAATCATTAAGAGAAGAGTCGCTATTATGAACTTTTGCCCCAGAAAAAACAACAGAAGAATGAACAGTAATTAATCTCAAATATATATATTTTGCAGGTAACCAGAAAGGTATGAGTTTCTCTATTCCAGAATGGAATATAAAAACTAAATTCATACTCAGATAACTTAAGATTGCCCAGGCACACGATCTAGATTCACAGCTAATGCACCAGCCGCGGCAGCTAGAACCTGTAGACTGTTAACAACCTGTAGGTAGCTAGGATGATTGGTTCTTGTTTGCCAAGCATGCAGGCCTACTCCAACCCACGTAAACACAAAATCCTGCACGTTTAGACTGATGGTCCGAAAGTGGACATATGCCCATTCATCAAACCGAGCTACGATGTTGGGTATTGCTGCGGTGGGATGCTCACTACGATACAACTCTTCGGCTAGAGCGAGCTCAGCGCGTAAATTAGTGATTATACCTGCCAGGTGTCTATTGACAGTGTCGTGGTTGAGATATCGTATAGTCCCAACGACCTGGAAGAGAAGTGATTAGCCAGGCTTGTCTTCTTGCCACCTTCAGTTACGTGAGTGCCAAGGAGTTTATGTAGACTTACATATCGAATTTGATTCAGGAAGCTGACAGGATCGTTCAAAACCCAGTCTCTCATCTCGTCTTCGTCAGCAAGCTCATTATATCCCCAAAGGGTAGCCTTGATGCCATTGAGCTTTTCGCCAGCAAGGACAAATGGGGCCCGGTAGTTATCAGCACCGAGAACTGTGAAGATGCGGCGGATAGGTGCGACTTCATGGTCACCAATAGGAGCGACATTTTGAAGTTGGTGAAAGGCCGTGGTGGTCCAAAAGCTGGGGTCTATGCCTGGAAAGCTCGAGATTCTCTCGTCTGGAAGCAAGCCGCTAATAGTGGTTTTAATGAAATTAAGCACGCCCTGCTTTTCAAAGATGTGCTCAGCTGTAGGTTTAGTTAGCTAGTAAAACTGGTTTGGCAAGATAGATTGCCACTTACTGACAAGACCTCTGTTGTCCCCAGGAGGACGAGTAATTTGACCAATAGCCGCATCGAAACAATGGTTGGAAATGAAGTCATAAGCTCTTTGCCAAATGGGGTCTGTTACCAAGAATCTGCCACTGGATGGATACTAGACGCAGTATTAATAAGTCTGCCATGAATGTAACAGCCAATGTAGGCAAATAGAAATTCACTCACGCTGATACCCCACACGCTGAATATCACTTGTGCACCTGTCAGCCTCGAAATAGTCCTGATTTCGTATTCCTGATCTCTCTTGAATAATCCATGGTTGTAGGCTGAGGACGTATCTTCATGGATCGAAGTGTAAGACAATGCATCCAGAGGTAGGTCGAGTGACCTCTTGCCCTTGGGGCGGACCGACATGCCTTGGTAGCACTTCAATACTTCCTCACCACCAAGGTTCTTGTTGTAGAAGTCAAGTTGGCAGACGATGGTCTCTGGTAGCCTCGTAGAGCCGAGCCTCATCGCATAGTCGTCTGATCGACTCCAATCTCGAAGCGACTTGTACTTGAGATTTTTGTACTTTCCGCCAACTTTGCTATCCCAAGTGGCGACCGTATCCAACGAAACTGAGGAATAGAGCATGCTAAAAAGACGTGATATGACAATCTCCTGGCTCTCATAGCGGAACGACTGGGTCTCATTGGTACAGACGGGCTTGTCGAGGAAGATCTCAAGAGCATCGGCCAGCTCCTTGTCCTCAGGGTTCTTGGTGACAGTGGTAGAGAAAGATGGTGTACAGCACTTTGCTCTAGCGCCACCGTTATAGCACTCTCTCGAATTGTAGTCCATAGCCACACGGACTTTGTCGCTTGGGCATCCACTGATACAGTATCCCAAACCACCCCAGTTCTTGGGGATCACGCCAATATGACTCTCCCATTCACAGTCGGTCCATTTCTGGTCCTTCAGGTCGTCGCGGCAACAATACTTGCGCTCCTGGCCAACCTTCTTTTTGCTGCTGAAAGGGTCTCCTCCAGCGCCACCAACGGTGCTGCAGAATGCACCTCCACTACCAGACATTGACCTGGCGACTTCAACAAAATCGCTTGAGCATTTACCCTTGTCGCAGTTAGGAAAGTCTTTCGTCCAGTTACATTGGTTGTAGAGTTGCATAGACTGTTCCGTCGCAAAGCAACATGCTACCTCGTAGCTCTTGCCACAGTATTTGCTGAGGGAACCTATCTCAACCATGCTGTTTGGGCATTTGCCACCGCAGTCTCCGTTGTTGTGGTCGTACCGACCGCATGTGGGAACCCTTTGACCAGGTGGACAGCAGAACTGATGGACACCGAGACCGTTACATCCCCCTTCGTCGACCATATACTCGCCCTTGCGTGCCTGGCCGTCTGTGCGGGGAACCCGAAGCCAGCCTGACGGGCAATCTTGAAGATTGTGTTAGCTATTATCCAAACATAGATTGACAACGAATCACTTACTCTCGGCGCAGTTAGTCCATTTGCACTGCGCATGCTTGGTCTTGATCGTAGTCGACGAGCCATCTGTGGCTGGGAGAGCAGCAACATACTTTCTGTTGGTCGCTTTTGCCAGAGCAGAGGTGTACTTGGCATCTTTCGTGTCGTGGGAAACGGCCCAAACCATCAGACCGCCAAGACATTGCCCTCTTGCAAAATCTGCCTTGAGCTTGAACGTGTCCTCGTCATCGTAGGCTACCCACTGATCTTTCTCGTAGTTCAAAATCTTGACAGCCTCTTTTTTGTACAACGTTGGCTTGACCGACGAAGAGTTGAAAATATCTTCGATTTCTGAATTGAGGATGACGCTGACTTCATTACTGCAGGATCGTGCTTTACCTCCAGAGGCATATTTGCAACCAGGCTTGGTACACGCTGTGTTCTCAACGGTAAAGGCTCTTCCATAGAAAGCGAGGCCAAGAACAACCTTGTCTGGTGAGAGGTCGTTACGCCAGAGCAGGTCGAGAGCTTGTGTGATCTCTGTGAGATTAGTGTGGGAGTTTAGGTAAGCACCAACCCATTTGTTCCCCTTATCCCAGGTGCCGTGAAGATCATAAGACATTCTGATAGTGTCAGATTCAGTAGTCATTTCTCGGATATTTCTTATGACTTACATGTTGAAGAAATCGATATGTTTCTGAATGGCGTTGATGTCAAAGTGCTGAAGATACCCTATTAGACAAATTAGTCAACTCTCGTACAGCTCAGTATCTCTTGACGTACAATAAGATGCAGGAAGCGTCAAGCTAACCCCATCGCGGCCGCTGCCGGACTTGAGAATTGCCTTGAGCCTTCGCAAGAAGATAGGGAAATTCTTATAGTCCTCAGCTCTGCCACTTCGATCGTCAGCACCTGGATATTCCCAATCCAGATCAACGCCATCAAAGTTATACTTGGTCATAAACTTTCGTAGTGAATTTCCAAACTTCTCAGTATTTGCTTGTGATCTTGCAATATCTGAAAAGGTCGTCGCTGTAGGGCCTGGATCATTAAATGTCCACCCGCCAATAGCGATAAATACCTTCAAGTCAGGGTCTGCCTTCTTTAGGTTGGTGACTCGCTTGTACATGTCCACATCAGTAGACAGAGATGGAACAACTTGGAAGGTGACCGGATCAATAGATGCAAAAGCATAGTTAAGGTGAGTATAGACGCCAACAGGAAGTTGCTCTGGGTAGAATTGGTTGCAAGACCTGCTGGCGGACCATCCCTCATAATAGCCAACAACTCGGTCGAAGCCTTGGTTGTTGACCGAGCATGAAGGTCTTTTGACTTTCTTGTTACCGCAAAAGTCTTTTGTCGTTCCACAGAAACCATGTCTACTGCAGCAGACTGATGTTGGGAAGCAACCGCGATGTCAGTAGACGCCCTTTGTTACATCCAAGACATTAAACTCACCGTTCAAAGGACATTTTGTGGCATTGACATATTGTTTTCCAAAGTCACCGGGATCACATTCGGCTTTTCTCTCACAGTTGTTGACACAAATCTTGCTACCGCAGACTGGAGTGAATTAGCCGTTAGTATATCCTTACCATAGGGTAGAAGGGAGGCAGTGAGTCTTACAGTTGGGGCCTAAACCACAGAAACCGTACTTGGAGCAGCAACCAATCTCACATGGCTTCGATGCGCTACATTCCTCTGCAGCAGCAACTATGATGAACAAAAACAAGATCGGCAACAGGATTCTAAGAAGGCCGTGCATTATGAATCACTCAATGGGGTACTTGGTGAATTCATCAATGACAATTGCGATGAGATAAGTAGGAGGAAAAGGTAGAGGGGCAGAGGATGCACTCGAGACCAAGGTGACAAAGTGTCAAGGCAGAAGAAAGGTAATAATGAAAAGGTTATCTTGTGAATAATAAGACGATTTCAATGACAGCTCAGCTAACGGCACTTACTTCCATGCTGATTGAACCTGATCCTGTAATTCTTCCGACCCGTTCCTGAACCCGATCTCCAAACTCCAATTTGTAGACTAATATGAAAGGGAAGTAATCTCCGACCTTGCATATAACCGTCAATGAATCAAGCCGAAGCGGTGAAGTGAGGGATGAATGGAACGAGTGAAAAAGCACGGTATGGGGAGCGGAATCTCCGTGAAGCTATGACACGATGCCCTGCCAGGGCCGTTTGCTACAATAAGCTAAACGCATTGGTGAAATACTCATATCACTTTGCATATCGGGGACCCGGGCACAGGTACTGGTGAGCCTAAGTTGGATACTTCTTCATCGCTTACGAAGAAAACATCAGATCAGGCAGCCGTTGTCTAACTATGTTGACCAGGTTCGTTATTAGCTTCAGATGTGAGATCCGCAAACTAAGGAAACAAACAGTAAGTCGAAAACACGACCCCGGCCATTATCCACTATCACACGTTACTGAACGTTGGTTGTAGTCGGGAAATTAAATAAAAAAGATACCTGTGATAGAAAACTCGCGACCCAATAAACACGTTTGATGCTGCTGGGAGTATTGGCTAGAAGCCTACGGTACCATCAGTTACCCGAATGTGGATCGAGTAAGATTTTTATTTACCCACTCGGATGATCAGAACCCTGAAGACCCTTGGATCACCCAGACGACTTTGATCCACCTCGATCCTGGTAAGGCTGTTGGTTCACCCTTGTAAAGTTGTTGGTTCCATTGGTCGGACAAATGAAGTATTCATCAACTCGTGTCAGGTTGAACGCACGCCGCTAATGCAAAGTCATGAAGGTTTTAAAAGTTCCAGACCGCTAAGAATCGCGTCTAAAAAACGATGAGACCACTTCAACGGGCCGGAGATAACTGCCGAAAGAATATCGCTCCATGGTCGTCCGAAAATTACACGTCGATCCTCAACCTGGGCGGTACCGTGTGGCCAGCTCTTTTCCAGCGATATTATTCAAGCCTTCGACCGTTTGACCAAGCAAGCCAAGCTGCATACTCACCACTGTGTTCTACTGGGCATTTATCAAACCTTCAGTATGGATTCAGGCGTGTTTAGCATGTATCGAATACTTTGGGGCCTCTTGGTCTTTTGCCCTCTTGTCCTTGGCCATACCGGCCATCATCACCTTCACAAACGTCATCATCAACATTCCCATCACCATGATGGTATGGAAGCTCGAAGAGACATTTCCATCAGCGATGCGGAATCCGCTGTTGAGAAAGCTCTTGCTGCGCTGGCTGAGATCAACAAGGCCCGCATCGAGCATCCCTCTTTCAACAAATACGAGATGGTAGAGGACTCTGACTTGTCGCTTGCTGGTCCATTGGACTATTCTTCCAATTCGACCAAGGCAAAACGAGACACTGGAGCCGCACCATATGTCATTCCCTCGGAACTCCAAGATGCGGCCCGTACTCTCGCCGAGTCTAAGCCCCAGAAGCCATCAGGAGATCATGCTCAAGTCGCTGCGAGGATCAAAGCAAAGTACGATCACAAAAACAACGATACCAATTCCCCAGATCCACTGGATCGCCCTGACGGCCGTTTGGGCGAGTTTGGTCCTGATTCCAAACAAAAAGTCATGGAGAGGGCAGCGGGATACTGGATGGTCGATATGCCACAATTGGGACTAGCTCCATATGCCCCAAAAGGATACAAGGCAAGTCTACCGTTTCATGACCCGAAATTAAAGCCTCAATCACTCAGCTAACGAGAACGTAGGTATGGAGAAATGTAAAGGATTTCGGCGCAAAGGGTGATGGCAAGACTGACGACACTGCTGCCATCAATCGAGCCATATCAGATGGCCAGAGATGTGGTCCGGAATGCGGTGCCAGCACAAAGGTCCCTGCTGTTATATACTTTCCACCAGGCACATATCTTGTCAGCTCTCCAATCATTCAGTACTACAACACCCAATTCTTAGGAGATGTGAGTCAAGAGCACAAGTTCGATGACTGCATGACTGCTGACATGTCCTTTCTTTAAGCCTCACATTGTGCCAACTATCCTTGCGGCATCCAGTTTTGTCGGGTTGGGTGTTATCACAAGTGACGTCTATATCACTGACGATCAGCAATGGTGAGTATATGTGTTATTTCCACCGATATCGATTCCTAAGACAATCCAGTATTGTGCAAATACTAAATCCCATTTATTAGGTATCTTAACACGGCCAACTTTCTACGCAGCATTCGGAACTTTAAGATGGATATTCGACTTACGAACCCGACTGCATACGTTTGTGCTATTCACTGGCAGGTTGCGCAGGCAACGTCTCTGGAGAATATCGAGTTCTATATGTTATACAACTCTGAGGTTCCGAGTAATACTCAGCAGGTAGGTCCTTGACGAAATATGGGTGGACGACGCCACATCTACTAACCTGTTTTTTCTTTGTCTAGGGCATATACATGGAAAATGGATCCGGCGGCTTCATGGCGGACTTGACCTTTGTCGGAGGTAATTTTGGGTAAGTAAGCTTTATTGATACTGCAAGTCTATGATAACAGTATTCGTGGTGGCCAGACATCTGATGGAAACAGTGCCTACTTTGGAAACCAGCAGTTCACCACGAGCCATCTGGTATTTGTCAACTGTAACACAGCTGTTCAGGTACACTGGGACTGGGCATGGACTATGCATGATTACGTTATTGAGAGCTGCGGGAGCGGTCTGGTTGTTGTTGGTGGCGTAAGTATATTCCATTCTGTCTCATACAGTATTTAGCTCTGTCACTAACTCGTTACTTTGCCAGGCCGGTGGACCTGAATCCAGTGGCCAGAGTGTTGGATCACTCATTTTGGTGGATTCCATTATCGCCAACACGCCTAAGGGTATCGTCAGCTCGCTAGTTGGCGAAAACTCAACATCCTTTCTATTACAAAACGTTGGTTTCTTCAACGTCAAGCAGTCTGTTACCGATGCCACCAAGAACAAGGTGCTCGTCGCTGGAGGTGACGAAGTCGTCCTCAAAAGCTGGGGCTTCGGTCAGATCAAAAACGGTACCTCCGACACCGGCTTCTTCGTCAATGGTGATAACATTCCTGCCATGAACCGTTCCAAGTCGCTTTTAGGGTCTCAGTACGATAAGCTACAGCCGAACCTTTTTTCCCGACGTCGACCCAAGTACTATGATGAACCCAAGAGTAATATTATGAACGTCAAAGTACTTGGGGCTAAAGGCGACGGTGTCACAGACGATACCATTGTGCTGAACTCTATTCTCTCTGGAGCAGCAAACACATCATCTATTGTTTATTTCCCATACGGTGTTTATATCGTTACAGATACTCTTCGCGTCCCAATCGGATCACGCATCATTGGACAGGCGTGGTCACAGATTATGGGAAAAGGCTCTAACTTCCAGAACGAGCTCAAGCCAAGGGCAGTCGTGCAAGTTGGGAGACGCGGTGACGTCGGCATTATCGAAATCCAGGACATTATGTTCACAGTCAATGGAGCTACAGCTGGAGCGGTTGTTGTCGAATGGAATGCCAAGGAAGCCACACAAGGCTCCGTAGGTCTCTGGGGTACGTTCCGACTATCAGTGCTCAAAGCTTTCGCTAACCGTGTTCTTCTCCTCTAGACTCTCATATCCGCGTTGGCGGTGCTGCAGGCTCTGACTTGCAGTACACCAACTGCCCCAAGCTATCTGGCTCCGTCAATCCCAAGTGCAAAGCGGCATCGACACTTTTTCACCTTACACCTGGCTCAAGCGCTTATCTAGAGAATGCGTGGAACTGGGTTGCTGATCATGACCTTGATAGAAAAAACAGAGATCAGGTCGATGTCTATGTCGCCCGAGGCATGTTGATCGAAAGCGATCTAGCCTACCTTTGGGGTACAGCTTCAGAGCACTGTGTCTTTTATCAGTATCAGCTTTCCAACGCTAGTAACATTCTCATGGGCATGATACAGACTGAGTCGCCTTATTATCAGCCAACTCCCCAAGCACCTAAGCCCTTTGAAGCAAGCGTTGGTCTCTTCGCCAACGATCCTACTTTCAAGGAATGCAAGGACGACCGCTGCCGCATGTCGTTGGCGGTCCGCATTTTGGATTCTACTGCCGTCTACATCCTAGGAACTGGTCTGTATAGCTGGTTCTATAACTACAAACAAGACTGTGTCAAAACACAAAACTGCCAGACGAAAGGATTCGAGGTTGAGGAGAGCTATGATCTCTGGGTCTATAACCTATGCACCAAAGCCATTATTGAAATGGTGTCTCCTCGAAACAGCACTCCTACATATGCTCGCGATAACGTCAATGGCTTTCTGTCGTCTATTCTTGCATGGCTACAAGGTTCGAAGGAGGTAGCCGGGAAAAGAGAGTTTCCAGGTTTCCTCATCCACCAGCCCGATGATGTTATTGAGTTTGATGTCCCGGAAAACTGCCAGACAGCCCTTACACAACGTGTTTTGTGTGACTGGGACGTGTCGGATTTCACCCAACCAAAGTATCGAGGTTCACTCGAAAGCAAAAGTAAGACCGACTTGATATGTGATGCAGGCTGTGGGGAGAGTTTGCGTAGCTGGTTCAATACCGTGGAGCTGGCCTGTCAGGGATACACACTTGGTGGCGCTGTTCCCATGCTCTGGGCTGGTTATATGTGGGCAGGCTACAACGAAACATGCCTGAAGGACAGTTCTGGACAATACTGCAATGGTATGGCATCCCAGATATATCTACGTTTTGCCTCTCACTAACAAGGTATGTCACAGATGTTATCAGCAAGTTTACAAGCGTCTCTGACTACACGAAAATGCCGCGAGAAGAGATGTGCTCGACATGCTACGTTAAACGGCTTGCAATGATGCAGGCTTCTCCGTATTCAATCTACGACGACTACTACGAGAGACAACTTCAGTATATTTATACCAAATGCGGCCTTAAGGGCAATACGACAGTACCAAACTCATTGACGCCTGACCTAGAGGACAACTCTCTTGATTGTGGCACGGATGAGTGGTACACGACTAGCACCGGCGAAACTTGTGACTCGATTGGACTCAAGCGCGGCGTATCATCAGCTTCTCTCTTCATTGTGAATCAATACCGTCTGCCCAACTGCAGCGCAAATGCAGTGATTGAGCCCGCTACCAAGCTCTGCATGCCTGCAAAGTGCGACCGTGTTCATCAACTGCGAGCTGAAGAGGATTGCAATCTACTCGAGTCTAATGCGACCAACAAACTACTTGAGGGGGATGTACAGCTTTATAACCCGTGGGTCGGCTACAATTGCATCAACTTGCAAGAATTCGCTGCCGCATATGGGAACATCATATGCTTCGGCCCTGAATCCGAACAGAACAATACCTCATCCAACAGCACCGATACTACAACGCCTCAGCCATTTAACCCATACACCTACGACAAGATTGACCCTCCTACGGGTGCGAAGGTGCCCCAAGGTACAACGGAACGTTGCGGCCGGTGGTATGTTGCAGGCAAGGAAGACTCGTGCGCTCATATTTGTGCTGTTTCAAGTATCGATATCGATTTGTTGTTCATGGTCAATACAGGACTGGGCACTGACGCAGCAGCATGTTCAGCGAAACTCGTGGCTGGCAACGCGTACTGTGTGGGGCCCAACCATGACTGGAAGGATCCTTATCCTCGAAGAACTTCAGTTTCTACAACAATTTACATTACAGATGGTTATGTCTGGCCTGCTGAGACAGGTGAATGAGGTTAGAAATGGAATGCTTGGTTCGACGTCGTGTCTTTTCTTCCACGGCGCGTATTAGAGTCTGTAGAAAGGTCACCAGAAGTAGCTACACGATTATGCCACGAGACTGAGAACGGGCAAAATCTCTGCTTTACACATAGACCAGCTGCGAATAAGCGAAATACATAATAGACCTCTAAAACTAGGGAAGCGGTGGCCACTCCATTTCCTCGAATCCTAATGACGGCGGGTCACCATAGTAAAGAACTCCTGGATATTCGCGATTCTTCCTGTGTGTCGACACATGACTTCGGATCAGGTTCCGCATAAACCAATATTTTAACAAATCGTCAGCTCCACGCACACGTACACGAATCGCCTCGTCAGGACTCGCCTCCACGTCGACCACCTTAACCCAATATGAGGAGCGGTAAACATCACAGCCGTGAGGAAAGCCCTTAGGCGCAGTAGCAAGCTGAGAGAGCGTCTCGGCATCCAGCATGATGCACGCGACGTATCTTGTATTCCCAGCGTCCGACCTCCCCCCCTTGGATGCAATCCAGGTCTTGAAATATTCGCGCACTGCAGCGAAAGAGGCGTTTTCCAGACTCTGATCCTCCACAACGTCATTCTCATAGCGGCGTACAAATTCCTCGTTTGGGCGCGTGTCAACCTCGACAGCGACATCCTTATATCGGAAGTCCGTTTCTTTACCCCGGGCAATTCGGGACTTGAGACCCTCGACTTCGCGTTCAACCCAGTGCTGGGCGATATTGTTTATAATCTCAAGAGCATGCTCGAATTTCTGGTCCGATCCAGGACCGTAAGCGGTGCGTATAATAGCGAAGCCCCATTTCTTAGGTTTGTGGCCGTGTGTGAGAGATAACGTTGTATCTAGTCGGTGGATAACGCTACGCTTGCATCGAGGATCTCCTTCAAAGCGAGCTATTCGGAAGACGTCATCATAAATCCAGGAAGGGTCGTCCTCCTCATCGATCACTGATTGGGCCATGGTATATGGAAGTATTAGATATTGATATTTCCTCAATGGCCAAAAAAGAGGACAAGGACACGTTGAGAAAACGCAAATAAATCAGGCCAGTATGTATCCACTCCTGATTAGGTAAGGGTATAATTCGGTAAAGACTTCTGGCTGGCCAAAGCGTCATCAATTAGCTGAGGTTGCCCTATACTTATTTAATGAAGTGGCCGCTGATGCAATGAGACACAGGCCAACACTGATAGCACAAGCCGACTCACCAAAGATGGTGACCTTGGACGAGTCGCCGCCCAAATTTGCCATTTTATCTTGTATTCAAGCCAGAGCCTGCTCCTGGTTGTGTGAAAATGGCTTAGTCGACCTAGACTCATCTGTTTCCAAACTAGCTAATGCAGCGATTCAGGAATGCATCACAGCGATCTTCCAAACTGGTCTGAATAACGGGATATAGTTCTCAACGAAATGACAGTTGCTGATATAGCCCCCGTGATGTAGGTCGGTACATATGGATTGGAAAGAGCGCGCTGTAATTACCTTAATCACAATATAAGAGTGTGATTGTAGATAATTATAGAGGTAATAGGAGATAGCTAAAGTAACAGCACTAAAGTGAATACCATATAAGAGAACTCTCAAAGTAGACAGAAACTGTCAACTTTATTTCTATACCCCTGTTATGAAGTATACTTATTGATAACAAATACCAAATATCCCAACTGAGCTTCAATCGAAACTCTGCAGCCAGACTGAGTAGCTTTGCGGCTCTCCTTTAAAGATTGGAAAGAATCTCACCAGCTGTAAAGAGGCTCTTGCAATGGAACTTGCGGTACCCATGGATTACGTAATTTCCAGTGCCTCTACCATCGTCAATCCAACGTTCGCAATGGTAGTCGTTCCCTGTAGTAACAGAGCAATCTCCGTACTTCTTTCCATCAACTGCAAAAGTGAGTCAGTACTAGCATTGTAAATTATGTAAACAGTGACAAGAATTATGTAGACGGCAAGATAGTCATCAAGTATTGAATCGGGTAGAACACTTACGGCCATACATTCCGTAGTTACGATCCTTATAAATAGCTGTTGAAACAATCGTTAGTTTCTGGACAATTAACTGAATAGATTACTTACTCCAGTGATAGACTGGGCTTGTGCTGCGGAAGTTCATCTCCAGCTCTTGAATGTCTCGTGTAGGACCCATGAAGCCGCATGCACCCTTACAACGGACGCCATGCTTGCTACCACTGACATCGCTGCGAGAGCCGAACCGACGAGCATCAAAAACCGCATTGCAACTGTCTGGCCGATTTCGGTCCCAGATCATGTATGAAGTACCTATAGCGCCACTCCCGACTTGGCCAGAGGTCATGAAGATGTCGAAGTCTGCTTGAGCAGCTGGCAGGAAGGCAACCAGGAGAGTTGTAGCGAGGACAGTGAACTTCATTCTGTTTTCTTTGGGTGGTCAATAAAGTGGCGTTAGAATGAGCCTTTTAGATTAGACTTTTAGAAATGTGGTGAAGGTGATGTAAGAAGTGAGCCGGATCAAGGTTTTTATATGTGTCTGACAGAACCATGTATATTTAATATCTCCTTCCCCATGCAGCAATACCACCTGTTACAATAGACATGAAAACAATCTGACATCAGAGAAAGCCGCGGACTGAGCCGCGGACGCAGTCATCATATATTTACTTGAATAACTCTTACAACTTGATATTACTGCCGAGGAGTAACTATGGGCCCGTTTTGTATAATCCCCTTGCATCACCAATCAGCTACCCTGTTATTCTTGATGTACTAATACCAAAACCTTTTGCTTAGTATGACCCGACTCTCCGCAGTCAGCCCTAACCTTTTCGGATTCGTATCGATTCAACACCAACCTCTTTAATCCTAATATGCTTATTGATCCCTGGCGATTTCTTTATTATTAGTTGAAATCAGTTACAATTCTGCGACTCACTACTGCAGTCTGCTATGAGGTTTGTCAATCTGGCTATGAGAGACGTTATTTGGCCTCCGGTTAGGGAAGGCATGCACCGATGTTTTCGGTCAAAAGCCTAGATAATAATTGCCTGAGCGTACATCTAAAGCTTACTGAAAGGCAGCTGGACCAATCGGTTATGACCAATAGAAGCGCTAGCTCCAGATCTATAGGTGAGGGGTATGTTCCTCAACGCTGTCTCTTGGGAACAAGAAATCACCTGATAAGCTTGAGTACTTCCTAATGCGGTATATCCATCTGAGACATTAGGTATTATCTATTCTTAATTGGCAGGCAAGGTTTCCCATGGCTGGCTGCATATATAGGAATATTCACCTAGAGTTAGTCTGGACCAAAAACTAGTGAAAGAGGCTGGGGCAAACTATTGAAAATATCGTTCTTAACTTTGCTAGCTGCATTGTATTGCCAATATCTAACCGCCCGTCTTTGTATATGTCTCGAAGTAGTATAATATGTTATGTTAGTGTACTCAGCTGAGCTCTTATACGGAATCTAGACCTATCAAGGAATCTTCTTGGTTCTCTATGATAACCGCTCGCTGTAGGCTATAAAAGACATTTACATTCCCCTTCTAAAGTTTGGATATTGCAGAGAGCAACAAATAATCATTGCTACAGTTTCTTCTATCACCCAACAATCTTTTTTTAAAATGACCAACTACTCATTGAACGTCGAGGTTGGGCACGGTGTCATCCGACAGCTGATGCAGCAGGGTTCCAGACTCTGCTTAGCTTTTGGAGTAGAAAACGATGGATACAAGGTAATAGCATCAAGTTCAAGTAAGCCATCATGTTTCCTTATATTGACATGCATTAACAATTATAACTTAGACCTCGGTTCCATGGTTTCCTTTCAATGGAAGGCTGACTTTGCTGTCGGTGCCAGTAACGGCAACTTTCAGAACGGAGGTATACAAAACATCAAGATTAAAACTTGGTAGTCAACACTAATCATATCTACAGCCCAAGTCATGTCGTCGACGAAGCCAGATCCCGTCAGGCTCGGTCAGACCTACACCTTGACCCCAGACTGGCAAGGCAGTGTTAACGACGGTGGACGCCAGGGTGCTATTGTCTTCAAAAACCAGAATGACAGAGCCTCCCCGATTCTCTACAAGAACATCAACGGGTCCAACGCTCCCATCTACTTTGGTTCTCACATCCTGCCTAGAGGTAGCAGTCAAGAGATTAAGCCTAATAACAGGGTTGCAATCTGGTTTCAGAGTGAAGGCAGATCTGGCACTATGATCGATGGGATTTATGATCGAAATCCCTTCGAGATTGATATGTCGGGAAGGACTGACGCCAGTGTCGTCCTGAATGACAACTTTACGTGGTCTCTACGGCAGTGAATAACATTATGGACTGGGGCTATCTGTCATGTTATCTGTTGAGATTGTTACTGCCCTATTCTTCTTTAGTCTTATCTGACAAATCGATAACATTTACTACGTTCTAAACTATAAACCTCTATCACAGATACACGCTCAATTTCGCAAGTAATCTACAAGCGCGTCATTGAAGTATTGCTTTGCTTCATCACACATCCGGTCCCTCTGCATCTCCCAGCCCCCTTCCTTGAAAAGTTCCTCTCCCAAGCCGATAGCGAACTGGTCACTGCCCTTGACAAGACCTTCATACATCTGATCGATAAAGTCTTTCAATGGCATGCCGATCTCTTTGCCGTTAACCAGGTCCGGTTGGTGTGCTTCGTCATGCAGTTCGGTCTGCACTGCAGGAGGGAACACTTCCACTATGTGTAACGGACAACCGCTGTCTCGCACTTGGTATCGAATATCCATAACAAAGGCGTGTAGGGCGGCTTTAGAAGCATTGTAATTTGGTGTTCGACTCATGGCAGGGATTAATCCCAGGGTGGCGTTGATATAAACGATGTTCCCATGTGGCTCCTTCATTAGATGAGGTAGAAATGCTGCTGTTATGTAGACAGCAGACGTGTAGTTTGTTGTGAGTTCATCTTGAAGAAGTGAGAGGTCTATAGTCCCAGGCTGTGTGAAGTCAAAGCCGCGTTGTACACCTGCACTGATAATGACACAGTCAAGATCTGGGTTTGACTGGACAACTGTATCAGCAAAAGACTTGATACCAGCGAGATTAGTTATGTCGAAGGTGATGGCACTTGAAACATTAGAGCCGTGTGCCTGCACAAATGCCTCGAGACGTCTCCTTCGGCGTCCGACTACCACCACCTTGGTGCCGGTCGAGACTAGTTTGGAAGCAAGGGCCTCTCCGATACCAGAGGTAGCCCCAATAACAACTGCTTTCTTGTAAAGCGGCACCATTGTGGCACGAGTGTTATGCAGATAGATGGCTGTCGAAAGCCTTTGAGCAGGCGTGCTGTGTATCTGATGATGAGATATGCGGTGATTAAACACCACTCCCTTTTCCTCGTAAAGTTCTCGTTGGACTATGAGTAGGGAAACTACCACATTGTTATGAGTATGTAATTTAAAAATGTGGCTTGGCTGTACACCATCGTACAATGCGTACTGACATGAGGCTAGCTCGAAGACTAGCGAAGTTTCGTGGGTTTGAAGAAGCATAAAGTTCCACTGAAGACGACGGATATTCACTGAAGATCATTGAACATCGGTGGCTGATCAATAGAAGCAGAGATCATCCATGTGTGCTTGAGGTGTGACATACAATCAGCTTGGTGGTGTGGAAGGTGGGGGGAGCAGTGTTCTAAGCCACGTTATCACTTTGACGTGCTATAGATGAAACTAGCTTTGTTCAATTATCGTAATTGTACAAGGTTTCCAGCCTGCTTATGATGTGCCGTTTTTGCACGGAGACTCGCAGCATCACCAGCAAATGTCTTCCTATGAATTCATGCTAAGTACTCACTCCATCGATAACATCAATCCGTTAAATCTTTTTGTCTCTCAATCATTACAATACAAGCACATTTATTAAAATGTTCGGCCGTCGGCGAAGACCTATTCTCGGTGCTGCTGTCGTTGTAGGAGCCTCTCGAGCAGCCGCCAAGCATGAAGTACGGAAACAGGAACTCATGGCAACTGAGCGCGATCGCGAGATACAGCGAGAGGTTGAGCTACGCAGATATGAAGACGAACAGCAGGAACTACGAACCCAGCGTGCTGTTGACGAAGCCATGAAAAAGGCTGCATTAGAGCAGGCTGCTCAACAGAACAACGCCGGGATGTCAGCACCACCTCAACCTCAGTATGCTGAAGCGTATCCTGTGGTCCAGGTACAGACTCGAGACATGGGACTGTACAACTCAGTCGACGATCCTAGAACTATCGTTCAACCAGCACCAGCATACCAACTAGCACCTCAGTTTGCAGAGGAGAGACCTCAGAAGGTGTCAATGCAGAGCCCAGCTTCAAGTTCCAGAACTCGATACTGTACCCAGTGTGGTTTCAATTGTCAGGATACAGATAGATTTTGTCGACAATGTGGTGCAAAGCAACAACCCTTGGGAGACATGATAGCATGAAGTAGTGGCACCAGTCATCAACCTTGGTGGAAGAGAGTCTTATGTTGAATGCGATTTCGCAATGCGATTTCGAGTTGTGTCGACGCGTTAAAACAACGGTAGCCTATTTACATTCTTCTATCGTACTATTTACTATATATTTTGTTCTTGATCTCTTGTATATTCCATAGTTTCCTGAGGCTTCTGAGAACTAGAGCGATCTGACGTAGCTGTGGCTGACGTTATTTAATCGCATCTGGCGCTGTTGTGATCGATGTCTTTTAAGATAGAGTCTTCCAACTATGTTCTTGGTACTGATCTCATCGCTAATAGGGACAACGAAGTCGAAATGGCAGCAATAAATCGCATGCATTGTCTTCCTTTCTTTATTTATCTTGCTAAGCACGGACCGGACGATGAAATCAGTTGCAGGGTTCTTGTCATTTGGATCTAGGCGAGGACCAAGATCCAGACAAGCCTTTCATAGTTCCCTATTGTTTACGTCAAAGACATCATCAGCTACCGGAGCAAGAGGACAAGGCACTAGATGTGAAGCTCATGGAGTTGCAGGGACTGAAAGCAGAGAATGGTAAGGAATAGCTGAATATTCAAATGCCCGTATATACAACAGTCGGTAAAACAAAATACTTCCTCGTTCCGTAGTCCGATATCTCCACACAGCAATAAAAAAAAACAATTCGACGCAGGCCTGATTCGAACAGACGCCTCCGAAGAGAATAGATTTCTAGTCTATCGCGTTAGACCACTCCGCCACTGCGCCTTGATGAATTGATAGAAGTTTTCAAGCATGCCGAACCTATGATCAGCTGGAGACAGTGAATTTAACAGAACAGCATATCCCAATAAGTCAATTCCATAAGAAACTACTATTAAATAGTTCCTCAGTTAAATGTATATTGGGTTGTACTATATAAATCAAATAATCAAGGCATCACTCGAATCTATCAAGCTCTGTAACTGAAGAAGAAGAGGTAAATTTTAACCCTGTAGAAATCAACAATGCAGCAAGCTTCCAATAATCTTGCGTCACCTGTTGTTACCAACGGATCAAATGCAGAAGTATTTAACGGGCTTGCTTTCGCTAAGTAACAGGTTCAGCAGGCTGCCATTAGGGCTCTATCCTGACTCCTAGGTTCTCGGATCGATCTCGGTATCGTGGCAGAAGCAGTTTGGCTGCCACCACTGGACAATGCTTCCAGTGAACACCACGGCAGTAGGTGATATACTACTCTGGACAGGGTAAAGATTGCACATTGAGTTCTCTATGAACTCGAAAACGTCACAGTCGCTCCAAGCTTTGCAAGCGAGGTAACACTCCGCCAAAGTTCCAGGAGTCTCTGTGCGCGAGGCGCCTAGATAGTTTTCTGGTATATATCCCGTCTTACCACAAACAGTAGCTGCAGGTAAGGGATCCAGGGGTGTACCAGTGCATGCGTCCTGAGTTGGCTCCTCAGTCTCGTCACTCGGTTCGTTGGGATCGAATTTGTCGAGATCACAGAAACAGTCTTGATCATACCACTTGTAGCTCGTTGCGGTACCATCAAGCATAGATAAACCCCCACCCACATAGAATCGACATTCCTGGTCAGCCTCGAATCTGAACGCAGAGCATGCGTCAACACTGCAAGCCTTTGCACAGGCTTGGAGCGACTTAGAAGACCCGGCTGGACCAGGCCCACCGTCATACAAGCCAGAGTTATCACCCATTGCGCCACAGACACGGTACTGAGGGAGGGGGTTGACAAGGTTGTCCTTGCAAGTAGGCTCAGGCTCACTGATCTCTACCTTGTCAAGATCGCAAAAGCATTCTGGTTGATACCATTTGAAGGTAGTGGTAGCATCATTTGGTAAAAGACTGGTGCCCACGTAGAAGGTGCATTGCTTGTCAACTTCGAATTTGAAGCCTCTGCACGAGCCTTCACTGCATGCCTTTGCACAAGCTAGAAGCGATTGTGTCGAGCCTTGGGGGCCTTCGCCCTCATAATACAAGCCACCGCTGTCTCCCATTCTCCCACAAATACGGTATTCGAGAGGAGGGTTGACCATATTGTTCTTGCAAGCGGGTTCTGGTTCAGCCAGGGCAGTGGTAGTGGTAGCAGCTGAAGTCATTGTTGTAGTGTCTGCTATGGTAGTATCGGTAGTTTGTGAAGATTCGGTAGTAATAGTGGAACTATCGGTTTCTTTTAGTATTGCGGTAGTATCGGTCGAAGTAGCCTCGGTACTGCTTTCTGAAGAATCGGTGGTAGAACCAGTTTCTGAAGTCGTTGCGGAGGTTTCTGTGGCAACAGCGATCGTGGTGGTGTCCGTTGAGGTAGTAACAGTGAACTCTGTATTGCTGAGAGTAGAGGTAATGTCCAATGAAATACCGGATGACATGGAAGAGATTGTGGTATCTCGGATGATTACAGCGGAAGATGAGTAGATGTCGCTGAAGCTGGTCGAATCGGTCGGGAGACTAAAGGACTCCTCACTTCCAGTGGTAGTATCTTCGGAGGATGTATAAGACAGCCATGTGTCACTCGGTTCCAGGGAAGAAGCGACAGCGATGGAAGAAGAAATAGTTTGAGTCACATCATCTGTGTGGCTCGAAGCTGAGATCTGATGAGGCCGACATGGTCCGGCATTGACTGAAGCACCCAGGGCTGTAATCAGCAAAAACGAATGAAGATATCTCGACATCTCTGCTGTGAGTAAACAAGAGTCAAAATAATGAAGAAGATGGGTATAACGAGAAAGGTGAACAATTTGGTTGCTATCCTTGTATTTTTTTATCTCTCCTATCTACTACGCTCGAGCCTCCAGATATTGTATAAGTTCATATTGCTTTGTCTGCTGAACAAAAACTATTGATTGAAAAAGGGTCTAGAAGTCAATATGGTACGTTAACTATATAATTTCAAGGCAAGTGTTATTAATAGTCTGGACGCCACTGAGGCTGAAAGACACTAGTGGACTTGGCAGGGGCTCTGTAGACGCTCATTTATTACCAGCAGATGGAAAATTGATTTAAATAATCATAAATGTTATTAACGACCTTGCTCTCGCCCACCAGGTGGTAGACACTCAGATAGTATAAATATGACCACAGGGACTCTGTTTAATGGTTGCAGTAAATTTCATTGAGCAAAAGTCCTAATGTTTTTTTTTTTTCTATTATATCAAGAATACGAAAAACGCACCAGAAGCGCCTTTTTAGCTCCAGTCTGTGCTTCCAGTGTGGGACCTGTATCCTCAAAAAACGCATCTCTCACAATGGCAACCATGATCCCGCCTCCCCTCGGCTTATCGCCAACTCTCATAGCTTGAATATACAAACCACAATAGTCCTAATTATGACATTCGTTTTTCCTGTCCACAAGCTCCAGCCTGTCTGTCGCAAGTTCAATCGTCATTGGCGAGGTTATAGCGCTGTATCAAGGTGGTCCTATCAGCCTTTTAGAGATGAGAGATCCAAAGCTTCAGGTTGTCTCGAAATTCTTTCACATCATCACGACTTTCATCATGCTCCCTATATATCCCAGATGGCATCACTGGTAAAGGTTGTGTAGTAATAACTTTGTATTTATCAGATGGGTCATTAAGACCGACGTGCCAGAGCTTAAAAATAACATTGAGCTTGATGCTTGGGAAAAAATCATGGTTTTCATCAACGGTTGATAGAATTGCACGGCCTGGTCCAGATTACAGCACCTAGCATTGATACATCGCGAGATACATGGATCTTCATGTTATCATCCCAAAGTCGATCTAGAGAAGCACAATATTATATGATGGGGAGACAGTTCCACCAATATATGAGTTTGTGACGAAATACATCCTTGATTATACATGCAAAAACATGAGATAAAATACCAATGTAACAACAATGAATTCCAAGCTTGGACTAAGGTCTCTGACACCACCGGAAATCATCAGCTCCGGCTCGTATGTATTGGGGACCGTTGAGTTAGTTGTTCCGTTCCAACAGTATTTCTGGAAACAGTCTGCACATTTTGAAGGAATATCAGTACCTGTACGGACGAGACTACGAGCCAACACCGCGCAACCCACGCAGACTGGCCAGCTCGAATCCATCGTACCATTACCCATGGTTACAACATTATATCCATTACGAACGATATTGTCTCTCTCATTATTGCTGTACTCGAGATCAAATGTTGTAAAGTTAGACTCATATGAATATGGGGCGTTGGGAAGGTAGACGATCAATGGCCCTGTTGAGTTGCCAGAGCTTGTGTCACAGCCAAAGAAGGTAGGGTGGTTGTTAAGACCAAAATTAATAAAGGTGTTTTGGTCAGGAACCTTTGGAAACTTGTTGTTCTGAGGCGACGCGTTTGCCTTTGATCTCTCATATGTTGCTACCAGAGAAGTGCCGTTTGGCCAACGTGTCTTTGTATCAGCAGAGCCATCGATAGCAAAGATTACGTCGACCTGTCGATCTGAAACAAGTAACGGATGAAGTGGGATATTCTGATAGTCCTCTCCGCCGTCAACGAGGGTAAGGATGGTACTCTCTGCGTTGGAGTTGTTCTTGGGGTTGTATTTGTAGAATGGGTTCGGCCAGTTGGCTATATCTCTGTTCTCCTCACCGATATCCGCTAGAGTGTTATTTATGGCCTTGATTAAAAAGTCTGGCGCACTTTCAACCTTTCCGATCTGAAGAAATGCCTGGTTAAAAAGTGACGCTGAAGTACCCATAACAAAGCCGGCGTTGTCGACACCAGCGACACAGACTCCGCTGCGTCTGATTGAACCATTTTGGAAGTCGGAGCCGACATACTTCAGAGGCGCAAATGCGTCCAATCCTGGATCAAATGAACCCATTTCCCAGGGATTGAACTCTACAATAGTAGAGTTACTTGCTATCTGAAGCTGCCCTGATGTTCTTTCGATCGCTACGATGATCGGCATGGGCGCTTTTGCAGCTGCAAACTCTGTATCATTTGCAATTGAGGAGAAGGTATATGCTGGTGATTGTCAGTACTCTGTGGATACGGTACATCAAATCCCTTACCTGGGCCTCCGTCGCTTGCATTGACAAGTTGATAAGATAAAGACCTTCCCCAATAGTCTGTTATGCTCTTATTGTACCCTGCCTCGACTTTGCCCTTGACATCTTGATACATTTGGCGGTAGTATTTCGATCTCGAGATATCTGACGGGCCTAATTGCAGACGGGTAAGTAAGAGGTCTAAATGATAGATCGTTCTTCAACATACCTTCAAATATGGAGTTATCGAACTGCCACAGTGAGTCAAGGAAACTATTGGAACCGTAGATGATCGATTCAACCGTGGTGAAGTTCTGTACATAAAGACTTCCGACAACCCAACTTCCCCCAGAAAGACCACTTAGGTAAGTTGCTGCTTGGAGTATACCACCTAGCTGACCGTGGCCCGTCGAGCCTGAGGTCCTGTTGTCAAAGGCAGCGATAGCACCCGCACCGTTGATCATGGCTCGATAGCCCCCTCCGGAGACAGCAATACCGATTCGCGGTAGCGCTGTGCCATTGCTTTCAATGCCGTCGAAATACGCTCCGACATCCAGCCCTTCGATGTTGACGCGGGTGAGGAATTCTTTCAACGCTGGAGTAGTTATGTTGTCGCGAAGGCCGAGCCATGATGTTTCTTCGCTGGACAATGTCGTTGCCTGTCGGATCACAGGGCGCGTTTTGGGACACGGAACCTGTGCAGGAGTATAACCATCCGGGGCATCTGGAGCAGCTCTTGGCTCTACAATCGGTAAATGATGATCTTCAACAAGATGACAGTGTGTCGCTACGATACGTATTAGTCCAAGTTCAAATACATTATGATGAACATACCCCAGGACAATGCCAGTAGCAATCCTGACTGGAACAATTTACCGCATGTCATCATCTTACACTGTTCAGTAAACTTCAATCGTCGGTCTTGATGATCGTTAGTATTATTCTAGCTTGGTTACTCTCTACGGGAACAGAACATAAGAAATGCTGAAAACTGTTTGTGGTCAGGCCAGCCCCGTGGTTCCCACGTATGCTAACAGTGTAGAGATCTGAAGGATGATACCACACCAGCGTCTGTGGCTCAATGTGTGGCATTTACGTATATCTCGTTATTCACTGATATTGTGTAAACTTACGACTGGACTAGTGCTTATACTAACATCAGCACATGGTTGTTACAAAGGACAAGCGTGGCTGAACTTTATTAGAGTTGCTCTGTGGGACCATGTACAAGACCCTTCAATAGCTCACGAGACAGCACTAAACACCCCATCATCCAACCCTTCATCTGATCGTAAAACCGGTTCTACCATGGCTGTCAGATTGCTGCAGTTGATTCCCAAGATGTCACTCAACTTACCAAACACAAAAACAACAACAGCTTGACTTCCCCTCCCACCCAAAACCTTAATTTTGAAGGCGTCGTGTGGACAAGAGCAGTCGTATTTGTTTGCTCCAACATATGGTATACTCCACGAAAAAGTTACTTTGTTGTTCATCTCAAAGCCGACAACTCGGTAAGAAACAGAGCCATTGATCGCTCCGTAAACGTGGCTCGACTTGCATCGCAACATGCCGCTCTCCCCTGCGAGTATTTCTTGCGGCGGCCGCGAATCTGGTGTGTCCATCCAATCGCCATGGTCTAGACTCGGGGATTCAGGCTCAATGTTGAGTTCTTCATTGGTATGATTCAGAATGACAACTAGCAGGTCCCTCGCGGCCATGATTTTGGTCTGCGTTGACAAATTGATTTTCTTTTTCTGCAAAGTGACGGATTCGTGGGTATGTCAAGACGTTTTACTGTGGTTACAGTTTGACGAAGCCGCAAGAAAGTATTTCAGACTTATATACTTATCTACCAGGGGGGGTTGCAGTGTTTAGACTGTATCAGCAGATGCTCACTTGCTGAAAGTAGCTGATCTGTTGTCAAACGCAACCTTGAAGCGGCACTACGATACAACAACATACGGCAACTGTGCTTTCAAGTGTTTTCCGCGTTACAATTAACACCCTCAATATTATGTCATAAACGAATATAACAATCATGATCACCAATGTATTTGAGTGACGACGCGTGACTAGTGACTACAAAATGTGTTACCCTTCCTTCAGGGTCTTCCTCCTTTAAATCTCCCGTTTTTCGTATCGTTATATATCGGTTTCGACGATATGCCTCATCTCAATCACCGACCAGAAATTAGTCAACACTCCGAGCAGGGGCGTCGACATCGTCACCATCATGATCATCATCGTCATCGTCACGCTCAAATCGGACCACTGGACGACAACGCTATAATTAGAGATGAACCTTTAGGATGGCGGGCTCAATCAATGACTAGGCCCGTGCTCGAGGCACTTACCAGTACGGCTTTTCCAACTATCCATCCTCAACTTATTTGCTTACACGATATGTCACTAGTGGGATTAATCGACCAAAATGGTCATGAGGACACCAAGAGATCCGAGATACAAAACGAGAACCAACATGCTTTACGGCATGGTGTCTATATAGGAGCCAAAGTCGCATTACAAATGATGAATGATGGAGATCCCTGGCTAGGCGAAAAGACAATCAAGGTCATCAGTGCGGCTGTAACCTCTGCGACGATTGACTTATTGCTGGGTACTAATTCCAAAAGCCATCGAATGACAGATTCGATAGGGTCGTTGGCCGAAAATGTCATCATAAATAGAATTTTGAACGGTACCATGAGACATTGAAACATATCCACGACTGTGTCTCTGGGCATTGATACCATTCGAGCTTCTGCATCTAGACCCGGGAATTTGCAGTTGGGTTGCGTTTGTACCTAGGACATAAAGAGAGCGACAGCTTGCCTAGAAGCATTAGGGTCACTAATGACGTACCATTAAAATGCCATGCCACCAAGTTGTGCACCAGATTCGGGGTTCAAAGACATCTAGTGTTCATCGCCACGAGTTGCTATCCCTTTCAAGACGATGACACATCAAGAACATTCAGTGGTGACATACCGCATATCATCTGACCCTGACACACATTTTGTGATGCAAGGCTGGCCAAGAAACTATCCACACTCAGCCTTATACAGTTTTCTACAACAGATAGAACAGTCTCGAATCGCTAAGGTCTTTCTACTGTATAGGCGGCCGTGACTAAGCACGTTCGATGGTAGTTGTAGAGGAAGATAGTGGCCATACCGAAATGGGTTCAGAGCATTATGAGAAAACAACCAATTAGTCCTCTTCAATAACTGAGAAAAGAATTGTTGCAAAGAATTTGTGTTCATTGCCAGTCGATATGACTTTCTATTTCGTACATCAGCCATTGTCCTCATGTCTGTCACTCTGATAAGCGGCACTTCCTGTTCCATTCACCTCACCGAACCAAATCTCTTTCTCTCTGGATTCGACCTCTTGTCTCACGACTGTATTGGAGGGCAAGATGGGATCACCTTGCTACGAGGTATACTTCGGTTAGATATCACCCGACCCACCAAGATCAAGTCGGTGCAGCTTGAGCTACTGGGACACACTCGCATCAACTGGCCACCACAGACTGTCCCGGGGTTCAACGAAGAGAGCGATTTACAAGCACAATCTTCAAAACTCTTTAATGCCAAAGACAACCAAGCGAAGGACGATTTCGGCTTTAATTGCAGGTACTATTTAAAAAGCATGTTGGGATATGATATTCAGCCTACAAACAAGTGGTAACATTGTCAGATTTAAGTACGCCTCGATATAGCACCGCGGATGCCAAATTTGGTCCGTGTCTGTCACTCAACAGCTTCCAAGCACAAAATCCCAATAGAGAGATCACATATGCGTCTACACCTGCATTACAGCACTCCAAGACTTTCTTCCCGGGCATATACGATTATGCCTTTGAGTTTCCGATCGAGCATCATCAACTGGAGACGATCAAAGCACCATATGGTTCTGTGGAGTGGGAGCTGCGAGCGAAGATCTCTCGCGCCGGTATATTCAATACCAACCTCTGTATAAAAAAAGAGGTGACGCTCGTGAGAGTTCCTGATCCACTGTCCCTAGAGACAATACAGCCAATTTTCTTCAGCCGCCAATGCGGAGATTGGCTACACTACGAAATTGTCATATCTGGGAAAAGCTTCCCTATTGGCAGTCTTTTACCAGTTTTTATCAAGTTCAGATCCGTTGACAAGGTCAAGGTAAATGGGTTCGAGATACTGATAACGGAGTCGATACAATATTGGTCAGACGATGGAAAGGTGACCAGAAAACCTCCTCCACGATCTGTCCTTCTTCTTAACAAAGCAGCTGGTAAAATCGTTTTTCCACCATGGGCAACCTTGGGCTCCTCGACTGTCCATGATGATGAGTTAGCCCCAGAGCCGATGCTCGAGACTCACGATATAGCTGTTGAACAAGGAAGTGTAAAGGCATCGGAGGACCAGACTTTGCTTCACGCTGTGGCCGATTTGGATGAAATGGTTACGGATGATCCAGATCCGAAGGCGATGTCCTTCACAGACACAACGGAAATTGAAGCAGTTTTGCAGATCCCCAGTTGTAGGGTAATGTCTAAGAGAGGGGAGCTGAGGCTATACCCAAAATGTACCTGGAAGAACATTGTCATAAAACACGGTCTCAAGGTAAATTTGGTGCACATTTTACTCCCGAATCAGCTTATACTGACAATAATTTACAGGTCATACTGCATAGCAGCCGCCCTGATCCCAGTGACCCGACGAGCAAAAGGCGCATGTATAGGGACACTTCCGTCAGCTTACCAATTACTCTCTTGAACTGTCGAGCGAACCAAGCCAACATGAGCCTGCCCTCCTACTCCAAAGATAAATTTCAGTCTATCAGCTGTCATAAAAGTTGTGGGTGTCCAGACGCTTTGACCACGCCGATTGAAAAGCCACCTCGCCATTCTATCGAAGCCATGGCTGCGCGCCACTTTGTCAATAACCGGTCAAGCATGCCCCATAATATAAGCCTTGAGCTACCGTTAGTATCGTCGGATCAGGGCTTACGTGTGGGTGACTCCGATAACGACAGACGATTCCCGTCAGAGCCCAGACTCGTCGATGAAGAACCCCTTCCACGTTACGATGACATCGTGGCAGCCACAAGGGCAACAGTGTTCTAGATTGTATTCCCGCTCTAGCACACCATGTTTTATATCCCATCTTTCCAGGTTATCAGTGTTATCCTTTTAGGACATAATCAAATCAAGTGTTTCACAACTTTACTGTTTCTTTGTAGCCTATGAGCATGCTTATCTGGCCAAGTGAATCTCACTATCGTACGACATACATTCACTTGTCGTTCCTGAACATTTGCAGATCCATGGTCGGTTCATCAAGCTATCAGTGACACATTGTAATAGCACGATTTGACGTTATAGTGGCTCTTTAAATCTTGACTACTGCCCACCACTGTTCATATTGTTTATGGTGAATACTCACATCCCGGTCCTTCCAGATCCGTGATGGATCCTACTCACAATTTGGATGAGAAAACTTCAGACAAATCTCATTCTGGGGCACAAATCTCGTACATCCTCGCCGGTCTCGCTGCAGTTTGGTTAGTCTCTGTGATCTTCATGACGATCAATTCGTTAGTCCTCTAAGATCTGCATCCTTCTCAGTATACACTAACCCTTGATCAGTTTCCTCAGTCGGAGAAGACATCACATGCAGACTCAAAGGGACCTTGAAAGATGGCAGGTCGCCCCAGGTGGGATAGTGACCTTGCAAACTCTCAATTCTACAAGTCCGGCCGAGATTTACAAATTCCCCCAGTCCTCCAAGTCACGTCCATCCCTAGAATCGCACGCGTTGGACTCTCTAGAGCTTTGGTAAGTCCGCGTTACTTTCCATCCCTGGGTTCAACTTCTAAGTGTACAGTGCGATTTGCCTTGAAGTATTTGAGAGCTCAGAGTCTGTTCGACGATTGAAGTGTGAGCATATATATCATCAACGATGTATTGATCGCTGGTTTGAAGGACGACATTTCACCTGTCCGTTGTGCAAAACGGTATATGTTGCACGACAGAAAAGCGCAACAGCATGATGAGACGTTCAAGTCATTACAATATAGCCAGTAACTGCAGTATTCGTTCAATACCAATCCATTACAATACAGCTCAGCGTCTGTTATACATATGGCCTCAATTCTGCTTGTTGTTGGTTTATCGATCAACCGTTACTCATATTGATATGAGGATTGCAAGCCGAAACTGTCAAAGGACATCGCCATCACGTGAAAATAAGAAATCCCAAAGGGGTCTAGGGACCATGTCAGTTCTTCAATGTCAGAAAATGGGGGAGTGGGGAAAGAGTTCAATTAAGGCATCTGTCTAACCAACCTAGGAAGAAGGATCGAATGATGGGTACAGGCTAGGTTTATTCCGCATCTTTTGCCTGAGGTCAAAATCTCATTTCTCCAGGGTAGGGATAGTAATCTAGCAGCCAATCTCAACTACGAATAAGAATTCACAGCATTCCACCATTTACATGTGGGATGTGACTGTGAAAACAGCCGTCTTTAAGAACTAGCTGGAATTTAATTAAATGACTGGTAGATTGAAAGTTGCCGTTGCAAGCCATGATGTTATTTGCAACAATACAAGGTGATGTTCCCCCACAAGTGTAGTGCTGCTGTCCGTTTTCACGAGCCGGTTGGAGATTATGTATCTTTTGGACAAATCTAGACTCGCAGTGGGTTCAAATCAACATCTAACGATTACACTACATGTATCTTTCACTTGCTTGTGACTGTTTATGGAACGAATGAGATGGTGAGTATCGGCGAAACAAAGCACAACCCGTTCAAGCATGTCGTCACGATGAGATAGGTGCATCATCCCACGAGTCGTTTCCAAGATATCTTTCAGCTCGCTTACTTGGCTTTCGCGTGATTTGGACAGTAAATGCAAAGGCTGTAACTACTATATAACCACCATAATTTCAAGTAACCCTACAACATCTCATCCCAAACCAGTTACTTCTAATTTGCGTCAAAATGGCAGAAACTGGAGTCGCGCACAAAGTCATCTCTGTTATTCTCCGCCTTGCGGAACTTGCCTCTGCGATAATTGTTCTGGGAATTCTCTCACGCATCACGTATCTTGTTGGTATTGCACAAGACAGCGTCGATGGACGCATTATCTATGCCATCGTCGTGGCTTGTCTCGGTATCATTTACTCCATCTTCTTTTGCCCACCGTTCAAAAGCCTGTTCCTGGGTTTCCCCTTTGATTTTGTGATGTTTGTCATGTGGCTTGTAGCTTATTGTCTACTTCAAACGGTATGGTCTCCCCTATGGTCAAACCGAGAAGGAATGCTGTTTACTGATCGTCTGCTCTTTTGACTATTCACAGAAGACTGGTAGCCATACTTGCTCTGCTCGCTGGTATTATGACTATTGGGGCTACTATTGGGGACGTTTTTATCGTAACGGACCCCCCGGTGCCGTCTCTGTGGGCAATGCAGGTTGCTCGTCATACAGGACAGTACTGGCGTTTTCATTTATTGCCTGGTTCCTGCATCTGATGAGTGGAATACTTGTGCGTTAACCCCGCATTGGACCACCTGGACCAAGAAAGCAACAAGCTAATGTATCATTCACAGGGGATTTATGTTTTCCGTACCTACATTAAACTTGACGAGACAAAACGCGATCTCCAGAGTCATGCGGAAAAGCTCTACAAGTAAGTGATATGCATAAATAACTATAAGACATCGGTTTTGGGCTAACATCTTTTGTCATCCAGACCTGACCCTCGGGCACATGGCTACGACCGAAATAATTCACAGCAGACAGGGGAGGCAGTTGGTGTCTAAGCTCTAATAGCGCATGTACATCAAGATCAAGTCAGAACAATCCTCCCTGACAGAGAAAGTATGGTGAAAGTAGTGGCAGGCAGTTTCATAATGGGGGGAAGCTAGTGATGAGGCTGCAGTCTGGTGATGGGAAAGATAACAAATTGCAATAGGATCTAAACTAATAATATCTCTGAAGCCTATAGTACGTGGTAGTTTGTATAAAGTGATATTTCCATATGGTGGAGAATAATAACGACAATTCAAGACGAGTGCCTTTTTTTCTACCCCTCATCTCAGATGTAGATATCGGCCCTGCCTGAAGATAACATGCATAGATGAACAGTACTCATAAAGTGGTCATGTACCTTGAGCTTCCTTCGGCCTCCGTCACACGTGAAGAAACGTGTCAGATCATAGTATCACACCATTATCGTATTATTGCGATCGCGCTAGGATCCAGGAGGTTGGGTCACATTGGCGGCCGACTAACTAGAGCGTTGAAGGCAAACAAAAAGGTGTCCGCCTAAAGACGGAAGTGGCTGTTGAACCGAAAACGTTAAAAACAGGTCAAAATGGAGATAAATGAGGTTGTTTAACCATGGATGAGATTATGGAGGGAACCTGTCGGGTAATAGTTGTATCACACCTAAGGTGGTTTACAAACAAAGATATGTAAGTATGTCACTTATAGACAACCTGAAAACTGTAACAAGAATGAAAAGACCGACGAATGTTTGGTGTACTCTGTAGAGATGAGTATGGCGACAGAACTGCGATGTCTCGAGGTGGGGTAAAGACAGTTGACCTCGTAGCCCTCTATGTTGATCAGACAATCAAGAGTAACTCCAAAACAAACTACCTCCTCCTTGCCATGAGTCTATGAGTTGTAGTTTCAGGCAACGATGGGTTGTGCTCTATTGTAACTGCTTATCATATCAAGACTACCATTTGTCACTCTCAAATCTTGCAATTTCCATTACTAAATCCTACGGTAACCCATGAAATACTTGCACGCTATGAATGTTGACAGTGAGAAAGGTATTAGGAACACTACAGATGAGTACTTGCATACAATTACAATTACTCCAAAAGATCGCGATACTCACTGTAATGATTATACTTTGAGTGAAAACAGGTATGTAGCTGGACAAGCAGCTCCATCTAAGTACAGACTGTATTTAACATGGCAGTGGTTTCAGTCACTGGTGGTTTCTCTCAACAGCCTTTCCCCTGGTTGCCGGAACCCTGGGTCCTGTTGCGTCGGCTTTCAGCATTTGTTCCATGGTTGAGCCATGGAGACAGCAGTCCGCTCCTGGGGAAAAGATTCAAGACGCACTCTTTGTTGATGATCCATCATGGTACGCACATCAGTATAGTCGATCCAGGTAACGATTATAAAATTTTGACGTGTCTAGGCTGTTGATCGTGGAAGCCATTCAGCTTCTTGTCGGCATTGTCTCTAATCTATTTCTTCTTCTTTACATGGCAAAAAGGCTTCGCTTCAACTTGGCCTTGCCAGTGACAATAATTGGCTGGTAATTGATATGGATTTCGTAATGGTTCATTTCTAACATAAGACGAACAGGTATGCATCTTGCATTTGTCGCATCACTTTGACGGTGATTGTGGCTAGACCTCTGAAAGATGCGGGATCTCCTGAAGGCAGCATTGTATGGTCTCAATCATTCTATTATGGAATGTGGGCAGCGATTCTATACTTCGTCGATGCTTCTCTTCTTGTCACTACCTTCTGGGGTGCATGTACCTCTCGTTACAGCAAGATGTTATTGCTGACTTCAAGCCAACGCACTCTTATGCTTCAGAGTATCATGCTGCTCCTTTATCTACTTCTAGGTGCCTACGTCTTCTCCAACATCGAGTCTTGGCAATATCTTGATGCGGTATACTGGGCCGTCGTTACTCTTTTCACTGTGGGCTTCGGAGATTATTACCCTGACACAGAGTTAGGAAGAGGACTGTTGATACCCTTTGCACTGGCAGGTATTATATCACTGGGTTTAGTGATAAATTCAGTGAGGAACCTGATCTTTGAAGAGGGAAGTCGATGTGTTACAGTCAGGATTGGCAACAAGAAGCGAAAGAAGGCCGTCAACAAGATACTTCTGAATAGCGGCAACCTTACCCTTGAGCCTATCCAAGATGATATTCGAAGATCCAGCGCAGGACCAGATACAAGCAAAACCGAGTTCGATCGACGCAAAGCTGAATTCAATCTCATGCGCAGGATCCAAGCAGAAGCATCAACTCGGAGGCGATGGGTAGCAATGGGCATATCGACATTCTCGTGGCTTGTCCTATGGTTACTAGGCGCCCTTGTCTTTCAAAAGGCTGAGCATACATACCAAAATTGGTCATACTTTGACGCATTGTACTTTTGCTTCGAAGCATGGACAACTATTGGATATGGTGATCTTTCTCCAATCTCGAATGCCGGAAGATCGTTCTATGTCTTTTGGTCTCTCTTGGCTCTTCCTACTATGACGGTTCTAATCTCAAATGCGAGCAATACCGTGGTAAGAGTCATACGGGACATTACGGTATTGGTGGGAAATATCACGATCTTACCAAATGATAGACCCTTTCTTCGAAATGTGAAAGGGCTTGTTCACAAGATCACATTTGGTAAACTCTTTTCGGACCTCGCCTCGGTGCCTTCCAGATCGACTACATGCGGCGATGGTGCCCAGAAACAATCAATTGAGAACTTACAACGGTCGAGTAATGAGTACCACAGGAGCTTCGCCAGTCCTTCTGTACCTGGATTTCCCATTCTGCCCCTTACAGTACCACTACATGCAAACTTCCCATCACGTTCTACTCCGAACTTAAGCCAGCGTGCCCAGGAGCTTACCGCAGCGGTCGACTTCCAGTTACTCCTCACCTCGGAAATTCGAACGGTCACTGGTCATCTCCAAGAGCTTCAGCCACATCACTACACTTTTGATGAATGGGTGTGGTACCTGAAACTTCTCGGCGAAGATGAACATAGCTCTAAAACACATTGCCGAGTGGAGACCGGTCATTCTCAATCACAATCGAGTGAAGACGGTTATAACGGTAGTGCCAAATGGTCGTGGATTGGGGACCAGAGCCCTCTATTGAGTAGCCAATTAGAGAGCGAGTGGATACTGACAAGACTAATTGAGAAAATGCGGGAATCTTTACTGCTTTCCAAGAGGGTACAAGTTGAAGAGTATCGAGATTTATCCTACCAGAGGGGGCAAGAGAAATTATAAAATAAGGGGTATAATAACCAATTCACCTTGCCGTCCTATTGTTATTCTACATCCTTAAATCAATCAGATTGACAGTACCACTATGGCTCTATAGGACTTTCATTTTCACACTTGAATATAAGCAAAGGCGTGGTGGCGGAGTGGTCTAACGCGATAGACTAGAAATCTATTCTCTTCGGAGGCGTCTGTTCGAATCAGGCCCACGTCGACTTGATAAGAGTCGGGCTCTTTAAGAGTCCTGGTTTCTTTTTTTTAAGAACCCCAAAAGAGTGGAAAATTGAATTGTGAGCATATATATAGTATAAATGCAGCATCTAGCTTTGAAAATAATTAATACACAGAATGGGTTGCTAGTCTGCCCCTCCTCTCTTGAAGAATTGCACCGCCCTCTTTAATCCCAAGCTGAAGAGCCCTTGTCGTGATAAGGAATAGAAGAGAAACGTAGCAACGATATTGAAAGCTATGTAGGCAAATCCAAAAGCCCAGTCCCTCCATCTCTCATCATAATACATCCAGGAACGGGCCAGTATCTGATCCGCGTATCTCAAAGGGCAATAAGAGCAGTTGGAAGTGGCACCTGGATTCAGAAGTGTCCCTGAGGCACCTTGCTCAAAATATGCCTGCATATAGGATCCACAGGTCTCGCCACCTGGTGGCTGGAACACGGCGAGTTCGGACTGGGAACAGACAACCGAATTGCCTGAGAGTCCCGACACAGAAACACCGCCAACAAGATACGTCATCGGTGAGACCCGATACATAAATATCCAGAAGCCTGGGAGAGCTGTGGGTGTCTGAAATACACCGGCAAACAGTAGCATCATTGAAAATAAAACTGTCGTTATGCGGCCAGCTGTTGTTGCATCAGGTAAAGGCGCTGTGACCATGAGTGCGAATGTTCCAACGAGCATGTAAAAGTAAGTGCAGAATAACAAAACAAGACCTTGATCCTCGGATGACCTGATGCCAAATACTGTATAGTTGAATATGGCAAAGGTTATAATACCGAGAACAAGATGGTACGGTATTTCGACGAGGATATTGGCCAAGATCAAAACAATCCATGAATACATGTTGGAATGTTTCTCACGGACTTCGTAGATTGTCCGCTGTGTGATGAACTTGGGCATAATCTTTGTATGTTAGCATTGATCTACTATCATGACAAATCACTTGTTCTTACCTGCTGAACCAGACTGCTAAACATTGCACAAACCATGAGAAAAGAAAAGATGGCATTTTGGACCCCAAGAATTGAGTGGCCAGGCTGAAAGAATGAAAAACCAATAAATAGAGTACCGGCAATTCCCAGCATGAATTTGCTTGCGATATATGTTGTCGATCTCCAGTATTGTTGAAAGACTCGTTGACAGACGATTGGAAACTGAGATATCAAGGGAAGTGGGTAGGTTCCAGACAGTCGTGGCTGGTTTGACTCAGTCTCGGGTGATGTCTTTGAGGATTGGGAAATATGTTCCAATGCTGTTGAAACGTCTTCTGCCTCAGTCGAGTGCTCCCATAGGTTAGGCCAGTCGACGTCTTGGTTCTCAGCATTGCCTATCATGCTAAGTATATACTCGGCAGGGTTCTCAGCATCCCTGCACTTCCTCGATGCTCGAGCGTCAAAATATCGAAGAACAGCCTCCGAGTCTTGTCCTATGTCTCCAAAATAAGCAACTCTGCCACCCCGTGCCATGAGTAACAATCTGTCAAATCGCTGAAATAGCATTGCGCTTGGCTGATGGATAGTGCATAAGATACCCAAACCACTTTCTGCTAATTTCTTGAGTAGACTCAAGATTGCCTCAGATGATTGGCTATCAAGTCCAGAAGTAGGCTCATCTAGAAATAGTAGAAGTGAGGGCTTTCCAGCAAGTTCAACTCCAATACTGAGACGTTTTCTTTGCTCAGCATTGAGCCCCTCGCCTGGCAGTCCGACGATAGCATCGGCAAAGTCGTCCATACCAAGAAGATGGATCGTCTCTTCCGCAAATTCGAGTTTTTGTCGTATTGGTGTATCGCGGGGCTGTCTCAACATTGCCGAGAATTGTAGCGCTTCGCGTACAGTGGATGTTTCAAGATGAACGTCTTGCTGTTGTACATAACCGACTTCGCTTTTGAAGGACGGCGGAAGTGGTTTTCCGTTCACATAAAACTCGCCCTTGACCTGTCCTATAGGCATTCTTTGCGCTAGTGCATTCAGAAGCGTGGTTTTACCTGCTCCTGATACACCCATCAAGGCAATCATGGAACCTGGCTTTACCCAACCGCATGCATCGCTAAGTAAACGCCTTGATTCCCCTTTAATCACCACGTCAAAGTTCAACTTTCTCCAGGCAAAGATTGTTCGATCAGTTTGCGGTGGTGTTTTCCCTTTGGTTGTAACGACTTCCACTGGTACACTGTTAACCACCAGCGGTTGCTCTACATCCACCGTGGATTTTGATTGTGAGTGGGCTCCCGACGTAACACCCGGAAGATGGCCATGGAGAAAAACAAGGACATCTGCACCCACAGACGTGTTAACGTTGAAATCAGAGATCAACAGATACGTAAATAGAAAGAAGAACAGGAAGCCCAAGATTATACCCAGGTTACGCCATAGGTGAGAATAGCTATAATCGTAGCTTGTCTCAAACCAGGCGTCTCCATTGACATAAGTCTGCCCAGCTACAGAGCCAGGAACTGGACAAATAAAAGTGTCCCCAACCAAACCTTGATAAGATGGGACAATATTGGAGCAAGGATAATCTGTCCCATGGGCTTGGTTAACTAGCAATGCCTCAAAAGCATAAGAAAGTGGGTTGATATAGGAAATCCATTTGAACCAAGGGTGCATATAAGGTTTTGGAAGAACGAAGCCAGCATACGTGACCAATGCAAGTACCAGGAAGCCAGACAAGGCCATAGCCTGAGGGAGAGTAACAGTTGCAGCAGCGATAGTGCGAAACACCATCGACATGGCCAACGTGGTTATGAAAACGAAGAGGAAAAAGATAAAAAACTGAGAAGCTGTCAACGCAAGACCAGCCAAGAAATAAAGGATGATGTTGAAGCAGACAGCAATTACAAACTTTACAGGAATATCAACAAGAACACTGGCTAGAGCATCAGCTGACGGTCGATAAAAGGCATATGAGGCTTGTTTTGTGATAACTGAGCGGCCTTTGTAGAGGTTGTGGATATCTGTCACAGACATAAGGACATTGAGAAGAACCGAGAAGAATAGAACAGAACCGTAAGAGAAAAAGGCATCGGAGGTTTCTGGAGTACCATAAAAGATTGATCCTACGACAAGGGCAATGATAATTTCTCCAATAAGTGTCGTAAAGGTTGACGCTTTATCGTTCCAGAGCTGTTGCACTGATCGTTTCGCGCAAAGCACGGTTTGCATGGGGAAAGATACTGTCTGTGTAGCCCTTCTCAGCATGCCTTTTGCTTTGAGGCTGCTCCGGACAGACTCGAATTGTTTTCGCGTTGTCTCTTGGTCAAGGTCAAAGTCCTTCTGGTACTGTTCAATCTCCTCCATAAGAGAAGCATATTCGGGAGAATTGACCCAGTAGCGATTGAACTCGTCAGGTGTTCTTGGTACCGAATCTTCGTGTCCTTCCTCCGCCACTCTTTGTTCCGGATCAGTGATTGTGGTTAGATAGTCTCCTGTTGTCTGTCTCGCGTGCCGGTGCCAACCCATGCGTTCAAAGTAAGCTGAAGCAGATGAAGCACGACCGAAGAATATCTGTCTCCCTTCATACAGAACAAGAATCTTGTCGAATAAATCGAATATGGCCTGCGAGGACTGATATATTGCTGCCGCATTAGAGGATTGCGTTACTGCAATATTGTTAGTTTTCGTATCCTCCAGGAGACCTCAAACATTATGCTACTTACGATCGGATAAAGTCCGCAATCTGCTTACGAAATGCAGAGCAGACTCAGCGTCCAGACCCCGGGTAGAGTTGTCCCATGCAGATATAGCGGCTTCGGAGAGTGCAGTCTCCGCAATTGATACTCTCTTTCTTTCACCGCCCGAAACGCCACGCACATAGTCGTTTCCCACGATGGTGTTTTTGGTATGGGAAAGACCAAACACAGTCAGCACGACTTTTACAACATGCTTGACTCTGTCTTTTCGTGTTATTCCTGGAAGACGGGCCCTTGGTGTACGCATAGCGGCAGCAAACTCTAAAGTTTGCCCAACAGTAAGATATGGCAGGTGTTCGTCTACTTCGCCGTTGTAAATCAGCTCGCCTTGAAATTCCCGTGTCATTATTCGATGTGGTACGCCTAGTAACTATGGTTAGTGTCTTAAACATTGTCTTGTTTAAATCCTTCATACCGGTATACTGTAGAATAGACGTGGATTCGAGTTCCAGATCCCGCATCTGACCAGTGATGGTCTTCAGGAATGTTGAGCAACCACTACCTGGCCGTCCCAGGACAAGCAGCAGCTCTCCCTTCTGCACCACACCATTCAACCCTTGTATGATAGTTTTTATCTGCTTTGGGCGGAACCATTCTCTGAACTTGAGAGGAAATGTGAGAAGTGTCCAGATCGTCTCTTGCTGCTTGACTGCTAAGCCACTTCCACGGACAGTCAAATCTTTAAACGCAAATCCGGAACGCGGTGGGGTTGGAACATTCAAGTGGGTTCGCAATCTAACTAATGTACGAGACCATGCCTCGAAATCAAACGAAGGACTGGAAGGATTGAGCATCTGGTCATGAAGACCAAGCTTCTGTAGGACAGGGTCATGTGGCTCATCGAGATAATTCGTCTGCGTTACAACATTGAATGCTGTGGCAGCAGCCGTCTCAATACAGCCTCTAGAGAGCTGTGTGTTTGTCTTTGTCGATCTCTCTGTGCCCTCGACCCCGTCCTGGGTATTATTTGGGGATTTTTGATCCTGCGTATCCATACTGATTTTGTTAAGCACCTGGTTTCGCGAGAGATTGTATACTATGAGTATAGTTGTGGAGAATCGTTGTAACGGACAGGAACAATTTCTTGCTGACAGTGTCTGTTTCTTTCTAATTGGGAGAAGTCAAAGTGAGAGCTGGTATTGGGGAAATTCAAGGGCATAGACCTGTTATGGGTACCCCTTATGAGATACTGTTTGCTAAGGATACAAGATCAAGGAGTCAGACATATCAATATCAGGGGCATCACAAGATAGAAGATCACTTGGTTAGAGCTTACAACTCTTAGCATTACCAGATACCTTCCACAGTATCTCGAAAGCGTTGGTGCCACCTTCCAGAGCGTGGCTGCTTATTACCCACAAACAATGACTCATTATGAGGTTTGTGAAAGTCAATGCTTGTTCCAGTCAAGCTGCAACTTCGTCATTATCATGTGTTGAACTTGGAGAAGAGATGTCTTTCTGTCCAACTTTGAAAACTTGTAAGTATATCCTACCAACGGCGCTCTCAGGGGCTTAAGCCTACTCCACTCGTACACCACTGTGGAATGGGCCGTCATTGTCTGTGTGTTCTGTTAATTCCTGGTACGGAACCTTATCCTGGATGGTGGAAATCTGCCTCTTGTCAGACTGTGAATCATGCCATCAGGCTAAGTCTTAGGTTGTGAGGGGTGGGCGTGAGCAAACTCAATTTAGCTGACAGGCTTAGCGTGGTCAGACGTCTCAATGGCTGAGATAAACATTCATCAATTATGGGTTTGGCTAGAATTTCTCTCGTGACATTTAGCTGTGCCTTGGTTGGATGATGTGGTATCTGACTATTCAGAAATCCAGTAAATTGAAGCAGTGACCTCGAAATCCTACCTGATGCCTTCCGCATTCACATGACGATATCAGACTTGAACAGAAACAGATGGGGGTGTAAGACCAAACTTTTAATACGATCCTCTTGTAAATACTGCAATACGAATGGTGAACCAAGCCACTCACTACCCCGAATGTCCTCGGGGTAGGTAACGAAATGCGTACTTATCGGCTGATGATATCCTTTCATACAAAGTAATAGGATACCCAGTCCTTGAGCTATCAGTCTTAGTTCTACTAGTCACCTCTCCAAAGAAACGTCTTGAACAGCTATCGTTTCGCAATGGAATCGGCAGATTTCGATTACGAATTGATTCAGGACAACCGTCCCTCTACTTTCCCTTTCAGGTCCCAAGATGGACAAGCAAAAGTAGACAGCTCCTATTTACGGGGCATAGTTGATATGGGAAGGTGTGTGATCCAGTGAAGCGGGTCAAACCAGAACAGCATTGCTGGGAAAGAACGAAAATGGACTCATGAATTTCGTACTGACTGATGGAGTAGTAACGGCATTCGGTTCTCTGTCACGGACCTATCTCCGCCCTTCTCCCGTATCCTCCCAACGATACATGTTTACCGTGTGAATATTTCACTTTACGATGCCCAATTCGATGCAGAGACGGGCCACAAGATACCAATTCCATCTGACATCATCGAAGAGGTCATTGCTGCATTGAATCGCTTCAAGATGGTCTGTGCCGACCTTGAGGTTCCTGATGATCAGATCCATGTAGTCGCTACTGAAGCAACACGTGCAGCCCTCAACTCTTCTGAATTTATCAAGAAGATCCATACACACACTGGACTCTCTGTTGACTTACTTCCCAAGGAAGAAGAAGGACGCATTGGCTCTTTGGGAGTTGCAAGTGGTTTTTCTGATATCGGCGGACTTATGATGGACTTGGGAGGGGGTAGCACACAGATCACGTGGATCATATCACAGGGTGGAAACGTGAGGATCAGTGATCGAGGGTCGTTCAGCTTTCCATATGGTGCAGCAGCACTGACCAAAACTCTAGACGACCTTAAAAAAGGAAAATCGAAACATGAAGCAGAGAAAGCCAGAGAAAAACTGCAACAAGAGATGGCGGCTAATTTTAAGGATGCGTATCACAAGCTGCAGGTGCCTGAAAGCTTGATTGCAGAAGCAAAAGAGAAGGGTGGATTTCCACTTTATCTTTCAGGTGGCGGATTTCGAGGCTGGGGCTATTTGTTGCTATCTATAAGTCAAGACGGTAAGATCCCGTATCCTATTTCCATCATCAATGGCTACACAGTGGGTAAAGAGAGATTTGAAAACACCAAAGCCATGGAAGAAGTTGCTCGGACAGCACATTCTATATTTAGAGTGTCTGATCGAAGACGAAAGCAAGTTCCTGCCGTTGCATTCCTGATCAACGCTCTGTCTAATGCGATTCCACATGGCATTCGACTTGCGCACTTTTGCCAAGGCGGTGTTCGAGAAGGGCTCTTATTCAAAGAGCTTGGACCTAGTATTAGGGCCCAGGACCCCTTGGAGGTCACTACACAACGGTTTGCTCCACAGTCAGCCGATATGCTGTACAACCTTCTCATGTTTTCCTTCCCCGAACCTTCTAGAGGAGGCACTCGCAGATTTCCAGAGTCTATCAGTAAACATGTCATACGGGCTTTTGCAAACACTATGTACGTTCATACTATCATGGACAAGGAACTTGCTTCTACGACAGCCATGTATAGTACAAGCACTGGACTTCTCGCTTTTACTCGTGGAGTGTCCCACGAAGATCGGGCGAGGCTCGCTCTCATGTTAGAATCGCGCTACATGGGAGAGTTACCTCCGCGTGAATCCAAGTTCAAGGAGGCGCTACAGTCTGTCATTACTCCAGAAGAAGTCTGGTGGGCCGCATATCTTGGAAGGGTGGGATACTTGCTGGGACGTCTCTACCCTTCGGGAAAGGTTGATGAGAGCAAGCCGCGTGTTGTCCTCTCATCTCAATGGGCTTGGGACCTGGGACATAAGAAGCAGGGAGAAGGGGTAAAGTTGACAATCTCTGTTCAGAAAATGAAGGACGATCCGGCAAAATTGAAAAAGGCGTTGAGGGATCATGTAAACATTGTCGAGAAGATTGGTAAGAAGAAGAATTGGGCCGGAGGTCCAGATGGCTGGGGTATGAAAGTAAAGGTGAGGGTTGTGGAAGAAGACATACTGTAGTTATCCTTCTGACGCGAGTAACAATCCTTTTCTTATATCCAGTTCCGGCTTCAAGACACTTGATGCATTTTTTCGTTAATTGTATGTGCTTATAAAAAGTAAATAAAGCAACAAAATGCAATCTGCATACTGAAAATGGGTTAGTGCTGACACCAACTCCTAGGGACGTCCCTATATTAGGCCTGCAGTTAATAACTCGATCAATGGAGTTCAAGTACAGGAGAAACCCGGAGTGCGATCTATACTTCTCAAATCGTGCTATGCTATAGATGTATTTCAGATAGACTTGTTATTTGAAAATCGTCTTGCGAGGTGACGAAATCTGATTGAGACTGTTGATACTTATAGCATCTCAATATCGCTGGGCTTTTGATTGGTTCAGTGTGAAACAATAATCCCCCTGAAGGATCGTGGTCCCTGTCTCGGCGTCTGCTTAATCTGGGTGAAGCAGCCTTGGCAGGCGTTACAGCGGAAATATACCACATTAGATTCCTAGCCCAGATCTCAACTTCTTGCAAACCTATACAACCAAATCCGTTTCAAGTGATGGCGGAGCGCAGAAAGGCACGCCAGCCATTTTGGCTAAGTCAAGCTGCTCTCGCTGTCTTCATCCTAGTCTTCATCGCCTGTGCCGTCGCCCTCATTGTCCTCAACAGTATCATACGATCCCAGAACGGTTTCTCACTCTCCGTCTCGTCTAGTTCCTACTCTTGGACCTACGGGCCTACAGCAATCCTCATCGTCGTTTTAAGTTTCTGGAGACGCGTAGACTATTACTACAAATTAAGGGAACCATGGCGTGAGTTACTAGCCGGTCCGTCATCGAGCGAGAGGTCTCTATTGCTTGACTACATCACGAGTTTCCAAATTGTCAGCCTTGGACAGGCAGTAAAGCGTCGCCACTTTCCGGTCGCTGCATCGATCTTGGGTTTCTTTCTCATCAAGCTGATTATACTTATTTCAACTACTCTTTTTGTTGTGATGGAGACTGATCTGCAGAGAATTGAAAATGCTACCATGTACGATGCTTTCAATGCTACGAGTTTCTGGTGGACTTGCCACGACCGTGATGTAGGCCTACCAGATGGCCGTCTGTTCTATGGCGGTGAGTCAGACAATTCTGTCTGGACATACTTGAGCAACCTGAACAACAAGACAACTGAAAGGGATGATTGGAAACTACCAAACGACCTAGTTACTCAGCGGTTCGATGCCACAACCGACGCATCCGATGTCACACGTCTCGAACACGCTGTTGATATATTCGTACCTCAAGTATCTTGCGAGGATGCCACACTGTCAGTAATGGATAGTATGAAAAAGGATGATGGCCCAGAGTGGCGGAATTATACGTTCATCTCGGAAACCTGCTCTCATACTGGCATTCTTGTCGATCCATGCAAGGGCGTGCGTTACGGAGATCTTGTAACTGACACAGATGATCTCAACTCATGTCAGGCGGAACCTCATGTTTATTCTTCCTTCCGCGTCAACTGTTCAAATGGTCTCGAAGACTCATATATTCGAAGGGAGTTGTCTAAGGATTTTGAGCCGTTCGATATCCGATACGCCATATCTGCTGCAGATTTCGAATCTACCGTCAAAGGTTCTGGCAATGAAAGCCAAGTGACGGGAATGACACTCATCAAGTCGTCAGCTGTGATATGTAAGATCGATTACGGGATTGCGACTGTCAACGCAACGCTCGACGTATTGACTGGCGATGTGTCACTCCCCGCTATTTATGGAAAGCTCAGACCCTTGAGCAATCTTTCAAGTATCGCATTGGCAGAATTATTATGGGCAAATCTCGAAAGCACATCAGAGTCTCTTATTGTGGACGAAAAAGTGCCTACCCTCAAGCCACTGGTAAAAGGGACTGGTAGTCCTCCGAGAGCGGCAGACGCCTTGTTTCAATTGATGTACGCCCAACTCGGTCGTCCGGAGAATCTCGACGCATTTTATGAAACAGAAACTCTCAAGAACGCGACTATCTCGGTTCTGGAGGGCATAGCGCGTGAATTTGCGAGGGATTCGCTGCTTGTCCAACATGTCGTCGATCGTCCTGCCAAAGGGTGGGTAAGTGAGAATCGGTTGCATATGAGGCCAGTCGCGCTTTGGGCTATGGTTTCAGGTTTCTTTCTATTGAGTATAATGTGCCTGGCACTGTTTCTCTTCGGGCCTCGTCGATTTGAATGGATACATGCCATGTCTGGCTCTTTGGCTGGTACCGCGGCTATACTTTCCAAAAGTCCTGATTTACAAGCTATTTTAAGTGGATCAAGTCACTTCACGACCAAGGAACTGGAAAAGAAACTTTCTGGCATTCGGTTCTCTGCCGTGAAGAAGGCTGATGGACACCTGGAAGTTCAAGCTCGGTCCAGCTCTGAATCCACACGTCAAATTTCCCCTACCACAAACCAAGACCCGGAGACCAAACACGCTTGGACACCACTATCAGCTCGCATCGCTATGATTATACCGACATTTCTAACTCCTTTGATTACAATTAGCATCCTTGAGATCTTATATCACCTTGTCCTACGCGAAAGTCACTTCATTCGCATTAATGGAGACTCAACTACATTATCATACATTATCCGTATCTCATCAACACTTGTCGTCTTCGGTATAGCAACCATGATCAACAACCTAGACTCAACTATAATCGTTTTTGCTCCTTTCGCGAGCCTTCGATCCGGGAATAGCCTATCTGATCAAAGTATTCTCTTCCATCTTTTATCTGTCAACCCTTTCCTTGTCATGTTCAAATCTCTTGAGCGTCGTCAATTTGGGCCTGCCGCCTCAAATGCTGCGACACTAATCGCGGGATTCCTCACTATCATAGTGGCCGGCCTTTGGGTACCGGTTAACACTCTCATTGTTGATCATCCTTCCATTGCCATCGTGGATAATTGGGATCTCAGTTGGTTCTCTGACCCCAGTAATGATGGAGGCGCGGCTATTGCTCTAAACCTGGTACATTTCGGGGGCGCTAAAACACCCCTTGGAATTTGGGGAACCATGGTAGTCCCCGAAGTTACCCTGTCCGACAATTCCGATGGTACACGCAGTGGTGCCAATTATACCTACAGCGTCATGGCTCTTGAGCCAGTCTTGAACTGCACAGTCATACCTCAAAACGCCATATCAACTAGGAACTTTACCTACCAAGTCCATGCTGGAAGAGAAGGCGAATTCAACACCGCAAACGGCTCACTAATCGTTGTTCAGCCCCCAGGAGTCGACCCTCGATGCTCTGATTCCTCCATCAACGGTTATGCAAATCTTACCTTTGGGATGGAACTGCAAGCATCATATAAACTTTCTGTTGGAAAGTACTTTGACCTTCCTCAATCGACTGCTGGTCAGGTCTCCGTCGCCTGCCCATCCGTTGGAATACTCTTTGGCGATGTTGGACCAATGGATGCTACTGTTGAGACAAACCTTAGTGCACTTGTTTGCTCTCAGACGATAAAACAGGTGCCTGTTAGAGTCACATACAATGGAATGCCAGCTCTCGAGGCGATCGAGAATGTGCAGACAGACGGTGACTACAGAATGGTGCAAAATGATTTCGAGGCTCGTACTATGGGTTACAAGATCGAAGGATTTTTGAATAACACCCTTTTACCATTTCCTGACTCTTCATCTTCGGACAAAGATTATGATTACTTCTTTAACCATTTAACTCTTCGGCCCAATCGCTACGCACATGACGATCTATTTGGGGTTGAGAAGGAATGGCTTTTCGTTCAGGCAGTAACGGAAGAGTACGAGGAGTATCTCAGACACGTTATTCATCGCAACATCCGCGCCAGTAAGCAGACCTCTGCTGTTCACATTCTAAGTGCGACCAACGACAGCTCTGCAGAATCATTCCAATCGATAACAACTGGGCTTTACTCCGCAGAGATTACACATCTCGTCATCGACTCACCATCAAAAGTCATTCTTCAAGTTCTTCTCGCTATTATGACGGTTTTGAGTGTTATAGGTTTCCTTCTTGTCAAGATACGAGGAACCCTTCCCCGAGATCCTTGCAGTATTGGGAGTACTATGGCTTTGATTGCAGACTCGCCGCTGTGCGACTCGGGATCAGGTATCCTTCCTGATGATGCCCAACATATGAGTGAGAGTCAATTATTGAAGGCAGTCAATGGATGGGTCTTTAGTGGCAAATTAATTTAACTATTTAGTAGGTTATATATAATCAAAGAGGCATAAAATAATATTTAAAAGCTTTTCTTATAATATTACTTCGTAATGTCATCTCTGCTACTAGACCCTAGTTCCATCGAGTGCCTTGACCCGTTTTCCGCCAACATAGGTTCCATCTACTAGGTGAGGCCCAGGTTTTCCATCTACTGGAAGCTGATCCAAGAACCTCCATCTGAGTAGCTTTTTCCACCCAACTTGGTGCCAATCATTGATATTTGCTTTGGGAAATAGTGGAGGCACACCAACTATTAATGGGTCATGCGCAATAAGAACCAAGACTTTATCAATCGCATCCAAATCCATGAGCCTGTTCACGCTTTTCAGTGCTTGAGGCGGATCAGCGTACCAAGAGTCGGCACGACTACAAGGTTTGTAGTACGGTATTGAGCGCCCTTTCTCAGAATTGGGATGGAATGAGAGATATTGCATGCACGAGACGTCATCTGGTTCCGAGGGAGATAGGGCAACTTCTTCTCTCGTGAAATGAGCCGGCATTGGAATTTTGTTGGTTGGTCTGAAAACTCCACCGAAGTGGCAAATATCTCCCCCAAGAAACACAAATGTGTCTTGTGTTGTCCTGACTAGGGCAGAAAGATGACCAATTGCGTGTCCGGGCGTATCCAAGAGATACAAACTGCCATCGCCAAGGTAGTCTATAGCCGGGTATCCGGCAACTTCGAGGGATTGATCGAAACAAATTTCTTTGACGTATCGGTTCTTAAAAGCTGATTCATGCGCAGGCGAGTTGGGATTCCCTGGGTATCCTGGAAGGAAGTGCTTGGAGAATCCAGGCCCGACGATGAGATCCATGTTCTCTGGGAACGTGCTCGGATCTCCAAAGTGATCGTAATGATGGTGGCTGATAATAGCCGCCTGAATTTTGGAAAGATCACAACCGCCGGCTTGTAGAATATCGGCGACACTGTTATCGACTCTTATACCCGGCACCCTTTGATTAATTGTCTTGGCTATTGGCTCTGGCAAGTTCCAGAAGTCCTTTCGACATCCCAGATCAAAAAGTAACTGCTTTCCCGAAGTATCATGGTGGATAAGGAACGAGAAAGTTGGGAAGTTCATGAGTTCATGTCCCGGTATAGTTGGTTCGACTAGAGTATTAGCCGGAACTGTCAAGTAACAAGTCGTGTCGATGACGGAAAGGGTGCAAGTAGTCCCATCTCCAGGTATGTTAAATGATTGTATAGACATGGTTCTTAGAAACGAGAGACTTGATCCAATGAGCGGATTTGGGTAATTAAGGAATACGGAGTGATTGAAGGCAAAAACTATAAATAAGAGTTAATAGACTTAGCAGAGTATTTATAGATATCTCATCACAGTTAACAGATTTAGTTTCCGGGGACTCGGTGGTAATTGCCAGGTTGCAAAATTAGTTCCTGAGAAGTAACTAGCCCTAAGATACAATCATCGCAGCTTCTTACTAATGAAGACCTGGACAAATTACAATTCGTATCAATCTAGAAGAGTTATTACTAATCCTGTCCGATCTGTGAGAATTATCACTGATCCCATCCGATCAGTACAAATCGACAGGAATCAGCACTAACCCCATAATTACTATAGCTTTAAGTACTGGTGAAGATAGAAACGGCTGATCAGAGGACCAAACTACCAGTCAGAGAACTGTCTCAATACTGTAATAAGGTTTCACTAAGTTATTACTTATCTCCTATTTTTCCCTGCTGTTCTCTCAGTCTTTTCTATACATTATTTCCTAGCCCTCTCTTTTGTTTTCTTTATATCCTCTCAGCTATATCTTGAGTTATAAGAAATCCCTGACTTGGAACATTGTGGATGGTGAATACGAACCCCATCTCAAGACTGAAAGTAAGCGTTTGAATTGTAAAAACAAAGTATCGAGTCGTAGTTAAAACCAGAGTTGGGTTGTGCAGCCGTAGCTAGGCCGAATGAGCTGGTGTGGTCAGGTAATGCTGTGTAATCCAACATCGAAAAGTCGAAGTCTTCGATTTGCTCGGCAGTCGGAGTGAAGCTAGCCAAGACATCGTCTGCTATATTGCTTGCAGAAACAACTTGCTCCACCTCTCTGTTATCGGGTTTCTCATTGTCGTCAAACCGTTGAGCACTACAGCGTAGACCAATAGTAGATTGTTTGATGGACTCAATAATTTGCGGACACCCTTTGACGAAATCTTGCCTGAGGATCAGTGTCGTCAAGTTGATAAACTCACGCTCTATGTCCTTTTTTGACTTCTCTAGTGCCAAGACTCTCTTTTTAAGGGCATCAATTGTTGACTCCTTCCTTTGCTGGTACGCACGCTGAGCCATTCGATTTTGAATACGCCGACGCTATCCATAACGAGTTAGAAGACAGTTTGGAAAGACTGATACCCATACAAAATTTCGAAACTATAGTCAGATGCACCCAGGCATCCTGTGTGCAGCTAGTGCTAGTCCAATCGATTCTATGTACTTACATTCGTGATAGACCCGCCCGCTGTAGTTTCGGGAGGATGTTTTCCTCTCTTTGGCACCAGTGCCATGTTATCTCCATTATCAGTTATACTGGTTTTCATGGAAATTGGTGCCGTATCGGAGATTGAAAGGATTGTCACTTCTGCAATCTTCAGTGTAACGTTTCGAACTGACCAATCCAGAAAAGATTCAAAACAAGGCTTGCCAGGTTTACAACTAAACTTTTGGGGATGGGGAATAGAAGATTGAGAATCGAGATCAATGCAACCACCTGTGAAAGTAATAGTAATACACGCCGATCATAAGAAGATATATTTATCACGCCAATAACTACACATAATAGTGGTATTGTATCACAGGTGATTTTCAATATGGGCAGGGCTGTCAGCTAACGTACCAACCAATCAATCAGTAGGACGCAACTAAGGGACTAGGATATCGGAATCTTCCTCGTTGTAAGAAACCAGTTCTCCACCAAGACGCCGGCAAAGGGCGGTTTTAAGGTGATAAAAGCCGGTTTCCAATTCTACTCAGATAGTTAGAAACCGAACTGGGCTGTAGCTTGGCCCTTGTCCAGTCCTCAATCTCAATATGATGGCTTTTTACTGCAGTGTTTGAGACACGTCTGTCGGGTTGTAACAATATTCCCTGGCTATTTCAGGTCGAGTTAGGTTGTCTTTATCCACATTATTAGTTAAAATGGAGTTCCGCTGATACACACACTCCGGAGATTCCGGATTTAAACAGGAACTCACCATACCAGTTGTTTCCGTCATATTACCCACAAGGAGATTGCTCGGAGTTAAAGATGTCATAGGAATCGCCCTGCACGTTTCTGCAAAGCAAATCCTGGAGGTTATACAACGGGCAAACTCATTATACTAACAAGATTGCAACTAACAAGTACTTAAAACAAAGCTATCCTCTCTGGCAAAGAATTATTTTCGAACCCAGAACATAGTACAAGCACTGCATCGTCTATAGTACACCATCCCGTTATCCTTCTTGCGCTCCAATCGCCTCAGAATCATCATAATGGCTCCTCCTGTTAAGCTTCTTACCCGAAAACTAGGTCGAAACGGGCCCGAAGTTCCCGCAATTGGTTTTGGCCTGATGGGTCTCAGCATTGGGTACGGCAAAGTAGAGTAAGGCAACCCATTATCGCCATAACTACTCAGCTGACAAGCGAACCTCTATAGCACTGACGAGGAACGCCTGAAAGTTCTAAATCATGCCTGGGAGATCGGTGCAACCAACTGGGACTCAGCAAGGGCGTATGGCGATAGCGAGGACCTGCTGGGCAGGTGGTTCGCATTGCACCCCGAAAGGCGACAAGATATCTTCTTGGCCACAAAGTTCGGCATTGATACCTCTGTTGGAGCTGACGGCACTGTTTCCTTAACACTTGACTCGTCGCCTGAACATGCACGTAAGGCGTGTGAACAGAGCTTGAAAAGGCTTGGAGTTGAGACCATTGACTTATACTATATCCACCGCCTGGACGGCAAGACCCCAGTCGAGAGAACCATCGAAGAACTAGTCAACCTGAAGAAGTAAGCGATAACATGATACACTTTTCAAATGGGTTTTGGATGTTGACGTTTTGGTAAAAGCGAGGGCAAGATTAAGTATATCGGAATCTCGGAATGTTCCTCCCAGTCACTACGTAGGGCATACGCGGTTCACCCAATTGCCGCAGTGCAGATTGAGTATAGCCCGTGGACTCTGGATATTGAAGGAGCTCCCGGAACTTACCTTCTGCAAACTGCGCGCGAGCTAGGCGTTGCCATTGTGGCGTACTCTCCACTTGGACGTGGCATTATGACAGGAAAGTACACGTCGATCGATGATTTTGACAAAGATGATTTCCGTCGTCGAATGCCACGGTATCAAGGTGATAATTTTGCCAGGAATCTAACGCTCGTTGATACCTTCAAGAATATAGCGGCGGAGAAAGGAATCATGCCAGGTCAGCTAGCTCTTGCGTGGTTGCTAGCTCAAGGAGATGATATCATTCCAATTCCCGGAACGAAGAAGATCAAGTACTTGGAGGAGAACATGGCTGCAATGAACGTCAATTTATCTCCAGAGCATCTTAAGAAGCTAAGAGACCTAGTGGATGCTGCGGATATTAAGGGTAATAGAGGTGCTGGTGGGATACCTTTCGCTGATACTCCGAAGCCTTAAGCTAGTGGGATGTATAAATAGAGTAGTTCTGAGATATTCTGAAACCCAAGCTTTAAATTTGATTAATAAATTTAATATGCGAGCGATGTGAATAAGTAATTCATTCCCTTTGCCACTATACACCTAGCTTTTTAAACTATTAACGCTATACAGGAGGTATATAGTTAAGCTTTCTTTCAGATCACTTAGTATCAGTAACACAAACGGCAACCAGTAAGTTACAGTATTATCAGGTATGCTAGTCAGGATTATTTTGCAGTATTACACTACGATACGTTGAAATAATGATACGCAAAAAAGGGTCTTAGTAAAAGAGACCTTTATATTCCATCGTGAAAAGCAATTATATTCTGCTAGTTGTGGAAGTCCTGGAAATCAGACCTTCTCTCAGCTTCGAGGCCCTTGACTTACGTCTTTGACTGGAATGTCGAGGTCACACGCATAGCCAGCCCATGTGGAGACACCTTATGCAGTTCTGGCTAAGCTTAGTAATCAAATCCGACTGTCTGCAGCCTGAAAGTTTCCTCGCGTAGTTAGACGACTTACTACGAATAATTACAGTGGATAATAACAGCCCGGCAGGGACTCAGGCCTTTCGAACAGCAGGAAGGGCAATATGGAATGGCGGTGTGGATGGAGCCCTGGTAATCAGAAGGACTTATCCTGTTGCTTGAGGTCAGTGCGGATGACACGACCTTTGTCATCCTTGTCTACGACCATGAGACGCACTGTAAAGATACTAATACGCCCTCAAATGCAAAGTTCCTTAACTATATTAACAATGCCAACTCACGGCTGAGAAGTTCTATGAATACAAGCCTCCCAATCTCGAGCTTTACACACAAGGGGCGTGTAGTGCAGCATGGTGTGAATAGCTCAGACAAAAAATGTCGTGCATGAGTAATCGAATTGTTCAATCCATTTAGCGGTAGCCGCGTTTTATCCGATAAGATTATAATCGTGTATCAGCAGCTCAAATTTGTGATCGGGAGATACGAACAAATCAAGAGGTGTAAGTAGCAGAAACCGGCACTAGTATGCAAATTGTTCAATTTTTATCAGAGAAAGAAATGTTCCAGCTCGCTTCGGAAATCAGGATTGCAGTTCGAGCAGCTAAGAAGGGGTTTTGATCTAAATTTGATGATATAGAAGGTTCAACCCTCTGCCCAAGCCTCGAAAGTAGGGTTCAATATCCAAAGCCACCTCAACCCCAACATACAACTTCTCCTTCACCCTTTACCCATCATGGTATGGATATGTGCCATCTTGCTTCTTCGAATCTGGTCTCGTTGACGTTGGTAGAGGTCTTTCTTTCAGCTCATCACCAAAGCCTAAAAGGAAAACTACTTTCGCCAAGTGCCGATGATAAGTTCCTGCTGTCCCAGCTCTCACTCGCAATAGCCATGCTGCTTGATGTCGTGCTGATTATGGCAACCAATCTTATATCCGTTCTTGCCATGCGAGCCGCACTCAAGCCTCCTACCCTGGCCCACGAGTTCCAGATACTCGGGGTCGCCATGGTCACAACCAACAAACTTCATTGAATGCCCTTTAATGGTGAATTCCTGGTTACACACGGGCTGAACGAGTCGACGGATTTGTCGCTGACCAGGGCAGGCAGGCTCGCCGTGTTCCCAAGCCACCCACCAATTCTGCTGATCGTAGTTCTGAAGCTGCTGACCGAAGGCTATTTTGATCTTGCCATCTTCGCAGCAATCTCGGTCGGTGATATTGGGATGACTCGTGTTATTCTCTACAACCTCGGGTAAGGCTGGGGCTGCAAGAGCACACACTGCGAGCGAGAGCGCTAGGAGGCTAACGTTGTAGAGCATGTTGATGCTGGATACGGTTGTATAGATACGTGAGGTGTGAAGTCGAGACAGGAATCGGAATATTCCTCAAAAAGGTGAGAAGTAGCAAAACTATATGGACGGAGAGGCTTGACCAGAGGTAAGGAAATCTACTTTGAGATGGGCAACCTTGCGCTTTTTATATCCCAATCCTTACCCTCTATACACAGACCCCACAGGCCCACGCATTGTTTTTACGTTCCTACTTCTTTATTCCTCCCTTCCAGCAAAAACACTACAACTCTGAGGCTACAGCGGTGTTAGAGCGAAATAGGGTCATCTTCAGAAATGAGTCGATCATCATTAGGAATCCGTAAGGATGATACGGCTGAGAGAGGGGGAGTAAGCGGGCAATGAATTTGAATCATCTAAGATACTGGAGCCCCTGACTAGCTTTGTAAGCCTCACCCTGTTTCTACACCTGAAGAAAAGCTGGAAGCAATCGTTAACTACGGTGCACACGAGAGACCTAGTCTCAAAAACGCAATCCCAATTTCTTTGTCCAGGCCACTTGAAAATATTCATGCCTGAGATTCAAATTTATTGTTTCCCGATTTCTAACAGTTGAGCATTTTCTCAACCCTGGTAAAACGGCGACGCTGTAGTTTACCGAAGCAACGAGAGGAAGTGTTCGTTTTACCAAAAACGAAGATCAATACCAACTAACGCTAAGTGGATAATAAACATGTAGGCAGTCTACGCAACTATAGGATTTGCAATAGGTACAGAACGACTTGACACGTAGAAATGAAACTGTATTGCACGGGTCTTATTCATTTCCCTTGTTAAACAACCCATACCCTACACCAGGGCAGAGTCTGGGGTCTGCAAAATGTGGGTACATCATGGATACGAAGGCGAAAATCGGGCATTGTGTGTAAGCATTGATAATTAGTGCCCTATCGACCAAAATAAGCTGCCCGGCGTAATAAATTCTATTGTGATATATTATACGTTGGTGGACATGTAGATCTGTCGAATTTTTCGTTTAATTTTCGCTTGAGTTAACCCTAATGAGGAAGTTCGTTTGTATGCACAGTAAGCACTACTGCGGAATATGTGCTCCTTCATGGAGTCGACACTACAAAGGTGAGTAAGCTCACAACTCGGCTAGAACAAATCCATTACTCAACTATCTTGAACACGAAAAGCAGAGCGTGCTCATATGAGCTGCTGTTTACAGACCAACGAAGTAACTCAGAATGAAATTGAACGTATAAAGAAGGGGAAGCCTCATGTTGATATCCTACACCTTCCACTGCAGTTTTAGGTCTCTCACCCCTTTTCAGCCCAAGAAGCCACCTTCAGAACAATCTACACATATCATCCAACTAAGCAATACACTCATACACTATGCTTTGCAACAACATCTTTCTTGTTACTGGCGCCTTAATGGCAACCGTCACCGCGGCTCCAACAGCTCACCACGAAGTTGAAGCTCGCACTGCTGAAGCAGAGCCAGGAGTATCTCCAATCGACAACCCCCTTATTGCTAGGGCTAATAGAAAGATTGCCTGGGGAGAGCAAATTCAAAATGGCGATGAGAGCAATTATTGGGTCGCGTGGATTGAAGGCGAGCACGCCTGTCCTGGCGATTCTGTTATCGTCAATAAATCGGAAAACATCTGCGGCAGGCTCTTCACCTTAGCTGGGCTACAACTGAGCTTCACGGCTTGTGGCACTACCGGCGAGCCAAATACGGTGATTTCGGGTAGCTCGGGCTACGAGTATGGCCATTGCGGCCCCAACGGAAAGAATGGAAGGAAAATCAACTGCCCCAAAGGATCTCACGACATCAAGCAGCACGGTTATTGCAAGTAGCATAGAAGAGTTTTGCTTATATTGGACCCGTCGAGGACAAGGGTCAGTTTTCTATTTCGCAAAGATAACACGGTTATGCTGGTCGGGTTTACTGCCTGCTAAACAGAGTTGACGTTTTCTTGGAAACATTATCACTGTTCCATATAGTCTTAACAGTCTAAGATATGTGTCCAAAAGGGCTATAATAAATTCCGTTGAAACTATCAAGCCTTCAATAGCCCCTATGTGGTTTTGATAGTACCTGCTTCGACCTTGAGGAGATGACCTTGGACTCGAAGAGTATCTAGAGTGTGGCTTTCATGTCCAAAGGTCTATGCATATTATCATTACTATTTATTATACAGAGCACCGATCACGTAGTTTTAAGCGCCGCGGGAGTCGTATGTTTACGGCAACCTTGTTACTCTAGTAGGTGAACTTTTAGGGCCAATGATCCCCAGGACGAAATTTTACAACATAACGTAACTCGGAGTTGCGATTGTAACAAGAAGGCGGGGTTAAGAAAGAATTTAAGGGATGAGAAATAACGCACTGATAAATACTAATAACAAATAGATTAGAGTCGACAGACACTGCCTGGGTCACAGACCATTCGAAGATGATTATACTCTGCTGTTGAGAAGGCCTATTGAATAGATATCATGCATTCAAGTTGACGCACCAATGCACCGATGAGGCCGGCGTTAGCCAGAAGGCCGACCATGAGGGCAGAAGCCGGATTGCTCCCTTGCATTTTGCCTCATCCGATTAGCGGATGCGAAAGGGCAATCACACCGGACTGGAAGGTCCGAGAGCGTAGACTGCGCGGCTGGCGATCAACTCTATCCTGTCACGCATCTGGCGCACAAAATATCGGCCACCATCGCTTCAACTCGATCGAGACTCACTAAGAAGCTATGGCGTTAAACTAGTGTTATGATGGGGAAGAACCTCTTCGTATTGCAAGGCGCCATTGTTTTTCTTCATTATAGGATTACGTCTATACCCAGAAAGGTAGGGATCATTGCAGGTTGATTGTTTCGCTGCTGTGGTTATCCTTCTAGTCAATTGTCCACGGCAGCGGCCCGTTGTGCTGTTTCTCCTTGTGCCTTCTTTGCATTGTGTCATACTGGTAATCGGGGTATTACATAAGACCTAATTTGATATCTGTAACCCACGCTGGCTGCGTTGAAATCATGTCAGAGTCTACTTTTTGTGGGCTCTACCATTCAGCCGTATGATGTTAATATGATCCTAATTACAACTAAAGTCATAGCGTACTTCAAATCTGTCGAAGATACTTGGTCATAATATAAGAAGAAGGAAGGGTTATCTCTCGAAATTCAAAGATTTAGTTCCAAGACAAAGTTTGTCCGGGTCGACGACCCATCAGACAAGGAACATATACATAGAAAGGTATTTAGAACAACCAGACTTTAGCCCTGATATGGGTCAAAACCAGGAACCGAGTCGCCCGCAGCTTTCTTCAAGTTATCACCAAACCGACTGTCGACCAGTTTGATTGTTGCCTTTCCAAAATCGTGATGTGTCAGCTGATCCTGGACAAAACTACTGGGATAACCATTCCAAGCGACCAGATCAGCAATTTGCCACGAACCGTACCCGTTCTCGACGTCATGTCGTTCATCTTCTCTGGCTATACGAAAGGCATGCGTACTGAGGCCGTTCTTGTGGTAGACTATGAGCGGGTGGTCTCCATCAAGCACAGGGTTATTGGTGGCGCCCTTGTACCCTCCATGCGCTGACGGTGCAACGCGGGCAATTCTGTTGCCGTTCTCCACAAATACAACAACATTTTCCCAATCGTGAACGTGGCCGCCGGAGCCTCTACCCGTTCTGTCCACCTCGAAATAGTACTCATACCTTGTCGTCAGTCAGTAGGGGTCAGTGCCTCGAGGGGTTCAGGAAGACCCACATATACGCACACCAGCCATTATTACAACGGCTTCGAGAATAGACATTTGCATTATCCAGTCGCGGAAGGTCACGACAACCATTAGCAGGACTACCTTTATTAGGCAGACCTGGGTTCAGATTGCCCGACGGGTCGACGGCGGCAGTGTTGTAGCAGCTATCCTTGTCAAAATCAAGAGCCGGCTGGAATCTCAGACTATTTTCATCGGCATTTTTGGGCAGCTTTGTCAGAAGATTGCGCTTGAAGACTTCGTTTTCCCCTATGATTGGGCTTGGGTGAGCGGAAACGATTCCAGCAACAGCTAGGAGAGAAGAGATCAGGCATGAAAAATGCATGGTGGACTGAGAAGAGAGGGTCGAGTCAGACAAATGAGAAAGACAAATGTACGTCTCAAGAGAGTATGCGTGCTGGATATGCGCCGTACACCTTGTGAAAGGGAATATCATTAGTTTTTGTACTCAAGGATCGTATTGCTTATGAACAAAAACATGTACAACAAAAAGGCCAAAAAGTGGGTGCTATCGGTAGCTTATTAAGTAGTCCGATTTATACCCACTTGAGATCCTGGCAAAGAGCAGGTGTTACCGAGCATTTGTTGATGGGTCATATTTACTCCATGTATCGGGAACATCCTAGCAACTAAAGAGGAGTGCCATCAGATAATGCGTAATGTAACTTCGGCGAGCCAAGGCTATTGGTAATAAGGCTATCATGGGTGGCTCCGCGGCGGTGGGAGCTGATGCGGGTACAGGGAGAAGACGGAGCAAAGGCTACGGCCAAATCAGCAGCCTATGATCACGGTACACTTAGACCGATAGTTCACAATTATATCTGTGAGACATGGTCTTATTTAGGGGTCTGAGCATCATTATCAAATGGAGGAGCACTCCTCAAACAAACAGCGATGCTTGACACAAGCTGTAGTAGTATTTGTAGAAGTAGTGTTTACTACACTTAATAGAACTGATCTCATAGGGTCTGTGGCTACTTCATCCTTTTTTTATGCATTCACCTCACGCTAGTTATCCATTTTTAGAAAAGAAAGCCCCGCTGTTCTTACCATCCGTTCTTCTTTGTTCCATCCTGTTTGGTAATTGCTTCACAGGCCAACCTGGAGGCCAGCTAATAATATTTCCAAGTCTTCAGCATTCTGTCCCAAGCACATGAGCCATGACAAGTCTTCTGGAGGCTGTTTGTTGTTACTGTTCAGTTGTGTCGTTAATATTAAAACGTTTTTTATGTCTTCACCTCTCGTATATCTTTCTGGATCGGCCTTCTCTTGATTTATGACCAGCCAGAACTCCCCACGGTGTCCTCCAGAACTGTCGAAGTGTCCTGTCCTCTCGTTGCCCAATGATAGCTATGGATAGCGCGCGGTAGTAGGGAAAACCCCTCGAAGGCATCAACGGCTGACGTGCAGCTTGCTTCAAGGGAAGATAACTTTTCACCGGGGAGAGTTGTGTTTGCGTCTAAATTACAAGAGCTTTGTTAATCAATCGAGGCAACTGCATTCGAATGGGCTCTCCACCTAGCGAAAGGTGTGATCGACTGGACATTTGCAAACTTTTAGTGGCATCAAGAAACGGTTTGCTCAGTAAGCCGCATGCTGGTGGTGGAGATGCAGGTGGGTATAGTATAACATGGATTACAGCACCAGGACTTGCTTTGAAGATGCTGCAATACATTTTAGTTGGTTTTTATCAATTTACGGTCTAACTGAGATATATAACAGACAACAAGTTTCAATCTAATAGAATTGGCTATAGTGTGGTTGAGACGATGATAAACGGTGAGCCCTGGAGACGACACTATATATAGCAACAGGCATAGGCCTATTAGCTGATCTAGGTACTCGAGTGAACAACCACTAGGATGACCTGGATTATTCGGTGGAAACCCTGGAATGGTCAATAAAGCTTACATCAGTTTGCTTCAAGAGGAACTTTACCGAGCGATGAGTTTCTTGGCGCTTACTTTGCCATCATGCAGAAGCTTGACTCCATCGACTATGTTGTTAAGTCCATTTGGAAGTACTTCAATTGGGTGTGGCGTGAACGAGCCTTTAGCAAGAAGACGGCTTAAGTAACGGTAGAAGAAGTAGGAAAAGTCTGCGTCTGCTTTTGCCTGCTCATCGGTAATGGAGTTGTGCTTGACCCCATATGCTGAACTGACAAAGGTACGTGTGAACCGCACCTCAGCTGGGAAGCTCCAATCGGGATCTGTGGGAGGATCGACCATGTTGATATGTCCCCCACCTGATGCCCGCAACACTTCAGTTATGTGCTCGTAGCTCCCGTGACTTGAGATGGCATCGAACGCCAAGGTAAGTTTTGCCCCCTTAGTAACTTCGAGAATCTGCCTTGCTACGTCGCCCTTGCGGTAGTCAATAATATGTGTTGCAGCGTTTAAAGACTTGACATGGGCTATTCCGGAGCCTGCGACGGCAATGATAGGATTGAGGTTGCTCAGCCGTGCCAGTTGAAGAGCATATGATCCCACGGCACTGGCGCCTCCGTATATAAGAATTGGAATATCCCGACTGCCCAGGGTCGTAGGGAGGGGGACCTGAAGGTACTGATACAGCGCCAGTGCTGCGGTGATGAATGATAACGGAATGCCCGCTCCAGCCTCGAATGAGATATTTGGAGGCAAGTGAAATGTAGTTGAAGCTGGAGCAACTGTGTACTCAGCGTATGTGCCACCAGGATGACCCATGCGATGGAATGCAGCAACTCGGTCTCCTGGTTTATATTCAAATACTTCGGAGCCAACTGCCTCGACGATACCGGCTACATCGTCTCCGGCGTTCAGAGCCTCCGATGAGGTTCTTCTTTTGGTGAACTTACAATTTTCATTAGTTCCAGATATGGCATTTTAAGAATCACGCAAAGCTACAATCTGCTTACCTTCCAATCTTTAGGGTTCAATCCTGCGGCTATCACTTTGATAAGAACGTCGCTTGGCCCAGGCTTGCTGTACCCAATCAGTTTCTGTTCAAGGAAGAAGCAGAGCAGTGTGTAATATGACGTACGGAACTTCAACTTCCCTCAGAGACCCACCGAAGTCCGGGTTTCCGTGGATAATGTACTCTTTCATGGTCAAATGGGATTGATGTCTCTTGGGAGGAATTCTTGTAAATAGAATCGTAGCGGAACAAAATAGTTGTGTTTGCTGGGATTGAAGACCAATATGGGTCAAGACTAGGCTTCAATTCTATTGATTAAATAGATGAGTTCGGAGCTACGGTATCGGCAGAGTTAGCAATACAGTTAGATGACTAAAATGCTTGTATTAGCAATTTGACATCACTGTGTTTGTGTGCTTATAGAGTTGATTTGCAATCAATGTCACTCTCATTGGTCCTATACGACATTAACCGGATTTATTACACATTTGGGCCGATATCATGTTACTCAGGTACTAATGCACGCTGTGTGTAATGCAAAACGGAGCAAATGAGAATGTTGCATTAGAATTGATTACTCATACATGCCGCAAAAAAGCCGCAACAGGTATGCGCCAATTGTTCGATTTGATACCGCCTTGATTATTCCTATACTTATTAATATTTTCATTCTCGAGGTAAAAGTCTTATTTCTTAAGATCATTGGGGATATACTTATATTAGAAGTCAAGATGATTATATAACCAGGCGACCTATCTATAAGCATTGCCTGTCCCCGGGGTATCAGGACCTTACATAGAATTACAGACGTATTAAATGAAAGTTAAGAACTCCTCTGCAATTCTACCTCCTATACTTTACCTACCCTACTAATGATAACGCTTGTCTAAGACCAGTCTCCTTCATCCTCCACAGGCTTACCACTGTCTGAAGCATCCAGAAGTTCCTTAACAGTCCATGGCTGATATGTGTAGCCAGGTACCGAGTTCGTATTCTTGAACGGTGTACCGTTGAGGAGGTGCTCTGCACATTTGTTGAAATTCTCATATGTGTACTGCTCTGGGTCATGGCGTAGCAGCCACTCTCCAGTTATTTTGGCAATTATCAGAGGGTTCTTGGCGACGGCATCCCAGTCGGTATTGTGGAAGACCTCGCGATTTTTGAACCCCATTTTTTGTGCGCATGATACTCGCTCGAACCTGTTGTAGACGTAAATGTTATCAGCCTCTGTCATCTTCTTCTAAATATCTCATTGTTGGGTGTAACTTACCTCAGGTGATTATGAACTTTCGTTGCTAGAGGAACGTCCTTCTTCCCAGCTATAGCCAAACATGCTGCCAGAGTATGGCCATCCTCCATAGCCATAGTTCCACCACTGGCTGAGGTCGGTAGAAATGGATGCGCGGCATCACCAATCTGAACGACGCGTCCGCCAGGTGACGTCCACTTCGGTTGAGGGTTACGCCACATGAGCTTCCAGTCAAGAACGCTGTGGTTTGGTGTTGCCTTGATAAGCTCAGTCACGAACGGCTCCCAGCCCTCGACAGCCTCGAGGGCTTTGTCAATCGATGTTGTCGTCACCCAGTCTTCCTTAGCAACACTGCTTTCCTCCTATGTCAGGTTAGTATACATCCGCACAGCACAGGCCATGGTACGAGGGTACATACCCTGCGAGTGAGTAGCCAACAGATCTCATCAGCCGTTTTGCAAGTAACGATGTGTGCCCCCGGACCTGCATGTAGGAAAGTGCGGTCTTTAACATTTCCAAGCTCTGCGGCGATGACTGGATTCTCGAGTGCCGGCGCCGCTGGGAATGTGACACGATAGAGCACGAATCCTGAGCTGACAGGGGGGTCATCGCTGCCAACGACCAATTCCCATGATTTTGATCCAACTCCATCGGCCGCCACCACTACATCGGCCGTGAGACGACGCCCGTCAGATAGGACCACACCACCTTGGTCATCTGTTTCGAAGAACTTCAAAGCAGTCGCGGAGAACTCTATTGGGATGCCAATCTGTTCGGCGTACTCAAAGAGCAAGTTATGCAACTTTGATCGGTAGATGGGCAAAGATGGGTCGTCTGAGATACCCATAGGGAAGGATCCTATCACAGTCCCGTCGAACTTCTTCATGACGATGGTAGGGGTGACTCCCGCTTGCCTCGCTCGCTCCATGAAACCAGGCCATTTCTTCGGAGTCTGGAGGGCAGGAGCTGTAATTACAATGAGCTCGCCTACATCAGTTGTTAGTGCGCCATTCAATCAGCCAGTATGTACAGCACGGCGATCTTTATCACGATGCGAAGGCGTTGAAGACAGTTCTTACCGGCAGTCTCCCCACGGAGTCGTCGTTCAATGATCCGTACATTGTGACCCTTCCGGTGAGCTTCAATGGCAAAGGATAACCCTGCAATACCACCCCCAACAACGAGGATGGAGATTCCGGTGTCATTTTCACGTTCCATGGTTGAAATTGCGTGGGCGATAAATAGACAGTTATTTTAAGCTGGGTTCTTGCTGGCTTCTGAAAGTTTTGATGCTGTTCTTGTGTTGGATATAGACAATACACTGAGAGATCGGCTGCTTTTATAGCAATGGGTAACTACGGTAGATAGGTGGCTCAGGCCTGGCCGGAGTATCGGGTTGTTACTACTCGGAAAGTCGGGTTGTTGCTATGTCTGCCGGCTTTGTGATTGTTGATCTCCCAGCCGTAAACATGTCATAATCCCGGACAGGGCGGTGTAAATATCTATACTGTGATCCATAGCTTGCGTTTATTTATGCCGCTGTGGGGAATTGAAAATATTATGTTAGCGAACACGGACGTGGAGTTGTAAGGTTTAGGTCTTAATAAGCGGCATTTCGGGTTTGACGCACGTTTGGAATCTATAGAAGGTTACATCCCGAGCGGGATCAAAGATCTTCGGCATTTAATTATCGTATAGCACTACGTTATTATAAATCTATATACATGGGTTACTAAATCATCAGCAGATAGATGATCTTAAGTCATTGGATCTATATATCATAAACATTTATTAAAATAGAAAACACTAACTTTAACTCTTAACTGCACAGAGATGCTACACTACAACACAAGTAACTGCTCTTTTTGAGCCTATGGTTGCGTCTTCCAGGAGTAGTTTCTCTCAAAACAGTCGCTTGTGTTTGGCTGTATGTAGCTTTTTAATGGCTTTGCCACAAGCAATTGGCCTATGCGGCATTTCTAAAGATAACACCAAGTAGTCTCAAATTGGAGCCCAGCAGAGGGTGCATATCCCAAAAGATATCATTTCAATAACCGAAGATTTAAATACATTATTAGTACCTAGATATTAGTAAACCCTTTTATGTCAATATACCAAGAGCAAATTCGTATGTGAATTGAGACCCTATTTGCTCTGAAGCCGCCAGGGCATAGAATTGAGTTTTTTTTTTTCTGTCTAATTAGATAAGCCGATGCGCATGCAATAGATTGCAAGTAGGACATTGATTGATTAAGCAATGGTGATCTTGGAATCTGAGGAGATGTTGAGCCCCACCACGACCTGGGGCGCATGCATAATAGAAGAGAAGGAAAGCCCAGAAACAGACAGCGTAAATCCTACGTATCTTTCCATTTGCAATGTGGGTATACTGATTTGTGTGGTTTTTACTTAGCAATCTTTAACAGTAACCATTATCAACAACTCAGCACTCTAGGTGCCGGTCTGGTATTGGAATCTTTATGAATTTGGCATTTTCTATTGAGTTAACTATTATGCATGAGGAAATCAACCACATCGAGATGTAGGAGACTTAGCAAATAAATCCCAGTACTTATTCTACAGGGTAGCTCTGTCTCGGATATTCTTATATCCGGTTCTGATCGGAACTCGGGAAAACATCTGCTGAACTCAACAACCCAAAAGTTCAATTGCATAAGTACGCTAACTGATGCTTGCAACAGAGGATTGAGAAGATAAAGTTGGAGTTTCGTACCGTAAAATTGAACATTGAACGCTGCTGATGAGATATATCGCTAATTGGGCAGGAGATTATGACACAGTATTGGCTGACTGCGTCAGGAGTTTTTAGCTTCAACAACCCGCAGCGACGCCGCACTGATGGGCGCAATGAGGTTTAGAGGATACTAACATCTGGGCGCAATTAAAGGGAGTATGTATGTAGTAACTATGAAATTGGGTAGGTAAGAAGTCCCTGGCTGTATGACTAGTAGTCTTAAATTTGTCTATCTGTTCAGAGTCAGACATCTTATTGTTATTTACTGTATGAATTTATGCGGAACTAGCCATAGCTGAGATACCCTTGTGGCAGCTTCTGTTAAGCCTTCCATGGAATACGAGACCATCAATTGGTAATTATTATTCACAAGTTGGTCGACGAAGTGGAGTATACACGTGACATAACTACGGGGGTCAAGTACGGTTATCATATTACCAGGTGATTTCCTTCCTCACGTATTTTTACGAAAGGGATTACCACAACTACTTCACCTAACACAAGACTCACCCAGCATTCAAACATTCAAGTTTACCCTCACCTAGATTATTTCGGTGATGCCGATACAACTAAAGCATATATACTCCTCCTTCTAGCCAATCTCTTTTTATTAACCTAGCTGCGACCCTACTGCGTCATAAAAAATCATACTGTTTTCCTTCCTGTAGCAACTCAGCCATGATCAGGCTTATCAAGTTGACGGGGGGCGGGATGATCGGAATGCCTGAGAAAGATAGTGCAACCCGTACCATGCGTGCCGGAGAGATACAGTCTGAGAAGACCGTTATCCTTCACCTGACGCCCAACTCAGTAGAAGAAGCGATGCGATTTTACTCTCATCAAAACGCCTACGCTGCTTTTGTAGTATGGCACGGGCGATTTCTCTTTGTCAACGGCAACAAAACAGAACAATTATGCCGTGGAGATTTTGTTTTTATACCTCCTGTAAGCAATCAAACTTTACTTCCAGATCTTGCTTCCATTGCTCCGAAGTTTTAGTTTTAATTGACTCAACAGGGAATTATCTACGGCTATCAACCACTAGTGCCACAATCTGAACTGCTGGTTCTCACCACTCTGGAGGATCCAGCCGTACTACTTGAAGCAATCGACCAAGATAAAAATGAGATGTTCCAAGAACCACAGAAAGTACCTAATTTGGCAAACGTTACCGAAACTTATTCCCATCGCCCCTTCGATCTCGCAAAGCCCATAGACCAGGGAGCGTCTTTGTCAACGTTCCTACAACCATATTCTCTCGATGCCACTACCTGTTCTCGGTGGATATTCGGCGGAGTGATAGCACGACCATTTGTGAGACACACGCAGTGTGAAGGAAAGTTTTCTGTTTCAGCCCTGGTGTCTTCTCGTGTGCACAGAGTGTGGCCCTTTCTGAAAAGGTGGCTGAGCTTCACAAGTGTAGATCATTGCTTTTGTGTCATAGAGGGCATGTTTTTGGTCAAGCTGAGAGACGAGGATGAGTGGACAGAACTTCGGGAAGGCCAGGCCATTCGGATTCCAGCAAGGCAAAGGTTTACCGCTGACATAGGTAGTGAACATCTCAATATGCTGACTTTTACTAATGGTGTCGGTATTGACGAACTCATTTGTAAGGCTGGACACGAATATGGCAGCACGGCACTACCAGAAACAGTTGGTGGATGGGACAGTTGGGATGAATTGCGTCTCAGAGCAGCCTGTACTGCTGTAGGAGCACTCCTTGATTGATTGATTGATACCGGCAATAGCGAATTCATTGATGGGGCTAAAATGTCATTTGGATCTTCATCTTAGTTAGTCTTAGACAGCTGTCTAAACAAGTCTCTGTTTTTACCTGCCTCCCACGAAGCTATTCTATAGCAGGTCTGTCTGTGAGAGGTGAAATGCCTAATCTTATTTTATTTTACTTTTTTTTTGTTGTTATTAGGAAACCTAAGCACAGCTACTGAATTCACCTTAACTTTTTGATATGCGTCTTTCATTAGTTATAGTATTTTTTTTATAGATTAGCTAGAAATTTAGTATATATTCCCTAAGTTACAAGTTAAGTAGAGCCAGTATATACAGCTTTATTACTGTAAGTATCTAGTGTTACTAGCGACTAGATTGAGATATGAAAATATAAAAAAATAAGAGAAATATTTGTTCTCAGTCGAACTTATCATGTAGGGTAGCTAGAATTCTAGATATCCTTGTTCGATATCAAGGTCATTATGTGTCTGCTCACGTGATCCAACAGACCTCTATGATATATAGACATATCCGGGAAAACACAACTGTACTAAGTTCAACAACCCAAGAGTTGAACCACAAAATGCAGACTGGGGCTTACGACGCAGGATACAAAAGACAAAGTTGTAGTGTTATGCGGTAGAAGTGAACATTGAAAGCTCAGGCATTTCTCTAGTTGAGCTTAGATGGTAACATACTATTGGCTGCTAAAAACCAGGTGGGGAGTTTTTAAACTTCAATAACCTGTGGGACTTTCTACCGACGGGCGCATTGAGGTTCTGATTTATTAACACGAAGGCATACGTAATCGGGGTATACATGCAACGACTATGGTGCTAGATAGGCAAGAAGTCCATAGACGCGTAATAAGAAATCCAGATCTATCCATTTGTTCAGAGTAAGGGCCTGATTGTTATACACTGTATAAAGTTGCGCGGAACTAGCCAAAGCTGAGATCCCCTTGTGACACTGTTTAGCCTTGCATGAGATTCAAGACCATCCAATTGGATACTGTTATCCACATCGATTTTCACCAGAAACAGGTAACCCTTGTGATTGAGGCTTGCGCAACGAATATTAGTGCAACTGGTCCGAGACATTGGTAGACCCTAATAAAGTGGCTTACCTACCGTCCCAAGCCAGCATGGGCTATCACATTTTCTAGCAATGGGCTCGATCAGACCACTACCTATCCCGGAATCTGCTAAAGCTTGAAGTAGCTGGAACATCATGAGAGTTTCTCTTCTTGAGAGTTTCCTAGTAATGCACCTACATTTGCTGTATCCAATTGATGCGATACTTATCGGCAAGGATACGAGAATCTTGGAACTCAAATGGAGAACCAATTGACTCCAGTCTCGGGCCGTGATTAGATGGCTGCAACGGCTGAACGGCTGAGCCCTCAAGCTAACCAGAACAAGCATGTCTCCCCTGCAACCGTCAAGCGTCTACAATGTACACACATTTTTCAGCCGCGCAGCTTGAAAGTACCCCAATTGGTCGATTTCGTATCACACAGAATCGTGGCTTGCGCTGGATTCACCCGATTCAATCATGGCTTCAAGCTGAAAGACCTGAAATGTCTCAATTGATTACTACAGTAAGAATTGCTGGATCATAAAGGTTGTTGCCCCTGGTGAACTGCAAGTCTAGATCCTGGTGGATTGTGACTATTGGAGATAGTCCAAATCTTGACCTGAGTTGTCGCTTCTTATCTTGTCTACTCGAACAAGCAGCTAGGATCAAGAGGGGAAACCAAATCACGTAGAGAGCAGCTGAGGCTGTATTCGCAAAGCTATAAAATGCACTCATTAGAGCCTTCGATCTTGATCACTATCATCCATTCCACTATAAACATCTCTTCTTTCAATTGCCCTTTACCATGTCTCTCCTTCGCAGGGCCACCTTTGCAGCCCTAGCGATTGGAGTCGCAGCAGACCCAAGCATTGACAATATCGTCCCTGTCCCATATGGCGGCATACCTCCCCCTGCCATCGGCTCCATGATTGATAACATGCGTGGAGCCTTGGGCTATCCTTCGCCTGCCAAGTCCATCACCCTAGCAGACATCATTCCCCAGGTTGATGCTAAGGGTCATAGCCGCTGCTGTCCCATCGGCACCATCAATGATGGTACAGGCTGTGTTTTCCAAGAGTCTTCTGTCTGTGAGAAGGGCACTATACTCCAGGGAAATGTCTGTGTGAGCATCGATGGACCGCAGTGTCCTGGAAAACTCAAGTTCGATGGCAAAATCTGCCGAAGTGAAGAGCCTCCCAGATGTCCTGGCTCGTCTCTCTATAACAAGAACACCAACCAATGCGAGTCTCCTTATGGGCCTCAGTGCCCTTCTACATACCGTCTTGACAAGGGATCATGTGTTTCAGAATCACCACCGGGTTGTCCTCTTGGTTCCAGACCCATAAACGGCCTTTGTGTTGACAACGCTCCACCTGAATGCCATGGGCCAAATCAAGTCTATGACAAGGGCGCATGTGTCAGCAGAGACCCACCAAAGTGTCCTGAAGGAACTGAAGTTAGAGGCAGGATATGCTTTGGAACTGTCCCTCCTACATGTGATGGTGGAGCCAGACTTGATAAAGGTCACTGCGTTTTAACTCCTCAATGCCCCCAGCAGTACCGATTCAATGGCTGGGTATGCGTACGGGAAGGTGATCCTGTCTGCTCACCTGGAGTCTTCAAAGATGGTGTTTGCCACGCTGATCCTACCTGTCCGGAAGGATGGACTTATGATGCAGCTGCAGCTACCTGCACCTATGAGACAGACCCACAATGTAGCTCCGGGACGACACTATTCACGTCCAAGAGCGGGCTTAAGGGCTGCTGCAAGGAGGGTACTGATGCTTTTGACGGAGTGTTCTGTACTAAGGACGTTGACGAATCCGGGGAATGCCCTGATGACTATGAGTACAGCGATGGCTACTGTCGACATCCTCCTGAGAAGGGTACATGTCCTGACCTTCATGAGTACGTCAATGGAATTTGCGTCAAACGTACCTTGCCCCAGTGTACTTCGGGAAGCTACAATAATGGAAAGTGTATCTTGGGCGACCCGAAATGTCCGGAAGGAAGTCATTTCAACGGAAAGGACTGCGTGCTTATTGAACGACCTCAGTGTCCAGAGGAATCCAGACTTGTTGACTCCAAGTGTGTTTCCATGAAGCCGCCAACTTGCCCTTCCGGTCAGCGACAGGAAGGCGATGATTGCGTTCATGAACAGCTCCCAAAGTGCCCTGACGACACACGCCTGGAGGACGGTGTTTGCAAGCATCCTGATATTCCCATCTGCAAACCTGGTACAAACTACCAGAACGAACATTGCACTCTACCCACTTTGCCAACATGCCCTGAAGGTAGCTCCATCAGAGATGGAAAGTGTGTTGCAAATCAACTTCCCAACTGCCCTGAGAACTTCAACTACTGCATCAAAACACATAGCTGTATCCCAACAGGACCTCCCAAGTGCAAGGATGACCTTGTTTGGGATGGAACACACTGTGTCAGTAGGAAGCCAGCCACATGTCCCGAAGGCCATTTCCGATCAGGTGGCAGATGTGTCAGCATCAAGGACCCCAGATGTAAGGAAGGCTTTGTCTTTGATGTCAAATCTCAAGGCTGCGTTTCCAAGGGTGAGCCAGAATGCAGTGAAGGGACCAAGTTTGACGGAACCAAATGTGCCTCTCCTACTCCTCCAGACTGTCCTCATGAAGGTACCACGTATGACCCCAAGACGCAGTCTTGCGTTGGCGCGCCACCTGGATGTCCTGAGGGTACTGATCTCATCAATGGCTCTTGTGTACTGAGGAAACCTCCAACTTGCCCTGAGGGTACTGAGATGAGGGGCGAGAATTGTGTTTCCACTAACCCCCCTAAGTGTGATGATAATCTCACCATGGTGGATGGCCAGTGTGTCTCTGTTGACCCGCCTACCTGTGGTGATGGAACTACATGGGATGGATCTCGTTGTGTTATCGGTACGAGAACTTCGTGCTTCAATTTGGAGGTTTGCCCACCTATTGGTGCCGCTGCACTACCAGCTCCTTCGCCTGAGATTCTGTAGATATACAATCTTTATGTTTATACATTAGCTTTCAGACGACAGTAATTCGAGTTATGCTATAGTGAGCTAAAATGATCTGTTTACACACGTATTGAATCCTCTTTGTCAAGCTATTGACCGTGTAAGTTCTAATACTGGATCTAAGATTGAGAAAGATGAGCCGCCTCTGTTAGGAGCTGTACAATATATTGTCTTCTGCTCGGCAATTCGTCCATTAGTGATGAATTGGCTGCTATTTTGATTGCTGTATTTCCTCTCTCATCCTTAGAAAGTGGACCAGCCCCATGGCTCAGTAATGCCTTGGCCATACTTATACTACCATGTGCAGCAGCGAAGTGAATGGGGCTGTAGCCAAACCGCACTATTTACCCATAGGTCCCAGGGTCCCGGATGCTCGTGTGGATCTCGTGACCCCAGTAATGATACTTGGGTTCTATATCACCTAGTTCATTCCAAAATATGAATCTTGCTCGGGTGTTTATATCGACACCGCGTTGAATCAGGCTATCCACAAACTGTTGAAGTTCGATATTATCTTTCTTCTTGCCACCGAATAGAGAAAGACAATGCAGTGGCGTCCATCCCTCAGCTGTAGTAGCACGAGGATCAGCGCCGTGGAATAGAAGTAGTTGTGCTATTTTCAAAGCTTCAGAAATTGACTTGGCCAATCCATTCAGCTGCGAGCCTCGACGAACTGGGGTCAAGGCGCAATGCAGAGGTGTCCAGCCGTTTGTGCTGAGACCATTTATATCGAGCCCTTGACTTAGAAGGAATTCCAGAATATCACACTTGGCTCCCGCGGAAGCATAGTGTAGTAAGGATTCGCCATAGTTATTCTTGGATCCCAGAGCTTGACCTACCTGCCCTGAAGGAGGAGAGGAAAGGTATGACTGTAATGTATCGAGGTTGAGCCAAAAGCCGCAGCATGAAGAGGGTTGGCCCCACACTCATTATCACTCTGCAAAGCAGAGGGCTCGTGTTCAAGAAGAATACGAATGGCCGTCTCATTCAAACTCACCACTGGACCACATTGATGTAAAGCAGTTGGCGAACCAAGGAAGTGCAGCGCTGTCTTCCCTTTGTGGTCAGTAGCGTCTGGGTTGGCTCCCTTGTCGAGCAACACTTTGAAAGCTCCTACCAGATCGATATGGCGAGCGGCAATGATGATTGGTGGTCGGCCATCAATGATGGTGTTTGGATTGGCTCCAACATTGACAAGGTGTGCGATTAACAGCTGTTGCTGGAGATAATCATCACCGTTGTAGTCGAGTTTGAAGTCGTCACCCAACAAAGGTTTGAAGTCCACAGCACAATGCAGGGCTTGATCTAAGATGTCTTGGCAAAAAGACCATTCGGAAGTAAGGAGTTGAGCAGAATATACTTTCCAGCTCCGTGCTGCCCAAAGTAAGGCTTCGTTCTTGACTTCTGTTGTCCATTCCTTCCAAGTCAATAAAGCGCGTAGGACAATAATTTGACTGTTGATTGAGGCTTGGAAAAGACATGAGTCGACGTTTTTCTCGTTTTCGTCCTTTTGCAAGTTGAGGTGCTGCCACAATCGCCAAAGCAGGCGTTGATTGCCTACGCGTGCAGCTAGTGCCAATGGTGATAGGTTATGCTCGTGTGTAGACGACTCAACAGTGACGTCGACGCCAGCTTGCAATAGCCGATTCACTGCCTCGATGTTGTCTAGATATACTGCCACGTGTAGCGGAGTTCCCCAACGGCCATCCCCAGTTGACAACAAGTATGGAGCCTCTGGAGAGCCAAGCACTTCTTGCATAGTCGATAGATCATTTTTGCAAATCGAGGCGTGTAAAGGGTAATCAGATTCTGCGCTTCTGAACGTATCCTTGATGCTATGGCTGATCGACTTACGCCCTGGCATTGTTTCTCTATTCTAAAAATCGCGTTATACAAGTGGAGTAAGGAGTAAACTGGCTTGTTGGTTGTAGAGAACAAGGAATGAAGGGAAAAAGGGCGCAATTTCCGCTAGCCCCACCGCCTGAGCGACCATTTTCATCGTAGGCCTAATGCACATCCTTGTCGTCGAATCTTTACATTTCGGTCATGGAGGTACTCTAGCTCAGTAGACAACACCCCCGCCAGAATATATTGGCTATATGCTATATTAAAGAGTGGTCGAAGGAGGAATAGAAATGCCGGAAGTATACAGATGGGCGACACTAGGAGGGAAGGTCAAAGGATGAGTAAAGCCAGGGACAGGTGTGATAACATCAATACATACATTATAGTTGGCGCATTCTGCTGGGCTAATTCCCGTATGAAAAGTAACATCAGAAAGGATTCAAGATTAGGTTGCAGTAATTCTGAACAAAAGTCCATTGACAGAATCGAGACTGTGGGCAGTGAATAACCGACTTTCGCTTGTGCCTGTGTTTGTGGGGTCAAGGGTGGTCGGCCTCCCGCATATCGTGAGGCCTCCTTCACATATACCACTGCAATCACAAGACATACATTCCAACTGTGAGAAATACTTTGCATCTGGGGTGGGCCTGTTGACTTACTTGCCTATCTATTATTGGTCAGGTAATACGAGGAGATAAGGTGTAGCGGATGCCTGATGACAAGTCCATTGTTCTGCCCATGTGCTTGCTGTGTTGTGATGACTTTAATGTTTGATTGGCATAATGATGTTGGCTAGAGAATAGCATTTCTTAGTAGAACAAGTAACATGGCTATAAAGAACTGCATGATATTCTAGAAGCACCTGTGTCTATTAAAAGGCTTCCCAGCCACTCGGGGCCATAGCCATGTGCCGCCCTTCGCCATTGTAGCTGGCAGATTGAGATGATTGCACCCTTGCTTTCGATGCAGCAATCATCCTCTCGCGCCATATTTGTCCCATTTTGGCATTATACTGAGCCCATAAACGTGGAAGAATCTGAACGTCCTGTGCACAGTAGAGCCTGATTGCATCGGGCAATGGACGTTTGTTGAAAACCTCATATGTCCCACCTTTGTCGGGGGCAAAAAGTCGAAGTCCAGCCTCTTTAACTCGAGCCCAGTCCGATTTTTCCTGTGCTGACAGAGAGGCATCGCGATCAATGCATTTAGAAAGCCCGTTGACACATCTCCTTGAAAACGATCGTGTCGCTAGTTCCATGAGCTGCAGATCATGAATTCCAGCTAACTTGATCCGGTAACGACCATAAAGTGCATCCGAGTCATTACGAACATCAAAAAACACTTTGAGTATGTTATCAGATTCCAAGATGTCCCTGAGGGTACGGCCATAGCTCCCTGGGGTTGAAAAGCACTTGTCCCCCAGCGTGTATACATCAATCAAATAAGTACACTTGGTCGGCATGTAATAAACTTGCATGATTGAGACGGTTCCATGGCGAGAAAGGTTCACGCCTTCAAGGTCGATGAAAATCGAAGGCTGACCTGTTGGGCATTCACTCAGAAGGTCGACTAGTTGTGCTACTGCAGGCACATCATCAATGAAGACTACATCTCCCTTGCTTTCTAACGTAACAGTAGACTGTTGTTCTGTGACTTTTTCTAGTGCCGATGCCATGTTTTAGCAACAACTGATAACACAGGTTAGTACAGGCAGCTTAATTCCTCGATCCATCCAAAGACTTAGATGACTGTACTCACCGTAACTATATAAACAAGGTCTTGAGGGCACTGAGGAGCCGAATCATGAAATGGAGACTCTTGAACGGATGTTTCTGTCTAATAGATATAGCCAAAGACAATCTTTCTAGGCTTATGTGCAATGGCGTCTGCTTTGGTAGAATAGTTGAAAAGTCGGGGTCCTCAGCAAACCTGAAAACACACCGGTCAAAAGGATAAGAGCGTGCTTGACTTTCAACCATGGTTACGAGTACCCGCATAAGTATTTATTTGCGTCCAACTGTCCTCCGTCTGTCCTATCGCAAGGAGGCCAGATATGGACAGCACACCATTTTCGTTTTCTATGACTCACTACATGCAGTGTCCATGTTCCAACGCCACCTTGAGATTTGCGTAATAATGTCCAATTGACGCTAGCAAATGAGTGCAGGCGACAATGGCTTGCGCTGTTGGTGATACATTATGTATACTATGCTTACATTTATTTTAATCTCCATTACCTCACCCCATCTGTGACAAGGTGGCCTGCATCCTTTTACCCTAGCGAGTTTTGTGTCTTTCACTGCCACAGCTATTGCGAAGACTATTTTATTTGCATGGGCAATCACACAGAAACAGTTCTTTTCTAAACTTCATAAGCCTATCTGGCGAATGAGTGCGTAGTAAAGCCGCATTCAGTTCCAGTGTAAGCAGGGCTTTAAGTAAACACAAGATAGCATACGGCGTAGTAACCATGCCCACCCCTAGCTTGTTGTAAATCCCGAAAATAGCTGAGGGCCATCATGGCCCTGTACATCGAATTGATTAGCCTTCTGTGCTGCCTCTTCCCTCTTCTCTCTTGGTAAATGCAAGTAGACAGTATCAAATCAATTATATTCGTTGGTTAATCGGGCGTATCGAATTTGGACGAAATAGGATTGTACTGCAGCGCGGTCTGCAGGTAGCGACCAAAAGTAATGGGAAATCAACCAGTAGCGTTGCCCTATAGGAGACAAACCGGAGCATATTGGCGGTACGTAATTTATACGACTGAATTCGGACCGTGCGATAAAGTGTACACCAAGTGTAGGAAGAAGCTTGTGGACTTTGTTGGGAAGTGCTAGTTGTACAATGAGAGGGGAAAAAGACGCAGTTAGACGGTAAGTATTGATATCGATGTATCACTTAGTATGAAGCTGAATGGGCTCACATCTCGCCCTATAGAATATGGAACCGCATCTTAATGACTGATCTGAGGCATCTAAGGAGCGTGAATCACAACTTGAGTTTGGTCGTGTTGATAGAAAACACACCTACGCAATCACAATTTCGTCGACGGGATATTTTCTGCTTCACATGCGATACAATTCATCGTGGAACATTAGACTGCTTCACACGACCAGAAACTATTTTAAAGGGCTTGAGGGGACACAAAATACTGATTCTTCAACGGTGACATAGATGAACACTGGTGACAGCAATGCGAGCCTTATCTTTATTTGACGCTGACCCAGCTGAAAAGACGCAAATTCGAACAAACTGTCCCAAAACCCGAAGCTCCATCGTCAACCCGAATACCGCATTGACTCTCTTGATAACGGCATTATGATCCTTAAGCCTAAGGATATCGTTCGCAGCGCGAGAATCCACCCCTATCCACTCAATCCCGGCTCAAGCTCTCTTCTACTGATTTAACGTACAGCAACTTTTACAGACCTTAATCTAGTCTATCGGAAGCTTGCAGTTAGATCGGTATTGTCTACACGAGGCGAGCAGATTAGTTCAGTACTCTAGTAGGTCTACCAAGAAGGAACTTACCAGGGAATGTCTTCAGATTCGCAGTCGCCCTTAAGAGCAATACAGGGGTTCATCTTAGCAGCGACACTGTCAAGATCTGAACAGTGGTATTCAAGGTCGGTTGTCTTGGATCCGACTCCTTCGACGACGGCTTCCGCGCAGGTAGTGGCGCAACGCTGAATCCTTCGACACCAGGCCAGGTACAGTTTTGCAGGAAAGCCCATTATCGATGTAATTGTGAGATTTTGCAGAAAGAAGCAGAGATTATCAGGGATTGTTTTTGGATGCTACAGAGAGAAGGGACATCGCCTTCTTAAGCTCTATTTAATACCGACTACAAGACTTGTGGATAAAACAAGATGGAAAGACACTTCTAAAGGATGCTGTTGAGACTTGCCATTCAAAAGAGTTTAACGTTGTCTATTTATAAAACATTTGTTTAGGCACATCCTAGCTCTTTCTTAGAGCCTACACCTTCTTACGCATATTACCATGTGAATTAAGTACTAGCATGGCCCTTATTTTCCAATGTACCTTTATTACTAGAAGTTTCAAACCTTCTGTTTCTTGAGTATATCAAACGTAGTTTCACTAATCTCTTTCACCACGAGGGAAAATATAGTTTCACAATAGGCATGAGGCTTTGAAATCAATAACCAGCACAAGAGGGTACTCCTGGTGTGATGGATTGTGCTCTCTCAGCGATCTATCACCAAGTCCAATGCCCTCGTGGTATACGACACTTTTTTTTTCCATGCACGTACAGGGTTTCTAATAGCCGGATCGCCTTACCTGAAACCTTGACCCGTGAAATCCTATGACACTAATGGGGGCGTAAGCTATTAATTACCATGGTTTTCTACACGACAGTGGAGAAGGGGATTCCACCAAATAAGCACGATTTCTCCGAGGAAGCTGGTATTGTATTTAGGATTAAAAGGGATGACTTCTATTGACAGGCTCGTATTTCAGGGCCTGGTAAGTGGGGCATTCTGTGCTTTTTCTAATGATGGGCATGATAAAGGCCACGCGTTCAGTTGCGCCAACTGCAAAGCCACTGGATTCTATTAAGAAGTCCCGTTGAATCACAATTAGCGTTCTCCACTCGGGCTGATTCCCGTTAGGATCTCACTTAGTCTCGGTACCTCTAAATTCAATCCCTTGACCATCGTTGCCGATATGATGGCCACAACACCGATTTCCCATGAGTTGGTCATACTTTGCCTCGACCTCCTCAACTGTCATGGCCAGCTGCACTACGGCAGTACGAGGTGTGCACGGCGACGTACCATTAGACCCTAACAACTGCAACTCCTACTATCATATCTACCCAAGTTTCACTGGCAATCTTGCCTCTGCCACAGTCTCCAGATTGGACGCCATTTCCCACTTGATCGAAGCAATTGCCTGCAGAAAGGTCTGAATTTTATCTCCAGTGAATTCAGGGAAGTATACCGTGCTTATCAAAGAAAAGAAATTCTGCTGGGTGGTCGTTATGGGAGGGGCATAGGGGACAGGTGCATTCATTACACCAACACTCGGCTCCCGTGACCAACAAAAACAACAGTTTGTCTTTTTGGGCCAATTTCTCTTCTTTTGGATCGACGTTATCTGCTTTTTCGTCCAAGCAGGAGGGGGTGGCATGCTGTCAAATAACGATGAGCCAAATTTGCCAGAATCGGCACAAAAGCATATGCAACTGGTGTAGCGATACAATTGACCTTTTCTCATCGTGTTTCGAGTCATGACTGGTTGGTTCTATCGCGAAATATATCAGGTGCCTCGCTGTAACAATGGCCGAATGAAAGGTTCAACATTAGTGGCATTAGCGGTATTGCGTCTCATCCTGGTAGGTTTGAAGACTCAGAGACTTTGAACGAACTCATAGCACATCAAGTCACCGCTGACTTCAGAGTGTAATAGGTTCGAACCGTTTACCTCCTGGTTGAATTTGGACCAGGCCTCATTGCAGACAATCCCCTAGTATCTAATGAAGCCTAGCCTTCCATCCTCGATGCATTTCCAATGAGCTTGGCGCTAATAATGCTCAATGCGATGCATCCTGGCCTCGATCGGCGCGGAAATGGTAGCGAATTTCCCTCTCTCAGTCGAGCAGAAAGAAGAGCTATACGAAAGCAGAAAGAGATGGAACATGAACAATCAAAGGCTACTAACAGTACTCGCAAAAGCTGAGGGTATATCTCTATAGAGCACATCGAAGATTCAACTCGTCCGTAGATCTTAGAACACATTCCAATATATTATTGCCAGTTTGTGTTTTTTTTCTAAGCACCTGGAGATAAGGTAATAAATGCGCAGTTGCATGTCGTTATCTTATATTTATGAATCTTTATATAAAAAAACCTCCCGTTTGTAGTAATATATAACCGCATGTTTGTGTGCTTGTTTCTAACGCTTAAGGTAACATTGCATCTCAATTCATTGTTATACAATGTCTCAGTGGGTCTAATCTGATCTAAAATCAAACTTACGCAGTGAGTCTTAGGGACTTCTCCCCAAAACTTCGGAATTTTTAGTAATACATGTAAAAGACAAAACAATAGCTTTATTAATGTTCAGTTTACATGATCCTAAATACACGATCTTAGCTTTATGAAAAAGCTGGTATGTATCACCTACCCTAAAGATTCATTATTGTAGGTGAATTATACCTGAATTAAATGGCGAGTCTAAACCATATTTGAATGGCGAGCCTTAACCGTATTTGAATGGCGAGCCTAAGCCATAGCTGGCTAGATTGAGGATTTGCGCGAGGGGTATTCCTGTCTGTGGGTCTAGCGCCCATCCATGGGACTGGCCGCCATAATGAAGGCCGGTAAACGTGCACTTCTTGTGCACTACCTTATTAACGCTCGTTTTGTGGACACCTGTTTCGTAGACACTCTTGTTAGCCGCCCAGTCAACTGGCAACTGATCTCTTTGTCACGCTGATGAGCACATGTGGTTTTACAGGTAAGGCCGCATTCACGAGTCTGTGCCCTATCCCCTATTGCAGTAATGGGAAAAATAAAGTGTCGAGTTCTGTCGAGCACCGCTCTGGTTATAAGCCAGAGGCTCGTGGCCAAGATGAAAGCAAGGTTCAAGCGCAATAGGCGGCTCTATTGTGGATATTCTCTTGGATAGAAATTCTCTATGAGGCTCTCCTTAGCTTCTTGCTTCTTTAGGAGTAAGTTGACGGATCCTTCTAGACCTATTCAAAAATAGCTGTCATTGTTATGTTTCCACAGTCTGGTAGGCACCCATCCGGCATCCTTCGAGGCTCATCTTGAATTGCGACGCTGTGAATGCGCGGCCCCTAACACATGCCCATAACACACTCATGAAGTAGATCGCCATAGCGAGGTTCTTCGGTCTTCAATAGGAACATGGTAAAGACGAGTATATTACGGGTGTGCTCTAGTTTGATATGCCATGATCCTGGTTCCCTCAGCCACAATACTTGCGAATCATGAACATGGACCTTTCTCCCTGTTGCACACAGAGGGATCCATTCCAAACGTGCCATACCTACTTACATCTTACTTATAAATATACGACGCATGCCAGCATGATGGCATGGACTCAAATACCATTGTTCTTCAGTTTTACCTCCTGATAACCGACTTATCCAACCAAAATACAAGTAATATTAGTGGTGTATGAGCACACATCATGCTGCAATTTCGGAATCTCATCGCCAGCCTTATAATAGGTTCATTTGCCTTGATATGCGTAACTGCACAGGCGAATGTTCGCAGTCCGTTTACAAGGAGTTCGACAATTTTGTCACAGAGACCTTGGATGACTGGAAAGTCCCAGGTTTATCTATTGCTGTGATTGATAGAAACCAGGTCTTTGCCAAGGTATGTACTTGACTGCTCTGCGCTTCGAACCGTCGGCTTGATTGCGTAAGTGTGAAAGGTTCTCATGAGATATAGGGATACGGCTTTTCGGTATTGCCTGATCAGCCAGCCACACCGGAAACGCTTTGGTACGCCTTCTCAACTACAAAGGCGCAGACTGCTGCTACCTTAGCCGACTTGATCGATTACGGAAAGTACCCCGCTCTCGCCAACGGTTGGTCGACGAGAATCTCCTCTATCATTCATGACGATTTCGTGCTTCAGGACTCGTGGGCGACAGAGCATATCACGCTGGACGATGCTATAAGCCATCGCACAGGGATGGCAGCTCACGATAAGGCCTGCGCAGGGGTAGTAAAAGGGAAAGAAGTTAAGCCTAAAGACATTGTCCGCAACTTGAGGAATCTACCCATAACCAACGAGCCACGGGTTAAGTACGCTTATGGGAACGCGATGTATATCACAGTCTCTCATATTATTGAGACCATCACCGGCAAATGGCTTGGAGATGTGATGAAAGAGCTGATCTGGGCACCGCTAGGTATGAACTCGACCTTTTTTGACCTGCAGGACGCAAATCATGCCCCTAACCAACTTGCTTCTGGTCACTACTGGGACAGGAAGGAAGGAAGATACGGCGAGGTTCCTGCCATGAACGTCACCCAGCTCAGCGGTGCTGGGGCAGTTTTCTCCACTGTTCTCGACTACGCCAAGTGGTTGAAATGCTTACTTCATGAGGCCCCTCCATTCTCTAAAGACGTTCACAGGGATATACAAGCTCCAAGGATGATTGTATCCGCGCACTCGGATGGTTCCCGCGACATTATCACATATGGACTAGGCTGGACCCGAATTCTTTTTAAGGGGCATGCTGTATACTATCACAGCGGAGGGGGGCACGCCTTTGGAGCGCAGGCCTATTGGTTGCCTGATATCGGTTATGGAATCGTTGCGTTTGCGAACACGGCCTTCACGTCGAATGCTGTAGAGGACATCCTGGTATGGAAGTTGATTCAGGATCGGCTTGAAGTCCCTGAAAACGAACGCGTTGATGTCAAGTCTCAGTTCGTCACCTCTTATATTGTCCTACGAAATGTCTACTAATTCACATAGATACCAAAAGATGGAGAAGGAGCTAAGTCCTACTCCCGATGAGTCTGTCGATATTCTCTATCCTGAGCGCCCTGATCCGCCGTTGCCCCCTATTGTGAATATCACAGAATTGGAAGGCACATACGACGGCCCAGGATATGGAAAAATTACGTTGCGAGAAGAACCTCACCCTGACAGATCAGATGAGAGGATCCTTGTCGCAGACCGCCCGGACATGACATGGAAGTATCAGATGAGGCTGCATCACGTCTCCGGTGACTTTTGGATTATCTACCTGCCTTTGTTGGAGAACCCGGGGTATGTGGTCGAGTTCGTAGCTGGAGAGTTCAAGATGGGGAGTAATGGAAGGGTGATGGGACTTGAGGTGGACTGGGTCTATCGAGGTGCCGATCAGATTGAAGGAAAGGTCCTGTTCAAGAAGGCTGATAAGCTGTGAGCGAGGTGATACCGGGTTGAAATACCTGTTACGAAGTAGTCTTAGTGGATGTATATACTAAGTGATAGCTATTGCAATTCGGGACATCAAGGTAACAAGTCTACCACCCTAGTTATGGCCCATCCCTGGCTTTGGTCCGCTCCACAAACGCCTGGCCCTGGTGGTGGAATAGCGGTTCACCTTGGTGACTCCAAGTTCCTCTATATAGACTAGGGCTTCTATGCCTGTTCTAGGGCATCCCGTAAGGATGTAACATTTGTATGAATCTTCTGGCCAGGGGAAGGAGGTAGATGACAATGGACACTTGATAACTCTGAGAACATCAGATGGGGATGAGACCCGGCATGACGAACTGATGATGATGTGGAACAATGCTGATCTCGGTGGCTTCCCAAATCCTATCACACCAGGAGCCAGGACTCACATCGCTGGGGTGGAAGCTTACTGGATTACTGAAGATGAAGATGATCGATAACCTTGAATAAATACAGGACCTTGGAGATTAATATTTCAGATGTATTATGAAATGAATGTCACAAGAGGGCAGTTTAGTAGAAATATTATTGGGTTTCTATAGCGTTAAGTTGAAAGCAACCTGGTTGTGTCAATAGTAATGCTCGTGGCAACTTTAAATAACAGAGAAGTGAGGTTTCCGGGCCACTCTGAATCGGTGGCGTCATGGTCTCCGTGAACACGTACACACTTCTGTCGTCGTTGATATCCTGGGCGGAATCTCCGTGATGTGACCCTGTAATTTAGACTACAGTTTGTGAATGGCTTGTTTACCGGTTGTGAAGTACAGCTCGCAGCCACTAGCTGGAGGTCAAGTAGAAGTTTCACGTGACCGTCCTACCTCCTTGACGATTGACATCTCCCACAGAGTGAATCATTTCCATGCAAAGAGATCTATAATGTGATGGCTGATCGACTTGCGTCCTCGCATGCTATGTCTTTCGCAGTTCTGCATTATACAAGTAAATTAAAAAGAAATCTGGTTCATCTACTGGGTGTGTAGCAAATAGAGAAAAGTCCGCAATCACGTTGGTTTGGTTGCATAGTTAAATTTGTAACCTAGTGGCTAATAAATCTACCTACTGAAGAGAACACTCCAAGAGGAAGGACGCTAGATGTTTTAGGTCTTGGCGAATGGAGTATTCATGGGGTACAGTTATATCAACCCTTTATTGATCAGGGCTCGTTAATATAGCATGAAATCGGTAACTATATAGGTATTAGATCATGATACATCTTGTTGGGAATATTAACCAAAAAACAATCTACAAAGAAGCTACCCAGAATACTACCCTGGCATGCTTGTGCAGACACTATACAAAACTCCAAATAGCACAACGGAGAAAGGATAATACAGTCCAGACTTGTGTAGTTTATTCTGAGTCCTTACTATTTATATTATATACATATGTGGGCGTGATAGACTGCTCACCCCCGTAGAACCTCATTGTTCATAATTACGGTGACCAAGTGTCTCTGCTCCGACACACACCTATTGACGTTGTAGCAGTGTCAAGTTGTAATACTAAGTTAGGTTCTCACTGGGGATTTGCTGATCTATGCAAATGTATCAGCCCAATATCGCTCTCCCTTCTGTTTCGACACCCATTGTTTAGCCTCCTCCTCACTGCATCGGGTCTGCTCAATCCTAATCTGCATCATGACCTTATCCACGCCTGAACCAACAACACCAGCACCACAGAAGTATAGAGCGGCATCACGGCGGAATAACTCGAGCACCTCCTCGCGGTCGTGCCAGATCCGGTCCTGGACATATTTGCAGCCCTCGGCCTGGTCGGCGGCGTAGTTCAGATTCAGAATCGGCCTGCCTGGTACGTCCCACTAGTTTTCAAGCCCTCCTCGACCAGCTGCGGTGTTCATTTGAGTAAACCCGTTTGTGTTTTAACCAAGCCCATGCACCATCCATTAAGAAATCTTGTGTGAAGAACTGTGATGTGCTATCGTAGACACCGAATGTCAGAGCGTCTTTGGCCAATTGCGTAGAGTAGTGGAGACAGGCTATATCGGCTGAACTCGTCGTCCAAGCCGCTGGAACCTCGCATATAGAGATACCGACGTAGTCATGCGTGTCCATTCCCGTATAGACTCCGATCCGATAGATCCGATCAGCTAGCATGACCTGAGACTTAGATGATCTTCTGTGTCTGAACTATTTTGGACCCAGAACTCGGGATACTGCAGGACATGAATCTGGTGGATGAGCATGGCCAAGTCCACGATCGTATGTAGGCGTCTGCAGGTCCTGACTGCCCCTCGTGGCCTCATATTCCAGATGCTAATGCAATACACGATCATGAAAAATGACGCATAGAAATTGCGTGTCTGGACCGTAACAGCGTACCCATTGTTGTCTCTCTCGTGAAAAACAAACAGACTTCCAGAAACGATAAAGACAGAGTTGCAGTGTCGCGAGGATGGTACCGAGAATGATCTCAATATGACCCGCATTGGCTGCTATGAGGATGCAGCTGACACGGTCAGGGGTAATATAATCAAGCAACATTCTGTCATGTGCCGTTGCGCCTTTGATATCTGTCTCTCTGGTACATAAACGCTTTCGGTCTTTATCAGGTAAAGGTTTGACCATATTCTGAATGGGCACCATGGATCGCTGGTAGATATGAGCACCTAGGATGGTTGCGTTGAATATTCCACAGAGCATGGCTGGTAATAAGGTGAAAGCGATATCTCGTGTCACGTTTGAAACAAGGTTTGTCAATGAAGAGGCATGACGAAGTGTTGAACAGGGAAGTTGAAAGACGATGAATGTCACCTCTTATCCAAGCTACAATGGCCGCGATCAGGGCGGAAATGCCAGCTAATGTGATAAGTAGAAGATACCAGATACTATTAGATATTAGTAATAAGAAAAGATTTAGAATAATAATATTAAGCCCTAGTACTAATTTTCATATATCTATTTATCTGTATTTCTAGGTTTAATTATATTCCAGAGATGTTCTTAGAAACTTCATAATTGCTGTGCGTGCTTCTGCACCTTCTGGTGATGGCATAAGAGGCCAGACATGGATCATCTCCTCTGCCTCGATGTAAGTGAATTTCTCTAGTTTGACACTTCCTGCAATCCATTCATCAGCCTTCTCAGACGTGTTACCGTTACAGAACCGAGCGCTCAAACGTCTTGCGTCTGCGCACAGCAAGTCGTGCGTCCCCGAGAGGAGCAAGGTCGGAGGCAAGTCTGCAATACGCCCCAAGAGCGGGCTGACCCTGGAATCGGAAAGTGCCCAGCTTCCACTAAACAAATCTGCGCACAACCGCGTACCGTCAATGCCAAGCCAAGGGTCATTAACCTCCAAAGCTTTGGCTTCAGGGTGGTCAATAGTACAATCGAGCAGAGGTGAGATGAGAACAAGTGATTTGACACGTGGAGCGAGATCCGATCTCATGTTTAAAATATGCTGCATTATCAACATGGCCAGATTGCCTCCTGCGGAGTCACCCGCGATGCTGACGATGGGCTGTTTGGATTGGGTCACGATCTCAAACAATCCCGCAATGACCTGCTCTGTAGTGGCTGTAGGCCGAGGAATAAGAGGGTAGATAGGGACAAGTACGTCCAGTTTGGTATCCCTCGTGACCTGTGCCACCAACTTGTAGTGAGCTGATTGAATCTCGTTAACGAAGCCGCCGCCATGACAGTACAGCATCGCAGGGCGGTCGGTCGCATTTCCAGACGGCAAAGTTGAAATGCGATATAGTGGCCAATCATTGATATCGACACGTTCGATTCTGATATCGGAACCGAGATTCTGAGGGGGAGTGAAGCTTGGTGGGCGGAGGTATTGAGTTTGGATATGCTGACGCATGTTAGACGCATTAGCCATACATGTTCTTGCTGCGGCGAATCCATTGTACGTAAACCCGGATAAGTCGGGCAATGAGTGAAACCATGTTTGAAGAAAGGATAGTTTTAGTAGAAAAAAGTTCATCAGAGTAATGCTATCTAGATCAGCAGTTACTGCAGTATTAATACATGAAAGATTATTATAGGCACTGGAAGATTGATAGACCGAACCTAATTATTGTCTCTAGATCAGACCGAGGGTTTTTTAATTCTCAGCCGAGGTCTAATAATATCACTATACTGCCTTGGGGTTAGGGCTTGAGTTTCGCACCAAGCTCTGCAGGTTAACACAATGTCTGAGTTGGTCCAATTGACCTCACATGTTTCATCCCAAACCAACAGGACACTCTACTGACCACAACGAAGTACGGCTCAGTCGCTGAGTAGGTTCCTGCTTGACCCCCTTATTTTCTACAATGCAGAAATACGCGTGGCATGTTCTTTATCTCGAATAACTATTGTAGGTATGTTTTAGTCAACCTGAAGAGTGAATGATGCAGCAATTTCTTTTGATATCTTCACAATTTTATCTGCGTTGGACATTTATGATATAGTATACTAGCTCAGATGTGAGACGAGGCCTGAAGTAAATGAGAAAGTAGGATGCAGTGCGTCAATTAAACCCACCCCTAAGTCAATGACTATCTTTCAGTTACCCGAGGCTCTGGCCAGAATGGTACCATACTTAGAGTATGTGCCATCAGGCGAGGGAACAAAATCATCCACCTTCAAACCAGCTTGTGACTGGAAAACACAAATCACATCCGAACCTCCGAATTGAAAGTATGAGATTTCGTCTCCCTTGTTCAATTTGTCGCCCACTCGGGCAGTCATTTTAACAGACGAAACCTGTGCCATGCCGATAGGTAAGACAGCCACAAGACCCAGAAGAGGATTCTTGATGACACAGAGACCTCGCGTCTGTAAAAATTGGTATCCTGGAGTGTCTGGCGCATCTGGACCACAGATAGTGCGAACCGGTTGGCATTGCGCGTTCACTTCAAGATATGCTGCGCCTTGAATGTTTTTGACTTCGATTACTTCACCAGAAACAGGCGCATGTTGACGATGGTAGTTGAAAGTGTTGAGAAAAGCGTGCATCCAAACGCCGCCGTGAAACTCTTTAGCGTATTCGCTGCCTTGAAGAAGTGATGAAATCGTCCAGTCAAGACCCTTGATGTTGACAACACCATCGGACTTGATAGATACGATGCTTTCTTTGGGGACTGATCTGTCAAACGTGCAGTCGGCAGGATACACGATGACGCGGTCATCCTCCGGGTCAGAAATAGGTCGCATCCCAGCCTTGAGCTTACGTGAAAAGAAGTCATTGAAAGTACGGAAACCTCCAGGGGGAACTTCAGCTTCATCGTAATTGTACGGGGGAGAGTCTTTAAAACTCTGGATGGACTGCTCGGTGATCGAAGCAGGCGTGTCCATGAAAAGACCAATCAGCTGCGCATAGACGACGATCCAAGATGAGAGCCAAGTTAGAGGCTGCCCCACCTGGTCGGGGTTGATCTCAGTCTGGAGATCAGATAGAGGGTCCTGATTCATGACAAAGTAGAAGACGCAAAGGATATCGTAGATGTCTTTGGCTTTGTAGTTCTCATGTGGTGTCCACTTAAGGAGGTCGTTGGCAAAGTCCAAGAAAGACCGTGCGTCACTGATATTGAGCTTTTTCATGAACTCAGGTATCTTGTTACAGGCCTCCTTGACTGCTTTGTCGAGCGCCCCGGGGTTGATTGCCTCCAGGTAGCCTGTAAGGACAATAATGACAGGGTTGTAGATAACAGGCGGCTCACCGGCTCCAGGAACAGGAAACGGAATGAGGCCGACAAGTTTCTTTGGGCTCTTGAAATCGAGAGGGGATTTTGAGGCAGGAGGCGGCTGGAAGCCGATCTCAGTATCGGGAGCGGTAGGAAGACCAGAAGGCATGTTGGATGTTGTCTGTTTGTGTAATGCTTGAGGTGGATGGTTGAGTTGGATTGTGAGTATTTGTTGGGCCTGAGGACTCGAGGGCTTTATAGATGGGAGGAGCGAGTTAATATTCACAACTGGTCGCTGCGCACATTTCCAAAAATGTTTCTACCACCGTTGCTTGTGCCATGTCATACCAAGTCAAGGAAGTAGACATTTCTTCACCGTGTGTAACATCTGGTACATCTGGATATGTGAAATTATTTGCCAGCTCTCCACCGGTTGATGTGTCGATGACCTGATGTCTAAAGACCCCGCGTTGATGTCTCACAACCCCTCCAGATATTAAGCAACGTAGAAAGCGGTGAAGCCGATCAACAGCAGCTTATTGGCAGTGATACGTTACCTGACAGGTTCAACCGTTGAAGAAGTTCCAGCATGGATGCAGCGCGAACTCTCCGGTCTCTGTGCCCTGGCTCTAGCTTGATTCCTTGCATTCTAATATCTTTGATGATTTTCTTGCATGTCGCAGTCTGTGTTATCTGTATTTGTTGAACGAATCGTGCAGCGTCACGGTCAATGCTTCCTAAGTGGCAAACATTATGCAAATGCATGGAGAAATGAATTGAAAATGAGCAGAAAAACCAGTGCTGCGGTATAGTGAATCTTCTTGCCTCAATTGAGTCTTCCCTTTCCTCAAAAGCTCTATGACGCTCTCATCGGTCAAGCAGTTACTTATTTCAGATTTCACTCGTCATACAAATGCAATGCATAATGGCATTATGAGGCCCCCGTCGGAAGACAACGCCAAGGTAAACTAGAAACGTCGGCTTCACTTTCATTGGTGTCAGAATTGAAATTTTTGACGGAGGGAACGGGCCGTATATGCATGTCTCACCTCTCCTCCAACCGGGTTTATGCTTACAGTCTCCGAGTGTACTACTGGTGATGACATTAACCAGCTGGAATAAACCAACTAGAGCTCAGATCACTCAGAAATGGACGCTGTGTTCTTCCATTGAGTACAAGTTCTAATTTTCAGATGTATTATCTAGCGAAATACCGTATGCCACCTCTGAACTCCTTGATCATTTTAGCCCACACATTGTTCTTGTACAATCAAATCCCTCATTAAATCTCTTTCTATACCAGTTTTAAATAACAAAATACCCTCATACAGGTGATGTAGCCTGCACAGAAGCTTTGGAAGCTCCATTGCGATCACCATACCACGATCCATTATCGATGGCGTTGTCATGTGACACGTTGTATGACTTGGAAACAACAATGTCGGCGAGCTTGACATTCTTCGGAATGATGGAGTCTTGACTCCCTCTGTCGCTAGGCTTGGCCCCTTCGTTAATGCTTGGAGTAAGCTCGTAAGGGCCCAAGTCTGTCGTCCCATTGCCACGAGTACCCCGCGATCGGCCGGTTGTTCGATATGAAGAACTGCCCTCAGTCAGGGTCTGTCCCGTCCAGAACGCCTTTGAGAACAACGGTCGGAGTATAGGAATGTTGACGGTAAGAATTCCGACGATAGTCTCGCGTACTCCCCATTCGTTGATTGTAAGTGCAGAAGGATTGGCCGAAAGAGTGAGGACTACGCGCGTGATGGCTGCTGCGATGACGAAAGCGCCTGAAGAGAGAAGAAGTCCAATAACGATTTTCCTATATCTGGTTAGCATCCATACACTCAGACAAGGTTTCTGGCAACAACACTTACTTGCGCATAGGAACTTGGAGTTTCCAGAGCAGAGGCAAGGGAATACAAAGAATGAGGGCGTCAGTCCTGCAACAGTCAGCGCTCGAACCGGTGGAATTTTGCGATCAAGACATACAAGACATTAAGTACGGTTGTGACCAAGAAGTTCTGCATCTTGAAGCTGCATACCACTATTCGACATGTTAGTTTCATTTCAAATACGTCCAGTGACAAGACATACGCCCGGGATCTGGCACAACCCTATACGCAGTTAGTGAAGTTCATGATTATCAAAAGCAAAATGCACTTACTGCCAGTTCTTATAATAGGGAAAGCATCCAAAAGTGATCTTAAGCCTGTCAGTAAAGCTCCCTATGTCTTTGTTGAGTTCCTTACTGTAAGGAAAACCGCTGCATATGAAACCACCGAAATGATAGAAACCGTCTTTACAAACACATTGTGCCATGTTCCAATCGTCATGCGGGAAAAGAAGCATAGCATGGTACCCTTGAGGGACCAGATCAGCGCCGTATATGCATACCAGGCTGTCAGTTGCAGTTTAGACCCAACAGTATACTGATAGAGCTCGTCATCGGTCAACGCTTCCGAATTGTTAGCCCTGTTCTTCGTACGTTGATTGCATTCGACCGAACGTACTGTGTGATTTGGCTGCTACTCCACCCTCGATGTTCGTTCCTAGATAGTCTAGAGAGTGTAAGTAGATATTTGAGCTGAGAGTAATTGGCAAGCGTACAAATCAAATGCACTGTAAATGCATCTACCGTATAGAATAGCTGGACTAGAAGGGAGAAGAAGTCATCTCCCTGGAGACCACGGAACCCGACGGTCTTTAATCGCACTGCAAATCGGGTGAAGATGATGGATGTACCAATGCCGTAGAGAGTCCAAACCTCTATAAGGAATGACGCCCGATGCTCAGATATCGGCATTGTTCAAACGACGTGACAAAGCAAAAAAAGGAAAAACGATATTTAGACGGCAGAATCCCTCTCACCATCACAGCAGGGAACAGACCTTTTTTATTACATGCAAAACCTGACAGTCCCTTCTCAAGGGGGATGCACTAATGCAAGACTATTCCATGGTCTTTTTCTAGCAGCCTTTCATGGCAATTTGACGTCTTTCCAGTAGTCTGCAGACTAGTCATGGAATCGCCTCGGACTCCGGCTAATATTCCTTCCACCAAGCTCAAGGGACGCTGATGGGCTTGATGTTAAGTGTGCCACGAACCTTGGGGTGATGTAGACTTGGGATTTCTCAAAACTTGTTCACCAGAATGTGTTATGACACAGACCCATTTAACGATTGGGTAGAAACAATTAGCTGGGTACTTTAGTCGTCAACTAACGTTAGACTAAATCCTGTACAGACTACAGAGTAGTTAGCCTTGACTCAGCCAAAGTCAATTGGGTGTCTTCCCCGAGTTGACGAGTCATGCAGACCCGGTGATCGTTCATCATCGGGATCTGGATCTTTACGGGAGACGATGGAAGTGGAGATCGGTAAGATTGGTGCAAATGATCAGTCATTTCGCATCTTAGATCGGAATTTTTATATCTTGACTCTGCCTTCTTCTTTCTTAATCTCCTCCTCTATGTTTACCACAGAAACCGATTATATACCTGGTAAATGGTTAAGAAAGAGTTTTTCTTTTGTCCTGACTGTGAGTTGTCACTCGAACTTTACTCTGCAAAGGATCGCGCAAACTAAGTTTCTATCCCTTGCCTGGTTTTTGTGGCTGAACTCTAATAAATTACACTAACTAGTTTATTACTAGAATTCATCGGCAACTCCAATTAGATGTGGTTAGGCTAAGCTGGGCCGTGCGAGCCCGGAACAAGCCACATCGCCAGGCTACCAAGCTACGGAACAAAAGCTTTAGTTACAACGAAGTCGTTAGATGTTGAAAATACCGGTAGTTCAACACGCTAGGGTACAGTGCAAAGACCGACAAATATTCGCTTTCTCACATGGTCCAGACCTGTTGATGCACTACGTAGCTCACAGCTGCAGTTATAGTACTGTTTTGCCCCCCTGTGAGGTCACTGGAGTTGCATGGTATCTGTAGATCAGCTGAAAAATCCAGGTTCCATTGAGACAGTTGGGACTAGGCAGCCCACCCGATAAGTGATTTGGTTTTAGCAAAAAGTGGCTGCTTCTGTAGTACTGGTGTTCTACCCTGTAGTTAGATGTATTGTTAGTAGCTAAGAAATTAAATTGTTCTAAACTGTAATAAAAGCCTCAAAGGAAAGGTCAGTAGCTAGTATAGATCTCACGAGTACGCATTATACTTCTGAATAGTATTCAAGCAAGCCAAAAGAGAAATATATGAACCGAGGAATAATTCAATTTATTTACAGTGTTTGTTGAAATCTGTTTAAATGAACTAAGGAAGGGCGACAATTGAGCGACAAATCAACTCGAGGGACTGACGAGAGGAAACAACGCCACATGGCATAGTGCGACTTAGCTCACCGGGAACCCCTGAATCCCGATAATCGACGGTCCCTGTGCAGCTCAAACAATTTTTATCTGAGGCGCATAACTTCGTGTCAGTAACAAGATCCAAATTTCGCAGCGTCCAAGAGTTCATCTACACACTTCCTTGGTCTAAATAATCAGACGCATGCAACGCCCAAGCTATTGGCTACGCAAACAGGTTTGAGAGTATCCAAATATCCAAACGATTTATTACATAGATCCTTTTGAGCCATAGAAAAGAAACAATGAGAGCGACACGGACAAACTCTAAAGTCAGACCGTAGTAATCTCAGTATGAGGTAATAGATGCTATCATGCAAGAGCTTACGCAGTGCAATATACAGGAGCTGGCCTAGTTCGGTCGACTTAGTGCAAAAACCCCTGAAACGCCACATCCAGAACCCAGAGAAGCGTCACTTAGTACCAGGTAGTAGACGCTCTCCATCAAATATATCAATTAGCTGATACTAAGCATGATATTTGCCTTGGAACCCTGGTAGAATCTCGGCCCCATCTTCTTCTTTGTAAACTTTGCCCTTTCGCTGCTGCCAGGTCTGCTTCAAAGTCGTGAATTCGCCCATAGTAGGAACTTTGTGATTTCCTGCTTCGAACTCATTTTGCGTGGCCCCCGCTCGCTTCAATACCGGAGAGTCGATGGTGTTGAGAACAAGATCGTTCTGTGGGCGAGCGAAATATAACAATCCAAGACGATCGACGTGCTGCTGATCTTTCGGAGGCGCTGCAACCTGTTGTATCATTCACAGTCAGCAATGTCTCAATCGAAACTCAGACTTGAACACGGCTTCTTACCCGGTGCACAGTCGATTTGATGTAGCCTCCCGTCAAGAAGCTCAACGCATCGCACGTGTTAACAGTCAGACTACCATCTAGAGGCTTGGCCCACTTCCATTCACCAGTCTTGTGGTCCTTGATCTGTAGGGCAGCTACTGGCTGACGGAAGAGAAGGGTGATGGTTCCAAGATCAGTATGACCAAGGGACCAGAGCCCATCGCTGAGCTTCTCCCGTTCCTCAGGGCTGAATTTGGAGTACTTCATGTACCTCAGATGAGACTCATCGTGGACATTCCATTGGTGAAGCTTAGTGAAAAAGTCGGCTGGTAGCTCTAGAGCAATGGCAATCAGGTGAAGCAGTGGATCGAGGACTTTATCGTGCAAGTCTTTTGAGAAATTCTCAATGAGGGCTTTGTTCTTTTGCAGGAGTTCAGGAAGTGGTTGAGTAATACGACCATCATTGGCTTGAAGAGTTAGCATACATGTCACGAAATCTATCAGTCAGTTGTGTACGTACTAGCCATATTCCAGACCTCTGTTTTATCCTTGATCCCCCCACTCAAAACACGTCTGCCAGCAGGTCTGTATCCATTATAGTCACCCGCATCAAGGTTCGGCTGGAATTTGAGCTTCTCCTCCAGGGGAAGCTCATAGAACTGCTGGCCTAGTGCAAATTGTGTGTCAACCTCCTCTTGAGAGATGCCGTAGTTGGTTACATAGAAGAAGCCTTTAGTACGGATGGCCTCAATCAGGGTATTGGCGAGTGTCGCATTGCCATCTTCTGTCCCGTAGAGGGATAGATCGATCGTTGGCACTTTGAGAACCATGATGTTAGATGCTACCATTGACATTGGTTGATGGAGTGCTTACGGTCCGCCCAGTCCAGGTTCTCCTTCGTCTCCGGGACGTGGTTATACTGGTAAAGCTGAGTTGCTGAAGGCATTGCTGTAGATATATAGATTGGAATTGAATTGCTAGAAGGCTTGTGTATTGATTGTAGAGCCAAGAGTCAGCACACTTATATATATTATTGTCTCTCCGTATAACAACACCTTCTGACAATTGACCCCGCAGTATAACTATTGCTATTGCGAGGTTCACTTAGTAATCCGGAGAAGTGTAACCTGACTTACGTGACAACATCTCTTGATGTCGCCATAGATCGGGGAACGTGCTATTCCCCGCAATTCCCAGCTTCATCTGTCTGTCACTGGCTTGTCCAATTGTTGTTTCCCAAGTGGGGTAGATGTCGCCATATCATAATCAATGGCGTTTTGCATAAATGTAACAAAGTATTCCGAATGCGCCCTGGTTCCTGGATCAGATTGGAAATCGATAAGCTCTATAGAGTCTTAATGCAGATTAATTTCTTACTGTGGATGTTTTGCCATCTTGGCGTGATTCGCCGCGACAACCCGGGACCCAGATCAGAAACCGCGGAGTCTAGATAACTTACAAAACAAGTAATTTTCTGCGGATATACTACTCAATAGTTAAGCTCGCCATCAATGCAGGTCCGAAAAAACCCTCTAGCTTAGTTGAATGCAAGATTAATGGTATATAACTCAAGGATCGACCACACGCCGATGGCTTGTGTTTTCAGAACAGCGAGACATTGGTAGACCATCCCCTTGTCACACTTTCAAGGGTGCTCTGCGATACACAAAAATGGGTATAGTCACGAGTGTCAAGCGAAACAAAGTCGGGGCAGTTGTTGTCTCGGTCTTTGATTGGTATCGTATGTTTAAACACTGCAACCTCAATCCTCCAGTCGGCTAAGACTTTGTCAGCATCCCACTACCCGAAGGAAGAGAGAAAGCTTCTTCGAAAACTTGACCTGGCTATCTTGGTTTTTGGATCACTGAGTTGTGAGTAGTGGTATCTTCCAACTTCATGGACGTCACTAACAACACCCAGTCTTTTGTCGAGTTCGTTTCCCTGACGCATCGCATCTGCCTTCAACTATAGCGAAGTACTGATCCCAGGGTTTCTAGTTTCTTGGTCAGCAGAATATCACCAATGCATATGTCTCCGGGATGAAAGAAGATCTTCATGCCTATGGTAATGAGCTGAACTACTACGTAGTGGCCTGTAAGTTCTGACTGTATATCGTGACTTCATTGCAGAATTCAAGCTTACGCATCTCTCACACCCAACAGACAACACGGCATATGTTCTAGGGCAGATCCCACTTATGACTTTGCAAACTAAAGGCAAGCTGTAAGTAGTGCGGCAAGTCATTGAGATTATATTGTACTGACTATTCCAGAGCGCCATTTTTACTTCCATCTCTTCAGGTATTGTGGGCTATCATCGCCTTTTGTCAGTCCGAAATAAAGCATAGCTGGCATCTCTACATCCTCAGAGCCTTGACAGGCTTTCTTGAGGCGAGTTCATTTGGTGGTACTCACCTTATCCGTAAGTCTTGCTTATAGGTTGGTGGATAACATCATTTGTTAATGTATCAACAGTTGGTTCTTGGTTCAAAAATGAAGAACTCTTCAAAAGAGCAGGTGTTTGGTTCATGGGCAATTCACTGGGTTCCATGTTCTCGGGATATCTCCAAGCTGCTGCTTATCGAAACCTCGACGGTGTCTTTGGCCGTGCTGGTTGGCGATGGCTCTTTATTGTACAAGGTATCATTACCCTACCTCTGGCCTTCCTTGGATTTGTTGTCTGGCCTGGTCTACCAACCTCGCCCAGGAGATGGTATATGACAGAACAAGAGCATGCCCTTGCACTATTGCGTATACCCACGGTTGAGAAGGAGGGTATTACTTGGAAGACATTCAAGTACACCTTGCGCCGACCCATGTGGTGGATTTGCGTCTCATGCTACATTTTCTTGTGTCAAGCACATTACTGGGTGAGTATCTCGCTGTCCTTTTTGTTCCACTTCATACTGACTACGTACCCTCAGACTGGTTACATGGCTCTTTGGCTACGCAGCACTGGCTATTCGATTGAACTGGTCAACGTTCTTCCCACTTTTATCGACCTCTTGCGCGCCATTTCTTCATGGCTAGGAACGACCTTAGCCGGGTGCCTGAGTCTTCGTGGTCTTTGGACCTTTCAGGCCTCCTTTGTATTCTTCGCCTGCATCGTATTGTCTATTTGGACAGTGCCCGATGGCTTGAAATTTGTCGCCTTTTACTTTGGTGGATTCTCGGGCATGGCTTCGCCCATTCTCTATTCATGGGTCAACTCAACGCTCAAGGAGAATTATGGCGAACGAGGACTGATCATCTCATCCATGATGACGCTGGGTTTTTGTAACCAGATCTGGATCCCTCTCTTCACTTTTCCAACAGTCGAGGCACCGCGATTCGCCCACGGATATCCCGCAGCGACTGTGTTCGAGTTTACCATGTGGGCCATTCTCATGGGTGGTGTATGGTACATGAAGAGATGGAAGGTAAAGCACCCCGATTTGGAAATGCGTCTTGCTGCAAATGAGGATACGAGCTCAGCAAATGAGGTTGAGTCCGGCAATCCTGGTAGTATCGACACTCCGCAAAAGGATGCAAAGACACCTATCACAAGTTATTAAAACTTGATATTCAATGCAAACAAACTCTGGAGATAAAGATCTATTCTAATCAGAACCTTAATATGGCGTTTCTCTCACAACTCTTCGCGTGTATTAGATCAAGAGTTACTTATTAGGCAGCCTAATTATCGACTGGAAAGGCTCGGGATTACTTATGCCATGTTACTAGTTTATTGGTGACAATAAGAACTCGGTCAAAGTCTTTTCTAATTTGAATATTTGCGCTCCTTGATTGATCTATAATTCAAGCTTGTTTATCAAGCCACCTCATATAAGCAAGCGTTGACTCCAAGATGAGGTTCTTTATGGGATGACGCTTTATTGACCTGGGAATACCATCTCCATTTCTCAATGGAAAAGAAACACATGCTGTTATTGGTGTCTGCATCCACATACATGACGCTGCCGGAAGTGTTGGGACTCGGGGAGTTCTTTGCTGCATCATTCATCTTTGATCCACTACGCGCTTCATCAACTGGGTTACTCTTTTCCTGATTGTCAACGCTGTGAATACAGCCTCACTGTCACCTTGAGCCTTGGAAAGAGTGATTCTATAAATTGACTAGCTAAGCCACACTTTCAGCCTCACGCTCCTCAATGCCATCGTCTTCCATCTTCAAGGTGTAAGCCCTGCCATATGCATTCTGAGGATCTCGCTTTTTAAAGCCATCTTCCTTCATCTTGAGCGTATAGGCTTTTCCATACGTGTTCTGAGGGTCACGCTTCTCGAAACCATCATCCTTCATCTTGAGAGTATAGGCTTTGCCATACGTGTTTTGAGGCTCGCGCTTATCAAGGTCGTCTTTCAAGATTAGCTTATATTACTGTCAGACATGATACGACGTACCAGGAAGGGGGCTTGCAACTGCAAAGCTGCATAGCGCAGCAGTGCAGAGGATCTGGGACAACTTCATTTTTAACTTGATGGGGACTATTGTTTTGTGAAACTGGCTACTTTTTCCGTTCAATATTTGCAGGATTGTTTCGCTGTTAAATACATTTTATATAGTCTTCCACATAGCTCGTATATTTGTTCAAGTCGGTCACTACTCGGATGGGAAGGTCATTTTGCTGCGGGGTAGATAAGGTCATAGTATCCAACAAAATGCATCCATTAGTGTGTATCAACAGAAATATTTATAGCTATACGTCATTGTGTATCTCGTTCTGGTGGGGTGTGGTGATGCTAGAGTCCAAAGACACCACGTCAAGAGAAGACGTCTTACCGGAACTCGGCATCTGTCTCCAAAAGTACCGTCTTGAATAACTTCTTCGGAAAACCGAGATCTGGCTCGGATTACTTTGCCGGATTGATCGGCATACTATACCAAAAGTACCTTTGATATGCTGCTTGGGGAAGGTGGTTTAGTTTTGGCCCCCAGATTTGATGATAACAAAATGAAACGGGACATTGGTGATAAAGTAATCCCATTGCTGGAGTTTCAGCTTATCTTTCGCAGCATTTCATCTTTTGAATTCTGAGGGCTTTTCCAGTCATTTACGCCTGGATAGTCTTCTTGTTACAAGGTTATATGAAAACAACTAAGATCATGTCATTCAAAGAAGACAGAGGTTCTGATGAGAGCCTTCTAGGCAGTGACAGAGAAGGTGATGAGATTGAGTGGACTCTACCAAATCAGTCACAAAATTGGAGAACACCTGCTTGGGTAATTCTCAACCTTCTTTTCTTTCTGGTATCTCTTGGTTTTTTTATTGCTGCCTCCTTCAGGTTCAGCTCAGAGTCCGAGATGGACTACATCCGCAAGACGTCCTTTTACTGTACGCTTCCCTTCACTTGCCGCAATGTTAACGCCTGACTAAATTCTGCTGTAGCTCCTGTCCTAGACTCAATCAGCTTCGATATGAGAACGATCGAAACAGAGGGTGGCTTGTTCGAAGCAAAGAATCCGTCCAAGTGGCGCAACTCTCTCAAACCTGATCCAGCAGTTGATGAAGCGTGGGAGGATCTCGAGATCATCCGTGTTTTCCCTATCACCGAGGCCGAGGTTCGCCGACTGGGTAAAGATCCTGAGCTCCTCGTCAAGTTTCCCCAAGAGTATGGTCTTGGCGACAACGCGTACATGGCGCAAATAGACATGTTCCATCAAATACACTGCCTCAACCTGCTCCGACACCTGGCTTGGGCTGAGTACAACCGCAATGGTACAGCAAAGAAGCCTTTTAGCGACTTGCATTGGATTCATGTCAGCCATTGCACGGACATCCTGATGCAGAACCTCATGTGCAATGGAAATTTGGACATTGTCACCTTCAACTGGGTTGAGACTCAGTCCAATCCATTTCCAGACTTTGACGTCAACCATAAGTGCAGGGATTTTGACGCGATATATGAATGGCAGGATAAACACTCAGTGCCAAAGGAATGGGGGCGGAATGTTACTCGACCAGCTGGTGCAAAGCAGATTCCAATTAGCGAAGAGTATTATCGCATATATGGGATCGAGAAGCCGCAGGTATCTTCAACGCCATAGTTACACTGAAATTCCAATTTTAATCCCTTCCCTAATGGTTATAGTAGCTAACTAGGTGTCTGTAATCTAACATTGGAAGCCTTTAGTTTTAAACTTATATCATGAAAAACAAAATGATTAGATAGCCGAACTACGGTTGAAAGCCATACTTCAGAGCTTGAGTGATGTTGACTATTAATTTAGAAATAGACATAGGGATCATTATCTCGATGTACTATGTTCTACTATATTTACTGCGTACTATATAAAAATCAACTGCCTTTACTTCAGATGCAAGACATCAATGGATAAGAATAACTAAGGGGTTAATCATATAGAGCCAGTCTCAGGCAACGCATAACCAGTTCTGGGGTAAAAGCGGCGAGTCAGTTATCATTAGACGCTGAGCAGTCACAAGATATCTGGTCTATATAGTTCAGGTATTAAGGGCTGTGTAATGGTATACTTGGATGGCGAGTCTCAATTCGTATATCAGGATCAGTAGTATTGACGACGCAAACGACATAGCGGTGCTACAAGTCTACGTACGCGAATCTAACTTGCTTGTTATATCTCGCAAGCGGTTCGAGTTCGGGGCCTCTGTCCTGAATTAGCTGTTCGCGTCCCTGGAAAAGCGGAAGCTGTAGGAAAACTAGCCCGAATATAATGCTCGAATGTGTGGGAGAAGTGAGAGATAAGATAAGATGCGATAAGATAAGATAAGATAATAGTTCGAGCCAAGGGAACGATGCGAGAATACTTGGGTCATCTCTCCTTTTACAATCTGGAATGTAGATCAATTCGCCGAAATGTACATTGAGAGCTATACTCAATTGAATAAATCGATTGAACTCTGGTTGAGGCTGAGCCACTAGTTTCCAATGGAACTTATCTATATTATAGATCGCAATTTGCGGCCTTACCTGTTTTACGTCTTAGACTTGTGGTCGAACCTCTCATTTTTGTCTTTCTTTGATAACTAGCTCTGTTGCACTGAATTTAGCATGTGAAAAAGAATCTCAGAGATCCTTGATTTCTTCTATCTAGGAAGTAGGAAGACCTGTATTTAAAGAGGGACTGCAAGAGAAGGCGAAAACCCTGCTCGGCAGATGCTCGGCTCGGCGTATCATCTTATCTCATCTTTCGTATCGCCGAATATTATTTCCGCGACTTATATCCGGGCCAATCTTCCCACACTTTCCAATAGGGAGACTAGAAAAAGCAGCCTGGAATAACTTTACCATCGATGTCAACATCACGCATTGTATACGGCGAAGGGACGTTACAAGGCTCATGGATTGATCCATCGACTTACTTGTGACTGTTGTCAACCAACATCATCTAGAATAAAAAACATCGAGGAGGAGGCCGCACATCAGTCGATCATTCCAACCTACGTCAATTGTAAGGCTCAAGAGAAATCAGTTTTCACATATAACATGGTTGCAAAAATAAAACGAGTGTTGACACTTCAGCAAAGTAATTCCTCAAGGCTCACTATCACCTGTTTGTAGACAGACTGGAGTGGGAGAACTGGATTTTAAGATGTTTTTTCTCTTCGTGGAATCAACTACCCTAAAGTACCATTCTAATTTACTCGACGGCCTTCAGATAATGGATTCATGGTAGACTTATGAGGTGATCCATACAATGTTAAGACATCTTATCTAGCTGACATGATTGTATGATCATCCCGAATGAAGTCGTTTCGGAGTTTTTGGCGCTATGCTCAGACCACAATCGTAGGCGTGGAAGTTTAACTTTGTATGCAATTCTTATCTGCATGATTGGAACAATTACCGACTGCGTCCTTGCAGTTCCTTCAATAGACAGGACTCTGCAGGTAGTATTGCTAAGGCCTAACCTTAAATGAAGATTGTAGTTGTAGAGGCTTGACCCTAATATTATATGTGAAGTTTCAACGAGATTGATATTAATTAGTTATATCAATTCAAATAGATATGTTAGGTGTTCCTTCCCTATTTATATACATAGAGAGCGTAAATATAGTTCCTATTCTGATTTATTTTCACTTGGTATTTAATAGCAATGTATATTTTTATTTTCTAGGATGAGTGAGAGATTATTGATTTGGAAAACAGCAGGGGTAGTGATCTCACGTGTGTGAACCTTGCAGGGTCTTGATCTTTTAGGGTGGAGAATTAAGGGGCAAATATTAATTCGAGTTTCGAAACCGAATCTCACGTCAGACCCATTTTGTATCTGTACTATCCAACGTTCATTCAGAAGGCTCATGGTATTGGTCTGGTACACGAGACAATGACGAGCAATCCTCCCGAAAGGTCTGCGGGCCCGATGCATGCGGACTTCAAGAGTCGCAATAGCTTCGCTGTCCGTCAGATTTCGGTATCTCTGCCTGACTATGTTCAAAACATGGGCGCCAATGACGATTCAAACGATGACGAAATTGATAAACTCAGGGACATATTGAACGGTATGGACAAGTCACAAATTGATGCGAAAGATGGAGATGGAGATACAGCTCTCCACAATGCCACAAGACGAGGATTCAAGAGAGTGGCTATCAAGCTTTTCAGTGTCGGTGCTGACGTGTCACTGATGAATGACAATGGAAACACACCTTTGCTTGTCGCTTGTTTTAAAGGTTATTTTTGGTTTGTAAAGGAGCTCATCAACCGAGGCGCTGATATAGAAGCGAGGGACAAGCACGGCCAGAGTCCACTATTCATTGCCTGCTGGGAGGGATATGCAGATATTGTCGAATTGCTTCTCCAACGCAACGCCCAGACCCAGATAATGAACATCAACGGAATCACTCCCATGTCAATGGCATGTCGGGAAGGACATCTTCAGATAATCCGGCTATTATTTAAGTCCGACCCCTCACTAGTCAACTACACCACCAAAAACGGATGGTCGTCACTCCATGAAGCTATATCTACCGATCGAATGGAAGCCGTGGATCTGTTGCTCGAGGCGGGGTCGAGGGTTGACATTCGCGACGACGATGGATGGACGCCTCTGATGTCAGCAATCTCTCGGAGTAACGAGGCCGCGACAAGAAAGCTACTGGATCATGGGACAAATGCACAAGACCGGCAGATAGAGACACGAAATGTCTCGGGTTATACTCCTCTCATAGTCGCAGCTCGGAGAGGATTCGTCGCGGGAGTTCGTCTCTTGATTGATGCTGGCGCAGATTGCAACGCCATCGATGAAGACTTGCAACGATCTGTCCTTATTCATGCCTGCCAATTCCGACATGCCAAAATTGTCAAGGCTCTACTTGATACTGGCAAGATAACTGATGGTAACGTCCTCGACACATTAGGATTCACTGCAATGGGAATAGCAGGCTCTTTTGGTAATACCAGAATCGTGGAGCTACTTCTTCGGTACGAAAAGATACTCGGTCTTTCAGATCAGGACAAGGTTGAGGCAATGTGCAATGCGTCTTGGGAAGGCTGCGAAAGTATTGTGGAGCTCTTGCTTGGACCCAAGGGCAACGTTGCAATCGATGCTCTTAACGGTAAAGGAATAACAGCGTTACAATATGCTTGTTGGGCAAACACCGAGAACGTACAGAGCACGGATCCGCAATGGACAGGCCCTGACGATCTCACCGAAGATGAGAGACAAGACCCAAAATTCCAGTCTGGTAGACATGCTTCTGTTGTCAGACTCCTGCTTAAACAAGGAGCAGCACCGGATTTCAAAAGCAAAATAGGAACCCCAACATTGCACTTTGCTGCACAGTCAGGCGACCCGGAGAGGATAGGTTTGATTCTTGATGCTATTCAGGATCACGATGTCTTTGCAGTGGACAGCGATGGTGAAACTGTACTAGATGCGGCTTTCGGCGAGACGAACCCCGAAGCAGCCATGAGAGCGCTCTTGATTTCTCCCAAGCTGACTATTGCCAGTTTTGGATCCGAGACTGACGAACGTGATGCCCTGACATGGGCTGCTGGAAGTTCCAAAACTCATGATATTGCAAAGTTACTTCTATCAAAGAGCGCGTCAATGACTAGCAATCGTATCATCCCGTCAGAATCCGCAGAATGGGGTGTCCTGCAGTGGGCAGTCTTCCACAATCGCCCGGACATACTGTGGCTACTTCTTGCAAGTTCATCTAGCTCCCAACCAACAGATGTCCCACTGAGTCGCGCAATGGCGCTGGCTGTCGGAGGCCTGTTTATGGTGCAAAGACAGACATCTGATCAGGCTATTGAAGCGTCTGAAAACATCGAATCTCCAAAAACAGATGATGACGAAGGAGAAAACGTCTCCCGGGTCAAACATGGTAACAAGCAAGTCCTGATAGATATTTTGCAAGACCCGCCGTTTGGGCTATTACAGAGGGACAGCGAGACATACGGTGTTCCTGTATACGACCACAGGCTGATAAATGTACTGGACCAATTCCAATCCACCGTCATGCAGTTATACCAAGACCAGAACGAATCTAGTCTCATTCGAAGGTATCGTACAGTACGAGAAGTGATATATGACTCCGGACCAAGGAGTATTATGGAACAGACGATTCAAGACCTGAGGGGCATAATTGGTACTTCGGGTTCAACTCCAAGTATGGTGAACATTGAATCTACGCCCAGCTTTACGTGGGTACATTTACCGGCCGCCAATGTAAGTGTCCATTTCTATGTGTCATGACTTCATTACTGACTAGATTAGATGACCTGGATGAACGTCAGTACAATTAAAGTGATGTGAACTTCAAACTTTCGAATTAGTGACTAACGTATGGATGGAAATCATAGGACATCGTACAAAGGATCTTGAAAGACGACGACTACAGCACCAGCGATTATAGAAACGTCGCTTCATTTCTTCAAGGCAGCTGGGTAGAGATCCCTGATAAGACATCCTCCTCCAGAATGATGAGGCCAGGGGTCATCACGACAGATCCAAGTTTTTCGCAGTTTTTACAAAATAATACAAGAGCTGGTCGCAATAAAGGGTATCCCAAAAATGAAGAAGATATGAAAGGGAATGCGGAGAAGGAGGATGAAAACGACAGGGTCGGACGCGAGACAATAAACAGCGACGGCAATGCAGCAGCCAAAGGTCCTAGTTTGAAAGGCCCGGAGATGGATGGCGGCGAAGAGAAAAAAGGGACAACGCCAAATGTTAAAAATGGTATTCCAGCCTCAGCCATCTATGTAAGTCTTTATTGGTGCAACCATAGTGCTCCTTCTACTGACTTGATACTATAGTTGCCATATCTAGCCTTTTCGACTCAACATCGAGACGATATAAATCCGGAGCCTACCAAGAGTCCAGATCCAGCAAACACTAAGCTCCAACAGGTCAAGAAAGCTTCGGAAAATTACAAGAACCTCATGCAAGCTTACAAAGGGACAGTCGTTCATGGTTCACCAACACTTGACGAATGGTACTACCACTTCGCCGAGGATCTGGAATCTACTCAAGAGAGGCTGTATAGAAATCAGACACAGGTTGTCAACAAGGGCTTGAACGTCGATGCCAACCAGCTATCTCATTGGCCTCTACTCCGAGTTAATCAACTCTGGATATGGACGATCGACAACAGTAAGGTTTTTGTTTGTAAGCGAAGAGATCAGATACTAACCCAGCTGCAGAGTGGTTAATAACTGCAAGTTCCCAGCAAGTAGTTGGTGGCAAAGACCAGCTACTCGAAGGAATTCTTGATCGCCTTCGTAAGCAGGTTGAGACTCAAGGCAGTCACTCCCAACCGAGTTCCGTGTCTGCCATGAGTGACTTCATTGTTGACTACTGTATTGGCTCTTACGAAAGACAACGTGAGCCTGGGAGCCGAGACTGCAAGTCAGAACATCAACTCTCTATTCGTCAAATCTATTCCAATGAGATCAACACAATCGTAATTCGACCTTCTGAGATATCATCTATACGGTTGCTGATTGGCATATTAGGGGCGAAACGAAACGGCAGTGTTTGATGAGTTCAACGACAAGGCAAGAAGACGTAGAAACGAGCTACATCTTAGATCTGAGACTCAAGTGTCAGCATACAACGACATCAAGGAGACCATGAAGAAGGCAGAAATGCTGTACTGTGACATCAAAGATATTCGGGATGAGCTGAGCATCATCAGATCTGTGGCACAGTACCAGAGGATAGTCCAGGACAGGAATGCCAGCAACCATGGCACGTTATCTAATCTTGCAGCTAGTTACATATCAAACGATGTTCGGGAAATGGACAATGTTGCTATTCGTATCCAAGGAGCCGTAAGTCAATCCATTCAGACCGAGATAAAAACTGACAGACGTAGCTCAATACAACACTCTCTCTGCAGCAAAGTGAGGTCGCCAATTTCCAGGCCACTTTATCAGTAGAGCAGGGTCAACAGGCTGCGAAGCAGGGAAGAACCCTTATGGTCTTTACTGTTGTGACTATTTTATTCGTACGTGACGGTGGTATTGGTCTGCAGTTTGATATTAACGTACATTGGATAGTTGCCCTTATCGTTTCTGTCATCTCTTTTTGCGATGGATGTCGAGTCCTTTCAGAAAAGCCCCAGCTGGGCCTTGGCAACAATTTGTGTGTATCATACTATTCTCACTGCGTCATCAACTAACGATACCTTGTCAGTTTCTGTCTCGTTTGCTTTCTTCATTCCCCTGGCTACTTACGCAATTTACTCCAACGAGATCAGTAACTTGATCAGCACTCGAAAGCAAAACGCCAGCGAAGACATCAATGAGCAATTTGTGAGACGAGGAACGGGACTCTCTGTTAAGCGGACGTACAACTTTACGCCTCGTGAAACGGGAAGCTCACTGAAATCCAGTGTGGCAGACACCAGTGGTAATAATCATACAGGGGTAGAGTCCTACCAGCTAAGAGTGAGGAACACATATAATGGCGAGGATGAAGATGGTACTGCATTGACTGGAATCAAACGTCTATCTTCTAGGATAGTTGATGAGGAGGTAGGATTACGAGCTTAGTAGTTTTGGAGATGAATTTTACTGCGTGAATGAATATGAACCCGCTGTGTCGTCCAATACAGCCCTGATTCACCCAGACGATATGCTTCATGTCTGACCCTGTCCTGGACTTGGTCCAGTCTACGGGATATATATTAGTCTAAACAATACCAGGTTCTAACGATACGCCACTGTATCTTACAACTTTGGGTATGGGTAAACCCTGTCGATCTGTTCCTGATACCAGGGTTATAGTGATATCCTTTCCTGTGAGAAATTGAGAATCAATGATCTAACAGACTGAGTAACCGGATATGTACCGGCTACGACTCGTACTTTCAGGGAGCCACAACGGAACCAACATTTCATGTGGAAAAACAACTGCGCATGTGCGATGATTGCCTTTTTGTTGGATAGCAAGTTTCACGAAATTGCATATAGTCTCCACGGACTGAGGTGCCGTTCTAGCCGTACGCTGGTGACACCATGCCTCGTGAAAGTGGTGTAAGTCGTGCAGGATCCACTGATATGTGGTAAACCCGGTACTCTCTACAACTATAGGGCTAGAATAAAGTCAAATCTACTCCACTGCGACGATTGCTATTGCTAACGTTTAGATACGGAGTATTTATCTAACTAGGGCACGAATCGTAGCCTTATTAATTACATCCTTTTTGCAACCTTTTGCACCTTGTCTGTGTTCCCCGAACCATTTTACTCCCTCCCACAACATACCTGGTAGGTAGTTTGAGGCGATTGGCGTCTGCGCAATGATAACTCACTACCCACCCACTTCCCGGGCTGCTACGTGGGATTGGGCCGGCCCGACTCTGAAGGGTATCCTCTTTTTATGTAATATGTCAATGATGTGAAGATTGAGATGATGGCGACATCACTTAAGGGGCGAAAAATGATACCGCAAAACCATAATAAACAAGAAGTGTAGCCCATACATGGCAGTGTCTCATGCATTTGCCAGGACCGCAAAGCCCAAGTAGCCTTATTCATTCAAACTATCCGCATCAGCTACAGTATGGGTAAGTAGGAATGGAACAATTTGAAGCAAGACTAATGAGATCCTAGTAACCTCAGTCGAGGTACAAGACAAGAGCCTGGCACTCGACCCCGAGGCCAATGCTCTGTCAGTATCAGACAGAACCTCGGATCGATTAGCTCCAACCACCGAAGAGAAAGAGAAACTACGGAAGATAGCAGGAAGTATCCCGTGGGTTTCATATCTGTTGTGCATTGTTGAGCTTGCAGAGCGAGCCTCCTTCTATGGTTGCAAGACAGTCTTTAACAATTTTCTACAATTCCCTCTACCCCAGGGAGGCAATGGGGCGGGAGCTGTTTCCAAGGATGACCCAAATGGCCATGCTGGCGCTTTGTAAGTTGATTCCATGCGCATGTCACTGAAAAATTGACTCATCAAGATTAATGACAGAAATCGAGGGTTACAATTTGCCTCAGCCATGGTTCTTTTGTTTAACTTCCTTGCATATATCATCCCAATTTTTGGTGCGTGGCTCGGTGACACCAAGACCGGCCGTTTCAGAGCAATCATGTATGGAGTCATCATCGGTGGCGTGGCCCATATCATCATGGTTGGAGGCGCAGCTCCTGCTGTTCTAAAAGCCGGCAATGGGCTGGCGCCATTCATGGTCAGCTTCTTTCTGCTGGCAATCGGAGCCGGCCTATTCAAGCCCAACGTCGTTCCTCTGATCGTGGACCAGTACACTGACCAGACAGAGTATGTCAAGACACTCAAGTCTGGCGAGAGGGTCATCGTTGATCCCGAGACCACCATTCAGAGGATCATGTTGATCTTTTACATGTGCATTAACGTTGGTGCTTTTTTCATGATTGCTACAACGTATATTGAAAAGTATGTTGGATTTTGGCTTGCTTTTCTCCTTCCAGGCATTATCTACATCCTGTTGCCAGTGCTGCTCATGTGGCGGTACAAAACTCTCAAGCGCGCGCCGCCTCAGGGATCTGATCTCAACAAGTTCTTCAAGATCGTCGGGTTGGCCATCAAAGAGAACAAGGGAAGAATTTGGGCCAAGGATTTCTTTGAGTCGGTCAAACCATCTGTTCTTGCTGCCAAAGGCAAGACAGTTTCCTGGGATAGTCAGGCAGTCGAGCATGCTCGCAGAACTCTTTCTGCTTGCCAAATCTTTCTCTATCAACCGTTATTCTATCTCAACAACGGTGGAGTCGGTACCGTATTGTCTAACCAAGGAGCGTCGATGACTACAAAAGGCGCACCTAACGATTTGATTCACAACTTCAATCCCCTCACACTGATGGTCTTTGCGCCCATCATGTCGTTTGTTCTTTACCCTCTCTTGAACAGATACCACATCAAGTTTGGTCCCATCAGCCGCATGACTGTGGGCTACGCCTCCGCCATTATCGGAAGTCTCGTCGGTGCAGTCATTCAGTGGAAGGTCTATCAGTCCTCACCCTGCGGAGATCACGCCTCAACTTGCGACAGTGTGTCTCCTGTTTCGATCTGGTGGCAACTACCAATTGTTATGCTGGGGGCTATCGGTGAACTATTCACCGCTGTTACGGCATATGAGATGGCATATGCAAGGGCACCTGAAGGTATGAAGTCTACTGTCGTTGCCATTAACTTGGCTATGCAGGCTCTATCCTCTGCATTGGCCCAGATCTTGATTCCTTCCATCAAAGATCCGAATCTCATTGTAAGTGTGACTGTTCCCATCCTGATCAATCTCTAACATGATCCATACAGTGGGCCTGGGCAGCTCCTGGCATTGCTCTGTTTGTCCAAACTATTATTTTCTGGGTGCGACATCATCATGTTAACGATGAGAAATTCCTGCTTCGCGAGACCTTTGAAGAAGATAACCTTTCCCAAGCGGAAAAGATATAGAGTAGTGTGAAGGGTTGGAGTATTGAATTGATTAATTTATTGTCATCATGTATCTTTATAAGAACCATTGAGATTGAAACTCGATTTGCATGCCATTGAAACAGTCTAGAGTGGCCCAACAGTCCATACACACAACTGAGGCTGGCTAAAACTTAGTTAAAACACTGACAAAATTCGTAGCATGATGAGTCTAACCTGTTGTAGGTGAGTGTCTTAAAATACTAACTAGACTCGATAGACAGTGGCTGGAGTATTACAAGAGGGTATCTCAGGAGAGGGCAAGAATGTTTTTCGAGTGATCAATAGGGTAGAGGTTGCAAGTGCCTTCTTGGAGTTCAATCGAGCTGCATGTAATTCTCTACATGGTTAAACCCTTGTTTCTCTTCATATCACATCTTTTAGTTTTCTTGTAGTCTCAGTCGGTAGCATCTCAAGTTAGAAGCTCTTCTTCTCCGGTGAAATCATAAAATTGTTTATCTAGATTCTCAGGCAATGGTTTGTTGACGGTGTATTAAAATTGGAAACATGTCCAAAACTGGGGTTCAGTGAGCCCTTGTGAAACTAACAGTATACTGACTGTGTTGACCGACGGTACCTTGGTAATTGAGAGTGGCGATTCTCAAGCCCCTCACTGGTCTAGTGCAGCATAGAGTTAATATGAATTTTTTACACTACTTTGAACTAGGTAACTAAAAGTGAAAGCCCATACAAGAGAACAAGAATACAGACTGAGGTAATTCGTACTCAGTAGTGTATCTTGCACTTCATTTCACTTTGCATACCGTCACAAGGCCAAGGAGGATTACCTGTATTTATGATCGTAGAATAATCGCATCACATCTTCAAAACAACAGCTTGCGAAAAAAAAGTTTTGCTCTCCGCACCATGCATCTTCGTTTGTGGTTCTAATTTTACTTCTGTGAGGACAAGCAGTTATGCGGCTATACCCCTGGAACTTACCCATTGTAGATTAGCTCAGAAACTAGCCCCCTGAGTTATCGACTGTAGTACACGCTAAAGGTTAACATTCCAGGTGTGGCGTTGATTCTTCTTTCAGCTCTACCACTTGTTACGAGATCGCCTGATAGAAATGGATTTCTACTTCTTTAAATACTCCAGAAACCTCTTGTCCATTATTTTTATTACATACTCCATCACTTTGTGTATCACTGTTCACTCGCTATCTTTTGTCGTCATGGCTCGTCAGGGAATTTTCACCATTATAGCAGCCACTCTCCTCAGTGTTGGTGTAACTGCTGGGCCTTGCAAACCCTACTCCTCAGCGGCCTTATCGTCCACGATCGCTATCGAGGCCACTGCTACAACCTACGAGACTATATCGTCAACAGTCTCTACCGAGATCACCTACGCTACCGAATCGCTTAAAACAACCGTCACTGGCTTCAGTACAAATTCCGCAGCGACCACGAATGCTCTAGAGACTACTGTGACCATGATAACTACATACATCACAGATACTACTGATACTCTGGATACTACGATTACTGAATTCGCGACCGAGACAAGCGCAACTCTCGAACCAACAACCACTACCGTTGCTGAACCAGGTTCCTGTGTTGAGACTGAAATCCTCATCAACCCTAGCTTTGATGACAACACCGATGGATCCCCATGGGTCCTTGGTAGTGGAGCCACTATCTCTCAAGCGATCACTCGCTCAGCACCCAATTCTCTGTAAGTTTGGATTTTTGCAATCGAATACTTGACACTGACCATGCTGTGAATTAGCTCCGTTCTACTGAATTCAAACCGTCTGACTACAACCATCTCGCAGTCTCTACCTGCCCTTGGTCCATACCTATACCAACTGGACTACTATTTTATCTTCGAAACAGTTACCTCAGGCCGTGGCTTTACTTGCCAGTTAACTCCCAGCATCGGTGGCCAGACTCTTGCCTCCAGCGAAACCCTCACCGATAGCGGCCCCTTTGGACACAGACTCTCAAGTCAGTATTTCACTGCTCAAGACCAGGACTCGCCTGCTACGTTGTCTGTATCTGTAAAGTGTCAGGGCAGCTTCAACACTGTTGCTATAAGTGTTGACGATTTCTCACTTACACGCATTTGCAGTAATTGAATCAAGTGATATAGCAGGAGTTTAAATCCAGGGTTGAATTGGTACAATACAAAGAATGCATTAGACAGATCTTTAGACTATTAAAATGAATTCAATTTTCAAATAAAGTGGTCAAGTTGTGATAGAAACTATTTCTGGTTCCAGGTGAAGTTCTGCGTGTATTAAACCAGCCAATTAAAATAGGCATTCTTTAGCTCAGGGGTAGATATCATCCACTCAAGCTCAGGGGTGCAAGACTGGAAAGGAGTTACGGTTAGATCTGGCTACCATCGTTTGCAAGCTACTCAGTAGCAAGCTGTTCAATAGTGCGTCGTATTAGTGGTTGAGTGTATGTACTATTGGCTTCCAGACCTGAATAGAAGTGCACTAGATATATGTCACTTGTCTCAAGTTGGTTAGCCTCATGAAAAGCAAAGGCATTTAGCTGTGTGAAAAGTAAACAAGCTTATTATTGCAGTATTGTTGTTTCCCGAAACTTTATTGTTACCTCTGATTGGGAAAATGAGGTACTAATTAGATGGGCGGGTTCTGTACTTGAGTAAATAGTCTCAAGGTAGCGCCGAAACAATACCACTATAACCCTCTATATCTTGGCTGGGTTGAGATTGGCGGCGACAAGCACACCGCCGTAACCGCTACCAGTATCTTTCATAAGGTGGCTTTGGTTCCTTCTGAATTTACCTTTCTGCCTTTCACTACTACACTCGTTTCAATCTGCCTCCACCCAACCGACGGCATGCGTTCCTCCGTCGGTCTTTTGGCATTGGCCATCTTTGGCAATTTGAACATTGCTCTGGGTAGTCGATGCAAACCTCATCCCAGTGTTGTCACAGACACAGTGTCTGAAGCGACCCCGACCCCGACTGAGATCAAGGGGCCTGTGATTGTCAAGAACGAAATTGGTAACGGAAACTTTGCCACGAGAGACCCCAATGACCCAAGCAAGATCCCTTCCTTCACCGTCGAGGGTCAAGCCGAGGTTGTCCTCAACAAGGGTTACACAGGCGATGGCAGCAAAGAACAAGGCTGTGTCCAACTATCAGCGACTGGCAATCCCACGTCGCGCAAGAGAGCCATTGGAAACATTGTGAGCATCTCGCAACAGCTTAACAACCTCGATACGAAAAAGAAGTACACTGTTCGCTTTTTCTACGCTGTGGTCACTGCCAGCAATATCAATGTTTGTACTATCAGTGCTTCGATTGGTGGCACTCCATTCTACACGTCAACAATCCTCAGCATCGGCCAGGCTATTGACTGGAACACAGTTCTGACACAAACAGACGTTCCCAATACCCAGGATGCCTTCTCAGTGTCAGTCAATTGTCCGATTGGAGGCATTGCATCTATCTATGTCGACTCTATCTTTATGTCAAACCAGATCACTCCTGAAACAATTGATGATGTATCAATCGATTTTGGTGATGGAGGCAGCGTGGCTAGCTCTACCGAGTTGAGTAGCTCACCAACCGCGTCTGCTACTTCCAACCAGCCAAGTACAGTAGTTGCCACTCATGAGGCATCGACAGAAAGCCAACCACTTGACGAGACCTCAACTGAACCTGCTACACGCGAGCCCTCTACAGCGACAGAACCGGCCAGTGCGACTTATACTCCCTCTTCCGACGCTGAAATTTCCACACGCGAGCCTTCTACAGCGACAAAGCTGTTCAGCGCGACCTATGCTTCTACTTCTGACGCTCAACCTGCGGCGTCTGATGTCTCCACAGGCACCAGTATCGACACTTTCAGTCCGTCTACCAAGGTCTGGAGTAGCAGCCAAACTCTCACCCGAATTTCCGCCAGCATATCGACCCACGAAACCATCAACACGGATGATGCATCGACCATGTCTGGGCCAGCCACTCGCGACCTAAGCACAGAAACAGAGAACGATATCAAAACTCTGACTTGGAACCCAACAACTGACACCATTCACGGACCTGCAACTGAAACATACTCGCCTACTACGACTGAGAGCTCTCTGCCCCCAGGCTCACGAGTTTGCCCTGTTGGAGCTCCACCACCTGGATACTGCACACCTGTCCAGCCGCAAGTAACCCAGATGGTCTCCTTACCCGGCATGCAATCCGAATTTGGAGACGAAAACAGCCAACCTGATGCGCCCAGGGTCTGCTGGGCTTATGGTGTCCCAAAGACTGGTGTCTGGGGTCGTGCAAAATGGAGCAACCCCAGACAGAACTCTATCGAAGATTGTGCCCTGTTATGTAAACAAGAAGGTTCTAGCTGTAAGGGTTTTGCACTTAACACTCTCAATGAAGAAGAACTCTCTTGCTGGCTTCTCAACGAAAGGCTGGGAGTTGTTGGAATCGATCTAGATAAACAAAGATCTTTGATGTGGAACGACTTTGATTGCTTCGAATGTCACGATTGCGACATCAGAAATCCTCTTGATGTTTCGACTTTGACCTCGACTTCAGATTCTGTGCTATCATCAATCACTTTATCACCTGAAAGCACTATCGAGACGAGGGTCGCAACATCAACTGGTGCCTTGCCCACTGCATCCTGCCCTTCTTGCCATCGACGAGACTCGCCTTCTTCAGATCTCGTATGTGAGGAGATGGGCAACCTTCGTTCCGGCGATCTTAGCCCATACGCCAATAACGATTTCGACAAGGCCACACTTCAGACAAATTCGGAACAGTGTGGCGTTATCTGCTTCCAACTGGACGGTTGTGCCGCATCGGCATATGATTCTGCGCGAAAGAGGTGTATCTTTACCAACACTCCCATGACCAATATTGTCTTCCAGCAGGCGACGGACCAGGACGCTTCTTCTTTTATCCTTCCTTGGAGCTCTCAAGGTTGTTTCTCATGCTCGAACGATTGCCCCGTCGGAAGTGACACTACTAGTAAAGTCATCGTTTCCTCGGTGACCACTGCCGAACAAACAACTATAACTCCATCCCGGACTGAGCCTCTAACCACCTTTGTCTCGTCTTACGCACCAACAACCACAGAGTCTACAATGCCTCAATGCACACTTGCCCTCTCCGATGGCTGCATCTTGGATGCCAACTACGAATACTCTGACTGTGATAAATCTGGATCTTTCCGAAGTACATTTACACTCAGAGAAGAAGAGTATCCTTGGCAGATCGATACCAGGAACTGTGCTGCTCTTTGCTACCATATGCCCCATCGTTGTAAAGCCTCTGCTTGGGACCAGGACCTGAATACGTGTGTCTTTTCATCGCGATCCATCCACGATACATCTTTCACTCCAAATAATGCCGGCCCACTGCAATGGAGTGAGCAAAACTGCTACAGATGCTTCTGCCATAACTATGATCGGGATGATTACTACGCATCGCTAGCTACAGCCCTCCCTGTTGCAACATGCGCCCCTTCCATCACAAGCGAAGAGGCAGTTTGTGAGATCAAGCAGGACACCCCCAGCGACCTGGTCTGTCAGCATAGTGGCTACTTTCCTTGGGCGTATGATGAAATGCCTTCGAAGTTCCCCAACCAAGACTCGGAGGAGCGTTGTGCTGCTCTCTGCAATGCGAACCCGGATTGTGTTGCATCAGCCTATTCTGAAGAGTATGGCAAGTGCGCGATAGGATATCATCAGCTTCGTTATATCCAGTGGGACCAGGGTGGATCTACGTTGTTGAGTTGGAGTGACAAGGGCTGTTGGGATTGCTCTGACTGCATCAAGAGTCAAACGTGGCGTGTTGTTAATTTCTAATTCTTATAGGTAGTGGTTGTACAGAACTTATTATTAATGCGTGGTGTTTTGAGATGATTGTTGCTGCATATATCATCCTATGTATTACTAAATTTCCAAAAAGGTAAACGCAAGACACTGAAGTGGAGATTGCAGTAGCTTCCCGTATCACGGATTGGACGAGGTGCTGTGCACATTGTAGGTTTGGTCAGGGTATACCAAGCTCTATGGCGCCAGCTTGAATACAGGATTTACCGTCTATCATACCACAGCTGAGAGGAGACTGATCGTACATGCATCACTGTATCGATCTAAGTTACTAAAGCTGTAGACTCGGATCTATTATATCAAGCCTGAAAGGAAAATAACGCAACCTGGATCCTTTCCGCCTTGGTTTTCAACCGTCTAGATCCCATCAATCTTGCTAGCGCTCCAAGCCACTACTGAAACAGCAACACCGCCGACAGAAGCAACCATCCCTGCAGCAGTTGACCATAACAACTTGTGCCCTGTGAGGATGGCGTCAACACCGCCTTGCAATAGCTTGACAATGAAATCTTGTTCATTGCTCACCCCGAACACGTATTGTTGCTCCTCGGGGGCGTAAGCGACTACCAAGCATGAATCATCGAGGTAACTAAGTGTCGGAGTCTTTGCCGTAAAGGTACGCTGCTGCCCCCTAACCTGCCACACGAAGTTGGTTTGATCTGGTCGGGAGAATACACCCCATGTCGATGTACCAATAGAGAGGGATCCTGTTAGGTTTTGGGCAGGGAGATCGGTGTGGTCCTTTGGGTGACCACTGATGGTGAAATTGACGACGAATGATCCTCCTTGTCCTCCATGTAACCCCCATCCATCTGTGCGAAGGGCGAGCTCCGCAATCTTAGCACCGCGAAGCTTATTACGCTGGCCTTCGGTGATATCAGACAGGTTGAAGGTATGGGGAAAGTTAATGCCATTTGGATAGCTGATATGGGCCCAGAATCCCGAAGGGGCATTCTGTTTGATCTCATCGACTGTGAAAGTCATCCCTTCTGGCAAAGCAGAGAGGTAGAGGGGAATAGTCATCTGTCCAAGGCCCATTGTGAGTAACACCTGGAGTTGGACCCGGTAAGGTTAAGAAAACGTGTTGGAATTTTAGCAGGAGTTGGATGACGGAAATTAGGGAGAATGACTCAAAGGTGTTGGGTTGTCTTGTATACTATTACTTGTAAGCTGCAGAACTTAAATAGTAGTCGACAGGGTAAGTGAATAATTTCCTCTGGTGTTCTTTTACCCACATTACATTTTCACCCCAAACACGTCGACATGTGACTACCTGAAGATGGCAATAGTAAGTAGGGTCTGCGTTATGCAGCGCCGGCACGCCCGAGACGACCTACATACTTGTTGTAAACAGTTGTGGTATGATTGGTAGAGTTGCTGCCGCTCGATAGTGCCGCATCTGTGTGGCTGGCTGAAAGCAAGACAGAGCCAATGAGTCTTCTCTAGGTTGTTTTATCCTCTCTAGTGTGACACTAACAGCCTCTTTTTAATCTACCACCCACTGCGAAGCGACATGATTGCAGAAACAACCAATCAGAATAGAGCTATCTGCGACAAGCTACCAATTAGAGGTTGAAGCATAAGTAGTCTAGAACTTAAGTTGCATAACCGATGGAGTAGAAAACAACCCACTGCGTTGGACCATTGTATTCTATTTCTTCACCATTAAACGGGCCGCTCCTGTTTATTGTAGATTATCTAGACTAGATAGCACACCACCTTTTCAAGGAGATGAATTGGACGAGTCTACGTAAGGAAATATTACTGATTTACTGTATGCTTTGTAATAGCAAGCGGGTCTGACAATTACTACCCTATGCAGTGGTGCAACTCTACCTACTATGTATAGAAATTATTGCAGCACCGGCTTGTTAGAGTTTAGAGCCTGGCAACAGGTACTATCTGTATCATAGACTGAGACATGCAGCACACTATTGATACCGGCTTTCTCCATGGGTCACTGTTACTGTTTATTAACCTCAACAAAAAATAATTATCAGAGTCATAAATTGCAAGGCAGTAAGTCACCTGCAGATGCGCAGTTATTTCCAACCACAATAATTCATGTAGATTAACCCCGAAATCACCCGCTCTTGTGTAACATACCTAAGCTGCGGTATATCCTATCGCTTCAGTATATGCGCGGGCAAGACATAGTAATATTGTGGCTAGCTGAAATCTTAGAAACTTGCTCAATTTACTGAATCTTATACCGGTTTCACTCACTACACTGTTGGGTTGCGAATTTTATTATACAGAAAAATAGAAAACATAATATCTAAGAGCCTCAGTAGGGTATTATAGAACTCAGCATGAATAGTTATTATTTAATATAACTATTATAAGAATAATGTGTTCTATCTTAGTTATTACTTTATAATAATTATAGAAAAGTGTTAATTGGAAGAGCCTTGAGAAGACGTGGGTAAGATACGCTAAGTCCTCTAGCAAAAGTTGAAGTGGTGGGCTCACATAGCTTCACCGCACATTCCGTAGTCGCGGGGTCTGAGACAGCTATTGTCATAACGCAGAATACCAGTCTTCAGCTCGGATACCTATCATATTAATGCATGCATTCATATGATTGCATGGAACTAACTATATGTTATCTTCAAGAAACTATTCGCCATGTTTCAAGTCCTGTTAGTCTAGACCATCTATCTAGCCACGCTAAGTAGTATGGAAATACCAAGGTACCTCCTACATCCAACAAGCTGAATATATACAGCCAGCCACAAGTGTAATATTACCCCTCAACTATTCCAGTCCGGTACATAGCTTGACTTGTGACTCGCGCCTTGCATAATGGTGGCAAGCTGAGCTCCTCGATTGAGCTGGCATCTGACGTGACTGACTAGAAACTAGATTCAAAAGAGTCTGGAAGGGTCTATACGTAGCAGAGTCAAGCCAGAGTACTAACATATTTATTTAGATTCTCAGCGTTAGACTTTAGCCACAATTATGCTTAACTATCGTTTAGGAAATCTTGAATATATGATTTAATATCAGGCATTATATATAAAAGCTTGAAGTCTCTTTTTATTTTAACTAATAATCCTCTCTTTCAAAGAATTATTTATATTATCTCAATACCTTCAGACTCGGCCTCTTTCTGAATCTTCATTGCAAATTTTACAATGGCCTCTATTACCAAGATTGAGGTGTATATTTCCGACCAGAATGTACAATTGATCGCTGATCCATCTGATCTCGGGTCGAATGGACATGATCAAGTCGTCATCAACGATAATGGTGTTATCTACGATGTAAACGACCCTAACAAAAACCTTGAGCGGGCCACTATCATCGTGCAAGCTGGAACATACCTAAAAGTGTCTATCGAGGGACTTACCGAGGCCCAGACAAAAAGACACCTCGTATTAGATAGCAACAATATCTCCAGTCTTAATCGACGGATGCACGGGTCCTGGGACATGGTAGAGGCCTTGGGGCAATCTCCAGATCCAGGCGTTACTGAGATACTTTGTGGAACAGTTTATGATGGCACTTGCGAAGAAGACTCTATCATACCATCTGTATTCAAAGGGGATTTCAGCTGGACTCTTCACGTCTGCTCTGACGACTGGACATATGACCCATCATATGACCCTATCAATCTTGGTACCACAAAATTGGAGCTTTACATCCTCCAGTGCAAACTTCCAGATTTTTTCAAGTCGAATGGTGTCTTTGGTGTACCAATCCTTCTCGCGAGAATGTTCCTGGGCGCACATTGCGAACAAGCTGTCCAGTCTCGATCTGAGTGGGTGTCCCTAGTCACGCGAATCTGCCACGGTTCAGCAGCTCCCTTTGATGGCAAGAAGCAGTGCACCAAGAAGCACTGGCTGAAATACAACACGTATAACGGGTCCGCAAGTTTCGGTCCTTGGGAACGGGGAGGGCAGTTCAAGCTGAACCAGTGGCTGGCAGCATATCGCAACTGGAATACTCTCCCTGGTAAACCCATTACATGCGTTAACTGTTACGACCAAGCTGCAATAGTCGAACTGGCGTTATCGCTCGGTATGGATTATAATCAAGTGGCATGGGAATATCATCAAGTGTTTGGGTTCATATCGTCGAAAGCAGTACTCGTAGGCTGGGGCGAATGCAACAATCCTTACTTTTGTAACGACCTCGGCAGACAGATTGTCAATCCCGATGACGACCCATCGCGTCAGGGGTTCCGCAACCATGCTTATCTTTCCTGGGGACCTGACTTCCATCCTGAAAAGGAGAAGGATTTCTACAAACAGAACCCCGATCCAGAAAAATGGCATGGCGCTTCCATCCGTATCATTGATGCATGCGCAGGACCTCATTTGGGCGACGAGACCCGCGATAAGTATAATAGCACACTGGACAACAACAAAAATGATCCGAGCAGATACCCTGTCGAGATCTTCAAACAACTTCAGGCTAAATGGTCGGAAGTTTCAGTGTGGACATCGGGCATCACAGGACTCAGTACACGAGGTGACGATTGGTCGCTAGGAGAGGTACAGAGTAAGATCTATCCCGGTTCACCAATCGAGTGGTCAGCTTTGGATCTGCCCGCTGCCTCAGATCAGTTAACCATGGTCTTTGGTGGCAAAATCAGTCAAGTCCAAGCCAACTTCACCAAGATTATATCCGAAGTCAAGTTCAAAAAAACATATGCACCAAATGACCTTTTTTCGGCCCCAATCCCCAATGAAAAGGACCAATTTGGCAACATTATCACTGAAGAAAAGGTTTATGAAAAGAGTGATATCGCAACTTCCTATTTCTCACTAATAATTCACGTGACACCGAGTCATGAGAAAGCTATTGAGCTGATCAAGTATCGAACTACCCAGTTTTCCATCTCGGACACACATCCCACCATCATGGAACAGGAATCAGCTTCAAACGTTACTATGATTGGAGGAAAATATTTGAAGCTTTTTGTGTTTGCCAACTTGGTTATCGAGTTGGCTTGCTTGGATGGGACCGAGTATCTCCAGAGTATCGCTGACCAAGTTGCTGAGTATTTCAACAACGCTGAAAGCAATTTGGTGGCGCCAGCTCAATGGGAGTCATGCCTGAACTAGGATAGTATGTTGACGGATGGTTAGCAGTTACACGTGCTATTTTTATATCATTTGTACCCAAGTGAGTAACCATAAGGTAGAATACCCTGAATAAGTGTTGATTCAAAATTTACGAAGGTATCAAGTGACTCGTCTCTAAGTAGCCTACTATAACTCATATGGTTCTCGTAGAGTCGTAGAGTGGTAGTTAAGAGCTATCTAGTAACTAGAGAGAAGCGGGTCAACCTATTTACATAATGCCCCGCCCGCGCTGCTAACATGAGCTTATGACGCTAACTAGAACCCAGGTTATCAGTTCGAATCTCTCGAGACCCTAGCACAAACCGAGGGTAGATATATTATGTGTGAATGACAGAATGTGGCGAATGTTTATCCTCTCTTACATTCGACTTGCTGTCCTTTGAAAAACAAAAGAGTGGGTATTGGTACGAACAAGGCAAGAAAACGCCTTAGCATAAAACCATATCATCTTCTCTTCTTGTTACTTGGGTGAATTCCTCCCGCTTAAAATTGTTGCTGCACATACCCTGGCAAGTTCAAAATTGCATCCTATTGAACCTTGTAAGGTGACGATTGTACTCCGCTATGTTGGTCGCGTTATGAACATCAGGCCACAAATGGCCCCTGACCCTACTCATTGCCATAATGATTATGCCTCATTCTCCACCCTCGGTTATTTAATTCGAGGTTTCGGCAGTATTTTATCTTCTTTATTTTTCATCAAACTGCAAACACCAGATTTGATAAAAGGGCATATCGTGATATATTAGCCACTTGCTCCCGTTTTCAAATCAGCTTGTCAACAAAGATTCCTGAGGTACAGCCGGCATGGGTAACTTTTTCCAAAGCCCATTGAGCTATTTGCAAAGAATACCGAAAAAGGAAATCTACCGTTTACATCCATGGGGATGGGAAAACGACCCGGAGGAGGAGAGATTCAAGGTCACAACCCTCGACTACCTCACAGTCTGTAGTTACAACAACTATGCTCTTTTCTTCAAGCTTGAAGAATCGGAGAAACACAAAGCAGTTGAGATTCTGAAAGCTGGACTGGAGAGGACATTAGCTCAGGCGCGACACTATTGTTGCACCATTGAAAAGGATTCGGATGGAGGTCATTCTTTCACTAAGAAAAAAGATACCACCGTCCGTCTTTTCGTACAATGGCTTGACTCTCCACAGGATGCGGAAAAGTATCCCTCCTTCGAAGATCTTGAGAGATCCCACTTTAGTGCCGCAACACTCGGCAATCTCCAGCGATGGAGTGTACCCCCGATGACATATGGTGAAAAGCCAGAGGCTCATCCAGACAACAGTCCAGTTGTTTCAGCTTTCAAGGCTAATTTCATCCGTGGTGGACTTGTCTTCAACATCCATCACCATCATTACACCAACGATGTAATGGGGTGGGCAGGATTCACTCACCAGCTGGCTGAGAATTGCTACGCCGTTGCCAATGACACCGAATTTCCCAGTTGGAACCCTTTGAATCTGGATCTCTCCCGTCTGATCAAGCAGGAACCGCCAGAGAATAAGAAAATTGACGGACCACCCCCTCCAGAGCGTCACACAGGACATCAAGTCGGGGTGTCACTTTTGTTCCATCTACCCAAGAGCAAAGCGGCTGAATTAAAAGCAAAGGCCATGCCCACTGATGGCAGTTGGATATCAACATACGATGCATTTTCAGCTTTCATCTGGCGCAACCTGACACGTATCAGAGCCCCAGTCTTCAATCCTGATCCAGAATCGACTCTATACTGGTGCGAGGCTGTTGATATGAGACGTCGCATGCACAGCCCTCAAGTTCCACCCCGAATCCAACACAACGTCATGTTCGCTGTGGCATCTCCTACAGCACCTGTTGTACAGCCCACAGTAGCACAGATTATTTGCGAGTGGTCTCTCTCAGAGTTGGCCTCTTACATTCGACAATTGACCGACAGCGTCACGCAGGAAAATCTTGACAAGACACTCGACATGGTCGCCACAGTTCGTGACAAGACTTCTCTGAATGCCCGTGTCGATGCTCAGCCTCCATTGTCAATCTTGCAGACTGATCATAGAGACGCCAAGATTACTGCTGCCCACTTTGGCTTTGCTAGACCCGCAACATATCGTCACCTTCTGGATCGCATCACTGAGGGAGTTATCATCATTTACCCGCCCCGAGATCCTTCTTCCGATTCCGATGAAGGTTGTGAATTTGCCATTTTTTATGAGGAGAGGTTGGCATCGGATCTTATCAATGATCGTGAATGGAGTCAATACTTTGAGTACAGAGGGGTTGACGCCAAGGATGCTGGTGCGGCTTCCAACATTAACTGTGCCAATGGTGTGGGCTTGTGAGGTACCTAGTTAATTGATAGTACAGCAATTAATGTTTGATGAACATCGTCCACTACCTGTAGCTAAACGTCTTGCTAATGATAGTTGTGTCTAACTAATAGATAAAAAAATTAACTACTCTATAGTAACTAATAAACTGAAGTAGGGATTTGTTATTAGCCTTCATCAGAAGAGAAAGCTTATTCCTACTAAGACTTAAGTTAAGTTTTTATTAAGTTGACGTTATATAACTAAAGAAAACTCAGATGAGGTTAATATAGCTTTCCTCCTTAGGAAGAGATTAAAATATATAAAATAAACCTTGTTAATAAACGTTATTATATTATTATAGTAAATAAGATATCTCTGTAAGTGATACAAGTCTAAATAATATTTTAGTATTATAGGATCTATAAGTAATTACTAACAATATATTAATTTCTAACACTCCGTTTAACTACTCATTCCGCAGTATTATAGCTTGTTAGAATAATATCTTGCAATTTTAACCACATACATCCATAATACTACTCTATCCCTAAGAAAAGGTTTCCCAAGTTCCAACAGCGATGAGATAGAGACCCTCTTGAAGAGACTCCAGGTGAAATAAATAAGTCTATGCTATGCTACAATAAGAGAGCCATAGCGCCAACCATAAGATAGCTGACAGTGCCGTCGAGTCGGTTGAAGACACCTGCATTAGTATGGGTTGTAGCGGGACCCCTGGTATTATCAGTTGAGTCTTCTGTGTCGGTGGGGCCAGGCTTATCGACGGTAGCAGTGGGCTCATCAGCAATAATAGTGGGCTCATAAGAGGTAGAAATGGGCTCATCAATGTCATAGGTAGAGATACCGCCGCCGTCCCCAGTGCAAACTCTGCCAATGGGGCAGCAACCGGGATCACCATTGTCGTCTATACCACATCTAGTTCCGGGCTGACAACCCGAAGAAAAGTCGCGACAGCAGGTATAGGAGTTTGGGATGCAGCCAGTACCGCAGACTTTGCTGCCTTCACCGCAGAGGTCCTGACGACGAGCGAGGAAGGGCGATGTGGCACTAACTAAGGTAGTGATTGTAGATAAAAGGAGAAGTATGTACTTCATTTTGATGACATAGGTCCTGAGAAAGCTAGGTATTTTAATATCGGATAATGATAGTACTCAGGGGTTATAGGGTATTGTAGATTGTGAGAGATAAGATGTGAAGTGTGTGAATAGGGGTTGCTGAGAGGATAATAAGATTTCTGTAAGGAAGCTTTATCATTTATGAATCTTATATGTTACGCTCAGTTTAACAGAAATACACCACTAAATGTTTAAAGCTGCTTATGCCACGTGAAACTTGATCCTGTGGGTGGCTGGAGCTTGTTACCACATCTGTCTAGATTGTATACCTTGTGATATAATTTCCGCTTGTTGGCGGACCTTTGAGACTGGTACCTAAACAAAATAACCCTGACTGTCACTTGGGAAGCCACATACTCGTATCCATACTTCTAATTCTCCTGAGGTATACTTTGTGACTATCTTGATTTCATGTGATCTTAGTGGGCTGAAGTACTTTGCATCTAGGAAGACTAGGTCTAGACCTTTCTCTGGTGTCAATCTTCAAAGAGACTGATTTTGGGCTCCTTAGCAAATAGGGGCAGAGGCCTTTGAGTGTTGATGAGGCTTGGGCATAGCGCCTACAATAATATCACCTGGGCTTTGCAATTATGGTCTCGTGATGATTGCAAATATCTGTAACTCCCTGGAGGATAATGTTCGTTCATCGAGTTTCCCAATCAGCTGACCTCCGGGCTGGACCGGGCGGTGGCGTAATTTTATGCCATTTAAGGACTAAACACTTCCATGTGGCTTTTAAGTTGATGATGTGTTAGGTAGGGCTGGGTTAGTTGCACTAAAGTTTAAGTATCACGACCTAGACACAACTTAGTTAGAGTTAACTTTATATCCAGAGGGAGGATAATTAACACCTACACTGTGAGCTTCTGAGTCGAAGATCACATGCTTGTAGCAATAGGACTAAGGTGCTAATAGTTCGTTATATGTTGCGTAATACTAACTATGATCTCATAAAATATACTGAGAGAATCTCTTTTTTGAGTAGCCCCTTTGAGCTGAGGGTTACCAGTTTGAGAATCTTGTGAATGAACACCCTAACTACCATACTGTTATACTTTCTCCCGGCTTAATTGTGTCCTTAACAGATCTAAGGGTTCGAGCGCTTTTAATATCTCATGTAAACATACCATCATAACAGTAAACCAATTGATATTATTAGACGCAATTAATAATAGGTCCCTGTTATTAATGGCTATTATGAATCAGTGCTAACCGAGATCTAATTCCTACGGCTTATTGCCCCCACATACTGTCACCGGTCTAAACCCAGGTGATAGACATAGGCACTAAGCCTCTCTAGAGGAGGCGGATTGATATTGATATTATCGGGCTGTTAAGCAATATTATGGATGCAAAACCAGGTACCTTCTTCTCTATAACCATCTGCCACATATGGTAGCTAATATCTATCAGTCGCGAGACCTATGCCACCGTATAAAGCCAATATAGATAATGCTCCTCCCCAACCTTGCGATTTTGTACTAACTCCACTACCTCTACCTCCCTGTCCCCTTTAGTATAGTGATCCTAACTTTATTGCAACCTTATCCGCAAAGTATATTAGTATTGCCGATATTTAGGCAAGCCGGGGATATTTGCCTACTATCTATGACGCTCTAGGTTCGGCCCCTTCCACGCCGCTTGCAAACTCTGATGCAATACCTCCATATATTACTAAAGAACCGTTGTACCTAAGGCCAGAGCTAATACAGTTCAAGTTGGCTTCACAGTTCCCCGTTCCAAGGCGACCAACTTACAAATTCATCAGGCTATCCTACACCTATAAGCTCTCTAACTAACCTTATTCCGTCCACTTCATACAGCTTTAGACAAAGCCAACTGGATAACTAAAACCCCGGCTAGTTACAAAACATAGCTGCGTACTCCAGAGAAGGATAAAAGGAGAGATACTTCAAGTATAGGGGGCTCTAGTCATTTTAAGTAGAAGTTAATATAATATAATAGGTACAAGGTTTAAAGGGATTTAGTATTAATAATTACTTAAAGCATTTCTTAGAGTTCTTAGAGAAGTAAAGATCTTATAAATATATTAGAAAAACTTATTATTGTTATATATAGTTATATATATTATAATAAGCTATATTATAGAGTTAAATTTAATATAATGCTAAATTTCCTCTATTTGAGAGAATTTCAGTGATCTAACTGTAATTCTACTTAAATACTAGCACCTATACCCTTTCCATCATATGCCCAGTAAAGGGAAGCCCATATTGACCATTAACTTGAGCCGCTCGTTCACGAACTTCCTTCTTCTGCTTCTTGTCATTGCGTATACAATATGTAGCCACACTAAATATAATCATTGAGGCAACGGCACCAATACTCCCTCCGATCAAACGTCCATGTTTATCCCAAAACGTTTCACCGTATTCCTTTCCTATGTTTGAAACTGGTGTTGACCCTCTTTGCCTAGGTGATAAGCTTAAAAGGCCTGGGACTGAGTGCTCCTTGCTGCGAATAATGTTTGATTTAGGTTTTAAAGTGACTGTGGTTTAACATTCTTCTGTGTTAGTAAAATACTAATTGGTATTATTTAAAAAGGCAATTACCTAGACTTCCATCTATTATCATAGCCCCAACAACTTCCTGATAAGAAATAAAAAGCCCTAAGAAGAGCAATGGTAGCCTGTAGTGCATTATTATTTTTAATTGTATGAAGTAGATGAAAAGAGATTGGGATTTAATGTAATCATAGTAAAGTTGAGTTGGGTTGAGACCTTAATATAGTTAATTTAATATAATCTAAGCTAACTGCCACAATGTCACTTGGTGTAATACTATGTACACCCGTGGAAAACTAGGCAATCTTATCTTACGTTATAAACCTGGGTAGCTTTAGGCTTCCGTTTTCTATCGGCCTGTAGTATGTCGGTAAGATGATTTATTAAAGATAATTGAGAAAGACGCCAGTATCTAGCTCTTATGCATTATTATTTTAGTAACTCTCCGTTCCAAAATAGGCATACAGTGAAGTGAGAAGGTCAAATTTCTAAGCTTATTATACTGTTTATTGAAAGGGAGTTAGTAAACGCCAGTCCGCCTTTTTCCGGCGGAGCTGAACGCCAAGTTGATTCAGCTGAATATATTTTCAACCTTGCGCCAACCTATGATGGATCACACGTAGAAGGACTTACGCGATTTTACGGCGGGCGTATGTAAATGATAAACCTCTAACAGTGATACCGAAGGAGTCGATACCACATGGCGGCAGCATTTCCAGCCGCATTAAGGCAACGAAAGCAAACTCAAAATCCACAAAGTCTGCTGATGGGCTGAACTATCTCCAATCACTTGTAAGAGTTAGGTCTAGTTGATACATGCTGATTCAGGTGCCATGGCAGTGTTACTGGATTTAAGTGACTTTAAAGTCACAGTGAATTAACTCATTTTCCCCGGTCAACTCCGCATCTGTTAAAATGTTTATAGCTGCCCAGTGCGTAGAGTTTCCAGTCCGGGAAGAGCCGCGGAGAAGTCATTTTGGTGTAGGCACGGGAGAGGTATGTCTGTGTAGATACGGAGGAGACATTCTGCCCAAGGTACTAGATACAATGGTTTTGTAAAAGGTCTCGTTTATCGGAGCCACTTCAGACCTATTCTTCTGCAAAACGCTGGGCCCAGTAACGATGTGTGAGTATCGAATTAAGAGGTATTTTTCTGTTATACGTATTCCTCAAAATTAGCTATATTGAGATTACAAAACTACAAAGCGCGCGCCCCGTAGTCTGGTAACACCTTGGCTTTGTGTAGATGGTCAGAAGTCGAGGTCCTGCCAACAGTGGATAGATAAAATGAAGCAATAGTGATTGCGTGCACAATTAAATAAACTGTTATTTGAACACAACAATGGGATATCATATTAAAGCAGCCGTGGAGGTGACTGGCCATGTACCTGCATGAGAGAAACTGGACTGTTGGGAACGTGGATGTATTTAGGTCAGGGTTCTACTATAAATTATGAAGTAGGAGATGGATGATGATAATTCAGGCCCAATTAAGAACCATCCAAGATAGAATCGAGCCGCCCTATTAAAAAAACACCATCATTTTTATACATATGCTCAAGACCATGGTTGGAAGGCAGGAGTCTTATCCAGTAGATTATGGGATTCGACGAATTGAACTAAACGTTTTCGCAAATCCCACTACATCACATCAAACAGTAGTCCTGTCTTGAAGGCTGTTCCTAAACTTGCGTCCAATGTCGGAATCCCCAAACATCAATCGCAGATCCCCAACTATAGCACCCGGCTGTTCCCATGCCGCAAAGTGGCCGCCGCGCTCATGCTCCTCTTGAAAAACGACCGGACCAAGAGTTTGATTCCATAGCTTGGGCAACAAGACAAGATCATTTTTGAATCGAGAGATACCTAGGGGTAAGTCTATGAATGCCCCAGCGGCAATAAATGCGATCGGATTGGATTGCTCAAATGAGTAATAGAGGTTACTCGGTGCATCGGGTCCCGCAGTGGAGAACCAATGGATGCTCACCCAGGTTAGTATCTCCTCGTCAGTCCACTCATACGCATCACTCCATTGAACGAGCTTTTCGTAGATCCATGCGAGTAGTCCGACCGGGCTATCACGGAGAGAAAACCCGATCGTCGTTGGCTTTGTTGACTGCATATTGTAGTATCCCATACCAACTTTTGAAACTTCGCCTGCACGTACAAGCGCTTTTAGCTCGGCTTCGGTAATGGGTTGCTTTTGTAGCTGCTTGTACAGATCCGGGTGTGTATTTTCCTTTGGCTCGCTGGGCAGAGGCGTATTGGTGTGAAGAGCCATGCAGTGTGAGTTGCCGAATGACATCGCCATGTAACGCGCAATCACACTTCCAACGTCGCCGGCTTGGATTACTGTGACGTATCAGATATGCGCGCGTGTATATTCACTTGCAAAGAATTGATACCATATTTCTTATATCCGAGTTCAGTCATTAGTCTGTTGTAGAGCTTTGCATGATCTTCAACTTTGAACCCAGGCTGCTGGGATATCAGTATTCAATATCGACTGCTTAAATCAGATTATCGAGTACCTTACTCGCCGAAGAGAACCCAAAATCAATCAAGCTCGGTGCAACAACATGAAAGCTGGGGCCGCTGTTTTCGTGGACCAGAGGATCGAGGATTCTAGTCACTTCAATAAAGCTTCCCGGCCAACCGTGAAGAAACAAGAGAGGGACGGCGTCTACGTTAGTACTTCTCTTGTGGATGAAATGCACTCCAAAGTCTCCAAGACCTCCGATATCAAGGGATGCAATATAATGGGGTAGCTTATTGAGATTGCTTTCAACAACGCGCCAGTCAAAGGTTGTCTGCCATGTTTTCGCCAATCTTTTAACATCGCCAACTGGTGCTCCTCGCTCCCAAGACTGATCATTATCTGCAGGAAAGTCTGCAAGTGCCAGCTTCTGCTTCAGGTGCTCAATCTTGGAGTCGGGTACGTTGATCTGGAAGGGTTTAATTGTTGACATATTGCGTAGAGTACCGGTATGAACTGTTGATGAAAGTATGGAAAGTAAGAATGAGGTGATTGGGGTCAGAGCGGGGTTATATGCTATTTGTATATATGGCAGGATTTGAATCCTTGACCAGAAGTAAGCCTCGAGCATGACAAGAAGAAGGGTTTTTGCTCCAATGAAGTTTCCCCAATTTAGCTAATTATTTTTTCTTTTTCTGTCTTGGCTCTATTTCTAATTCTCGCATATAAGACGAAGATGTAGAGCTACTGTCATTTGATGTATGTTCTCTATAGGATTGTATTATATATCTCAACTTTGTCTCAATACAGACAAGCCAGCTAGAGTCGCCTAAAAGTTTATAAGCGATTTCATCCGCCTTTTTACCAAGCTTAGTCGCCGCAACAGCCATTAATGGTACCATTTCAAGACAATACCCATCGTAATATACAAACACGAGGAGCTGCCTCTCGCTGTGGTTTATAATGCCGCCGGATTTGATTATAGCAACCTTTTCAATCGATGATCTGCACCCGCGTCACATGCGTGTGAATGACGCGGCCCTATTCCTGTATTCTCTTTGCAGTCTACGCAACCGATAAACTTGAAGTTTATCGCTTACAGAAATTACTCTTTCCCCCAAGCAAAACTCATAAAATCCATATGGCCAGATAGAGACGAATACAGAAAGGAGAATAATGGCTCAAGTCAGGTAAAATAGGTTACCATATCATATGACACGTAGCAAACAAAACTCTGAATTGTATGAGTCGAACGCATACCCGCGTCGCGTGGTCGGTTGTGAGCCAACGTTGAAAAGATCCTACTGTATAGAGGACTACCAGAATGCTGTCGGATTATCTGCTTTCTATCTGTGCTAACCCTGATTTCCAAGAAAGTGAAGCGGGGTTGACAGTAAATTGGTCGGCCTCCTGCAGACCAGCCCAACGTTAACCATGGTTCAAAACGAGGGGCTCGCCTCCTCAAAGTAGAGCCAGCGCCTAAACTCGTTTTCTTCTTTGCAAAGCCCAACAAACATATTACCAAGACACAAAATCAAAACTCAACCTCATTGTTTCCCCGTAGGTCAGTATTGCATTGACCCTTTCAGAACCGAGACGCTAAAGAATAAAAGCAAGAAGATGGTTCACCATGCTCCAGACTCTGAGCCTGTTTCCACTCAGCCAGGCCCTCCGAAAACACCTCCCAGCAAAAAGCCATCAGCCTATGTGTTTGACTCGAACGGCGATACTCGCATCATTCTTAGCACATACATGGCTCAGACCTTCAAATGGGAGGCAGATAAAATCTGGATAGAGCAAGAAAAGCGTTCGAAGGCGTACTACAAAAAGAAGAAGTGGCAAAAGAAGAAAGGGAAGGGAGTTGAATTCTCTCCACTGACTACCCCACCAGCGCCGCAGGAGTCTCCCGTTACGACCTCAACATCGCTAGGACGCACTACCAACGCATCTTTTGTAGACTGGGGTAAGGTGAATTTCACAGACTTTAGTAATGTACGTTATATTCGTCCGGAATTTTCAGATGACGACGAAACGGATCCGGGGTGTGCTAACCCTGGAACGAATCCCGACAGCACAATCCTTCAAATACAGGACTGGGAGTATGGAGTGACATGTGCACTTCCCCTTGGGAAGATAGAGTTTCGAATGCTAGTATCAGGAAAACACTTGGAGCTAGCTTCATCCATCTTCAAAACAATGATTACTGGTCCTTTCGCAGAGGCAAAGGCCGATTTGTCAGGTGTTCGCCGGATAACAGCAAGCGACTGGGATCCTGAAGCTTTCAAGATTATCCTGACTATTATGCATGGATATCATCGAGCTGTCCCAAGATCACTCAGCCTTGAAATGCTTGTCAAGGTGGCCATGATTGTGAACTATTACGAGTGCCTTGAGAGCGTCGAGTTATACACGGACATTTGGCTAGAAGGCTTGAAGTCAGAGTTACCTACGATTTATGGGCGAGATTGTATTCTTTGCGTATTCATATCTTGGGTTTTCTCAAAACCAATTATGTTTCGAAATATGACTCGACTGGCACTAAGGCACAGTCAGAAGTTAATCGAAGCCGAGGAATTCCCAATTCCAGTCGATATTCTTGGTAAGTTTCAGTAGCAACTCAGTATAACGGCCTGTGCTGACGCAATCCGCAGAAGAGATCGACATAGCACGTCAAAGCGCTCTCGCTGAAGTCTTCTCAGCAATCTACGAGCTCCTTGATCGTCTGCAAGAAGAACAAGAGTGTTCCTTTGAGTGCTCATCCATGCTCCTGGGTGTCCTAACGAAGGAGCTCAGAATACGGGGGATTCTGTACCCGCGGAGCGCCCCGCCGTTCCATGGTTTCAGTATTGAAGGTACTAAAGAGATGATAATGGGATTGAGAAAGCCTGAGTGGTACGGCACCATGTACGACAGGCATTCCTGTTGTATTCAAGATAAGCTGTCCATATCTCTGACAAAGGTGGAAAGCGATCTGCGATTCTTTGATCTACAGGACTTTCAGTCTCCAAAGAATCATAAGTGTGTCTAGAAATGCTGTTAAGTGTTCGATTTGGAGGTGTAACAAGGGTTCTTTACAATCGCAAAAAGAGGGCATCGGAGAGCAGCTGGGAGTAAACGACTGGCAACCGATATGCATCCTTCGGATAGCATTGTACTTGATGTTTAGAGTAAATCGAGGATATGGCATTTTCTTTTCCTTACCTGATGTTAATTAGCTCCAGGAGGCAAAGTCGACTACATCTCTATAGATTCTCTCACTATTACTGAAAGTGGACGATTTGTAATACCATTGGCTGGTAACCCCTGTGATAACCCCGCATTCCACTTTCACCTCAACGAGGACTCTAAATAACATACCCCCCAGCAAAATGTAAGCCAAAGTGGTGATCTCGTTATTTCATTACTTTTTTTCTCATCGGAGAGTTTTAGCTTCAAGCTATGCAATCAGTAATGCATATAGGGATATGGGATGGGTTTAGGTTCTCAGTTTTTACTTGTGCTAGGAGAGATCTATTGGGAGGCTCTCTAATTGGTGCAGCCAACGATTGAGAGTAAGCGATATGCATAATGAGGCCTTCTACCTGCAAGTTCTTATTGACTTAAATACGGAAAGACCAATTGATACTCAAAGCGGCATGTCAGACGTATCGGATGAGCGGAAGCATATTATTTTATGGGAAGACAGCTGATGAGAAGAGGTGATAAGCCAGGCGCAGTGACATGCAACTTATATTTCGATAATTAGAGAATAATTTCTGTTACGCTTATGAAGAATAATGATAAGTATCCCTTGCAAATTGTATACCTAACCCTAACTGGTAAATTTTCAATCAGATACCTTCTTAAACTCAGCTGTTATGTAGTCATTCCAACAATGTAGCCCATTGCGATCGTCTGTTGCTTAGTTAAGATAAGAATGCATAAGATTATAAGTACCGGGGACTTACAGCGAAAGTGTATAAATCCATCCCTTAGCCAATGATTTTCAACCGGAACATATCGCTCTTTCTGTTTATCTCTTTTCCAATCCGGAACCGAGGCATCAACAACCCATACTTCAACAATGAACAGGTCACAATTATGGTGACAATTCCAGCCGTCAGAGAGCCAACCTGTCCAATATTCCCCTGCGTTATTGAAGTCTGGGCCATCAAAGTAATGTAGCTTTACATTTGCATTGAGGTCAGTCTCATATTGATACTGCGTGTCGATGCTCCACTGCACCATCTTGCAGTCATTCTTGTCATTCTTGGATAAGGGAGGTTTGACGGTTTCCGCTTTCAGTTCATTATGGCAGGCTTTGAATTCGGATGAGTGTTTCTCCTTGAGATCCGTTGCTGCTCTTTCTTTCGAAGTAGCAGTTGGCTTCTTCAGGTTCTCCGGCAGATCGTTTTTGGTTGTGACTGGCTGTCCAGTCTCACTGGTTGCTGGGACTTCAGACATTACTGCTCTTTCTCACTTTTTGGAAGAAATGAAGATGTTGAGTGAGTAAAGTAAGTAGGAGTTTGAGAGGATTAAATACCAAATTGCTGACTTCCTGAGCTTTTTCATCTAGCCGCTGGAATCAAGTAGTAATACGACCAGAGCTGGCTCTGCTGCCTAACTGGGGTTTTCAGCTGACCGCTGGAAATAAGCTATATTGCCTTGGGAGATCGGATGGCTCAGTTGCCGCCCAACCGGGGTTCAATCAGCCTACCACTTAGTTCAGTTCAGTTCTATTTCATAGCCGCTATATACAAGTGGTGGTATTTTCATATAGGCTATCCCAAACTAATCAAACCTCATGCATTGCTACCTAACTCATCCGAATTAAGAATAGTTTGTTATCTGAAGCGAGCTGAAATACAAATGTTACGATACGAACGCAGTAAATGCCGTGTCTATTAAAAAGATCTCTCTATCCTATAGTAGCTGAAATGCAAGCTTTATGTGGGTACGCATATGCAGTCAGGGTTACATTGCTTGCCAGCTGTAGAAGAACAGCCACTGTATCAAATGTCAAAGCGCAATATCAAAACACTTCTCTGTGAGCCAATAAGGGTATTCCATTGCAGAAGTGACTGTACAGTGCATCAGTCCCGTTTTCCTTTCAGCTTTAGACGCTTTCTTTCAATGAAGATCACTGCCAGATTGAGAAAAATATTACTGTTATGTTATGCGCTCTGACCCAGTGCCGGCACTAAATTCTGACGAATAGCCTTCGGGTGCACCGATTAGATACGCGTTGAATTGAGTTGTAGCTCCAAATTAATATACTCATGCAATAATCGCTCGATTCTCTCAATTTCTCAATAAGCTAGCGAATTAGTATCACGGTTTCCAGACTAACACTATTGGCCTCCTACCATTTGAGCCAGTTGACACACACTTACGTCTAAGCGTTTTATGGCGCTATCCCCACCCTTTATTAAGATGTCTACATACTTTTTGGAGAAAGCCGCTTAGAGGAAACGACCCGCATTAGAGCTTAGGTCAGCCTCAACGACATAAATTTGAAGAGCATCAGCCATGCATAGACATGGTATCGGAAAGGATTTGATTTGGCGAACGCGGAGCATCTCCAGGACCTTGGTTCTGATCCAATGGGTTGGAAACAAGGGCGAGCGGCCGCTCGATTGAGGCATCGTGGATTTGTGTTTGTTGGCCAGGTCAATACGAGAGTCGCAGCTGCCATGCGGTGTTGAATGGCATTCCATCGTTGATGAGAATGGGCGTTAGTACGCTGCAAAATGAAGACTGTAGATGGGTCTGGGGAGGGACTTCCACGCGTAATGAGCCAGTATCTTTGGTGTTCATTTAGATACCGCTTGGTAGAGTCGTAGCTAGAGCGTCAAAAGGACCTCTGGGGCTCGAAGACTGGCTATAATACCTCAGGGGAGGTCAGACGCTTGGTTGTGGTATCGTGAATCGTCTTGTTGCAATCGAGCATTCCGACTTTGTTATCTTCACAAGCCCTTCGCAATGGGCGATGCAAGAGAATGCGGAGCTAGGGGACCATCCTATACGTATGTAGCCGAAATTATGGTCTCAGATAGCTACGGAAGAATTGAAGCCCATGTCAAGAAGCAAATAAGATCGACCTTTAGCTTAAAGCTGAACTGGCAGAAGTGCTTCGTAGCCAAGGGAAGCCGGTACCAACCACCCCACATCATCTCTGGTCATGCGCAACATGGAATCTTTACAACGCATCGAAGGTATCACAAGTCGCCACTTTCCATTAATAGTTGTTGGCGGCCTGGCTAGGTTAGCAGAAATAAGCACGAACAAAGAGAGCAAAGAAACTAAGTCAATGGGCGGATCGAAAACGCCAGGACAATCAGTAGCTACATTCAGCAGTACCTTCAAATCTCCTAGTGTAAAGAGACCGAACGAGTCGCCTGAATAGGATTACCGAAGTGTCTGCTCTCTTCAAATTAAAGGTATAAATCCTGCATGAATCCGTGCCTTCAACCGCTTGCACTGACTGAATGTTTAGCCCTAGAGATTCTTTCAATTAAGAGGCTTGAAGTAGAAGGTATGAGCGGAACTATTTCTTCAACAAGACTGTTGAAAGCTTCCATTCGTCACTTTTCAAGGACGTTATAGCATTACGGGGCATGTGGCACGATGAGAAGATGTAGTCTGAGGAGACAAGAACGCATGAATAAATTGTACGGGATGGTTTAGAATGCAACTTCGGAGTCGTCATCGCGATCGTCACAGCGACGTAGTTGCCGATAATAGAACATGAATAATGATTGGGCTTCGATCAATATTGAAACCATTCGAAGTTCGTTGTACTCTAAGTTACCCATTCTCAAGCATTTAAAACGACCTTTTCTGGTGTAGGTTAAGGTAATCGTCTTGATTGCCAACCATTGTAGATTCCCCAGTTACTGTTGGGTCGAGCATTGGCCACATATGACGCCATACGTGTGAGTAGGCTGGCTGATGAAATGTACTACTCTATAATAGGAAATGTAACGTTTGATTGAGAGTTCCATCCTCGCAATATTGCGCGACGTGACATGACTACAACATTGATCAAAATTGCATCAAACTTGGTTTGGAATGCTTTTTGATACCACAAAGAAGAGATCGTAACTTGATTAAGTAGAAGAATGTGGTAGTGGCTTTAAAGCGCAAGTCGAATTTGCCTACTGGAGTGTAGGACGGGTAACCGTCCGCCTGTTGACCGTCCAGGACACTTACTTATAATATATATCAAAGTTTTATTAAACTATGGATCCTCACTTAAGTCTCATACCCTACTTAGCTCTATAGCTCTGTATTTAATTCCTCATGAACCCTGTGTAGGGTCTTTTCAAAAGTACTAAACCACTCCTTAATCATTTCCTGATGTAATAGATGCTTGCTGTATAACATCGATATACAGAGTCTTCCATCCCAGACACCCGCAACAACCTCAAACAACGACGACATGCTCGCTTCAGCTGCCGATGGAGGGTCGATATTGAACAAGTCGTTGTTCTTGATGTATTTATTGTCTTCGACACCGAGTCCAAAACTACTGCTGGTATCCTTATTGGCCATTTCTTCAAGTGAGCAGACCTCGAAGAATGAGTCGTCACGCTCGAACTGTTGGTATACACCATTGTAATTGAAGACAATTTCAACAGGGAGTTGGCTTTGAACGAAGGATGTAGCAGACTGCGGAGTAGCGAATTGAGAGGTGAACCACGCGGCACCGTTATCAGCGGAGAACTCGGTAGTCATAGCGTCATGCGTTCGAGCGATAAAGTCAAGCAGTCCGTGGCGTTGTTGTCCGGTATCAGATGTTCTAGCAGTAACAATGGGGGTGCAGGATGTGCCGGGATCAACATGGACCGGATATAATGTGGTGAACCAGCCGACTGTCCTGGACAGATCCAAACCCAGAGATTCATCCCAAGTCTCCCTACCGTGTCCTTCGTTCATGACGGTTGGCAACGTCCTGTCCTTGAACGTTTGGCCAAAAGAGAACAACAATCCTGAAATCATCAATTCAATAGGCCTCGTGCCGAAGGTATCATTGCAAGTCCCCAAGATGGCGCTTGTTACCTTTCGGTCGATGGAGAAGGAGAGAATTGTCGTGCTGTCGCTTTGTTTTGTGTTGAAGGCCTGGTTTCTCCAGTATGAGGTCTGCGGTGGTGGAATGGTGCGCCGCTTTCGGGGGGCTTTGATAAGATCTCTGGCATGCTGGGCCTTCAAAGACGACCAAGTGTGCAACGACGTCGTCGATTCTAGGGATACCTCGGAAACACCACCTGATGTAAGTAGTGATTCAAGGTCGCCCAGGATAATGCGCCAAGAAACCAAGTCGACAACGAGATGGTGGATTACTATAAATAGTGTCTGTTCCCTACCGACTTCAAAGAGGATGGCAGCAACTAAAGGGCCATCTGTGAGATCTAAACTGCCTCGCTGTTGCCGGATGGCTGATGCAACCGCTTGATAGTTTGAGCACGTCTGAGCTATGCAGCGGACAGAACCTTCAATAGAATTCGAGATGAGCTGCACCCAGTTTCCTTCACTATCTTGCTTGAAACGAGCACGGAGAATCGGATGGGCCTGGACAATTCTGTGAAGACTGGACTCAAGTTGAGGCCGCATAATAGGTTTTTTCGGGCGAAGGTAGAAGGACTGGTCATAGCAGCATCTGGGGTTTGTCTGCTGAAGGAAGAACATTTGCTGAATTGGCGTCAGGGTGACTCTATTGTCGCTGCTGTCATGGATGGCTTGACTGTGTGCGCTGCTCGTAGGCGGCAGGCCATCGTGCGAGTTGAAAGTGCTGGTTTTCAATATCTGACTGAGCGTTCTGTGTTTTGTTACATTTGCAGTCGAGATATTGAGGCCTTGCACACGTGCAGCTGATGAAAGCTGCATAGAAGTGATAGAATCACCACCAAGCCGGTAAAAGTCATCATCAAGCCCAATGCTAGCCACGTCAAGGTTTAGCACCTTGGACACGATATCGCATAGTACCTGCTCAGCTTTTGTCACAGGTTTTCGCTTCTTGGACCCCTCGATCCGTCTGAGGGCAGCAAGTTTCGTCACCGAGAAGGATGAGCCAATATCCCTCAGTTTCTGGCGGTCAGCTTTGCCTGAGAGTTTCAAGGGCAACTCTCTGATAATGAAACACACCGACGGTACCATGTAACTGGGTACTAGCTCGGACATCCGAGTCTCGAATGACGAGGTAACGGAAAGAATACCAAGTCCTCCCTCGTTGTGGATCGGCGTGAACATTTCTGAATCGTTGCTTGACATTACCACGAAAGCCGCCAACATCGGGTTTGCGCCGTTGCCAACGGGGTTGATGACCTCAGACACGACCTGAATAGCATTATCAAGACACTGCAGAAGGGCAGCTTCTACTCCTGCGAGCTCAACACGCTGTCCCCGGATCTTGACTTGTGTATCCTTGCGTGAGTGGAATGTGAGACTTCCGTCAGCATTGTATGATACCAAATCGCCTGTCTTGTAGAGACGATCACAGCGGCTAGAGTCATCGCGTGATAGCCAGTCAGGCGCACTGATGAACGCGGCTTCAGTCTTGTCCTGGTCGTTCAAATAGCCCCTCGCCAGTATGTGACCTTCAATAAGAAGCTCGCCGATAGCGCCTATTGGAAGCAATCTTTCGTGGTCGTCTGGGTCAACAATCCAGCTTGTTCCCCCCACCGCTGTGCCAATACAGGCAGGGTTGATTTCACCGGGTGTGTCAAGTTCAACTGTTGCAAGAAAGCAGAGTATGGCGCACTCTGTTGGACCATACCCATGGAGAACCCTCTGCTTTGGTCGTGACCAACGTTTGAAGTCTTTGCTGGTTGAGGATTCTCCCGCCAACATGACTGTCTTGAGCTCAGGAACAGCTGCAGGATCGATGAGTTTCATAACTGAAGGTGTGAGGTAGGCCGTGTTTATGCCCATCGTTTGAATGCCTCCTTCAAGGTTATTTTGTACATCCTGAGCAGAAAGAATACATATAGTTCCTCCATGGACCAGAGTTGTGATGATCTCCGAGATAGAGGCGTCAAAGGTATGGGAAGCAAATTGCAAGACCCTCGATGTTGTTTGCAGTCCTATAGCCAAGCCATGGTGCCAGCAACTGGTTGCCAAAGCTCGGTTTTCCACAACAACACCTTTAGGTTCGCCAGTAGAGCCACTGGTGAAAATGACATACGCCGGAGAATTGGGGTCTCTCGGTTCTGAGGTATCATCCTTGTTTCCATCTTCTTTGCTGAAGCTTGCAAGAAATTCCGGGCCCACGGAAACAACCCTCTCTAGGCCACTGGACTGCAGGTCGCCAACGAGATGTCGGGATGCCAGAGCGATGCTTGTGTCAAGTTGCCGTAATATGATCTCCCTGTTTTCGGGAGTCTGTGTGATATTAAGCGGCACGAACGCTGCACCAGCTTTCATAACGGCCAAGATGGCGACAGTATACCAGATAGACTTGTCAAAATACAAGGGAACCATTGCCCCAATAGTCAGTCCATAAGCATCGACAAGATGTGCTGCGAGATTCGAAGACGCGACGTCGAGCTCTTTGTAGTTCATATCACCATCCCATGCACATATCGCGGACGCCTCTGGCTGTGATTTGACGCGATGCGAGATGAGTTCATGGGCATGTTGATCGACAGGGTCCGGAACTTTCTTGTTCCACGCACCCAGTAACTCCTTGTCCGAGGTTGTCAAACTGTCAATGTGATGGAGTTTCCGTCGCGGGTCCAGTTTTGACAACTCCTGAATGAAGAATCCAAGTTGTTCAGAGATTCTTTCAGCTCGCCATTGCGGGAGAATATGCGGATCGAGATAACAGCCCAGATGTAGACTTCCTGTGACAGAGACTCGACACGTGACGGTCAAGGGATAGGTACTCAACTCCCCACTCGTGGTAAGTGCTTCAAGCCAGAACCCGGGTTCTTCATGGGGCTTTTGACCGTCGTCGTTGTCTTCATCTGGCTGAATGACAAGCAGAGTTTTGAAGTCACATGCCCTCTGCGCATCCTGGCTGATCTTTGAGATTCCGTGCAGGCCGAACTGCTCATGAGGTATCATTGCCGTCGACTGAGCCTGTACTTGAAGCAGGAACTGGGATACCGTCGGTTGAGTGTCTTTCTGAGGCACATTGACTCGCACAGGTACAGTGGCAACCGTCGGGCCGATAACATCCTCGATCCCTGGGACGGGAGCCGCTCTCCCCAAGACTGTAGCGCCAAAAACAACATCTGATGAGCCAGTATTGTAATGAATAGTAAGGGCCCATGCAGCCCTTATAATAGTTGCGAGTGTGACACTGGACTCTGTCAAAGGAGGCAACTCAAATGATGAGCTGACAAAAGTATCGGCCTTAACCCCATTTATAAGATTTGATGGACAAGGTGGGAAGCTAGTTGACTGGTAGTCCTTGAGGTACTGATACCAGAACGTCGTACTGGCTTCGGTATCCTGACCAAGGAGATAATTGACAAATTTACTCCAAGGAGGGGAGTTTGGGATCCTGTCTAACTCATTATGGTAGATATTATAAACCATGCTTTGTACTGCTGGAAGTGACTGTCCGTCATACAAAGCATGGTGAATCGTCCATGCCAAAAAGCTTTTACCAGTGCTTGCGTCTGAGATCTCAGCGAGCCGTGTCAGTTGCTCTCCGAGATGCATAGGCTCCGCCTTGTCAAGTTCCAGGTACACATTAACATCGTCGCCATGTCTCCACTGAAGGGTTGAAGCCTTGGTCACCACTTGCAATAGACCATCGGTAGCGTGGTGCTGTACAATCCTGGTACGCAGGATAGGTGTGCGTCGGACCGCTTCTTCCCACGAACGCTGCAACCGGACGCGGTCTGTGCTGGGGTGAATTTCCATGACGCTCTGTAGCACATACTCCCCTGGCCTCTTGATAGAAAGAGCCATAAGACCCTGCTGTAAAGGTGTGGCAGGGTAGATGTCCTCGATGGCCTCCCTGTCAGTGGAGCATAGCTGGGCTACCTGATCGACAAATTCGGCCAGGTCCTGTCCACCCATTGAGAGAAGAGAAAACGGCTTGAGCTCATCTTGGGCCGTAGCAACATGCTGAGAGTTGAGCTCGGTCCGAAGACCGCTTGCAAGATCTTCCAGTTTCGGATGCTGGAAGATCTGGGCAACAGAAAGTCGTAGACCAGCCTTTCTAGCAGAAGACACCATTCTCATGGCTCTGAGAGAATCACCACCAAGGCGGAAGAAATTATCATCCAGGCCTATGTGACTATTCTCTATACCAAGAACTCGACCCCACAGTGACTGCAGAGAAATTTCGATGGAGTTTGTCGGCTTGCGTTTATCCTTGACGGACTTCTGGCTCAGTTGCGCCACGAAAGACGAAGAGCCAACCTCTCGAAGCTTTCGGCGGTCCACCTTGCCTGACGACGTCAATGGCATCGCATCCACAACAAACCAGATTGTCGGGATCATGTATGAGGGCAGCAGTTTAGATAGTGACTCCTCGAGGGCTGTATAATTGGAGAACGAACTAACGACAACGCCATGGTAAAGGACTGAATGGCTGGTATCATTGACGTTACCACCATTTAAAACAATAAAGGCAGCAAGCGTTTGTTGACCTTCTGCCTCCGACGGGCAGATAACTTCAACAGCGACGTCTTTGACTTGTGTAAGCTCCAAAAGATGATGCTCAATCTCTTCAAGCTCAACGCGCTGTCCTCGGAGTTTGATCTGGGCGTCCTTGCGACCTTCAAAGGCTAGCGTGCCATCGCTCTGGTACCGAACGAGGTCGCCTGTCTTGTAAAGTCTACCATGTCTGCCCTTGCACCAGGATGAGCCTTTGAGTAGAAATTCAGGGTCGTGTATGAAAGACTCTGCCGTGCGTGACGGATCGTTGAGGTATCCTTGACCGACAATTGGGCCTTCGATGAGTAGCTCGCCAACTGTTCCTTCTGGTGCTAGGTAATTTGGGTTCATTGGATCAACAACCCAAGTCACGGCCCCTACGCCCTGTCCGATCGCAGTGATAGTGGTAGGGCCTTGAGTGTCGTTGATGGTGCTGGTCGGTGTACACTCGGATGGGCCATAGCAGTTGATCACTCTCACACGTGCCGGCCAATGAGAAATATCGCTAGCCTTGAGCTGTTCTCCTCCGACGATCATAGTGTGGACTGATGGGATCTCTTCAGGGTTTAGTAGGCGACACACTGAAGGTGTCACGTCGATGGTGTTGACACTGAACCGGCCGATTGCCTCAACCAAGCTGTCACTGCGTTCCTCTTCAGAGGGAACACATACACAGCCGCCAGTGGCGAGGGTCATCATCAGCGTGTGAATAGAGACATCAAATGTATAAGAAGCGAAATCCAAGATTCTGGTTTTCGGGGAGAAGCAAATACGGTGTGCTTGGTGCTTGATTGCCGAAGCGAAAGATTGGTGGTTGATCATTGTGCCTTTGGGCTCACCAGTTGTACCAGACGTGAATATCACGTACATAAGAGATGTCGGGCTGCCTCTGCTTTGAGCATTTGGTAGTACCGGGCTGTCGACGTATGACGAGAGCTCAGTGACGACAACCACATCTGCCACCATCTTAGAGAGAAGCTGAGACGATGACTGTGATGACAGGCCAATCGAAGCATTGGTCTGCTGAACAATTTTGCGAAGACGCATCTCAGGCTGCAAGGGATCGAGTAGCACGAAAGCGCATCCAGCTTTTAGAATTGCGAGGATGGCAACCACAGTCCATCTCGACTTTTCGAAGCAGACAGGAACAATGGTTTCGGGAGAAAGGCCTCGGTGGATGAGCCAGCTGGCAAGGCATCCCGCGTGTTCCATTAACTCTCTGTAAGTTAGTTCGCCATCCCAACTGCAAATGGCAAGCCTGTCAGAGTGAATGAGTGCTGAAGTTTCAACAAGCTCGTGGACACAGATGTTGGAAGCTTCTGGGACAACGCTGTTCCATTTCCAGAACTGGTCTTGGGCGTCGGGACTCAAAGCTTTGAGGCTTTCGATAGGCGACTGGCTATTGGAAATGATGGAATCAACAGCTGTACTAAAACGGTGGCCAATCCGAGCCGCCTCAATGTCGTCGAGAGCCCACTGGGTATCAATTGTCACTATCAACCGGTCACGGCTGTCGATGACACGGACTCCTATGGGGTACTGGTTTTTACCGCAGTCAGAAACAATCTCAGTATATTCTAAGGACAGTGATAACTTACTTCTGCAGGATCATGTCCTTCGGCCAATGATATATCAACGTCGTGCCTGCCTTCTTGTTGCTCATGCTGACTCGTTTCTCTCTCTCGGAAATTGTCATTCTGAAAAGAGATGGTACTGTTGAATAACGGGTTTGTTCCCAAATCCAGTGCATCATGGACTTCTGCCAATGATACGGTTTGATGCTGTAGACTCTCAAGGTAGTGATTGTGCAAGCGGTGCAATACCTCGGCAACATTAGTTTCATCAAAATTGACTCGACAAGTCAACATGCCGATCAAGGGCCCAAATATATCATCAACGCCATCGATCGGTAGATCACGACCAGAGCACAGTATACCGAAAGATGTGTCTGAGGAGCCGGTGTACCAGCGCAAGACGACTGCCCAGGCCAAGTGGATCACAGTTGCAGATGTGATTTCCTGATCCTTGCAGAACTCTCGAATTCTCTCCGTGTCCAAGTCTGGAACGCAGATGGTTCTACCGTTCTGCTCATCCTCCTGTGGACTCGATGCTGACAAGTCTGGGAAGTGACATGGTTCAGCCCCCTCAAGAATTTCTGCCCAGTATTGAATGCCCTTATCGCGCGACTGCTTATTCACAAACGATACGAAATCAGCGTAGGATGGAGCAGCGGATGTAGCGTCGCCTCGGTAGGCTCTTTGAAGATCCTGCGCCAACACCTTTGTTGAATGTCCGTCAACAATAGCATGGTTGATCTCGAGGACCAGACGTGCTTCGTAGTCACTCAGAACGTGTATGGTAAGGTGATGCTGTAGACTTGAGGCTGTATAATTGGGGGGATCTCGTGAGACTAGAGACTGCGTCACAGCTGATTTGTTGGAGTTATATAGGACTTGAATGCTGGGGCGTTGGTTCAATAAAATGACCTGGGCAGTTACGCTATTTCCAGGAAAGTCGTGAACGAAGACAGCACGCAGAAGATCATGACGCTGCACAACAGTCTGCCAGGCTTTCTGCAGTCTCATCAAGTCGATTGGTCTAGAAGCGAAGCCAGACTCAATAGACGTGACTTTCAGCTGCAATCGTGAGTGGTAGGTCTTGCCATCTTTGATCTGACTGATTAAGATACCCTCCTGCATTGGGGTCGTGGAATAGATATGCTCAATCTCGTCAACTGAGGAGATGTCGAGGGTTGGGAAGATATCTTCATGGAAATCTGCAATATCCTCATAAGAGTCAAAAACTCCTGGGAAGTCAGACAATGTCAGCATCTTTTCGTTGTTACTCTCGATGATTAGTTCCTGGCCCAAGGATTCAAGACTCGTCCGGTACTGTGCAACCCAATCTGAGATGGGAAAACGCGAGGCTACCATTTTGGGGCAGATAAAGTTGACTGAGAGTCGGCCTCTGTTAACAACAGGGAGTACGTCGAAAATAGCATGGCGCCTGAAGTTCGAGACTGGCGCTGCATGCTCTAGTTGGCTGTTGGGTGCAGCGATATTCTGGAAGAGGGAGCCTTGACGTTCTAGTTGTCCGTAGCTACCACTGTAATTGAACATGATCTCAGTGGGTAGATTTGAGATGAACTTGTCGGAGTCGTTCTGATTGACGAAATGTGAGACAAATTGTGACCACCCATTCTGTGACATACTTCGCATTGAATCCTTGACCTCACGGACATATTCCTGCAGTGTTTCCTGCTGACTACTGCTTACGACCACTGGTGCCATCGTAGTAAACCAGCCGCAGGTCCTCGAAAGGTCTAGAGAATCATCCCAAACTTCACGCCCGTGGCCTTCGTTCCAGATGATTGGCAGGGGTCTATCGTTGAAGATCCGTCCAAAAGAGTGCAGCAGACTTGAGATAAGTATCTCAATCGGCTTTGTTCTGAACATATCGTTGCAACTGCCAAAGATAGCTGATGTCGCTTCGGTGCTGAGTACGAAGCTCTGACTCGTCGTATCCTGAAGCATGTCATCAGAAGCTGTCACTCCCCAATACGACAACATGGGCGGTTCAATATCGTCGATACTCGTCTTGATGTGAGAGAGGTTCTCTTTGACGTGTGTCTTTTGTAAGTCACACCACGCAGGGAATGACAAGGGAGGTGGGGGCAGAGAGGCAGAGGCATTAGGTCTATTCGTTGACAAGAGAGTCTCAAGGTCTTGAAGTACGACCCTCCATGATACCAAATCAACAACCAGATGATGAACTGTGAGGAACAGATTCTGTTCTTCGGCCTTATTGATGAGAGCACCGGCAAGAAGTGGGCCTGCTGTAATGTCTAGGGCATTACGGCAACGGGAAATAGCAGATGACAAGGCATCGTCATCGGGGCATTCTTCCAATCGAAGAAGATAAGAGCCAGCAGTATCCTTCTCGATGAGTTGTTGCCATCGGCCATCCAATCCTTTTTGGAAGCGGGCTCGTAGCATGGGATGAGTTTCCACAATCACATCGAGAGCATCGCTGAGCTGCTGATAGCTGATAGTACTGGCAAGTTTAAGAAGGAAGCACTGATCAAATTCAACATTGGGATTCTGTTGAAATCCGAAGAAGACCTTTTGGATTGGGCTGAGATCAAAAGGCACGCCTGGCACAACTGCTTGCAACGCCGCTGTGTCAGTCTGAGATTTCGCGCGGTGGGCCTCCGAGGCATCGAGAATCCGACGGATTGTCTTATGTTTGAGTATATGCGATACTGTGACATGAAATGAGGATGCTCGTAGCACTGACGAGACTTGCATGGCGGTAATGGAGTCTCCGCCGAGACGTAGGAAGCTGTCGTTAATTCCAATCATATCAGGGTGGATATTGAGAACACGTGCCCAGACACTCTGGATCAGCCGCTCCTCTGTTGTGACTGGCATGGTCTTGTCTCCTTGAACTATTGAGGAGGGGTGCCCGATAGTTGACATACGATAGGATATAGCGAGCTCTCGTAGTCTTCTCCGATCAGATTTTCCAGAAGTGGTCAATGGCAGCCTGGTCATGTTGAACCAGAGCGTAGGAACCATGTAGCTTGGCATCCTTTTAGAGAGTTCATCTTCAATGTCTGGGGTTGTGGAAACTACATGTATACCAAAGTCGTTGTCGGCAGCTGCATCTCCGCTATCATTGACATTAACAATGAAGGCAGCGAGTGCCGCACTTGAAGTATCAGTAGCCGGTATAACCTCGACAGCAAGCTGTTCAACGTGAGGGATGCACGCGTGAAGGTGGTACTCGACCTCGGTCAATTCGAGTCTCTGCCCTCGAAGCTTTGTCTGTTTGTCTTTCCTGCCTATTATGAGTATCCTGCCTCCACGTGAGTAACGGACCAGATCGCCGGTCTTGTAGACTGTTCCTCGTCTTCTCTGTGTAAGCCAGGACGGATCTCGGATAAAGGACGCCTGGGTGCGATCCGGATCATGAAGATAACCCTGAGTTACGATAGGCCCCTCAATGACAAGTTCGCCCACTGCACCAAAGGGCATGAGTCTATCCATGTTGTCAGGGTCAACGATCCAAGCATTGGAACCCAGAGGTAAGCCCAAATCTCCGGATACTAGCTTCTCGGCTGGAGAGAGCATCTCGATTCGGCTGGCACAGCAGATGACAGTACATTCCGTAGGGCCATAGACGTTGAAGATGTTATCGACGCTTCCAATCCAAGGCTCAAAGTCGGACGGGAATGCAGGTTCACCACCGAAGATCAGAGTGTTAATCGAAGATATGTCTGCTGGGCGAAGTGTGCGAATCACCGATGGGGTCATGACTGAAGTGTTGGGAGCAAATTTCTGTATCGACCCAGCGAGGTTGCCCAGTATGTCGTCTTGAGATGGCACACAGATGCAGCCACCAAAGACGAGAGTGGCGAAAATCTCCATGATAGATGCGTCAAATGTGTATGCACAGAACTGAAGAAAACGCGTTTCGTTGTTAAGGCCAAGTGTCGTCCCTTGATACTTACAACTCGAGCTGACAGCACGATGATGAGCGAGGACTCCTTTAGGCACACCAGTTGTGCCTGAAGTGAAGATGACATAGGCCAGGGAGTCTGCATCTGCTTCTTGAACTATGTGTTCGCTCGTGGTTTTGTGCGTTTGCTGAAGCGTGGCCAGTAGCTTAGGTCCAATTGGCAAGACAGATCGCCCTTCCCCGAAACTGAAGTCATGTTGGCGCTCCGAGGTGAGTATAATGTTGGCACCCGTCTGTTGCAGTATTGCTTCTCGACGGTCTGGCGCTTGGGTCTGGTCTAGTGGCGCAAAAGCAGCAGAGGCCTGGAGAACAGCCAGCATCGCCACAATAGTCCAAGTTGACTTGTCGAATGATAACGGAACAATAACGCCTCGCCCAATTCCCAAACCCCTCAAATGGTTTGCAATGAGCCTCGAGCTGGTCATCAGCTCTTGATAACTTAGCTTTCCGTCCCAGCCGTCAACCGCTACAGCTTCGGGCCGTTGGAGCCCCTGGTCGTAAACAATGTCGTGGATGCATCTGTCCACGGCTACAGGAACCTCGTCGTTCAACCGCCAAATTTCCTCAGTATCAGACGGCATGAGACCGGCAATATCGGCCAATGGTTTCTGCGGCGGGCTGTTGAGAATCTCTTCTAAAATAGTGATGAAATGGTCTAAAATCCTCTGCATTCTCCAACATTCAACAACGTTGGGATCGAAAGCGCATGACACATTGAAACCTCCATCTTGCTTGAGCTGACAGATAATTGTAATCGCATACGTTGTAAACTCACGAGCTTGTGAGATATTTTGCCAAGCGCCCAACTCAGAAGTACTTTGGGACTCGCTCTCGCTCTGTGGAGGCTGGACGACGAGCAAGGTCTGGAAGTTGCATGCCTGTTGACAGTCTTCGCTGATGGCAGAGATCCGATGTAGGCCTGTCTGTTCATATGGCATTGCCGAGATTGTTCCATGATGAACATGGCTGATTAGATCCGAAACAGACGATGTCACTTCCAAAGGAACACGAACGCGTACAGGGATCGTGGTTATTGTCGGTCCGACTATCTCCTCGATGCGATCCACGCCTACGTCGCGACCGGAAAGCGTCATACCAAATACGACGTCATCGATGCCCGTTTGCCGATGTATCGTCAGGGCCAAAGATGCTTGGATGACAATGGCCAGGGTCATATCTCCCTGGTGGTTCCTGGGCAGTGATGAGCATGCTCGCTCGATCATTTTATCTGCGATCACTGTGTGGCCTACACTAGGCAAAGAAGGGAACGGCTGTGAGTCGTAGCCAGACAGTCGAGCTTTCCAAAAGTCAGTTGATGCCTCGTTCTTGTTCATTTCCAGCATGTGCTTGACAAAGAGATTGAACTCCGGCAGTGGCTGCTGGAAAGACGCTCCGCTGTGATACGCCGTTTCGACTTGCTTCATCATGAGAGGCATGCTCCCACCATCATAAATAGAATGCTGAATGGTCCAGATGAAGAAGGTCTTGAGACTCGCCTCATCAGACACAATCGCATACCTAGCTAGAGGCCCTCCGAGGTCCATAGCCTCAAGCTTGTCACTGCTGAGATACCCTTCAAGGCTACTTTCTTCTCGCCACTTTATTCCTTCTCGCAGTACCACCTGCTGCAGGCCACAAGCTTCACTTTGAACGATTCTGGTCCGCAGGATCGGGTTTGCTAGCACAACTTTCTCCCAAGCCCAACGGAATTGTCTCACATCGGTGGCATATGATAGCTCCATGACTCTTTGGAGAACATAATCTCCCGAGTTCTTGATCGTCTGCGCCACGAGGCCTTCTTGCAAGGGTGTGCAAGGATATATGTCTTCAATGGCATCGGGCGAAACACCGCAAATCTCGGCAACTTGTTGACAGCACTGCTGAATATCGACCCCTATATCGAGCAGTGCAAACGGTGCCACTTTCTCAGAACTTGTCGATACCAGTGTCGACCAGGATTTGAGGGATGGGCCCAACGAAGCAGCGAGGTCTTCTAGCTTTGGGTTCTGGAAGATTTGAGCCACTGACACTCGCAACCCATTCTTTCGAGCATTACTGGCTAGCTTCATGGCAGCGACAGAGTCTCCGCCAAGACGGAAGAAACTGTCATCGACGCCAATATCCGAAGAAGACAGGTTAAGCACATCTGCGTATAGCTGGAGAATCTTCCACTCACTCTCCGTCTGAGGGGTTCGTTTGTGTGTCTTGGTTCTGTTCTGGAGACGAATGAGCTGTGATTTGGAATAACTAGAGCCCAATTCCCGCAGCTTTCTTCTGTTGGTTTTGCCTGATACTGTAAGTGGAAGCTTCAATACTTCAAACCAGACAGTTGGGATCGCGTAAGATGGCAAACGACAAGAGAGCTCCTCTTCAACGTCAGATGAGATGTTAAAGACCCTGATTGCTTCATCAGAATGTCTTTCCTGTCTTTCATCTGCAGATTCGGGAGCAACAACAAAAGCAGCAACCATTGCATTCGACTTGTTACCACTTGGCACAATGACCTCTGCAATGGTTTGCTGCATGTGGGGGAGTGTTGTAGAGAGTTGAACCTCAACTTCTTTCAACTCGACTCTCTGTCCACGGACCTTGACCTGCGTGTCCGCACGCTCAACGTATACAAGACCGCCATTCTTGCTGTATCGGACCAGATCACCAGTTCTGTAAAGTCTTCCGGTCCTACCGGTACGCTGCATCCATCTCGGGCTTTCGATGAAAGTCCTCGTCGTCCGCTCAGCGTCATTGAGGTATCCTAGAGCTAGGATGTGCCCTTCAACGAGGAGTTCTCCCACAGCACCTATTGGCAGAAGGCGTTCAGGGTCATCGCGGTCCGCAACCCAGCCAACTGAACTGACTGAATGCCCAATTCGGGCTGGGAGTCTGTAGATCTCCTCATCGCAATTCATGACGCAGTAAACTGTACACTCGGTTGGACCATAGCCGTTAAGCACTCTCCGCAAATGTCTCCACCGACAAAAGTCTTGTACGGTCGTTGCCTCTCCTCCGAGGATGATGGTTTGCAGGGATGGAATTTCCTTGGGGTCAATCAAGTTGGCGACGGTCGGGGTTAGGAAAGTGAGGTTGGCTTGCAATGTGTTGATTGCCTTGGGAATATCGTCCATCCGGTCATCATCTGAGGGGATGCAGATACAACCTCCCCAGATGAGAGTTGTAAAGTTTTCGGTAATAGATGAATCAAATGTATAGGCACCAAACTGGAAGACGCGTGAGGTACTTGAGAAGCCCATTTTGATACCAGAATAATAACAGCTTGTAGTCGCTGCCTCGTGGTGGGTCAAAACACCCTTGGGTAAGCCAGTGGATCCTGAGGTGAAGAGCACATAACACGGTGCTTGCCGATCAAAGTTCTCAAGTTCTTGTCCTTCTGGAACAGTTTTAGCAAGGCTGTCGATGAGTTCTTGGTTGACTGCCACCACCATAGTGCCCTTGCCGAAAGAGGTCTCGCTGTAGCGCGTGGATGTCAGAATGAGTCGACCGTCCACCTCATCAAGTAATTTCTCCCGCCTCTCGATTGCCTGTGTGAGATCAATTGGTACAAATGCTGCACCCGCTTTGAGGACAGCCAAAATTGACACTGTTGCCCAAATTGACTTGTCAAAGCAGATTGGGATCATGGTTTGACCTGATTTGACACCCAAGCTGACCAAGTGCCATGCTAGACGCGTGCTGACAACATCTAGTTCAGCATAGGTCATCTCGCCATCCCATGAGAAGACAGCGGGTCTTGTAGGCTGTATCTTGACTTGCTCTGCAATCATCTCATGAACACATTTTTCCACGCGAGGTGGGAGATGATGGTTCCACTGCCAAAGCTGATTCCAAGTCAGATCATCGAGAAGGTCCACGTCCTTGATCAGTTGGCTGGCTGCGTTGTCGGGTTTGACGATGGAAGCAATGGCGGAGCTAAAACAGTGAGATAGCTGATCAGCTTGTGTTGAGGTGAGGGCGATGCGATAATCCAAAAGCACGAGCAATTCTGCGCCATCATCAACTACACGAATAGAGATGGCATACTGTGAAAGAAGGTGTCAATACTCTAACGGCGCATATCTCTAAGATAGTGAGTGGGCTGATAAAACTTACCTCTGATGGATCAACACCATCTTCAATTGCGAAATCGACATCAGTCGCACTGATTTCTGCAGATACTGCGTTCGGCTTCTGAAATGAGATGACTGTATCAAAAAGTGCAACATCCACATCCAAGCCCAGTGCATTATGGATGGCGGCTAGAGGCACGTTCTGATGCGGTAGACTCGCCAAGTAGGCGTCTTGGACAGATTGAGTAAGATCGACAACACCCTGCGACTTGTTGGAAAGATCCACATGACAGACGAGCATACCAATCAGGGGCCCAAAGATGTTCTCCACACCATTGATCGGTAGGTCCCGTCCGGAAGACAGAACGCCGAAGCTCGGGGTATTAGAGCCCGTGTAGTGTCTCAGCACCATGGCCCATGCAGTCTGGATAATGGTCGCGGGTGTGACTTCATGTTGAATGCAAAAGGCTCTTATCTCTGGCGAATTGATGCCTGGTACTTGAATCTGAATTGATTCGCGACGTAGTTGTTTATTTCCAGTCTCAATCTCATCACCGAGAAGTGGAAATTGAGTGGGCTCTGCGTGGACAAGAACACTAGTCCAAAATTTGATGCTCTTATCATAAGAGTGTTTGTCCAGATGGTTGACAAAATTGACATATGACGGGGCCATGGCAAGAGAACTTGGGCTTCCATAAGCTTCACTGAGGTCCTTGAGAAGGATTCCAATCGAATAACCATCCACAATGGCGTGGTTCATCTCAAGAACGAGACGAACCTCTCGGTCATTACACCGGTATAGGGTAAGGTGATGCTGGAGAAGCCATTCTTGGGGGTCTGTGCCATGCAACAGAACCGACGCCACAGCATCAGAAGTGGAAACCTCGCGTAAAATCGCGTCAGTGGGGATTTGCTTGAGAATGACGTGCATGACGCGTCCACTTCCAGGGAAACTGTCAACCAACATGGCGCGTAAGAGTGAGTGACGCTGGACAACGGCGCCCCAGGCTTCGCGAAGCGTCGACACATCAATGACGCAGCCTGCTCGAGCCGACACCTTGATGCTGACTCTAGAACGGTAGCTAGTCGTTTCTTTGGCTTGACTGATGAGGATGCCTTCCTGTGTTGGCGCACATGGAAAAATGTCTTCAATGTCGTCCAAATCGCGTATACCAAGTTCAGGCATTATTTCCTCCTGGAACTCGATGATGCTGTCGTATGAGTCGAATACGTTTGGCATATCCGTAAGTGTCCATTGACGTGGCTCCACGGAGAGTCTCAAAGACAACTGATCGAGGGCCACTCGATATCCGTCAATCCAGCTTTGAATCTTGGCTTCATGGCCGGCTGCAATTGAATCATCATAGATGAAGACGACACCAAGCGACGCGTCTGTCACATTGACAAGGACGTCGAACAATGCATAACGAGTATAGCCAGACGCTTGACTGGAAGAGTCTTCTGGAACTGGAACGTTGCGGAAGAAGGCGTCCCTGCGCTCCAACTGCTGATATCTACCGCCATAGTTGAACATGATCTCTACCGGCAAAGAAGACGCGAACTCATTAGCGGCTTCTTGGCTCGAGAACTTGGAGGTAAAGAAAGGAAAGCCAGACCGAGGAACTGCTCTGATGCAGTCTTTGACATGGCGCACAAAGTCGACCAGATCTGTTTGTGTTGGTCTGACCTGAACAGGGTATAATGTCGTGAACCAACCGACCGTTCGCGAGAGGTCAATACTGCTGTCCCAAACCTCTCGGCCGTGGCTCTCGTTGAAGATTGTGGGAAGAGGCCTGTCAGAAAAGACTTGACCAAAAGCGAAGAGAAGAGCAGATATCATCAAATCAGACGGTCGTGTCCCAAGAACATCGTTCGAACTGCCAAGAAGCGCAGCGCTTTGTCTTTCATCGAGGGTGAAGCTCTTGATTGTAGTTTTGGCTGGCAATGCTGTAGCATACGCATTAGAAATCCAATAAGTGTGCATGGGAGGTTCCAGGTCGAATGGCAATGCCTGATCCACCTGATCCTGGTTCCTTGCATAGTCAGCTTGAAGGAAGGTCCAGGTCTCGAAGGGCAGAGAGGAAGCTAAAAGCTTTCCTTCTCCAGAGAGCATGGTCTCCAAGTCTTCTAGTATCACTCTCCAGGACACAAGATCTACCACCAAGTGATGGATGCTAAGGAAAAGGTACTGGGATTGGGCGACATCAATTAGTGTGGCCGCCACCAGAGGACCATCAGAGATGCTCAGATCTCTTCGGCGGTTGGAAATAAGGGTTGAAATGTGGTCGTAACTGTCGAGCTCTGCATGACAGAGGCTGAATTCACTGTCAGCTCCATCGATAGATGCGGGCGATAATCGCTGCTGCCAGGTCCCCGATGGCGTCACTTCAAACTTGGTACGAAGAACAGAGTGAGTAGTGACGAGAGTTCTTAATGCCTCTCTCAAACCTGACAGTTGGATCCGTCGTCGTGGTTCAAGTAGCATGCACTGATCGAAAAGTACAGTAGGGTCCCGTTGGTGCAGAAAGAAAAGCTGCTGTATAGGTCCAAGAGGAAAGGCTTCTCCCCTGTTAACAGCATCTTGGGCACCCTGGACTAAGTCATCAAGTTGTGACGACCCGTACTTGACATGATCAGACTGGGACCTCAAGAAGTGTATAATGGCACGGATACTCTTGTGTCGCAGAATATCCATTGTCGTGATATCTAGCCCTTGTGCCCTGGCAGATGAGGATACCTGCATTGATGAAATGGAGTCTCCCCCAAGATGTAAAAAGCTATCATCAACACCAATGGAAGAAGCTTCGATATTGAGAGTGTGTGCCCAGATCTGCTGCAGAATAGCCTCTTCCTCTGTCGTAGGGCCGCGCTTCTTTGCCACGCCTGAGTTTTGTAGAGAGGACAGCCGGGTGGTGGATAGAGATGATCCAAGTTGCACAAGCTTCTTCCTGTCAATCTTGCCTGCCATGTTCAGATCAAAGTGGTCCAGGACAAACAATATCGTTGGAACCATATAAGCCGGCAGCTTCTCGCCCATGAAATGTTCAATGATGGAAGGGAGAGGTTGGACGCGATATGCGGAGCCATGGCTTACCATAGCAGCTCCACCGGCCAGAAAGTCGGGGTTACTCTCGTCTACAACAACAAATAAGGCGATGATATCCGTTGCACCTTGGCCACCTTGCCCCGTCGGCTTGATGACTTCAACAACAAGATCTTGGGCAGGTACACAAGCCAAGGCATGATGCTCGATCTCACTCAACTCAACACGCATACCCCGTATCTTGACTTGGGCATCTCGGCGACCAACGTAAATGATACTTCCGTTGTCAGCATAACGGACAAGGTCGCCTGTTCTGTATAGCCGCCCTTGACGACCTGGAGTTTGACCTGTCCCCTTTTCTAGCCAACTAGGGGTCTCTATGAACGCAGCATTGGTCTTATCAATATCGCCGACGTAGCCTTGTGCAAGGATAGGGCCCTCAACAAGAAGCTCGCCGATCGCTCCAATGGGCATGAGTCTCTCAGGGTTTTGTTTGTCGACGATCCAGCTGACAGATCCTATTGCCGTACCGATATTCCGAGGCTGGACGATGCCTGGAGTGACTTCCGCCGCATTACAGATAATTGAGGCTTCTGTTGGACCGTACAAATTGAAAACTCTTGTTGTTGGTAGCCATCTAGAGTAGTCTTCTGCAGTTGAAGCTTCTCCACCCAACAAAAGAGTCTGCAGTGATGGCACCTGGCTTGGTTTAATGTGTCTCGCCACAGAAGGCGTAAGAAGGGCGGTATTGACGGCCATAGACTCCATGAACTCAGCCAAGCCATCAGATCGCCGTGCTTCTTGGGGCACACAGACGCAACCTCCGAAGACGAGTGTTGTGAGGATCTCAAAGATCGACGCGTCGAAGGTGTAAGAGGCAAATTGAAGGACCCTGGACTGGCTGCCGAGGTCAACCCTGGAACCATGATATTGGCATCCACTGCTGATAGCTTTGTGATTTATACGAACGCCTTTAGGTAAACCAGTCGAGCCTGAAGTGAAAATGACATACGCTGCAGAGTCAGGATCTCCAGCAGGCAGTTCCAAGTATTGCTCAGTGAGTGTAGTGAATGAATCAGGACCAACTGGAATAACGTGAATATCAGAGCCAAAATTTGTTTGAGACAAAATCTCAGACGTCAAAACAATCCTGGCGTCCACTTGCTTCAAGATAGTGGCTCTTCGATCACGCGGCTGATTGGGATCCATTGGCACAAATGCACCACCAGCTTTCAGAATTGCAAGCATCGCCACGATTGTCCATCCAGACTTTTCAAAGTATAGCGGCACAAGGGACTCGGGTACCACGCCAAAAGACACGAGATGACAAGCCAATCTCGTGGCGAGACTGTCAAGTTCGCCGAAAGTAAAGCTTCCGTCATGGGCCGAGACTGCTTGCGCATCTGGTTGCTGAAGTGCCCGAGTTGAAACCAAAGCATTTGCACAAGCGTTAATGGAGTCGGGGACGTGACTGTTCCAAGTCCATATCTGTTGCAAATCCATGGCATCAAGTCCAAGGAATTGATCAATAGGCTGATCTGGACGTGCTTTGGTCAACATCTCAATGATTTCTGCGAAGTATTCGATGATTCGCTTCAGACGACGCTCGCCTATAATACTGGAGTCGAATCTACAATGAATATCGAGACCACCGTCAGCCAAGAGTTGACAAACCAGTGTAATGGCGTATGTGGTGAACTCTCTCGTCTGAGGCATGTCAAGCCAAGTGCCAAATTCAGTCTCGAGTGAACTCGTTGGTGGTTGCACAACTAATAAGGTCTGGAAGTCGCAAGCCGCATGTGTGTTGTCACTGATCTTGGCAATGTTTTGGAGACCAGTCTGCTCATATGGGATCATGGCGGTGGCATGGTCTCGTAGCTGACCAAGGAATTCCGAAACCGTCGAAGCCGAAGTGATGCGTGCCAAAATGGGGACCGTGGCGATGGTTGGACCGACAATCCTATCGATACCCGTCACAGGTGCATTGCGACCAGATAAAGTGGTTCCAAAGATCACATCCTCTGCCCCTGTGAAACGATGAACTGTCAAGGCCCATGCGGCTCTGACAATTGTGGACATGGTAGTATTCAGATCTCCTAGAGATGATACAGAAGAGCAAGACTTTTGATAGGTGGAATCAACCGTGACAGCATGAGTAGAACTGGGTAGTGGTGGGAATTGTTGGACTTCGGCTTGGTCGAAGGTGGCTTTCCAGAATGCACGGTTATTCTCCTCGTTCTGCTCCAAGGTATACTGGACCAAGAGGCTGAACTCTGGTGCTTGTCTTGGGCTCGAGCCGTGATAAAACTGCTTAACAAGTGACAGGATGAGTGGCATCGAGGTTCCGTCATAAAGTGCGTGATGAATAGACCAACCAAACATGGTTGACGAGTTATCTTCAAAAAGTGAGAAGCGAGTGAGCAACTCTCCTAGACCCATTGAAGTGTGCTTTTCCTGCTCAAGGAATAATTCAAGATTGTTTGGATGCTGCCAATCGATGCGAGCATCTTTCAAAACCACCTGAACCAGGCCGATACCATCACATTGGACGAGTCTTGTTCGTAAAATTGAGCAGCATTGTACCGACATTTCCCATGCGTCTTTGAATCTTTGTAGATCAATGCTAGCATGTAGGTTCATAACACGCTGTAGTATATAGCTCCCTGATTGTTTAGACGTCAGAGACATCAAGCCAGCTTGTAGCGGGGTGCAAGGGTAGATATCTTGGATGTCCAGTGCATCCACGCCACAGAGCTGACCAACCTTGTCTCTGCAATCTGTGATGTCAACATCCTCACCCAGCAGGGAGAAAACCCTGGGGCCAGTAGGTGCATCGGTAGTCTCAGAGTCTATGCTTAACTGTGTCGACAAATGACCTAGCTCTGGCTGTTGAAAAATCTGTGCAACTGAAATAGTCATCCCATTCTTTCTGGCTTGACTCACAAGCTCCATGGCGGTGATAGAATCGCCCCCCAATCGGAAGAAACTGTCATCAGGACTGATGCTAGACCCATCTAGCCCTAGCACCGTAGCCCAAAGTTGTTGCATTCGTCTTTCTTTCTCAGTTGACACTGCCCGATTTGACCTGACTCTCTTTGCAGCAGCAAGATCTTTGACAGTGAAAGAAGACACTATCCTCTCGAGAGCCTTGTGGTCGGTCTTGCCAGAGCTTGTCATCGGTAATTGCCCAATAGCGAACCAGATGGTAGGTATCATGTAATTCGGCAGTCTCTTTGCCAGCTTTTCTTCAGTCGACGGGGATAGTTGATGGACTCGAGCATTTGTCTTCTCCGGCGATGGGTTGGTGTCAAGTTGCAGTGCTGAAACTGTGGAGACATTCGGATCTTGGAGTACCATGAATCCTACAAGAGCCATACCGACTGACTCTCCCCCGGGCTTTGCAATCAGAGCTGAAACTTGGATTGCATCAGGTATGCATGCCATCATCTGACTCTCTGTTTCAGCTAGTTCCATACGTTGACCGTGAAGCTTCACTTGGGCATCCTTCCTGCCTACATAGGCCAAGTGACCATCATCACTGATGTATCTGACCAAGTCACCTGTCTTGTAGACTCTCCCTTGTCGTCCAGGAATCATTGTAGAGCCACGTATTAGCCAAGAAGGATTCTCGATGAAAGATTCGTTTGTGTGAACCTCATCATTTAAATAGCCATGTGCCAACTGAGCACCTTCAACGACAAGTTCACCAATGGCTCCAATTGGTGCAAGTTTGGTTTCAATTTGGGGATCAACAACCCAGCAAGTCGTTCCAACAGGAGTGCCGATTGAAATCTTGTGCGCTGCATTGGAACCTTGATCGTTCATGACGCAAGTGATGGCGCATTCGGTAGGACCATATGCATTCATAACAACATCAAGATGATCCCATCTCGCAAAGTCGGCAGAGTAAGCAGCTTCACCGCCAAGAACGATAGTACGTAAAGAGGAGACCTCAGATGGGTCGACTAGGCGCGCAACAGTGGGGGTCAAGAGGGCTGTGTTGACCTTCATATTCTGGATTGATCCAGCAATATCATCTAGGCGTTGGGTTGGCGAGGGGATACAGATACAACCACCAAAGACCAAGGTAGTGAATATTTCAAAGATACAAGCGTCAAATGTGTACGAAGAGAACTGCAAAGTTCGCGTGCTTTTGCTGAACCCAATGCGGTGGCCGTGATATGTGCAACTCGTGCTGACAGCACGATGCTGAAGAGCGACGCCTTTGGGAATACCCGTGGATCCAGATGTGAAGAGGTAATACATGATCGACGAAGGATTAGCTTGGACTGTAGTTAGTTTCTTACCTTGGTACTCAGAATGGAGATTCTGCATGAGAGAAGCGTTCAATGCTACGGGGTGGCAGTCTGAGTTGTTGAATAGCATAGTCTTCAACTCTTGCGAGGTGAGGATTATACTCGCGTTTACTTGCTTCAAGACCACCTCTCGTCGTTCGGAGGCCTGTGTCAAGTCAAGAGGAACGAACGCAGCTCCTGCCTTGAGAATACCCAACATAGCCACGACAACCCAAAGAGTGTTGTCAAAACACACAGGAACCGTACTACCAGGTTCGACTCCCAAAGAAACCAAGTAGCATGCAAGAACATGTGAGTAACGATCTAGGTCGGAATAGCTCATTTTGCCGTCCCATGAGTCAATCGCAAAACTATGTGGCGTACTCAGGGTCTGCTTCTCAATCAAATGATTTACGCAAGCCTCGATAGGCGACGGGACTTCTTGATTCCATGCCCATGCCTTCTCAAGGCTATGGCTATCAAGTAGGCTCAAGTCGGAGATAGATGCTTGGGCACCACTAGTGATGGAGCGTATAGCAGTGCTGAAGCACCTGCCTAGTTGAGTCTTTTGGAATGAGCCGAGCTTGCCTGAATGGTCAATCAAGATCTTGATTTCTGTGCGGGTGTCGAGTACTCTGACCGAGAGAGGGTACTGTGGTTCCTTGTTAGCAGTCTGAATACTTGGTGACCCGATGGTTGCTCGCCAAAGCGATGACTTAGCACTTACATCGCTAGGATCGACTTCATTCACAAATTGCATTGATAAGCCATGCTTGACATCCCCTACAACATCACTTTCGATCTTTTGGACTGATAAGACGGTGTTGAAGAGTGCAGAGGATCCGAGGCCCAAGGCGCTATGCACAGCTGCAAGAGGAACCATCTGGTGCTGAAGTGCCGTCAAATAGTCCGACTGGGTAGCGCTCAATGCACTGATCACCGAATCATTGCTGCTGAGTGAGATTGAGGCAGTTATTATACTCAGAGTAGGCCCAAAGATGCTGTTTATACCCTCGATGGGATGATCTCGGCCTGAGCAAATGACGCCGAAGGAAGGCCTTTGGATCCCAGTGTATGCTTTGAGTACCATTGCCCATGCTACTTGTATGAGTGTTGCGGGTGTCAACTCCCACTCTGCACAGAACATTCGTATCCTGTTCGTATCGATGCCAGGCACGGAAATGAAATCTATCCACTCTTTCGAAGCCTGCTCCGTCTGATCAAGGTCAAGCTCCGGGAAATAGCACGGCTCAATGTTAGCGAGAAAGCCTGTCCAGTATCCAAGCCCTTCATCGATTGGTTTCTCATCCATAAACGAAACAATTTCGCGGTAGTTCTGAGCAGGAGGAAGATTTTCACCGCCGTTGTAGAAGTAGGTGAGCTCCTCCATCATCATGAAAGTGGAATGGCCATCGACGATAGCATGATTGAGCTCGAGTATGAGATGCATGGCACCATCGTACAGTCGATATAGAGATAGATGGTGCTGCAGGCCCAGATCATTATAGCTGTCTTCATCTTTATTCAGCACGTCAGAGAGTGACGACTTGTTCAGATTGGTCACGATATTAATTCGAGACCTGGGACAGCTCAGAATGACGTGCATTATACGAGTGCTCCCAGGAAAGTTGTTTACTAAAACAGCGCGTAAGAGGGGATGGCGTTGTAGAACCTTCTGCCATGCTCCTTCGAGCCGGTTCACGTCCAAAATGTCATCGTCATTCGCAAGATGTAGTTGGAAGTCAACTCGTGAACGATATCTGGCTGAGTCTTTGGCTTGGCCGATCAAGATGCCTTCCTGAATTGGGGAACAGGGGAAGATATCTTGTACATCTCCTAGCTGTAGACTGGTATCTATCCGTGGCAGAAACTCATTCAAGAACACTTCAGCGTCTTGATAAGATGTGGGAACCCCAGGAGATATCGAAACAGTCTTTTCAGATACATGGCTCCCAGCATCGAGGCGACCTGCGCTCCCTGGTTCGACCTTGAGTGTCAATGGGTTACAATGGGTTTCCAAGATGGCAGCAATAGTCTTGTGGCGAAGAATATCCGCACTTGAGACATCAAGACCACGGGCCCTAGCTTCAGCGGAGATCTGCATTGCTGTAATAGAATCACCACCAATGCGTAGAAAGCTATCATCGATACTGACAGAAACGACATCAGTGTCAAGGCGAAGTACTTGCGTAAACAAATTCGTTAAAAGGATCTCGGCTTCGGTGGTGGCATATCGCTTGCCTTCATGCGTACTCTGGGTCAACTGAGCTAGTTGGGACCTTGAAAAGGACGATCCAAGCTCTCTCAAAGCTTTCCGGTCGACTTTGCCATTAGCCGTAAGTGGCCACTCAGTGACTGCGATCCAGACTGTTGGTATCATATAGTTGGGTACTCGCTCAACGAGTTGGTGTTCAACAGGATTGGAGGGTGTGAAGAGACGAGGGCCCATATGACGATCGCTCTCCTGCTTGAGAATGAATGCTGCGAGTGTGGCTGACGAGTCATCATTCTCCTTGCAGAGCACTTCGGCCACTACCCTCCTAGCCTCGGGCATACAAACAAGAACATGGTGCTCTACTTCTCCAAGCTCGATTCTCTGACCGCGAAGCTTGACTTGAGAATCTTTGCGGCCCAAATAGCTAAGCACACCGTCCTCGTTATACTGAACCAGATCGCCAGTCTTGTAAAGCTTTGCACTTCGGCCAGACCAGACAGGAGCATCAATGAACACTGTCGCTGTCTTCTCGGGGTCCCCTATATATCCTTGGCCAACTATAGGTCCCTCGAGAAGAAGTTCGCCTACAGCACCAACGGGTAGTAACAAATCGTGGTTCTCTGGATCTACCACCCACGTACAAGCACCTACACCAGTTCCAAGACGGTTGAGTTGGCCTCGCGAGGTTTGGTTATCATTGAGGACACTGTTTACTGTGCACTCTGAAGGTCCGTAGTTGTTGACAATACGGATGCGATTAGGTACTCGATCAATGTCAGTCGCCTGAATAGCTTCTCCTCCAAGGTTGAGCTGCTTTAATAGGGGCAGCCTATCAAATTGGATCAGGCGTGCGACAGATGGAGTAAGAAGCATACAATTAACCTTCATTGCCGCGATGACACCAGTCAAGTTGTCCTTCCGATCGGATTCGGACGGTATGCAGATACAACCACCCACTGCAAGTGTCATCAAGCTGTTCTGGACACAACCATCGAATGAATACGAGGCGAAGTCGAATACGCGGGCATCTTGACAGGTAAGGCGATGGGCTTGGTAGTGGATCGCTGATGCGAAGGAGCTGTGTGTTATGAGACTTCCTTTTGGTTCTCCCGTTGTACCGGACGTGAAGGGAATATATGCAATGGACGAAGTTGAAATAGAAGGCAATTCTCTTGACGTAACGTCCAGCTCAAACAATGTGCCATCTACAACGATAGTCTCCCGGACGAACAGAGAGATGATAGAATAACCACTAGCGGAGGCAAGGGCTAGTTTGGCTCCCGTCTGGCGGACAATGCTGAGTATACGATGCTTTGGGAGTGTAGGCTCGACTAAAACAAAAGCTCCACCAGCTTGTAGGACAGCTAGCTTGGCTACCACAGTCCACAGTGACTTTTCAAAACAGAGAAGAACTGGGCTGCCTTCAGATAGACCTTTTTGTAGCAAAAGTGAAGATAGGCGCTTAGAAACTTCATCCAGTCCTTGATATGTCAAGTCACCATCCCAAGAGTGAATAGCAGGTGCTTCAGGGTTCAGATCTATCTGTCGTTGGATGATTTCATGAACACACTCGTCGATTCTAGGCGGGATCGGGGAGTTCCATTGCCTAATTTGCTCGTCATCAAGTGGTGTAAGAGACTTCAAGTCAGCTAACTTGCGGGATGGCTCAAGATCCCGGTCAGACCCTGCAAGCTGCCGAATGATGAAAACGGTTTGGTTCAGCATTCTCTGCATTTTCCACTGCTCCACGACTCTAGGATCAAACGAACATTCCAGCTGAACGCCTGAAGCCGAGAGGTTGCAATTAATCGTGACGGCGTATGAGGTGAATTCTTGGGTTTGGAAAAGGTGAAGCAGCTTGCCGAAACCATCAGTGTCGCTCTGTCTATCTCCATCGATAGACCTTGTGGCGTTCACAACAAGTAATGTCTGGAAGTTACATGCCCGCTGCGCTTCAGCACTGAGCTTTGCAATATGCTGCAAGCCGGTTTGTTCAAATGAAATCATGGATGTTGCTGTATTTTGTACATCGCGAAGAATAACAGCTAGAGAACTGTCGCTCGAGGGAATGCGCACGCGGAAAGGGACCGTAGCGATGGTAGGACCGACGACCTTGTCAATGTTGGAAACAGCCATGTTACGGCCAGAGAGCAATGCACCGAAGACAATGTCATTAACTCCTGTGTACTGATGAACGACCAATGCCCAGGCTGCTCGTACGATAGACGCCATCGTCACATCGGCTCCGTTAGAGACCTGAAAGCGATCACTGTGTATAATCGCGTCGGCAACGATATTATTCTCTCCAGGCGGCAGAACGGGAAATGCTAACCCAGCGTAGCCAACAAAAGACCTTTGCCAAAATTCTTGAGCTGCCGAAATATCTGTATTTAAGATGTTCTTAATAACCCGGTTGAAGTTGGCATGCTCTGAAGGAACACGATTGTGGTACCTCCTAGAAAAGTGCTCCTGGACCATGTGCCAAGACTCGGCATCATATAGAGCGTGATGTATTGTCGCCACGAAATACTTCTGTCCTGTCTTGTTTTCAGTGATAATTCCATATCTTGCAAGTGGCTTTCCCAGGTCCATTGGCCGTAGCTTGTCTTGTCTGAGATATGCATTTAGGTTATCGCCGATCTGCCATTCGACGCCATCTTCAGTGACGACCTGCATCAGGCCCAGAGTCAGGTGTTGCACAATTCGTGTCCTTAAAATTGGTAGATCTCGAACCGTTTGCTCCCATGCAACGCGGAGAAGAGGCACATCAACGGACGGCGACAACTCTAGCACGCTCTGTAGAACATAATCGCCTGTCTGGACTGAACTGAGCGCCAACAGTCCTTCCTGTAGAGGGCTGCAGGGATAAGCGTCGAGAACAGCCTCTGTATCGACGCTACAGCTGTGGCTTAATTGCTCTCTCACTAGAGAAGAATCCATAGCATCTGGTAACAGGGAAAACGGAGGGATTTGTTCCTGGTCATCGACATGGACATCCATGCTCTCCAAGAACGTAGCGAGATCAGACAGCCGCGGATGTTGAAATATAAGAGAAACAGTAATGATGTAGCCGGCCTTTCTTGCCGCGCCAACCAGTCTCATTGCCGTGATTGAGTCTCCCCCGATGCGAAAGAAGTTATCCGAAGCCTTTATACGGGCATGTTCGAGACCAAGGACCTGCGCACACAGATTGATCAAAGATCTCTCAGCCTCTGTCTTTAGCGCAAACTCTTCTGTCATCTTTTTGATATCTCTATCCGTGAGGTTGAGTTTTGAGTACGCCGTCCCAGCCATCCTGAGCCTCTTTCTGTCTGTCTTTCCAGCCGAGCTTAGGGGCATTTTCTCGATGGCGAACCACGAGGTTGGGATCATATAGCTTGGAAGATCCCTGGCTAGCTGGTCCTCGACAGAAGCAGCAGGTGATAGACTCATCATCCTTAGTCCGTCAATTTCTCGTTCTGGACCAGTAACCTCAACGGCTGTGTTCGCGTTCGGGTCAAGGACCAAGAATGCCGCCAACACAGAGCTTGTCGCATCCTTTTCCTTGTAGACCTCGGCTACCACGTGCTGTACATCAGAAGCCATGCGGTTCAAGATGTGATGCTCGACACCCTCAAGCTCCAGACGTTGGCCACGGACTTTGACTTGTGTATCCTTACGGCCAAGAATGATGAACCGGCCATCCTCGCCATATCTCACAAGATCACCCGTCTTGTACAACCTGCCGCAGCGACCTGCTGAGCCAGGAGTTCCCTGGAGTAGCCAATGTGGGTTCTCTATAAAGGAACCTGCAGTCTTAATAGGGTCTTTGAGGTATCCTTGGGCTACGATAGGACCTTCAATAAGCAATTCTCCCACTGCGCCAATTGGAAGAAGTTTATCATGATTGTTGGGGTCCACAACCCAACAGACGGAGCCTGTTGCTGTTCCAATATTATAGACACTCTGGGTTTCCTTGCTCACATGGCTCGATGTACAGAGAACAGCCGCCTCTGTGGGTCCGTATGTTTGAGTGATTTGGATGTGTTTCCAGCGCTCAAAGTCCTCTTGCAGGGGTGATTCACCAATGAACAGGATATGTGTCAGGCAGGATGCTTCTTCAGGCTGAATAAGTCTTCCAACAGATGGGGTGACCAAAATTGTGTTGGCTTGCGTTCTGCGGATGCTCTCTTCAAGTTCATTCCGAAGACTTGCATCTGACACTGTACAGATAGTACCACCAGCGATCAAGGTTGTGAAAACGTCCCAAATAGAAGCATCGAAAGTGTAACTGGAGAATTGCAGTACTCGTGTATCAGAATCAATGCCCACCAGTTTACCGTGATAGAGCGAGCTAGTAGCAATGGCATTGTGCTGGGTGATGACTCCCTTAGGGACTCCAGTACTCCCTGAGGTGAACATGACATATGCAGTGTCCTGAGGGCTGACGAGTGGCAATAAAACTGCGTCCAGTTCCGATTCATTGAGGTCTTCAAGAGACTCCAGGCTGATGGTTATAACCTGTCTTTCTGGCCCCAATGAAAGACCCCGATACTGCTGGGATGTGAGGACGACGTTAGTGTCAAGCTGCTCAAGAATGTTGTTTCTTCGGCCCTCGGCTTGCGTTGGATCCAAGGGAACAAAGGCCCCCCCAGCTTTAAGCACCGCTAGTCTTGCAACAATAGCCCATGTGCTCTTCTCGAACAATAGAGGCACCAACATCCCTTTATGAATGCCTTGCTTGACGAGGTAATGAGCAAATCTTGTCGAGATGTTTTCCAGCTCGGAATACGACAACTTGCCGTCCCAGCCATCGATAGCTATGGCATTTGGCTGCTTCTTGCCCTTCTGCGCGATCATCTCGTGGAGTGTCATTTCGACTGCAGGTGGTACGGCCTTGTTCCACTTCCATATCGTCTCCAGATCACCTGGGGTGATATGATCAATGGCACTCAGCTTCGCGTCCGGCGAGTTGGCCAACTGGCTGATAGTGTGATCCAATTGAACCAGCATCCTCTCGACCCTTCCTCGGTCAAGGACTCGTGAGTCCAAGTTGGCAACAACTTCAAGGTTGTTTTGTCCAAGCGTGCAGACAATGACAAGAGGGTAAGTGGCGGTTTCTAGTACATCCGGGGTATGCTCCCAGACACCAATAGTGGCCGAGTCAGGGACTAATGGGTCTTCATCCGCATGTTGTACAGTCAAGGTGGTTTGGAAATTGCAAGCCTGTTGAGCTTCGCTGTTGATGCGCGAAATGTGCTGCAGTCCAGCGTGTTCAAAAGGCATCATATCAGCTGCCTGCTCTTGCACGCCCTTGAGGAACTCAGAAACGGTTATTGCCTCATGCAAAGGAACTCGCACACGAACAGGCACTGTCGCTATGGTAGGCCCTATCATGTCGTCTAACCCCGGGATAGGAACGTTACGGCCAGATAAAGTGGTACCGAAAACAACGTCATCTGTGCTCGTGTTGTGATGAATGACTAGGGCCCATGCCGCGCGTATCAACATTGCTGGGGTAACATTGCTGGAGTAAATGCCATTGGGAATTAAAATATTTCGTGACACTGAAATGTCCGGATTTCCCTCCAATATGCCAGTGGGCAACGGCGGGAAAGTCTCAGAGTCAAACTCCAAGGTCGCCCACTCCCAGAATGCCAACGCAGATACTTGACTCTTGTTCATAAGATGTTGCACGTAGGTGTTGAAGCCAGGAGACTTCTCGATCGTGTTGCCGTAGTAAAATTGACGAAATACTTCCTTCATATGACGGAGAGCAACGCGGTCGTATACAGCGTGGTGGAGAGTCCAAATGAACGACATAGTACCTTGTTCTTGGTTGCCGATCATGGCGTACCTGGACAACGGGTTCCCAAGGCTCATGCCCCTCATTTTGTCGTCTTGGAGGTACATGTCCAGACTTTGCCCGTGAGCCCAACAGACACGTTCATCCACAATCACCTGCAGAAATCCAAATATATCATGCTCGACGATACGAGTTCGCAGTATCGGAATGGCTTTGTAAGTTTCCTCCCAAGCCTGCTTGAAGCGAATTACATCGACCTCAGAAGCTAAATGCATTATTTCTCGCAGAATGTAATCGCCTTGGCTTTTGGCAGTCAACGCGAGCAAACCCTCCTGTAAAGGGGTGCAAGGGAAAATATCTTCGATATATGCAGCATTAACTCCACACATGGTCGCAACGTCTGAGAGGCATTGTTCGACATTGACCTCGCTGGCGATGAGCGAGAATGCCCCAATGTGTTGTTTGATCATCTCATGAGCCGCATTGTACGGCAGGTGTGCCATCTCAGCTAATGTCGGATACTGGAAGATCTGATCAACAAAAAGCATGAATCCAGCTTCCAGTGCCTCATTTGAGAGTCTTATGGCAGAGACAGAGTCACCACCGAGGTGGAAAAAGTTGTCGTTTTGGTCGATGGTGTCCTCATTGATTCTGAGAATTTGTGCCCACAACTGAGCAAGATTCACATAGTCTCCAATAAATTGAATAAACATATTGCCTTTTCCTGGCACTGTATTCAAATGGAACGGGGTCGAGATTGATGAAGCCATGTCTTGTGACCCTACATCAATAGCGTGTCCTAGATTTGCTGCTAGAATTTCACCAGTATCGACAGGTTCAACTTGAGCCATTGCGCTTACAGTTGTCGAGGGAAATGAAAAGTGGTAGATGAGTTTCAGTTCGTGTTATGCTATCTGTGTGACTCAAGGCTATGCTACTTTTGAGGGTTGCTTATATTGCTCATGGGGAAGAAAGTGATCTGTTCGCCGAAAGACTTCTACACATCAGGGGCGATGTCCGCCACTTATTAACCTACCAGGGTGTGTGGGTCAAATCGTGGCGCCAGCTATGTCGCGACTCACATATTTTGTAAGAAGATCTGAGCCGGGGGTATTCTTATCTGGTATACTCTATCTCTTACCTGCATACCAGACCAGCCGACAATGCCTACCATGATTAGCGAATCCTTTGGCGTGTATTGAAATCCAGTTCACGACCCGGTAATACAGTCTGATAAGGCAGGTGACTTTGTGGGATGCTGTACCCTGCGCCTCTTATGATCAGTATACGTACTCAGCCATCAGCTGAGGCTTTTAACAGAAGGCAGTCGGTGGCAGGGAAGGCCAATCACGCCCTGTGTGATAATGCCTTAATTAGGATTTTTAGGGTTTGAGGTGAATGGAGCCAAGCTAAGCAAATCCGATCAATATAGACACCACAAAGTGGCGAGATGCTTATCAAGTCAGCCATTAGAATGTTAGAGTCGCTTGGGAGTGTACTGTCCGTTGACCTTCCGTTCTTGACAATTGTGTGTTTAGGTAGTTTGTGAATTCCCTGGTAATTTTATATTAGTCACATAAGCTTACATGTTGCCATCTACCCTGTAAGGCAAGGATCGAGGGGCACTGCAAGCATGGTTGATAAATAATCAACACTCTACCTAACTTAATATTCAAGGTAATAAAATAAACCAGGCACTTTGAGGTATCTTTAGCCTAAAATATACTTTAACTATTATGGCAACTCATCCTGAAGTTAGGTAAAGTGTTGATTAGTCGCTGACCCGCCTGACTGCATGAAAATTTACCCTGACATTGATATAAAAGCTAGATAAAAATGTTTCAGCATGCAGTGCAACCAGACCTAAAAACGAAAATATCGACATTCCAGAACCAACATAAAGTTCCGTCGAACCTTACTCAACCATGACAGCAGCTTGTAACAAAGAGCCGACGTTGCCCGTAGTAAGACGCAATTCCGCGCAATTACTGCAAAAGATACCGTTTCCTCTGCTCAGCAAACTTCACGATCTTAAAGTAGGAGTGGAATATGCGGAGCCCAGCCCACCGGAGTCACCTTCGCCCAAAGACAAGACAGGTTACGAAAATGCCCAGTCTATGCTCGAAGTCATGCTGGAATATGCAGACCGGATCACCCAGATGATCATGAGTCCCGGCGCGGAAAGCATCGTTGCTCATCGGGACTTACTAAAACTCCTGGTAGACTACATAGAGCAAACTATATTGGCTTCGAGGAACATTCACACAGTAGTTGCGACTTTTCCAATCACGAACTCTGAAAAGTCAAGACTCTTGTGCTCCTACTACGAAGCTCTACATGCTGCTGATCTCAGCCCCGGTCTACAGGAGAATGGTCTCTTTGGTAGCAGTACTGGAGGTGCCTCAATCGACATACACACTATCTTTGGTGGACAAGGCTTGAGAAGCAACAGCCTAGAAGAACTTCGCGAACTTAGGGATACATATCCTTCCATGGCAAGGGAACTTATCTATGACTTGACCACGCTCCTCGACAAACTTTCGAAAACAGACGATATCACGAGCCAGTTGTTGCCTCAAGGCCTCAAAGTCCTTTCCTGGTTGGACGATTCCGCCCAAGTGCCAGATCCAACGTACCTGAGCTCCGCGCCCGTCAGCGTTCCTTTGATAGGGCTCGTGCAGCTAGTAAACTTCGAAATCGTCTGCAGGACTCTAGGACTCACACCTGGCCAGCTGTGCAGCCGTATCGCAGGAACAACAGGGCATTCTCAAGGCATAATCACGGCTGCCGCCACAGTTGCTGCCAATGATTGGTTCTCGTGGAGAGAATCTACCCATGCGGCCTTGACAACGCTATTTTGGATCGGCATCCGGACTCAACAAACTTGGGATTCTCAATTTCGCATCAATACCATTTCAGAGGCCATGACACAGGACTCAATCGACCACGGCGAGCGGAAACCATCCCCAATGCTCAGCGTTCGAGGACTCGCCAGGGAGGAACTACAGACATGCATCGATGCTACCAAGCGGTACCTCAGGGATGGAGGTCACGACTGGGCAATTTCAATGACGAATGGACCACGTCATTTTGTCGTTTCTGGACCTCCCACGTATTTGTACGGTCTCAATCTCCAGATTAGAAAGAGGAAGAAGCTTTACATCCAGAAAAATAGCGGTGACAGGGCTCATGCCGTCGGAAGCATGTTTTTGGAAGTAAGTGTGCCATTCCATAGTAGCTGGCTCAAGAAGGCGGTCCCGATGATCCAGAACGATCTGAAGGATGTCTGGCTGCATTCCCGCCACGCCAAAATCAAGGTCCCTGTCTTCAGTACCGAGAATGGACAGGATGTCAATCAAGGACAAGGATCGAACATACTACACAAGCTAGTGGACCTAGTCGTATGCAGAGGCCTTGACTGGGCTAAGGCCACAGCAAATCTGTACCCTGAACATGCTCTCGGAATTCGATCCCCGACAGTGCTCGATTTTGGGCCTGGTGGAGTTCATGGGATCAGTTCCCTTTTTTCGTCGTCCAGTGGGCCTCGTATTATCTTGGCTGGGACACTCGGCGGTAAGAAAACAGATGTGGGTTACAAAGAAGAATTGTTTGTGTAGGCAATAGTGGGTTCCAGAGGCATGTTTCAGTCATTTGGACCTTCAAGCTGCCTGTCACATTGACTATATTCACAGAAGATGGAGTATCCATACACAAGAGCAAGTAGTACTTTGTTCCCATGCAACTAGTCACGAGCTAAAAGCGGATGTGCCCTTTTATTCCCTAGCGTAACTCAACCAAAGGAGTGGTGTTAGTTGACCAAGCACTTCATTGTAGGACCCGGTGTGGATAGAATGGGGGTGTAGGAAAAGTAGTCTCTTATTCTAGCCAATTAACATGTGGTCTTGCTGTTTGTCCTCATACTCCTTCGGGTCCACCTTAACTATATTCTCACTCACTCCACAGGCCCACTACAACCAAACTGGTTCCCACGGATGGAAGAGTACCATGTTCCAACCCATCAGGCTCACGTATTCCAAGAATCGAACTCCACAATCTTATCTAAGTGCTAAGAGATCTGGTGCATCGAATCCGAGGATATCTAGGGTATATAGTTATAAGCTAAAGTGAATCACCACACTTTGGACACTACCGCCTTTCTAGAAGGTGGGATAGATCCACACTTATCCAAAAACAGGTTCGAGATCTCGAAGGTTGCATGGCAAAGCTTACTCTCAATATGATGCACCTTCTCAGCCAAGCCTAGCGGAAGGATCAAGTCTTACGGTGTCCTATCTTATTTATCAGCCTAGTGTGTCTTTTCCCCGACAGCCTTCAGGCTGCGCGAGATATTTACCATGTTTGCTCTAACTATGAGTAGAAGGTTGTACCCGAAGGATCTGTCTCCGCTATTTAACCATGTCCTGTCTTCTGAAGCGGGAGTCCATCGCGCACTTGAGGTTTAGCCTTTACCGCACTAGCGTTCATACGTCAATAGCGAAGAGTTACAGATTTGTGGTTTGTGTCTCGGTCACCGCTGCATAGCCATTCTTTATTCTGTTCGCTATTGAACCTCGACTTTGGATGGGTCACACCTATCAGCGTGTATCACACTCTATGACATTGAACTCCAAGTAAAAACATCTCGCCTTCAACATGATGTGTCGCAACGATGATGTTTTTGGTCCCATAGTTCAAGGGTGCCGGAGTGACTTTGACTTCACCCTCCAATTCGAAGAGATCTTTTTCTCAATCATACCCTCATCTATTTTCCTTGTCCTTGCTTCTGGCCGTCTTCTATGGCTCTTTCGGAGGCCAAGTATTGTTGAAACCACTATCTTTCTCTGGATAAAAATTGTAAGATTTACTTTTTGACCTTAGCTTAATGTTATACAATCAATCCTTACATTGAAGTTTAGTCTGGTATCCTGATACTTGCTGCTCTCCAACTCTTACAGCTAGTCTTTACGACTCAACACAGATCTAGTCTCGTGCCTCTTTCAGTTCCATCTGAGATACTTCGACTCGTTGTGATAATCACCATTCTCCCGATTTCTTTTACTGAACACAAACGGACTTCAAGGCCTTCAGTGCTGTTAGGCTGCTTCCTCTACCTAACTTTGATCCTAGACGTCGTACGAACTCGAACTCTATGGCTTTTAACAAGGGGCATCAGTCGTTATGGTACTACTCACGCCGGAGTAGCCGTTACCACGACAGTTTTCAAAAGTATCGTGCTAGTTCTCGAAGCGCAGCACAAGAGTCGCTCCGAACAGTGGAAAGACAGCCATAGTCCTGAAGAAAGGAGCGGCATTTTCAGCCTTTCCACATACTCTTGGGTAGTCAGGTTACTTCTGTTGGGACATAGGCATCTTCTTGATATGGACGACTTGTATGCTCTTGACGAAAGCATGTCCGCCTCGAACTTGCAGGCGAAAATGAAACAAATGAAGAGAAAAAAACCTGCAACTTCTTCATCCGCAAAACTCAGTTGGCGCATGTTTTCTACATTGCTGGTACCTCTTCTGCTTGCCATGGTGCCTCGGATTGCCGTCATTGGCTTCACGTTCTGCCAGCCGTTTTTGATTCAAACAATACTGGCATACCTAGAGTCGCCCAGCGAGCCGAAACACGGCTACGGACTGATTGGCGCCACTGTGATTATTTATACTGGCATAGCTATCTCTAATGCCCTATACTTCTACTGGCAGGAGAGGTTTGTCTGTATGGCGCGTGGTATTCTTTTCACAGCAGTCTACAATAAGACAATTTCTCTACCTATTGCCGACGTCAATGACTCGGCAGTACTCACGCTGATGAATAGCGATATTGAGCGCATCAAGATGGGTCTCTTACCACTTCACGAGTATTGGGCCAATATCATCGAAGTGATCTTAGCTTCCTGGCTTCTGGAGAAGCAGATCGGTGCCGCCTTTGTAGCACCTATCGTGGTTATAGTCCTTTGTATTATAGCTTCAGGGGGAATAGCTTCAATCACAGGCCGCCGCCAAGTGGCTTGGATGAAAGCAATCGAGGAGCGAGTTGCAGCCACCGCCAATGCGATCTCAACAATAAAATCACTACGAATCTCAGGCATGACGGGTACTGTTGAGAAGCTCATACAGGATTTGCGTGAGAATGAGCTAAAGATTGGAGGCAAGTGGCGCCTGATGCTTGTCATTGCCGTCACTCTCTCGTTTACACCTATGACCATCGGCCCTCTTATGGCATTTGCGGTCACATCGCGGTCTCTCGAGGTGACACGCATATTTCCGTCCTTGGCATTCATCTTGTTACTAGCTATGCCACTGTCCAACCTATTCCAGAACATACCAGGTCTTCTATCGGCCTTTGCGTGCTTGGGACGCATTGATGCTTATATGAAAAAAGACAGTCGCTTAGATCCTCGGACAATGCATCAACGCACTTCATGTTCAGAAGAGAAGACCGATATGTCCGGGACAGTACCAGCACTCGAAGTGAATAGAGGAAATTTTGGTTGGATTGCCGACCACAATGTTCTACGGAATATAAACATCAAGATACCTACTTCCTCTCTCACTATTGTCGTTGGTCCTGTAGCATCAGGAAAATCCACTCTTCTCAAAGCTTTTTTGGGTGAAACAGCATTCTCATCCGGAACTGTTCAAGTTGGAGTCAACTGCCGCAGAATAGGATATTGTGATCAGACACCATTCCTGTCCAATAGTAGCATTCGAGCCAACATCATTGGTCATGCCCCTTTTGACGCTACACGCTACCAGGAGGCTCTATACTCAACCGCTCTAGAAGCTGACTTGAATCAACTACCACGGGGAGACCGTACCATTGTTGGAGGAAACGGTATTTCGCTCAGTGGCGGACAAAAGCAACGAGTCGCTTTTGCTCGGGCACTGTATCTGGAGGCAGATCTCTATCTTCTTGATGACATCCTGAGTGGTATCGATGCTACCACATCAGCTCTAGTCTTTCAGAGAACGATGGGAATTGATGGCCTCCTTACCCGCAGAAAGTCTACTGTGGTTCTGTGCGCTCACAACCAGCAATACCAGAAATTCGCCGACAAGGTTATAACCATCACTGGGGATGGTTCGTTGACAGAAACAGAAAATGGTACCAGAATTAGCAATGAGAATCTTTGCATTGAACCCGATGCTCTCGATTTACATCCTGATCCAGAGACGCAGCAGCTGGTAAGCTCAAATGATTCAGCTGAGATGCGCCCGCAAAATGAAGCTCGACGAATTGGAGACTTCGCGGTCTATCGCCACTACTTTGCTAGCATGGCAAATTGGACCATAATATTGTTTGTTTTGTCCTGCTGTTGCTATGGTTTCACGTCCAACTTCCCCACAGCCTGGTTGAAATACTGGTCTGCCGATGTGATCCGCCCGAATCCTCAACATCCGGGTGCCTTCTATATTGGTATCTATGCTCTGTTGCAGACTTCATGTCTGTTATCACTAACTGCTGTTGTTACTCTGTGCACACAGTCTATGATCTCACAGACTGGCTCAAGACTGCACCAGAGGGCATTACAAACCGTCATCGGCGCCTCGTTGAAATTTCTTACACTTGTAGACACGGGGACGGTAACGAATCACTTCGCCCAGGACTTGACTCTGGTTGATAGTGAATTGCCCCTCTCCCTTGTCAACTTTTTTCTATCGCTCTTCACATTGGTAGGGATGGCTGCTGTGATTGCGATTGCATCACCATGGCTGGCGGTGGCGTATCCAGTCTTAATTGGTGTCGTTTATTACATTCAACTTTTCTATCTCCGGACTTCGAGACAGCTCCGACTCTTAGAGTTGGATAGCAAAGCCCCGCTGTTGTAAGTTTGTGTATCAGTCCCTGAGGAGGTCCGCACAGATGGCTAACTATAAGCAGTGCGCATTTCATTGGCACAATTTCAGGATTAGTCACATTGCGGGCCTTGGGATGCGTCGATGTCTTTCTCGATACAAGCAACGGACTATTGGATTCCAGCCAAAGACCTGCATACCTATTGGCCATGATACAACGGTGGCTTCAATTTGTTCTACGAGTTACTGTCATGGTGCTTGCTAGCATGATTGTTACCCTCGCTACACAGTTACGCACTGATGCGGGGTTCACTGGAGCCACGCTCGTCACCCTCATGACCTTCGGAGAGATGTTGGCAACATTAGTCCAGTCATATACTACACTTGAGACAAGTATAGGAGCGGTAGCTCGGTTAAAAACGTTTAGCTCCTCAACGGAGCAGGAGTCAAAACCTGACGTCGGTGCCTTACCAAGTTGCAAGTGGCCTCAAAGAGGCCATATTGAAATCAGACATATATCAGTTTCTTACAGGTTAGTAGATCCATCTAGTATTGAATATTATTATGCTAACACATGACCTCTGATGCAGTGGAAAAGGTGCATCCGATCGGGAGGCCACAGCTCTTCGGGATGTTAGTTTAACCTTGAATGCTGGCGAACGTGTTGCAATTGTAGGACGAACTGGAAGGTAAGATATAATCTCAGTCGGGCTAACTACTCATAACCATTTTACTAAACTTTTTGCTCAGTGGAAAATCATCCCTTTTGCTTCTTTTGCTACGCCTGCTGGACCCCTTGCCATCAAACGAACCTTCAAGCGGCATCACAATTGACAAACTCCCTCTTTCGGAAATTGATAGGGACCTTGTACGTCGTCGTATCATCGCCGTCTCTCAAGACCCTGTGTTTTTGCCTGTCTGCCCGAACGCAACATTGCGGAGTAATTTAGACCCTTTCTATGAAGCATCGGATGATGATCTCCTTGACATATTACATTTACACAGCCTGGAGTTCTTGACAAAGACTGAGGGGAGTCGATCTGTGTTTGATGACTCTTTTGACATCAATTCAATCAGCTATGGTCAAAGGCAACTCTTCAATCTTGCAAGAGCAGTCACTAGACGACGAACTAGAGGTCAGTCTGGTGCCAGGGGAGGGATCCTGCTGCTCGACGAAGTTTCATCCAGCGTCGACTCTGAAACCAATGAGAAGATGTGGAAGATTATCGAGGAAGAATTTTCTGGATACACCGTTATTATGGTTCTCCATCGACTTGATTCAGCCCTCAAATGTCATCGTGTTGTCGTCATGGAGGAAGGTCGAGTGGCAGAAACTGGGAAGCCAGATGTCTTACGCTATCAAGAAGATGGAGCATTCAAGAGGCTGATGGATGCTACTGAGACAGGGGATACTGCATCTTGAAAGGAATAACTCTACATTAACCTGGGATCTGAATTGACTCACTTGTCACTTTTAGTGGCAAGAAACTCTTTGGGCTCGCAAACATATTCAACTAGTCTCGCATCTCAATGACTAAATTCAAGAATTGCTGCTGCGTCTAACCCATACCCAACGAAGATAGATGTCCCTTTTGAGCTTTAAGATAGGTCCCACACCTCAGCCAAAGAACCGAGACACAACGATAGAAGAGCCTTGAAATCTGGACAAAGTTTTTTCAAATACCACCTCATGCTTAAGACATACAGAAACTACTTAGTTACGTTGGCGTCATAGGTTGAGTGTACCGTTAGAAGAGGCGATATGACTACGGAAGACATATCCCAGATACCCTAAAGTCCGTTAGTTGGAAAAAGAGAAAATCTGGAACGTGACCCACCTTCTTAGCATATACGGATGAAGCCATCATCTTTTTCACATCGTTGGTACTACTTGCAAGGCAGGCGAATCCATTGCCAATAACACTTTGACGCTTCCCCGAGGCCTCTTCACTCAAGCACTCGCCCGCATATGTGTAAAGGGGTGGGGCGAGGTCACACTTGAAAGCTTGAGTCCGGTCTGCTCCAGGTCGATCCCAAACGATGACAAAGCTATTAAATAGTACGTCAGTTTCGTGGCTTGCGTGAATGACTTCTTTTTGTGAATCACATACTATTCTCTGAGAGGCTGTGAAGAGTAAAAACGCCTTCCAATGCTTGACACAGTTACGGCAGCCCGGAGCTGGCTTACGCCGCAAGACTTGAACATTTTCCGTTTAGAGGTCCCTAAGACTAAGTTCTTATAGAATTGTATAGAAATCATTAATCAATTCGTAGAATTGTGAAGTAGATTGTTGGCGGACCTTGTAACAGCTAGCAGTGACTTTATTTTTGTATTTGTATGAATAGGGAGTTTATATTTATCAAGGATTTAAGCAGAAAATTTGCTCTCAGACAGTATGAGTAGGGAAACTTAACTGCTCAACGAGACCTGCCAAAATTGGGAATATGAGTGAACAAGGGTGACCCGTCGGCTTAGTATAACGGACGATAGCCTCGCGATCGCTAAAGGATCAAGTTCCTTACAATCACTTTAGAGCCAGGATTCTAGTATGCAGATAAACTAGCTACGGCAGTATGCGCGAACCAGGGTTACTAGTTTAGTGTCATATTTTAGTTTGTTGAAATCCGGAAATAGGCGAGAGTCTGGAATGATAGAACGTGAATTGCCTCCTTCCTCTCTGGGGTTAATAGTTAAATCCTTTTTTGAGTCCACCTGCAGTACATTAGTGTAGTTAGAGTAATGAACCTGCACAATGTATATAGACTAAAATAGTATAATAAATGCTTACCTCATTGTATACTGAGCGCATCAAGTCGATTGTCAAATTCTTTGTTACTCAGGAAATGCTAGTCACGCTTATTTATTGCATCATCCAAAGTCCTGTGTTACACGAGTGTGATATGACTTATGTAGCCTATCGAAATGGAGCGAGAGTCCTGAATGGAATGAACTGTGTCTTCTCTAAATCCCAAATGCTCTCCTTGATATAGGGGTCCGCTTCCACTTTTCCCATAAACCCATCCCAATGACGCTCTTTGACGACCATCACAGAGCCCTTGAAAGGACGCTTGGTTATATCCGCGTCGACGTGCTTTTCGAAAACTGGACCTGGAATTTTGTTGTTTGTGAATACCAAACCATCATGTTCATTATTTCACATACCTGCCCAAGTGACATAGCCCTCATTATGCAGCCTTAAAAAGTTTGGTGAATGGCGAGGTCGTATCTCTACACGACGAGCAAGCTGTAGACGAGTGAGCATTACACACATTATGTCTAAGAATCCACAGAATTTGGGCCTTTGGGGCTTCATACCACATTGGGCATATCTGGAAGTATAACAAGTCTCTCCGTCACCTCAGTCTGCGACTGACTTGAACTTGTGGCAAACCTCAACTGTCGAGTGATGAATCGAGGACCAAATTTTGCACGATTTGACATTATTGCATACATAGTAAGACTGAGGTAATAAAGGGCAAGTCGATGTAGAAATGCCAAGTTCATTTTTCGAGATCTCAACGAAGAAATATGCTTCACAGCTGACACCCGGGCAAGTATAAAGTATGTGGGGCAACCTTATCGGACTCAAATTCAATTGATCCTGGCCTGAAACTATGAGAGATTGGGAAGGTCGAATATTAGCTCAATCGGCCACTCGTGCAGTAACCATATTCTGACTGCCCACGCCTCATTAGAAGAATATGTACCATCCAGTAGATGGGGCTAAATCCGAGTAAGATGTTTCCGATGGACGTTCAGTTTGGAATCTCTGACCTACCTAAATAGGTCTTAAGCTGTACATAAACGTGTACTCCATATGTGATAGTGGAATTGATCAACAAGGATGCTCACCAGATGAGAGCCAATAGAAGTCTATGACTAGCCTATCTTATTTATGCAAGTATGACATGTGGCAGGTCAGGTAATACTCTCCGCTTTTACAAAAGAGGAAAGTGGTTATAATGTCCAGCACTTAAATCCTTCCAGTGGCGCACCTGGGAGCTAGGACAAAATTTGAATCAATTGCATGTATCCTGATTTGAGCCGAGTACGAATAGCACTAATAGGTATCTGCGGTAAGGACTACGCAATAAGCTTACGTTCATACCCTGGCTCATATATACTCCTCACAGGACAGTGACGCTTATCCTTCCTAATAGGCAATGAAGCCCGACAGGATTTGAAGTGCGTGACAGAACCATTGTATAACTCTTTTGGCATGGTAAGAGAAATCTCACCCTACCAGCCTTTCCCTCATTCGCAATGCAAATCACGTGATGATGACAATTTGGCAATGTTATCACAACTTAGCTTCGATGTGATGTCTGGACATTAATACACATGCAGAGTCTATTAGATACTGCCTTTTCGCTAACTCACGCAGATGCTCACTACATACACATAAACAGCTATTACTTTTTTTTAACCAGGTTGATGTTCAGCTAGTGGAAAATATTGATGGCTACTTTGGCTCTGCGGCATTGCAAACCATACCCACCAATTGGCGAACGTTCACAGATCAGCCCTTGACATCGTCGAATATTGTAGACCTTTCCGCCAATCGAATACCGGTGATATGCCAAAAAGGTTTCCTCCAACCTACTGAACTCGAAAAGATGCTTGAGATTGTCAGGCTTCACCAGCTGGTATATGTTTCTTATTGAAATAGCTCTGAGCAACTTGGCATGTCGGGGAGGACTTTGTTGTAGAATTGTATCGGCACTTGATGTCGACGGTGGAGCTGTGGAAACCAAGTCACCAAGCTCGAGAGTCTCAGGCAGAAAGTAAAGTATCAGAATACTAACAAGCTCGACTGTTAAGTCGAGGACCATTGGGTACCAAGGACTCCGGATCATCAAGATGGAGCTCAAAAGAGGACCAAGGAATTGTGTAATAATGGCAGCTGCTTGAACTCGGAAAAAGACAGCAATCCTGGTACGAAATATCAATGATGTGACATTAGGGTAGTAAATGTAACATGCCTTTTGCCAACTGGAACTACGCCAGAAACTACTGTGTAGATAAGCGCTGTTGCTACAGTTACACTGCTGCCAAAAATAGTGTGAAACGCTGACAGCTATGACCACTCTAAGGCTACAGCTCCATCGAAAAGGCAAATGAGTTGAACAAAGGCGTACTTGGCAAACAAATCACAAGTTAGGAGCAACATAACTGGCTTTTGGCCACGGACATCTGCCACATACGCTCAAGGCATTCAAAACGCAAGCACTATCTTAGTTGTTAGCAATGTGCATTGAAACGTCATGGGTCAAGTAAAGGAGTTTACTGCCTATGCCGTCTAAAGCAAGCTGCCAGCCTTTGAGCATAGCTACTTCGCCTTGTATCACATCGTTCTTGCATAACTTCTCATCAATCTGGCCATTTCCATGGTCGCCGACCAAGCTAGGATCATGCTTTTCATAATACAAGTGACAGTAAATTTGTTCGAAGACACGTGTTTACGCCGGAACGATCAACTCATATCCGAGATCTAAAAAGACCAGATATAACAATAACAGAATGATTACGCGTCTTTGAAGTAATGTGTGTTGCGAATGACTCTGTAAGGCTAAGTTGGAGCTCAAAGTAGCGTCGGAGGCGGGTGAAAGTGGTGCAGTCTGCTCTGATTCCAGCATTGTGTGTTACTGAAGGGTTATGGTTACCCGCAGTGTAGGACTTACAGGAATTAGATAGGTCGCGGCCTGAATATGTTAGCACAAGCTAACGCTCACGTGATCATATGAGAACTTAAAACACAGTTTCCCACCAGAATTGCGAATGCACTACACAGGGTAGGTTACGCCACCATGGAATGCGACTACATGTATTACCTGAGAAGTGGAAATTCTCCCTTGCTCCAGATGCATTATCAGTGTCAGCGCCAAAGATCTGGCAAGTACAAGAGATAAAAAAGAAAGTATAGGATTACAAGTCTAAAAAAGCAAGTAACTCATTAGGAAATCGTCGGATTCCAGACGTATGCAAATTACACAATCAGTACATCGTGGGACCACCTGTTGCCAATTCTCTAAAATCTTAGAGCCTATTAAAATTTGCTATCAGAGCTTTTACGTCAGCGCAGAGTGTGGGGAGCTGAAATTTGACGGAATCATCTAACTTGGACAGAGTCTAGAGGCCACTTCGCTGTCCCATCACCGGCTGGCGGCTAGGCGTTTACGATTTTACCTCTCTAGAGAGAGTTGAACAAAAAGCAAGAAGCAGTCATGCCTCCAATCCGAACAGCTGGAAGCATTGGGCTTACTGGTTGGTAACGCTAGCCTCGGTTTCGGCACGGTAGCGTCCGAATAAGGGCCCGTGTTTTAGACTTCCATCCCGCGTTTTAAAAGTACGGAGTAGCTGCTTGCCCAATAGGCACCCCGGAGTACATCGTCTAGTGTAATCTAACTATATTCATCATGTCTTGCGAAATACATATCCAAATGAGATCCTACACTCTTAATGTTCCAAAGTCCATTTGCCAAGTGTTATGGTATTTTAGTTTGAACTGAGCTGCGTTTTGTAATGTCTTGCCTTTCTCTAAGCGACATTTTAACCCGAAACGCATGATTCACAATGGCGCTATTCGCTACTATTTCCCTAATCATTCCAATCCGTCATATATCAATCGTCGTGATACACCTGAGCACTTGGTTTCACTTGGCAGGGAAATAACGAGTGATGTCTCAGCTACTCGGGGTCTGCTAGTGACACATCTGGTGATGAAATGCCCGACAATACGTACTTAATAAAACAACACTCTCGATCACATAGACACAAGACATGTTTAAGAAGATGACAAATGGTGGGGACACAGTTATTAAGAGCGAGCCGAGGCCTGTTTCAGAGAAATGACATTTAGGAATCCCCATCTTTCAGTTCACGGGGATGATGAAACTGCCGAGGTAACCGCAGTGCTACTTTTATTGTCATTTATGATCAATAAGCTTATTTTGCATATCCGTAAACTTTTCCACATTAGGACTAAACGCCAAAGCGTTGGAGGTCGTGAATACAGCCAGCAGTTGCTGATATCTATATAAGGTTATCTCTATGTGTTGAAAAGTCTCGATATATAGACATTATTATCAGTTTAAATTTTCACTTCTATCTATATCGTCTGGCACGATACTGTTTCTTCACTCTTTGCTTTATTATTTATCCTTTAGGAGCAGGTCTCCTTATGTAAAAAAAGAACATCAACTATCAGAAGAACTTGTTACACGTCTTTACACAATCCAACAACCACTCGATCTCTATTCCCATTATGAAGCATATACTACGTGTCCTTACTCTCGTCTCTTTGGCGTTGGCTTTTGACCACTCTGCGAGGGAGAGTAAGCGCCAACTTGGTGACAGGGTCCGCAGCACGGCCAACGAGTTTAAGGATGACGGTTGCAACGATATCATTTTCGTCTGGGCTCGTGGTTCTACCGAGATTGGCAACATGGTATGTTTGATACTGTAGTCACTAGTATGGAATGTATTCCCCACTGACAATGAAACAGGGGACTATCGTCGGTCCTGATGTCGCCAACAACCTAAAGGACGCATTCCCAGGCCAGGTAGCCGTGCAGGGTGTTGACTATGCTGCTCTGCTCTCAACTAACTTCGTCCCCGGTGGTGCTGATCCTGTTGGTATCCGCGAGATGAAGTCGATTCTCGACGATGCTATGAGCCAATGTCCTGACTCCGTGATTCTCACTGGTGGTTATTCGTAAGTCACTCTTCTTTAATCCCTTTCGCAGCTTTTACTAACCCTTTGTTCACCCAAATAGCCAGGGCGCAGCCGTTAATCACCGTGTCATTGAGGACCTCCCCCAAGACCAACAGGATCGTATCGCGGGTGTTATCATGTTCGGCGACACCCAGGATCGCGCCGATGGGGGCCAAATCCCTAACTTCGACCCTGCTAAAACGGAGATTATCTGTGCCAGGGCACCTAGGGACACGGTATGCGACGGTATTCTCACTGCCGCTGTCCTACCGCCTCATCTTTCCTACGGTCGAAATGCTGAAGAGGGTGCTAATTTCCTCATTGGTCAGGTTAGGGGCGTTTTGGGTGCTGGGACAAAGTAAGGAGGGTCGCGAGTGAATATGTGCTTGCAATTTCTTGTGGGCACTCAAACTATGATAGTCATGCAGATAGATCACACTGAATTCACCGCTATCCGGCACAATACGAGCCTTTAAAGATTGCAGCCACAGTATCCAGATATTGATATGACTCGAAAGAACAAGCTGATGGAGGAGTTGACATTGCGGAACACTTTCCCAATTTCAAGTCCTGTCAAAGTCTGGTACTGTGTGGTTATTTTCCTCAGTACCTTTCTGAAACCGCACTTTCCCCTGGTGTACAGTAACCGTCCAACACGTCATTACCACGACGTCCATCCGAGTGACATAGCTGAAGTCCTAGCTTGCATGGCTCCCTCCCACAGCTGGCGGTCTCTCCGATTGCCGAACCACCACCGAACCGCTTGATCCTCAGACCCTCTTTATACTGGACCACTATCAAGGTCCAATCCTTCTTCACTAGCTCGCCTAGCTCGGACTCGTGTCGTTTTGATAGGTTGTAGTGTTGAAATCGTCTCTCCTGGCCCAAACTCCTCCAATATCAGCTCCGGAGCAAACTGAACCATGTCTAATTTCTTGTCGTCATCTTCGAGGTCCCAAGTCTCTTTCTTGGATACAAAGATGAGGCTAGTGAACCACGAACCTGAGCCCCTGTGATACTCAAACTGGCCGGGGAGTCGTCTCTTCTTTCTTTCCTCACGTACATATCCGTGGTTGTTGTAGAAGTCCTTGTAGGCCTCCTGGACTTCCCGAATTTGCTCAAAGACGTCGCCGCGAGACTTAAGCTCCCTGCGGTAAAGCTTGACACAGTCGGCAACACTGCCCCCGGAAATGAAGAATATGTTGACCCGAAGTCGAAGTTCATAATCCGCGTTGTGTAGTACATCATCCCTGACCTTGTTGAAATTGAAATCATCTAGATTCAGATTCGAATGAACGAAGTACAAGCAGATACTTGCAAGAGGCAGGAGGATGTCAGTTGGTTGACGTAACCAAAGGAGCCTAGCCGAAATAGCCGTAAAGCGCGTATATAACAAGGCCGTAGTGGGAATTCCATTGGGCTCGAGGTGTGGCGCGTACAGCAGCCATGGCGAAGGAGAGGTTTAAAAAAAGTCCTTCGTCCCCATCTGTAGAAGGAGAGGTGCTGATGGCATTATATAAAAGGGAACATGGCGGGTTATCAGATAAGCAAGCCAATCATGGCTTCTCGCACGAGGCTCCTTGTCGCCTGATGGGAAGTCGTGGGGTCAATGGTTTGAGATCCCGAATAACGATTTCTCAGCGCTGTCCAAGGACAATGTAGCTGAAACGGGTTGGCCGGCACGCGATATGAATTGGCTTTGAACTTTCTGAGCTGAGGCTTGTTTTTCAGCCAAGATAAGGACAAGTAAGATTTTCGGGTCTAGTCATACTTCAGCGTGTCACTCAAAGATAAGGTTCATGGATCTCACTGGCTGGTTTGTCAAGGGAGGCACGGATTAGAGTTGGGTGGCGATAAAACCAAGCTGAATTCTTCGTGGCTTATCAATTTGTCTATTTTATCGATTAGAGAGGTAAGCTTTGAAGCCTGATTTCTCATATATCAACTCCCAGACTTCCCCCATTTATTCCCCGTTGAAATGCTTGGCATTCGTTTCAGAAAGCTCGATTTCTAGTGTGCCTCTATTTTCTACTAATTGACTTGGCGCCGCGCTTTGCCTGTCATAATATAAGATGCATTCAGACGGCTCGGATACTAAGAATGAATTCGGGGTCACTTCTGACTCGGAACCGGCGCAAGTCAGCCCGGTGAGGCGACGATTCGGATTTAACTTTAGCCTCGAAGTTCAACAGGAAGAGAGCTCTTTTGCAAAGACGAAGAACGCGTCCAATGCAGATTTCGACCCGATCCCACCCTCGAAGCGAACCTGGAACTGGGGCGCCTATGTGGCGTATTGGATGGCAGATGCGTGGGCTGTCTCGAACTGGGAAGTTGGTAAGCTTGCTTTGTTATTTATAGTTACACGAAGAGCGCGAATTGTTAATGTTTCACGTCGTAGCCTCATCGATGATTGCTGTCGGACTTAGTTGGCGAATGGCAATTGGAGCCTGTGTTCTTGGTAACTTTCTCATGGGCCTCGTCATTACAGCCAATGGAAGAATCGGAGCTATTGTAAGTTTCCCACTTCCCGATTGTGGCTGCTCATCGACTAACTTGTTCACAGCTGCACACTCCTTTCCCGGTTCTTGCTCGCATGCCTTTTGGCTACTTCTTTAGTTACTTTGTTGTGCTGTCCCGCTGTGTCCTTGCCATTGTCTGGCTCGGGTAAGTGCACTTCGTCCTCACGTTTCTGCAAAGTTAGTGACTAAAAGATGTCTTGTAGTGTACAAACCACAACTGGAGGCCAATGCATGACCGTTCTGCTGACCGCCATCTGGCCGAGCTTTGCTAACATCCCGAATCACATTCCAGAATCGGAGGGTATCACCACTGCAGGGATGTGTGGATTCGTCCTGTACTTCCTCCTTCAGCTCCCCTTCTTGTGTATCCCATACACCAAGGTACTACACTATACGTCCTTCGTGGAGTGAAACTACGCTAACAATCCCAGATTCAATACTTTTTCGCCTTCAAGAGTATTATCGCACCGATCATCTTCCTCGCCGTATTTGGTGACACATTGCACAAGGCAGGTGGAACGATCAGCCACAGCACTGTGATCACCAAGGGGACTACCATCCACGGTGCCACTTTGGCATGGGCCTTCTTTAATAGTGAGCGTGACAGTTCCGATACTATCTTGCATCCTTGAAGCTAAATAATTCAGATCTTAACGGAGTCTTGGGCAACTACTCCACGCTCGGTCTTAATATTGCCGACTTTTCGAGATATGCCAACAAACCCAGCGCTCAAAACGTGCAAGCCATTGTTATCCCCTTTATCTTCAGTTCGTTTCCTCTCTTCATACACCCTATGTAAATTGCTAACTAGTCTGACTAGCCATCGTCGGCCTCCTTGGCATTTTCACCGCAGCTGCGTCCCAATCAGCGTACGGCGAAGTTCTCTGGAACCCCATTGATATTATCAACTTGTGGATGAAATCCGGTTCCCACGGCGGTCGTGCTGCAGCCGCTTTTGGCGCTATCGGCCTACTGATCGTGACCCTTGGTATTAACATCTCGGCCAACTCAATTAGTGCCGCGAACGATTTGATGGCTTTTGCTCCCCGGTATATCAATATCCGACGTGGCCAGATTCTCGCTGCCATAATTGGTAGCTGGGCTTTTGTTCCGGTAGGTAACTGCACTTGTATCTTTATTGCTAGAGCATCCCACCATGTGAAATTACGGCCTCAGGGTCACTAGATGACTGACCTTATAATATAGTGGAAAATCTTGGCATCGGCTCAAAAGTTTATCGCCTTCCTTAATGGCTATACCATCTTCCTGGGTCCCATGACCTCTATCCTCATGACAGAGTACGTCCACGATAGCTTTTGCTTGTGAACAACGCTGTAAATGTATATTGACATGGTCGCTCTCTAGCTACTACATTCTCCGCCGCGGCAAAGTCTCGGTCCCGGATATGTATGATTTTCACGGCATCTACCGCTACTCACAAAAATGGGGAACCAACTGGCGTGCTTTGGTTGCCTTCTTCATTGGCTGCGTGCCTCCTCTTCCCGGCTTTATCGATAACATTGTACGAGCAGGGGGTGGCCACACTGGTGTCTCTGCAGGAGGTCAGCACCTGTAAGTTCCACTTTCCATCTTACTCCTCTCCATCATAGGAATGCATACTCACTGAAACTTGTCCATAGCTTCTACATCGGTTATGTCTACTCTTTCCTGTCTGGTGGCGTCTTTTACTATATCCTCAACCACTTTTTCCCAGCCCCTGAAAGTATGGTGGAGTTTACCATAACCGGAGAGGATGTTATTGCGGCTCAAGACGCCAAGAATCTGGAAACCAAGAAGGCAGGAAATATACATAAGGTGTCTAAATTATCTGCTTAGTTAATAATACATTAGAGTAATGTAGTTTATATAGGTAGGCCATCAGTCTTGAAAAGGCGTAGAGCATAAAGAGATATTCTGAGATTTCAATTGAGAGTGGAACAGCCTCAGCCTATCGACATTTACATCTTACACCGATGTATCTCATAATGCCGGTGTTAGCTGCATCTTGAGGAAGTAGATGCTTCCAAGATGTAATAAGCATTGTTACGAAAAGCATTACATCGACGGAGAGAATAAGAAAATTGTGTAACTTATGCAAGGTTAGGCGTAATCAACAATAGACGATGTGATTCACACGGGTCCAGCGGTTTGTCTCTGCTACTGCGAACAAGACGAGCAGTCAACATTTCCGTCCTTCTCAAAATACTTGGAATTGCTCCGAGTTTCAGTGCCAGAGTCTCCTGGATTGCCACTGTAGCTTGAGCAAAGACCACCTCTTGCAAGGGGTGCGAAATCACCGACCTGACAGCTCGGGGTGTTGTCACAGCGCTGCATACATTCCTCGAAGCTACTGACAAAAGCGTTAAAGTCTATCTGTCTTTCAAAGACTGATGAACTGATCGCAACGGCTTGATTGCAAAGGACCTCGAATTTACAGTTGCATGAGGTTTGAGAGGGTGTGTAGGCGGTGCAAATTGGTCCGACTGAGCGGGTGGTTGTGGTGACGGATGTCGTCCGGTCCAACTTTGTGGCCTGCAGGGTAATGGTGAGGGTGTCTTGATCAGCGATGAAGGAGGTTGAAACAATGGTGCCCTAGGCGGTAGTTGTCTCTATAATTCGAGGTCCAGGAAGCGTGACAGTTACAGTTCGTGTCTTTGCCGGCAGTGTTGTTGTGATAGTAACCGCAGGTTGGGTTTCTGTCTGAAAGTTGACCACGGTCTCAGGATGAGGTTCAATAGTCTCAATGATAATAGAACCGGTTCCTACTATTGTAGTTTCTTGGACACCCATACAGGCACAAGCACTTCTGTACTGCTCTGCAGCTGTGCATGATCTGACATAGGGCGGGACGTCTGTTGGTCTGAGGATGTTCTTGGTGGATCGAACAGCAATGGCGCGCTTGGAAGGAATGCCAAAATAAATAGTCTCCGTGATGCTAAAAAGAGTGTTAGAGCTAACTTCACCATAGAAGATCAATACATACGTTTTCACGTCAGTCTGAAAAAGAATTTTGGTCTGTTCTCTTTTAATATTGTATCTTGCCAGTGTGGACATCTTGATATACTTACATTGACGTCGGTTTCAAGATAAGGTTCTGGTGTCTATAATGCAGTCAGAGACATGATCTAACAACGGAGTGAAGCGAGCTTCCTGATACTTACAATAGTAACTGTGACAGACTTGGTCGGGGTGATAGCGACGAAGACGGTTATAGGGTCGGAAGTCATGCTAGTGGTGACCCTAGATGATGTCAGTATCTCTCCGAATTCGCGTATGCTACAAATGCCTGAGGGCCTTACACTTGATCCGTTTGTGTCGCAGACACCTCATCCATCTCCGGGACCAGAGTCACGGTATCCATCAACATAACAGTCGATTACTACCCAGTCGCCGTCATAGTCGTTGCAGAGGGGATCAAAGTGTATCGTAGGAATGAAGAACAGTCGCTTTCATGCGCAGGCAGCCATCTTCGAGCTCGGCAATTAGACAGTCCAACTGCTTTAAGACACGCGTCCTGCATGGTCCGTGACATGGAAGATTTCTTGTCTGCAAGCATCTATTTTCCTTCGCACTACGACTTGAATTGAATTGATGAATGGTAGATGCAGATTTGAGTTGATCAAGCTGTTCTGCTAGTCTTGAGTAAAGGGGTGTTAGTTATGATTTCATAGAAGTCGCTGGCCATATGACAATAGTAACAGGTAACGCTTTGGTCTGTTTTAGCCCTGTGAAGTTGCTGCTGCTTGGGATGGACCATAGAATTGTGTCCACGATTGCAGTTCTTCTGCAAACGGGGCTATATGGTACACCTCAGGACAGGATAGACAAATAACGAAGGCGGCTGAAGATAGAATAATGGTTCTGAATAATACAAGCATTTTGAACCCGCGCGCATATGAATCGTAGCTTGTTGAGGCTGCGTGCAGCACCCGATAGTTCGACTCCATTACCGTGAGGTCCAGCCCCACACACCTTTGTGCCTCGCCAATGATTGTCTACTGTCAGTGGAGAAGTCGAGAATAGCTGCTTGTTGGTTGACAATGTCCAGGCTCGATCTGTCTGTCAACTGGGTTACGCATCAACTAAAGAATTGAGCAAACTATTGACGCGCTGTAACTACGCTATAGCTTGTGCTTCCGATCATGTAGCTGGATACAAATGTGAAATAGTATGACGTGACAGAAGCGATGGGTTGCAGTCAAAGCGTTGTTATCCATTATTGTTTGTGTTGTCATGGGACTCAATATACGCATATAACGTGCTCCACGGCCAGCGCATCTCAATCAACAAATTCACAGCTGCCAACCATCTACTCAATCGTACTCAAAATGCCCAGAATGAGAGCGGATGCTGCTGTGCAGCACACCATCGACTTTACAGATTATGCAGGTCGACCAGCTAAAGCAACTTGGCGTGGCCAGAAACATGAAGTTTTACCGCCCCTTTCTAGCTTATGCTTCTACTTTGTTCATCCAGAATTCGATCTAGATGACCTTGACCTGAGGAGCTTCTGGCGGGATATAAAAAACGGCTTTCGTGGGGGTTTTCGGTTTGAGATATTCTGTATTCCTGGGGGAAGTAACAACGACTGTGCTCAGCATTATCGCAAGGAACTTGAGGCTCGTGGCGATGTGTTCGAACAGGTCCGAGAGGTCAATAGAGCTATGAGCGACCCCGAATATGCAGCCACACGAAAGGCTCAAGGCAAACTTCCCGGTTTGGTATCATCCCACAGGCACCCGGGAGCACTATCCTATCACGGCCTTGTTATCGTATACAAGGATGCAACTTGGAACCGCGAATACGACGATAAAACATTTGATGTTGTTCAATTTGGTCCCGCCCTCACATCAGATGATTACGAACCTGGAGACGAAATAGTTGTACAAGAACCTTTGAAGACGACACGGGTGCGAGCAACATCGAAATCGGAGATTGAACGGTACGAGGATCAGAGTATTAGATGACCTTGATGCCAGAAGACAGATTGTTCGGTTAAGTTGAACGACGCTGAGTCAGGACATTAAAATGATTGAGGTGTTTTTTGACAAGAAATGTAGCTACATTAAGAGGCGTGCGGTACGTACCGGACTCCCAAGCCCATTGAAAACGGATTGGTTTGGCCTTGTCTTGGCCAGAGGTCGTACGGAAGTAAACCAGACCTATGTCCTGGCCAAAGGTTGAAGATTTTGGTTTCTATTAAAGACCTAGGAGGAAGAGGCATGGTAAGAAAACGGTGCAGAGGCTGGGGCTTGGCTTTTATCACGGATGGTGGAGATCAACCTCGATATCGTATGGTGAACTCCATCCCGAATTACTTAAATGATATTTTGACAGCCTCGCTGATTGACTTTGTTGCACATATGGGGTGAGAGTGGTCTTGTCGATCAATCTCATATAGGGCATGCTGGTGCACCAACGTCTGGCGGTTGGTCTTAGTGGCGGTTTTGATTACATATGGGGGAGATTAAGAAAATACTCTTTACGTGATTATCTTCCATGTTTATTACCTCTCGAGAGACCGTAGAGAGAAATGGAACTAACATGGCTCTTATATTTAATGACTCCCATTACACCTCCAGTCTTCGACGTTGTTTACTTGAATTGTCTCAAGGCGAGACAAGAAGTGATCTTCCTAGAATTCCTGCGGTATCCTCGCTTCACCGTTCCCAACCAGTCGTGGTCTTGAAAGGACATAGAGAATCCCAAATATGATGGCTATAAGTACAAAAATCCGTCGTGGTAGCACGGCAACAAACGATAAATGGCCTTCTCGTGAGATCCGGATTGAGTGTCGATGGATTAAACATTGGAATTGTATCTTAGTGTGCGATATATATTTCTGTGGCGGATCTGGTTGAGGTGGGGATGCAATGCTCGAGCAACATGATTTGCGCGCGAAGCTTTGGGATTTTGAACGGTCTCCGTGCTGGCTTCGCGACGCTATTATCATACAAGGCACTATGGAGAATGAGTAAGAGTTTCTATTATTTAATTTTTTTTTTTTTTTTTTCAATACTATGTCGAGGCTGGTATTAGCACTGACAGTGTCTTCCTCTGAGGCGCATGAGCGGCCACATAAGATATAGCGGCTTCCTGACGGTTTGCTTGTCGCCCTTTAAGAGATTCTAAGCCGTTGAAAAAAACGCGATTGTCATACCAGATGATGTTGTGGCCTTCACGGATACAGCAGTGATTTTCATCTAGCACACCGTTGTTATCGCAGACCAGCTCAGGAACCGTCTGGTTGGGTAGCATATTGGCCACCAGGTTGTTCGTCGGGTCCATCTTCGGAAGGTGATACAGCTCTCGAGGAGTATGGGAATCGTAGTTGCAATATTTTTGCTGGGAACGCCCTGCGTATCGCGTATAGGGAGGATGGAGAGTGGCTTTTGACGCCACAGTTATGTGTAAATCTGGCTGTATTCGAGTTGCCCCAAATTCGGAATTGCTTGTTGAAAGACGACGTCGATGCTGCAGGTACAATGAGGTCACGTTTGACCAGAGGCCACTGGTGCCGTAGAAGTTCATGGCTTTTCTTTACTGGTTAGCCACGACAAAAAGCTTGACAGCGTCGTACAGTGCTTTTAACCCCACAGTGCCCTTGTTCGATTTCCTACTTGAGATTGCTAGCCATGTTAAGTTCGGCATAAAGCTTTTGTTGACAATGCAAAAGAACACAGTTTTCAACACATTTGAGCCTTGATACCACTACTTGAGGTTGCTGTGCCTCAGAACTTGGATAGTTAGTTGCAGCACCATTTTGGTTTATCGTCGCCCATAGGCCATGATAGGGAAGAAATTGGTCTGGTGGACGACGTCGAGTTCTTGAGGCTGGATAATGATGGTCTACCTATTAGCAACCCACCTTTGTCGGCCGCCCTGACCCTTTTTTCAGCTCCAGTTGTTACCCCACAAAAGCAAATCACTCTACGAAATTTCGCTAGCTGAGTCGGTTATGCGGATATAGTGTTTACCACTTACTCGTACAATTGGGCAGCAGGAACCAGTCTTCCTCATAGGGTCAGAGAAGCTGGGAATGGAGGGTGAGCAACAGCCTCGCTCCTCCTGTCTCGGAAGATAGACTGGATTTGGCGGGAGTCACTATCAAGCCTTTCTGAGGGTTCGTGACTTCACTGTCTTCTCAAGTAGTTCATATCTGTCTAGTTCTTGCAATCACAGATCCGCAAAGGTGTACCCAACAAAACTGTACTCGCATCTTACGTACATACATAAAAATTCAACAACCACCATGAATATCTTAGTCGGCGTCTCTGTATAGCTGAGACTTTTTGAGCAATTGCCACCTTAAAGTTCTAATTGCCCCCAATGAAGGCTGAGATATACAAGGGACGCTGCCACTACCCAGGTGGCAGGTAGAATTAAATGCGCCACACCAAAAGGCTCTAAAGACCAGGTGACAGATTAAGTCCACCATGCTGAGATGAGAACAGCACCTAGCCTTTCTGTCAAAGACTCTTGTTGCTCCCGCTTCGAACCCACATCACCGCGGTTCAGCTGACTAGGGTCTAGCGCCTCGGATCAAGTCTTCCGTTGGTCTCTGTTTGGACAATTCATACTGGCTAGCTTCTCAGATCTAGACTAAATACAATCAAAGCTTTCTCAAAAAGTCCTGATTGACTCGTTAATTAGTCTACAAAAGTGCTCGTCGTCTTCGGTGCCGCCTAGTGCTACTTTTAGTCTCTGTTATTGATAAAGACCAGATGAAGCCGCTCTGAATAGAGTTTCAACAGTCCCTCTTGGCAATGAGCTGTGAATTAAAGATACCAAGACCGCCCTCTACGCAATTCAACATTGCTTCCAGTAATTCTTGAACTACCTTCTTGGGCCTTCCTTGGAAGTCTGAGGAACAAGATCCCGCAGTTATGTCATCATAATCCTCTAAGGATCGACGTTTCTCTCTTTTTCTTCGTGGCTTATTGTTAGCGAAAGTTTAACACTGGCTTATCTACTAAGCAATTGTTTTAGTTGGTTCCTTCCCAACTCCAAGCTCCTCATGCTAACTATTACTAAAGCTGCGCGGTAGATCTGCAACTATCGTCATCAACCCATAAGCAAAGCCACTAAAGGTTGGCCAGTTTTGGTCTCCCAACTGCTCGCTGGTGCAGATTAAATAAGCAAGTCTCATTACAAACGGAAATTGGTGGCTATGCTAAACTTGAGGTGTTTTACAAACTGAGCTCACCGTCACGACTGATGACATTTCAACGTTTGGTGTAAATTGGAGCCATACCGATTAAAGCAAAAGGGGACGAAGTTCAATCTAATAAAGTTGAAGCTTCCCCTTTATCAAGCGTATTGTAATTGTACTTATCCAGTTGATCAGGGTCTTGGCCCATGGAGGTGAGGCCGGTGAGAGTTAATTGCGCTCAGACATTCACATGAAGAAATCTGCAGTTGGGACTGGTTTGGCTCCCACTGATCGTCCATGTCCAAAACTCAATTGTTTATTCTTCTTGGCGCTGATCTTCAATTTCAAGCTCTCTGCCTTTATACCCAGGAGTTAGGCAGTTCAAAGAGATACCAATCATCCAAGTCACGCCATACATGGTTAGATCAAGCCGTTGGTAACAACGACTCGGCAATTGTGCCAAATGCCCGGTAGAGCGAATAGAGGTCGATCATTGCGGCACGTCGGAATAGCTTAAACCCAAGATCTGGCTTATCCGGAGATCTGCATCGTCGGGATGTTATAAATCCCGGTGGGTGGTAGACGTAAACAAAAAAGATCAGACAATGTCTGTTTCTCAGAGGATTGGTTGATGGATTCATCTTCGACCCACCTTCCAACCGACTTTGTTCTGGGTCTAACTTCCTTTGTGTGAATTTTCAGATCTCCTCTTAGCTCCATCCACCCGGATCACCTCCGTGGATGGTTAACGGCACTGCAGAATAGTTTCAGATATTGTTTCCACTCTTCTGAGTATCCTCAATATTGCATATGCAAGACATGTCGGAATTACGCTTATAAGGATACTGCAGGAATGATCGACATCATCGTAGCTGCAAGTCTAAGGTATAGCTTCAACTCTCCTCTACTTGAGTCAAGAAAACAGCGGAAGGACTTAGGTAGGAGATAAGTTAATTTTGGTGTAAACTATTCCGCCCTATTTGCCCACTACCTTTATGATGTCGTTGTTAGTTTGCTTTCATTCATGATATCTCCGTAGGAGCCTTAGACCCTATTTCCAACTTGCTGTTCCCAACCTTGGTTGGACATTGTCTTCTGCACATCGACGATCAAGAAAACCTTCAAAGGATTTTGCCCCCACGATAGCTTGCATTATACCCCACAACTGGTTCCAACATGCACCTCCGGTTGGAACAAACTGAAGATATCGTCATTGAGCATGACACGATACTTGCCTTTCACCACTGTCGTGCCACTTACAGTTATAGCTCCTCTGCCGAGATGTTGATGATGACTGTGGCACATATCCCTCATAGAGATACAGTCAGTTCTCCAAAGAAAATCAGGGTTCGCTGATCAATTCGGCTCGTCAAGGCGCCGAGAATATGAATAATGACTCTCTGAGTCAGTGCGTGCTTCATGCTGTCAGCTTGCCACAGGATTCATGTATAAATATCTCGATATCTTCCTGCCAAAAGAGATTCATCATCACACAACTCAACAATTATCAGCTTACAACTACAGCATCCAGATTCCAATCCAATCTTCAATACTCCAATCCAATCTTCAATACTCCAATCCAATCTTATTTCAAGAACACCTCAACAATACCATTCAACATGCAGTACTCCTTCCTCATCGCAGCATTGGCCATCGGTGCATCTGCAGCCCCTCAACTTAAACTCAAGGTTCTCAACGACCTAGTTGATGTTGATTCAGACAACCTCGCTGGCCTTACTGAACTTCTTGCTGGGCTTGGTGTCAACGTTAATGGCGACGTGCTTACCCCTATTGGCCCTGGCGCTGGTGCT